>OX451739.1:805233131-806433131 GCA_948472305.1 Vicia faba | reverse complement strand
AGCTGGTCATGAAAGTAGTGCAGTGTTTTTCGCTCATTGCCATTGGGATTTGGTTGTATCCCGAATAGGCGTCAATAAAAGATAAAATTTTATAGTCGGCCGAGTTGTCGACCAACATGTCAATATTAGGCAAGGGAAATGCATCTTTGGGGCATGCCCAGTTAAGATCGGTATAGTCAACACACATACGTCATTTTCCATTATTTTTCTTAACAAGTACACCATTTGACAGCCAGGTTGAATACCGGGCTTCAGAAATAAAATTTTCCTCTAAGAAGTCTTTTACAGCTTTTTCAGCAGCCTCCGCTTTCTCGGGAGACTGCCTACGCCTACATTGTACTACTTCCCTAGCGGACTAATTAATGGCGAGTTGATGACAGGCGACCTCAGGATCGAGACCGGGCATCTCCACAGCGCTCCATGCGAACAAATCTGCATTCTCCCTCAAGCAGACCTTGATCTGCTTTCTCGCTAATTCGGGGAGTCCGGTGCCAATCTTCACCCCTCTGCTCGGGTCTTCATCGAGAGGGACGATCTCAAAGTCCCCATCCGGAATTGGTCGGAGGAACTCCTGCTCGCTGTTGGAGGGTTCGTCTTGGTTGAAGCGAGTGTCTAGCGAGATCAAATCGAACTTTGGAGGGGCCCTCTGTACCTCCGCTCTGATGGGTTGTGGCTCTGCCTGCTGAGGCTCTGGTCGCGTTGTTGCAGGTTTCTTGGCGGGCTGTGCCCCGGTGTCGATTATGCTTTGTCCTTTGGCCGCCGCGTTGAAGCATCTTCGGGCGGCTGCTAGGTCGCCTTGAATGGTGGCGACCTGTGCCTTCTTGGTGTAGAACTTCATCTTCAGATGGACGGTGGAGGGCACCGCGGTCAGCTCTGCCAATGTCGGCCTCCCAAGGATGCAGTTGTAGAGGGATGGGAAGTCGATAACGAGGAAGCGCACCTTGACCTTTCTGGTAGCAGTATCTTCGTCGAAGGTGACCATAAGCTCCACGTACCCCCACGACTTTGAGGTTGAGCCATTAAAGCCATGCAAGTCTGACCACACGTATGGTGAAAGGTGAGAGTCATCGAGCTGCAGGGTTCTGAACAGTTGGTTGTACATCACGTCGACAGAATTTCCCTCGTCGACCAGGACGCGATGGACGTCAAAGTTGGCCATTATCGCCCTTATCAGAAGAAGGATGGTTGAATTTCCCCCCGGGAAGTTCCTCGAGTTAAAAGGTGATCAGATTTGATCTGCCTTTCACCCTCTCGAAGGTCACCGTTTATGGGGGAGCCGCGTCGACAAGTTCGTTCAACTTCCTCTTTGCTGAATTTATAGTCAAATCATTAAACCCTCCACCATTTATGACCATGGCGGAGGGGAAGTTTTCCCACTTGTTGTGCATAGACAGAGGCTTTTACATATGTTCGGGGACGTAAAAGTCCTTCGGTCTCATGACGGAGAATGCGGTTTGGATGGGGAACGACTCGTCAGATGGTCGGGCATCCTCGTCTTCCCCCCTTTTATGAGGGTCTCGATGGCGTCCTTGAGATGGACACAATCTTCGGTCAAGTGCCCATGGATCCGGTGATACTGGCAGTACTTGCTTCGATCTACCCCGGGTTTAGCAGGAGAGGGGCGAAGACGCTTGACGCTGCCGTCCTTGAAATTTGTATTTGTGCACTCCGCTAAGATGCGCTCGCGGGAAGCCGTTAGCAGAGTGTACTCAGTGAACCTTCCTGAGGGTCCCCTTTGTTCCCGGACGTCTCAGGGTTTGTCGTCCCTTCTCTTCTCGCCAGTTTTTTAAGGAGGGGCGGTATCTTGTCGCGGATGACTGGTAGATCCGCGATTCTTGGGAACCCGAACTCTGTTAGCCGCTTCTCTCTCCTCGTAGTCCATGTAGGCTCTGGCTTTCTCGAAGAGGGCATCGAATGTCCAGGGTGGCTCGATGCCTATGGCCTTTCTAAATTCTGTGCCCGGGAGGAGTCCCCTCTCGAGCAGGTATCTCTTCATGTGATCCGCACATGGGACCTGGATGGCCTCCCAGTTGAACCGATCAATAAATTCCCTGAGGGTATCATCGTGTCTCTGGACGATGGCCTCGAGGGCTGCTTCAGTCTTCGGGTGTCGTCGCGAAGCAGTGAATGAACTGATGAATTGGTTCTTCAGATTTCGCCAAGAGGTAATTGACGCCGGGGCGAGACCTTTGTACCATTCGACTGCAGCTTTCCTCAGAGTCGTGGGGAACAACCGGAATTTGATCGGTCCCCCGACATTGTGATAGTGTAGCATGGCTTCAAACCCGTCTATATGGTCGACCGGGTCGGCGATGCCGTCGTATTCCTTTAGGTGGGGAGGCTTCTCCATGCCCTGGGGAATGGGTGCCTCCATGATAGCTTGTGACAAGGGACCGCGGGGGTCGTCCTCGTCACTCCGTTCGGGCGAGCGAGATGGAGATCTGACGTAGTGGCGGTTATGGTGGCCCTGGTCGCGCAGAGCGGTCCTCGGGCGGTATGGTTGTTCGTGGTTTCCCCCGTTTCTGTCTCCAGGGGGTCTTCGTTCTTGACGCGAGGGGCCGTGATCGCGTCTCCCCGTATCAACGGGCTGGTCCCTTTCTAATGCGGGTCGTCTCCCGATTGGTCGGGGAGAAGGGCTTCGAGAGATATCCCGACTACGTCTCCGCGAGGGAGATTGAGGATGTTCCTCTGGTTGTCGAGGAGGAGGAGATTGAGGTCTCCTGTGTCTTCTTGGGGGTCTTCGATCGTCTTCGAGTGCCCTCAATCTTTCTCCATGGGCGAAGATCAGGTAGTTGGTCTGATTTATCGCCGCGAACAGTGCCCTGGTCGTGGCGTCTGCCCCGGCAGGAACGGGGACCTCATGGAACTGGACGTGTTGGTAGTTCTGGGGAGGTGGTCGATCATCTTAGAGTCGACGAGGCAGTGATGATGACGAAGCAGTTGCTCCGTCTCTATAGTCAGAAGGCCCGGGCATATTAACGTCGGGGGCTGTGTTATGGCTAGCGCTACCGGCATTGTCGAGGTCAGCATTGTTGTCGGCGGTGTTGTTGTTGACGTCGATGATACGGACGTTCATGTTCTCTGGAGTCTGGTCAGCCATGATAGTCGGGGATTGTTTAGCTTTAGTCTCAAGTAAATAGAAGACGGGGAAGCAAGATTCCCACAGACGGCGCCACTGATCTTACCAAATCAGAAATGGACCGTCACAACTAGCTCGGACAGAAGTTGAATGAGATGGGGGGTACGCGCAAGACACTCTGATGGCAAAGTAAGTTGCAGAATGAGCAAGCAAGTATGAGTTCAGAGAAAGATGTTGAATTGAATACCTGACCCTCTTAGGAGAAAGAGAGAGAGTATTTATAGCCCCCAGCGCTGGGTCAAGGTTCCCACTATTGGGCCACATTGAGGCCTAATAACAGGAACTGTCAGGGCTTAAGTGTGTATGAAGTCCAGCAAGTGGACTCCCCCTGGTCAACTGCTCCGCGAGAACAGGCTTGGACCCGTGATTTCCGGAGGGCAGTTTAAGATGGCTGTCGTGAGATCGTGGGCGACGTCCTCCAACGGCCGGGTGTGGAGTTGCCCAACGGTCCCTAACTTGGGTTGTTTTTAGGCTTCCTGTTCGAAGGGCAAGTGTAGGCTCAATTCAGATCAATATCATTTTAAACAAATTGATCTAATAAATCAAATATTAATCAAACTATGTATTTTAAAAATATTCTCTCATATTTCAAATATAGAAGAGATATGGAAATTCAAATACAATAAAAAAAATTATTTTCTTAAAATTATAGCAATAAAAATAACACTTGAAATAAATATTTTTAATCTTAAAGTAGTTCTTACACAATTTTCAAATATAAATCACTTTAAGTTAATCTTAAAAAATAATATAGTACGTAACAATCTTATAAAGTTCGATAAAATAGACATGAATTTTATAAAGTTATTGAAAATTTTATTTGACAATAATTATAAATAAATTTTTAATTTTTTTTAACACTAAAAATAAATACATATATTTAACAAATTAAAATAAGATATCTAAATAAAAGATAAAATTGTGGAAATTAAAAATATTCTCTTATAAGATAAAATTGTGAAATTTTTTTTTTTTAATTTTATAGTAGTTCTTATACAATTTTTAAATATAAGTCACTTTAAGTTGACTGTAAAAATAATATAATATGCAACAATCTTATAAAGTTCGATAAAATAGACATAAATTTTATAAAATTATTGAAATTTTGATTTGATAATAATTATAAAAAAAACTTTTGAACACTAAAATTAAATACATATATTTAACAAGTAAAATATCTAAATAAAAAATAAATACAAAAATAAAAAATACATGATAATCAAGACAAAAAAAAAAACACTTTATAAATATGTATGTTTGGAAACCTAAATTACATGTATCATTCTCAATTTATACATATGTATTTTCTTTTCAAATAAAATATATATTTGTTTATGTAATTAATATATATTATTATCTCTACTATAATTCACAACGAAAGTTTATAATATAAATTTAATTATCATATTTTATCAAAACTAACTCTTAATATATTTAAAATTCAATAAAAAAATGAATAAATTAATTTACAACTGCGTATCACACAATCTTTATCTAATTTATATATAAAAAAAAGTCTCAAAATAAATGATCGTTTTTAATAGTTTTTTTTTTCAATTGAACTCTATCGCAAAATTTACAATATAAATTATCTATTTTAAAAAATATCTGTCTCAATAAATAGCATATTTTAATTTTCAATACAAGATCAGTTTTTTCTTCAACTACTATCTATTTAATGTTTACTTTGTATGGCTATTAATTTAATATTTCCAATTTTGTATTTATGGTAAAGATGAATGTATCAGTACATAATAAATTTATTATCCTCTATTTTTATTAATACAAATCTTCTCAATTATTTGAATTAGTCAACTCGATTAGATTATTCATTTTGAGAGTGAGATAATGTTATTTAATTAATACTACTTGCATTTTAATATTTTTCACTTTATATATATATATATATATATATATATATATATATATATATATATATATATATATATATATATATATATATATATATATATATATATATATATATATATATATATATATATATATATATATATATATATATATATATATATATATATATATATATATATATATATATAAAAGTAAGAAATTCGTATTATTGTACGAATCTCGTCTGGATTCGTATTACATATATCTAATTTTGATTTGTAAAATTATTTTATATATGAAAGATAAACTAATAAAATTCAATCAAAATTCAATCTGTCCTAAATGAAATAGTATTTTAAATCAAAATTCACATTACATGTTTTTCACTATTAATTTTTAAACATTTATTCGTATTTATAATATATCGTATAACTATTTTTATAACTTTAATTATATATAATAACAACAAAAGATATAGTTAAAAAATAGACATTAAAATGACCCGTCTACAATTGATATTTCATAAATATGTTCACATTTACCTATAAATCCAGATGAGTTAACAAAACTCAATTAAATACATATGAGTTAATTTTAAATTATATAAAAAAAAAAATTATTTTTTCAATTTAATTTAAATATTAGTCCATTTTTCCAAAAACGAATTCCCTTCATTTAAGGAATTTGATTGATTTTTTTTTTTCTGACTCTTCATGGTTCAATTCTCAATCGAATGATTTAATGTTTTGTTTCATCCTCTTCTTATTGAAGCTTTTCACAATGGCAATTTATTCATACCGGTATATCCATCTTAGTATTATCTGCATAATATGTATCCACATTAGAGATAAGTAAAAGTCATCTCAGTATAATAGTATATCTTAACTAAATATATTTCATAGTTGTCATTGAAAATAGTTTGAAATAAAATAATGAGTTGCAACTGGGCTACACTTTTCTTTTTCGCCTCAGCAATTTCATGTAAAATTTGATTATGCTTCACTGGAGACGAAGTCCAAGGATTTTTGTATGGTCCTAAGTGGTGACCATGCACTTACATGAATTCCTTTATGCTTGCAGAGTAATTTTGTCATCAAAGGTTGCAAAATTAAATTACATATAATTCACAACGAAAATTTATAATATAAATTTAGTTATCATATTTTATAAAAATCAATTTTTAATATATTTAAAATTCGATAAAAAGATGAATAAATTAATTTACAGTCGCACATCGCGCGCACGTCTTTATCTAGTTTATATAATAAAAAATATCTATAAATGAATGATTATTTTTAATAGTTTTTTTTTCCAAATGAATTCTATTTCTCGTGAAATTTACAAGTTATATATATATATATATATATATATATATATATATATATATATATATATATATATATATATATATATATATATATATATATATATATATATATATATATATATATATATATATATATATATATATATATATATATATATATATATATATATATATATATATATATATATATATATATATATATATATATATATATATATATATATATATATATATATATATATATATATATATATATATATATATATATATATATATATATATATATAATAAAAATGAATATATCTTTTACTCGCTACGTCTCAAAATAAATATTACATTTACAAAAAATATTGTTTAAAATATTTGTCATTTTAGATTAATAATGCAATTTTATATTTAATCTTTTAATTGTATCCTCTATAAATATTCTTAATTTATTATTTCTTCACTTAATATTAATGTTAATTTAAATACATCAATAGTTAATTAGGATAATTTAGTAAAATCATTATTCTCTTTCTTTTATTTATTACAGTTTTTTAATTTATGTAAAATGGTCAATTGCCACAAATAAATATGGAATATGTTTTTCTCTTTCACTTATATATTTTAATTTTTTTACAGATGAATAACAAAAATATCACATATTTGAACACGCATCTCTTCATCATCTATGGGTGATGTCCCTATACAATTATTATTTGAAGTGTCTTAACAAACTACAAAAAAAATTTAATCAAGATAATGGAGTCAATTATTTTGAAAAGAAGGGAGTATTATCCTACTTGTTAAGACTACAGCAAGGCTCAGAAGGGCATGGAAGAATAGTGCGATCCCAAAATGGCAGCTCAACCAAGGATATAAGTTAAATGAGTGATTATAATTTTGTTATAAAGGGTAACAATCATTGTTTGACCTCAACCACTAAGTTATGTTGGACAAAAGAACTGTTGTTGGGTGGGATATTTTAATGCTACTTTTCCATCTAGCAGTTGACAAATCACTAAGCTCTGCTTTGCCATTGAAAAGAAACAAAATGTTGGATTGGCGTGTTGAACATGTACTTAAACGCCAACTCGTGGGACGTGATGAAAAGGAATCAAGTATTAGGATTTGTGAGGCAAAATTGGATGAAAGAGAAATACTTTCTTTAATGGGAAAAGGAAAGTAGATGGAGAGATATAATACAGACTGTTGCTTTTGTTTGTTGTGTTTTGTTGCTCCAAGAGTAAGAAAGGGCCACTCCCCATTATTGGTTTTGGTACCTGAATTTCCACTTTTGTAGTTACTCTCCGTTTTAACAGTTTATCACATAAATTTTTGTTTTAAAATAACTATTATTTTCACTATCATTTACTTTTTACTTTCTACACTACATCTAAATTATTAATAAAATTAATTTTATAAAAGAATAATGTCTTGTGATAATATTATTATATAATTTAATTTGTGTACAAAAATCTTAAACGACGGTCATTTTAAAATGGAGAGAGTATAATAAATTGAACTACCTTCATTGTTGTATAAGGACATCAAATGCAAAATGAAAAGGCACAAATTCGAACCCGCAACATTCCGCTTGTTCACCTTCAAAAGGTAAATTTCAGGCACTAAGCTCCTAGACAAAAAATTGTGTGTAAAAAAAAAATAATGTGGATGCAATTGCAATTTGGACTGTAAGATTTTATGACCACATCCATGATACGGGGGAAAATAACCATTGTGCTAAACATTCCGTAATAATCTGCAAAAACCATCATAAGCTTACACATATACGCACCATTAAGACCAAATTTGTACTGTACTTTATTAATCGACAAGGCAGAGACATTTACAGATGATGAACTTCAAATTCTTAAAAGAAAGCGCTCGAGATTTTTGTTTGTGCTAATTCGGTTGGTTGTTATAGCAGGCTTGAGAGCTAACCGTACAACCAATGGGAAAAGAATATTGGATAATAGCAAGCATTTCCTATGCAGAGCAGATGATTGGATCTTAGTTCATCAAGAAATACAATCTCAATTTTGACATTAGATTGCCAAAGGGAGACGTCGCACAAGTGCCAACTACCTTAACTCCTTAAGATTGAGCATATGACCAGTTCTCATATCAAGGATTCCATCGTCTTAATAAGAAACGCAGCCTCTAATGCTGATTCCTTGGACTGCAAATAACGGTTTTCCTCCACTATATCTGTGGTCAAGTTCAGCAATATTGGCCGTTTTGGGTCATAAATTGAAAGATCGCGAACTCGTGCTACCCATTTTGCTGCTTCCCACACCCCAAATCTGAGTCACAAAGCAAAAAAGTCAAAAATAAAGATCCACATGTAAAGTAAGACATATGCCTAATCATGTAAAAACAACTGAGATACAGATAACAATCTTTGAACGGCAATAGGAGGTTTTGGATGGGGATACGTAACAGAGGGGAAGAGTGGAATATGTGATTTTCACTTAATCCACACATATTCAAGTTTAACCTCTATGTCTTCCACTACCTACCCTTTCATTCTCCTTTGATTTATTCCCTTCCACTGTTTGCACAACTGCCAAAAATGCCTTAATTCATCTTTTTAGTTAGTACATGTATTTGTTAGCATGTGAAGAAGCTTAAGAGTCTGCATTGTATGAAATCAAAAGCTTACAGAGGGTGTCTAATCTGAGCAAATGACAAAATTCAATCTCAAGATACTCTTTTTCAAATAAAATAAAACTTAAAAAGTTAAAATGGAAAAAGCTTCTCATCACATATTTTAAGAGGACGCAGCTCATAGACAACTATCGCAAATTTTATGGCCATTTACCTTAAAAGAAAACTAGACATACATGGTTGCCATCTTTTACCATTAGTGGTCGCACAACATTCTTATTTCTACTGCACAAATCAACCATGTCGATAAACATCAAGAACTTACCGTGTATTGAAAGACGAGGATACTAATACCGATGGATAAAGAACATCCTTTTGAACATTGTCATATGGAGAATATTCTCGAATTGCAAGAAAATCATCGAGGTCCCCAAGGTAGCCAAACTCTTCATAATCATCGGCTACAAGTGGTAAGATGGGATGCAGAAGAGTGTTGGTTATATCTAAAAAAGGAACCTGCAGCAAAAAACCATACGAAAGAAGAAAATATGAATGAACACATTTAAACAAGCCTGAGAAATTCAATCTTAAAAACAGGCATAGTCTAGGTAACCTTTAAAACTGCAGCACGAAATAAATCTGGAAAACGATTAATAGCTGCAGCAACCAAAAGCCCTCCAGCACTATATCCCCAAGCAGCCAATTTGTTTTCATTCACAATATCTTTTTCTATGAGGAACTTGGCACAAGAAACATAGTCATTGATTGAATTATGTTTCTTTGTTCGTCTTCCATCATGATGCCATTTCTTGCCATAACCACCTCCACCTCTAAAATTGGACACTCAAATGATAATAGATAAGAGATCAGACATAAGAAAAATATAAATTTATTTGGAAAGTTTTCAGTTAGTAAGAAACAAATAAGAAATTATATCCACAAGAATATGCATTGGGTACATGGACACCAAATACTGTGAAGCCTACCTAACATCAGCATAGGCTATGACCCAACCACGGTCCAGAAGGCTTTTAAATTCACTGTGCCACCGTTTGTCGAGTAACTCACCATAAGCACCATGACCAAGCAATATTCCAGGTTTTTCATCTTTTGTATTTTCACGTGCAAAAACAATAGTCAAGGGAATCAGAACCCCATCAAATGAAGGTACAACATATTGTTCACAGGCATAAAACTCAGACAGGTCATTCCATAACCGGTCATCTTCCAAATTGGCATGCACGGGACTGGAATATTTTGCATCTGAGGGTTCCACACTTACGCTTGAAGAATTTGTACCATATAATATCCGAGTCCTGTCATGAAGCATATTTTGCTGTTGAATAATGTTCCACTTACAGGTTGCTAGGTCATAATCAACCACAGCATCAGGCATCTGCAACAAAATTATGGTACACATACTGAAATTTGAATCGTCCATGTTGAGAGTGAGTAGAAAATGAACTCGCAAGACCAAATGTTTGAAAGTAAGCATCTCATAATCATGTCTATGCATATACATACGTAACAATGAGCACACTAAAAAAAGTTATAAAGCAACAAACACCTGAAAAGGACGAATGTAACAGGCAGGTGAAACTTGGAAAACATAAAGCAAACATGTCGGGCATACGGGCCAAACTCATAATGTAGTTATTTTTTGGAGACTGAGGATAAAGAAAATTGTCTCTATCTAAATGTTCACCAATGTTCCATTTTGAAACTCATCCTGCAACATTATTCTTGAGCTAAATCAAAACTATTTTTCTTTCAAAACATTGTTTCCTTTTCATATTCTCAAAAGAAGACTAAGAAGCAATAAAAAACATACCACGGGAGATGATATTATAAAGCGCATGACTGATGAAAAGAAGTCATAGTTTGGTCCAGGTGAAATTTGACAAACATGTTTTGGAAGAGACAAGAATTGCATGTCAAGCTTCCTCAATTTAACTGCCCCCTGTCGCAAGAATAAGGCAGAATAAGCAATATTCCCATAAGATGATAAACCAAAATTACATCATGAACTTGTCTATAGGAGCATGATATACCATGGTCTCTTTCAGTACCTTCCCGAAGGCCAATGGCAGTCCAACTGAACAAAGTTGAAGTTTTTTATTTTCTCTTACAATGAGTACCAAGTATTTATCACTAAAATCAACATCCTCAATAACCAAATTTGGGTCGTCAACAATTACCTCCTGCAGTTTATGAGGTATGATATAACATATAAGGTAAAGCTTGTAATAACATATATCTCACTATCACAAGTAAACATATCATTTACATTTATGCAAAAGAGTAGTAAAAATGAAACAAGATAACAACAGAAAAAAGTGATGTTCCAAACTACCTCCCATTTTCTTGGATTTGAATGAGTGTCCTCGGGACTACAAAGAAGATAATGATAATCAACCGATTGCCCACCTTTGGGAGCATTTGTAAATAAATAAAGATAACCTTGGTGATGTTCAATTACGCAGCGAACTATAGCACCAGACTCCCAAACAAGTTTCAAGCCAGACAATGGATCGGCTGCATTAATTAGAAAGACCTAAAAATTGGTTACAAATATTGTGCAATATATGAAGGATCTTAACTTGGTGGAATTTTTACAATATACATCTTTTACCTTTGATGATGTGGGGGATAATGTGTTCACAGTCACAAATTTAAAGTCTTTTGTGTGCCTTATACTAATGTGAACATTTTCATCAGATTCTTCCAAAAGCAAAACATCTTCATCAGTTGATCCAATAAGACTGTAATAGATCCTGCAGCAACATGTGGTAGGATGAGATGAAGAAAATTTACCGGGATTCAAAAGCTAATAATCATAAAAAAATAATAATAAACCAAAAGGTACTAAGTAAAACGAAACTGAGTGGAGTAATATTAGATTCCTTTGTTTGATTTATTCAAAATACAATGAAATGGAATGGAGTTTGATGAAATGCATTCCATTTGAATTCATTTCATATAATACCTCACTTATTCCCCTTTCAATTTGGGCATATCAGATGGAACAATACTCTTTTCCATAATATTGAAACAATCGAATAGTAGTTATATTTCTACCACTCACCGGTATGGCCTCATTTTTTCATCGGTTACAACATAAAGCAATGCCTGACCATCTTTAGCCCAAGCCAAATTCGAAACACTGACTGCTTGAGGCTTACTGCACAAGGAACCCGAATTCAAATTTCTCACAGATAACTTGAAGTAGCCATTGTCTTTATCATACATAGTATATGCAAGAAAATGGTGATTTGGCGAAACCTCAGAAAGTTCCTCATAAGCATAACCTAAAGAATGTCCAGATAAAAACAACATTCAGCATTCCCCCAACAAATTCATCTAACCTAAACAAAATCAAATGAGAATTGCATTGCATTAAAAAGCAATGCATTACCTCCAAATCTCTCAGCCTCTAGATTATAATCAACCAGCTTCTGCTCAACTGTCTTCCCCGTAGTAAAATCAAAGCCGGCCGGAGGATATTTATGCGATATAAAATCATCGTGTAAGCTCGCCAATCTTCTGCAAAGCACAGGGTAAGGTTTTCCTTCCTCAACACGGCGATAGTACAACCTAACAAAACACAAACAACACAATCACAATTCAAACAAAATCTAACAAGTTTTGCAAAACAAGAAGGCAATATTGATTAACAAGAAGATGAACAAACCAAGGTCCCCAGCGAAGAGAAGGAGTGGAAAGTTCGAAGGGAACTCGAGAGGCCATCTCGAAGTGAAGCTTGTTAACGATGCGTTCTGAATCGGACATTACGGCCTCGGTGTACTTCTCCTCTTGCTCCATGTAAACGTCCATGTGCCGCATCGCTACCTTGTCGTTCAGGCTCGACATCCAGCTGTAAGGATCCTCCCATGTTATCCCGTGGAAGCTGAAGTTCTGAGGCTTCTTTGGGGCTTTTGGAGGGGTGGGTGTAGGTGACGGTGGTTTCTTCGCCGCCTTGTAGTGGCGGAGTAGAAGGTAGTTGCGGCGAGTGACGGCGGGGAAACGGAATAGAAGGTGCATAACTGTATATTAGTTGTGGTTTGTCTTCCGAGTAGAGGAAAGGGTTTTAGCAGAGAAGAACCCCACTGGCGTTTGTATTCAAAATATATACTCCTTTATTTAATTTTCGGTTAAATGTCTAAAAATTAAAAACTATTATTAGATATTCACTTTACCTGCTTTTTACTGATCAAAATTAAATTAGTAAAATAGTGATAATTTATATATTAAATTGAATATGTATCTCTATTTATTTTGTTATCTATGTTATTGTAACACAATTTTTACCTAAATACAATAGTGCATTATATTTTTGATTTAAATATCGTATCTCCACCGTCTATACGAAGAAGATAAAATATCACAATGTTCATGATAAACTAGTGATTATATACGTCGATTTGAAAGAAGTATATTGTTGTCTTAAATTCCTGCAGAGGAATCTAGATGCAGTTGTCGTCCATTAAAGGAGAAAGATAAAAACACTATTTTTTTTCTAAATAATATATCTTAAGGGTTAACATCAGAGATTTTGGCACATATTTAGAGAGAGTCACATATGAGGATGAACATGACTTTGAAATATCTCTCCCAGACGAGGCTATAATGAATATGAGTTGAGATACTCTTCATTTCTCAAAAGAAATAGAGATTTTCATTACTAAAGTTTTCCTGATATAAATGTCAAATAATACAAATATATGTCACACTTATCAAGAACATATATACATTATATACCAAAACTTTAGTAATGGAGCTCTACATTTTTTTATAGAAATGGAGAGGATCTCAACTCAATGAAGATCTCATGGCATATTTGTGATGGTGATTTCTTATCCATCCAACTTGACGATAATTTCATTGAAGAATGAAGTTAATATCCAAATTTCTCTATAAGAGGAACTCATCAAATGTCTTTAAGCCAATGATGATCTATTTGTTGTTTTTCTTGAAGAGGGGTGGGACATGGATCTCAGTGTTGTCTCTTATCAATTAAATATCGACACTTTTTGTTAGAACATGGTTTAATTCTACAACCCTTAATTAGAGTTTTGATGATAACAAATACAAAGAACAAATATGCACCCTAAAAATTATGTTATTTTGTATGCAGAAGTTCTGACCAAAGCAGCATCAGAAGTTAAGCTATAGAAGCTACACGCTGAGGTAATCAGAATTTACGCTGAAGAATGATGATCAGAACCTACGCTTAAGTGAAGTAAACTCTGATTCTGAATAGAAGGAATATAATCTAAGGCATCAATGTTCTGAAGCATCAGCAACAAGCAAGGATGTAAGATTCTGAAGCGTTACTTTACAATCAAGACAGCATCAATTACAACGGCTTCTTTCAGACATGATATTCTCAAAATGAAAACTGTGTTAATGACCATAATCACGCTCACAGTTGGACAGAATTCCATTGCCTATAAATACAAGCTAAGAGATCAAATCATTTACGATTTGCTAACGCTACTGCAATACAATTCAAAAACGCTGCAAGCTTTCTCTAGTATTTTTCCACGCTCTAAAATTGTGTAAATTATCACAGTTGTGATAACTGTTTTTGTAACGAAAAACATCTACACGGAATTCTTGTATCTTTGATTAAGAACAGTTTTTCCTTGAGATTAACCGGATTGTAGTTGTACTCAAGAAAACTTTGACAATTGTCAAATTAGTGATTGTAATCTGTTTGAGATTAGTGGATTAAGACCTCGTTGGAGAGAGGCGAAATCACCTTGACGGATGGACTGGAGTAGTTTGAGATCAAACGAACCAGGATAAAAATATTGTGTCTTTGGGCATTTGATTTCAAGTTTTCAATTCAACCCCCTTTTTTGTGTTTTTCACTTCTTCAATTGGCATCAGAGTGCCTGGTTCTGAGTTTATTCACTTAATTGTGTCAGTACAAGATTCAAGATTTAGAAAAACACTATGGTGGGACCAAGTCAAAACATCAGCAATGACTATCATGAAGACAAAGACAGAATCAGTGGCAAACCTCCAGTCTTTGATGGAGAAAACTTTGACTACTGGAAAGACAGAATTGAGAGCTTCTTTCTGGCCCATGATGCTGATCTATGGGACATGGTGACTGATGGATACACACATCCACTGGATGGAAGGGGTCAGAAGATAGACAGAAAAATGATGTCTGACCAGCAGAAATGTGACTTCAGAAATCATCATAAGGCCAAAACAATACTTCTCAGTGCTATCTCAGACTCAGAATATGAGAAAATCTTAAACAGAGAGACAACCAAAAATATGTTTGACTCTCTGAGAATGACGCATGAAGGCAACATTTAAGTCAAAGAAACCAAAGCCCTTGCCCTCATTCAGAAGTATGAGGCATTTAAGATGGAAGATAGTGAATCCATAGAAATAATGTTCTCAAGATTCCAGATCCTTGTTGTTGGGCTGAAAGTTCTTGACAAAGGATATTCTACTGCTAATCGCGTAAAGAAAATCATCAAAAGTCTACCCAAGCAATGGAGGCCAATGATCACAACACTTAAGATAGCCAAAGATCTCAACAAGATATCTCTGGAGGAACTTGTCATCTCCCTCAGAAGTCACGAGATAGAGCTTGAAGAAGATGAGCCTCAAAAGCAAGGTAAGCCACTAGCTTTAAAATCTAACAGAAAATCTGATTCTAAGGTTTTGCAGGCTATGGAAGAAACCTCTGATGGATCCTCATCAGAAGAAGATGAATTGTCTCTCCTCTCCAGAAGGGTGAATCAACTGTGGAAGCAAAGACAAAGTAAATTCAGAAATCCTAGAAGATCAGAGAATCAAAATGAATCCTCTTCCAAATACAGAACGTCTGAGTCTTCCTCTGGACATAGAAGATCTAAAGGCTCTTCAGGATATAGAAAGTCAAATAACAAGGACATCATATGCTATGAGTGCAATGAGCAAGGGCACTACAAAAGTGATTGTCCAAGGCTTCAGAAGGAGAAGCCCAAAAGGAAGTTCTTCAAGGAGAAGAAGAAAAGCCTCATGGCAACATGGGACGATTCAGACACTTCTGATGCTGACTCAGAGTCAGATGACGAAAGAGAAAACATAGCTCTCATGGCAAACGTGTTAGAAGATAATGAAGCTTCTGGTTCAGACTCAGAATCAGACACTGAAGAGGTATTCCCTAACTTTGTTATTAATTTCACTAAAGTTGAACTTGCAGAAAGTCTAAATGAAATTCTGGAAAGGTATCAGCAAATCAGAGTCAAATTCAAGAACCTGAAAAAGGAACTTGCCTCTGACTCTGAAAAGACTGAGAGTCTCAAATTAGAAAATTCTGAGTTAAAAGAAAAAGTTTCAAAATTAGAAAACGATTTGCAAAACTCTCAAAAGGAAATAATCTCAGAGACTCCCAGTAATGCTGATGAAATCATCAAAGAATATGATCACAACTTTCAGAAGTTTTTGGCTAAAAGCATAGATAGAAGCAAGATGTCTTCAATGATCTATGGAGTTAGCAGAAATGGCAGAAAAGGGATAGGATATCAAGGTAAGGTACCTACACCTAAGAAAGCCATGGACTTAGTCATAAAACGCACACCACTTAAATCACACTTCATATATGGGCACACATGACCTAAATTACACTAGTCATAATTACTCTGTCAAACCAAAATTCAACCAGAGTTTTGGTAAAACTAACAAACCAGGACCCAAGAAAATATGGGTACCTAAGGATAAAATTATATATGTAGCAGATATCTTTAGCAGCAAGACTAAAACACCAGTCATGGTACCTGGACTCTGGATGCTCTCGACACATGACGGGAAGAAAGCATATATTCCCAAGCCTGGAACTTAAACCTGGAGGCTACATGGGCTTTGGAGGCAACAGAAGAGGAAATATCATTGGCTCTGGAACAGTAGGTAATGGAAATCTTCCCTCTATAAATAATGTGCTATTAGTTGATAGATTAATGCATAACCTGTTATCCATAAGCCAATTAAGTGATAACGGTTATGATATAATCTTTAATCAAAACTCATGCAAAGCTGTTAGTCAGAAAGATGGAACTATCTTTTTTAATGGAAAGAAGAAAAACAACATTTATAAGATAAAACTTTCTGAACTAAAGAGTCAGAATGTAAAATGCCTTCTTTCTGTTAACAACGAGCAATGAGTCTGGCACAGAAGATTGGGGCATGTTAGTATGAGAAGGATATCTCAGATTAACAAACTTAATCTGGTCAGAGGATTTCCTAATTTGAAGTTCATCTCAGATGCTCTGTGTGAAGCATGTCAGAAAGGAAAATTCTCAAAACCTGCTTTTAAATCCAAAAATGTTGTTTCCACCTCTAAGCCATTAGAACTTCTGCACATAGACTTATTTGGACCAGTTAAAACTGCGTCTGTCAGTGGCAAGAAGTATGGGTTAGTGATCGTAGATGACTATAGTAGATGGACATGGGTAAAGTTCTTAAGACACAAGGACGAGTCACACTCTGTGTTCACTGCATTCTGTAACCAAGTTCAGAATGAAAAGGATCTTAGAATTGTCAAAGTCAGAAGTGATCATGGTGGAGAATTTGAAAATAAATATTTTGAATCGTTTTTTAATGAAAAAGGCATCTTGCATGACTTCTCTTGTCCTAGAACTCCCCAATAAAATAGAGTTGTAGAACGAAAGAACAGAATATTGCAAGAAATGGCCAGAACCATGATCAATGAGACTAACATTGCTAAGATCTTATGGGCAGAAGCAATCAACACAACGTGTTACATTCATAATAGAATCTCTATAAGACCTATTCTGGAAAAGACTCCATAAGAACTGTGGAAGAACAGAAAGCCCAACATTTCTTATTTCCATCCTTTTGGATGCACTTGTTTCATTATGAATACTAAAAATTATCTGAACAAGTTTGACTCTAAAGCACAAAAGTGTATTATATTAGGATACTCTGAACGCTCAAGAGGGTATAGAGTATACAATACAGAAACACAGATTGTTGAAGAGTCAATTAGTGTTAGATTTGATGATAAGCTTGACTCTCAAAAGTCAAAGAAGAATGAATTCCTTGCAGATATAGAAGTTGAATTCACAGGTACTGAAGACAAATCATCATAAGTTCTCAACAGAGACGCTCCAACAACGTCAGAAAGAAATATAACAAGCAATCCACCACCTTCTATTGATCAACTCCAGAAAAGGTTTTCCAGAAGCAGCATAGCTCACCAAATAGGTTAAAATCTTGGGAAAGAAGGATGATCTAATCAGAACAAGATCAACATTCAGAAACTCTAAAGAATCCCTCATGGGACTAGTATCTCTGATTGAACCAACAACAATTGATGAAGCTCTTCTGGACAATGAGTGGATTCTGGAAATGCAGGAGGAATTAAATCAATTCACCAGAAATGACGTATGGGATCTGGTTCCCAAACCAAAAGGATTCAATGTCATTGGAATAAAGTGGGTGTTCAGAAACAAACTGAACGAGCAAGGAGAAGTTATCAGAAACAAAGCACGAATGGTGGCACAAGGTTATAGTCAGAAAGAGGGGATAAACTATACATAAACCTTTGCTCCAGTCACCATGTTAAAATCTATCAGTCTCTTAATCTCATTTGTTGTAATTAATGGCATCACTATGTATCAGATGGATGTCAAAAGTGCTTTCCTAAATTGCTATATAGTTGAAGAGGTATATGTGTACCAACCCCATGGGTTTGAGAATTCCAAACACCCATAATATGTTTTCAAACTAAAGAAGTCACTCTATGGTCTGAAACAAGCTCTCAGAGCTTGGTATGAAAGACTAAGTAACTTCCTGTTAGAAAAGGAATTCACCAGAGGGAAAGTGGACACAACCTTGTTCTGTAAGTCATTTAAGAATGACATTTTAGTGTGTCAGATTTATGTAGATGACATTATCTTTGGATCCACTAAACCATCTCTGGGAAGAGAGTTTCCTAAGTGCATGCAGGCAGAGTTTGAGATGAGCTTAATAGGGGACCTCAAATTATTTCTGGGCATTCAGATAAACCAAACTCCAGAAGGAACTTACATTCATCAGAGCAAATATGTTAGAGAACTTCTGAAGAAATTTGATCTCTCAGAATGTAAGCCCTCAAAGACTCCAATGCACCCCACGTGCATTTTGGAAAAGGAGGAGGTAAGCAAAAAGGTAGAACAGAAAGTCTACAGAGGTATGATTGGTTCTCTCCTTTATCTGACGGCTTCAAGGCCTGACATTTTATTCAGCATTTGCTTATGTGCTAGATTCCAATCAGATCCTAGAAAATCTCACTTAACAGTAGTTAAGTGAATTTTCAAGTATCTGAAAGGTACTACTAATATGGGTTTGTTTTATAGAAAATCCAATGAATACAACTTAGTAGGATACTGTGACACTGATTTTGCTGGAAACAGAGTAGAGCGTAAAAGCACTTCTAGAAGCTGCCAGTTTCTGGGAGAAAACCTGATCTCATGGACCAGCAAGAGACAGTCCATAATAGCATTGTCAACAGCAGAAGCTAAATACATAGCAGGTGCTGGATGTAGCACTCAAATGCTCTGGATGAAAAGTCAACTTGAAGACTTCAACATATTTGAGAGTAACATTCCTATCTTCTGTGATAAAACTTCAACTATATGTCTCAGTAAGAATCCTATTTTGCATTATAGGGCTAAGCATATAGAAATAAAACATCACTTTATTAGGGACTATATTCAGAAAGGAATTCTCACTTTAAAATTCATTGACACAGACCATCAATGGGCTGATGTATTTACAAAACCTCTTTCTGAAGATAGATTCAATTTCATTCTGAAACATCTCAGTATGAAGTTATGTCTAGAATAAAATGTTTTATTTGCATATCTTAACCCTCAGAACTTTATTGTTTTCTGTGAACATCTGATCAACATGTCTTCAGAAGTTATAAATACAGTTGCCTCAGAGTCTATCCAAGAATACTTGAACGTTTCATTTCAAGGATAGAGGCGTGCAGTTCACATCATCAAACATTTGTCATCCTCTCACAAGCCACTTTTTGAGGCTGAACACGCGTTCAAAATCTGAAGGGTCCAAGGCTCTGATTGGATGCATTGAGACACTTGTCAGTGGTAAATCGTTCAAATATCTTTCTGAATCCCCTAATCTCAGGTTTCATTAATGCATATAATCATTACATTATTTTCTTACTTACTGCTTACGTTTTCCAAAAACCTATTTAAACTCAAATTCATTATTTCATTCATTCACTTTTACTATCTTCTCTATTCACTCTTGTTTCAAGTTTCGTTTTCAAAAACCCTTTTCATCTTCTCCAACAAACCCGTGTGAACAATGGCTTCTTCATCAAACCTCAAAAATCTCAGTGCTACTGAATCTGGTTCAACAGAACAATATGAAGAACCCATCGGGACGCTTCTCACTCCTGTTGATAACCTGGAAGTTCTCTCAGAACTGATCATTGATTTTGAGAGTCTACAAGAAAATGGGTTCAATCTCTATGAAGATGTGCCTGCTCAAGGTTGGAACAGGTAGTTTTGTAACACCCCTTCTAATTACCCCAAATAAAAGGCAAGAATTAAAATCAGAGAAAATAAATTTGCACGGAAGGGATGTCACAACACACATCACATTCCAAAATTTTAAAGAAAAACATACGGGGTACGTTTGTAAATTTAAGCATATCAATACAAAACAAACATACATAAATATTTAACTTCTTTCTCTCGTGCAAACGCAACGGAGTTTCAATATTTAACTTCATCTCCATTCATGGAGGAATCAAAACATAATTCAAGGCGTCAAGCCATGATAATTCACATAAAGCATATGTTATCAAGTCTCACATACACAAAATAATATACACAAAGTAAGGATTATATGCATCATAATCCGAATACAAAATAGACGAGTTCGACACAAAATATACCCCCCCCCCCCAGGTGTTACTACCAGAGCATCGACTCAACTCTAATCAAAATAAAACAGATTGCAATCCAATGCATCCGCTAACTAGCGCCTCGCGCTACCATCCTCGGTACCTGAATAATGCCATCAAAAGCATTTTCAAACAGAAGGGTAAGAATTCCAATAATCATATAACATGTAATTAAGGTAAAGCAATGGCAATAAATAAAGCAACACATCATGATCATATTCATTTTATCACATATAGTATCCGTACTCAAGGAAGCCATTTCCAACACATTAACCATATAAACCAATTATCTGAATACTCACATCATTGGCACATAACCATTATTCAAACAACAACAATATTGGCACATAACCAAACACATCAACACACATACACAATATACACAATTATGCATGTGACTCACAACACGACTCAACACATGCGAATGCGGTACCGACTTGTGGACCCAAAGTTCCACCGCTTATTTTTCCACATAGGGTCAAAGCCACTACGTCTATTTCCACTATAGGATCAACGTCTATTTTTGTGAACCCATGTTTCACCGCCTATGTTCCCTTTCCGGGTCAAAGCCACTACGTCTATTTCCATTCAAGGATCAACGTCTACAAAATATGAACCCACTGTTTCACCGTCTCTATTTCAAGACCAACCATGCCATGCAATGTACAACCAACAACTCGTATGCAATTAAGACCACTTCCGACCTTAACATACACATACCACATATTCAACACAATGAAATGCCAACAATTGTACATGCATTGCAATTATAATTCACAAATCAAGTAATGTACAAGTTTAAACAATGTTACTTCCATGATTTATTCAAATCAAACACAATTTCATAAACCGGAAGCATTCAACTTAATTCGACTTCACCTGCAAAAATTCCATTTTTCAACAAAAATGTCACCCAATAGATCAACCAAAATTACTACCATAAATCGCATAATAATTCGGACTATTTCGACTAAAATTGGTTAAATTAATTATCGGCCAAAAATTCTATTATTTCTACTTTATACTAAATTTTCTTATTACGACTCGGTTAAATTAATACTACATTACTATTCGAACCTGTACTGTCAATAATATAGTTCTGTCATCGAAATTGAGACTAACTTAAAATAATTAATTAATCCAAAATAATTATCTCCAGTTTAAAACTCCTAAAAATTATTTTATTAATAAAACTAACTTATTATTAATATTATAATCATTATTATTATTATTAAATATTTTATATATCATAAACTAACAATAGATTTGTTAATTTAAAACTTAAGTTCTAAGTGTCAAAATTGGATTTATCATAAAAACATGATTGTTATAATTCATTAGTTTAATGCTATAGTGTTTCAATTAATTCTCTTAAATGTTACTTCTCCCTTATAAGTGTTACTGCATTGAAATCATGTGCCTTTCATGTACTAATTCATTTTCTTGTGCCACTGTAACAGCCCATTTGCCATTGCTTCTAATGCTACTACAATATGCCAAAACATGTACTCTTACATACTCTTCATCTTGCGCTACTGTAGCCACGTGCCTACTAAATATTCTTCCATTTCTTGCGCTACAGCATAAAACAAGCAGTACTAATACTACTTCACTTCAGTAAGCTAGCTAACATTCCAAGTGCCATTAAATACTAAACACCACTTCAATTTACGCGTTATAGTATTGCAAGTTATATACTATTAAAGTAGTAATTCTTTTCAATGCTACATAATGAAATTCATACTCCAACATGCTACTTCTTTTTATTATCGCTACAGTGTCATATTATATGCTATTAAATATTAACTCTTTTCAATGCTACATAATGCAATGCCAACAAGTATCTCCAAGTGTTATTTCCTTTCATCGCTACTGTATTGTAAAATAAATGCCAAAAGCAAGTGCCTCCAACCTGCTACTATAAAACACAACTCTACAATAATGTCCAAACAAGAATGGAATTTTTGTTTGCAAGACAACATAATAAGGCACCTTAAATATATATATATATATTATCTAATTATATTGGGTCCTAAATCATCTCTCAATTTCATCAATCTACCAATTTTTTTTCATCATAACATAGTAGTGAAACTAATACCCTAAACCCCTAATTTATTCCAAAATCAAAACTATAAAATTACACACTAAATAATTGGTGGAAGTCAAACCCTTACCTCTAGTGTTGATTTTCTTGAAACAAGATGATGATGATGTTGCAACTTCAAACCTAGCTTCCTTTCTTCTCTTCTCGTCTTTCTCTCTTCTTTTCTTTCTTCTTTCTATTTCTATTCTTACCAACTATCCTACTTTCTATCTTATAAAACAAATTTTACTACTACTTACTTTCCTCCCCCTAACTTTCTAAAATTCTAATTTGACCCAATCTATTTAATTCAAATTATATCATATAATTTTATTAAAACCATATTATATTTAATTAATATTTATTCCATAAAAACTAAATTATACCGATAAATCAAACGAAGCCAAATACACACCAAAATAATATTACTCAAAATAGTATTTTATCATTATGAATATTTTTATTTCAAATAACCGAATTAACATTTTAATTGATATCAAATAAATATATTTCTTAAAATAGATTTAATTTGATAATTTCGGGAAAAAAAAAACTTAAATAACATTTAATCAAAAACGGGGTGTTACAACTCTCCCCCACTTAAAAGATTTTCGGTCTCGAAAATTACCTCTAAACGAACAACTCGGGATAGGAATCCCGCATCCGACTTTCAAGCTCCCACGTCACATTACCATTCGTCGAACCACCCCATGCAACTTTAACCAAAGCAATCTCTCTTCCTCTTAGTTGTTTCACCTTTCTATCTTCAATCCTCACCGGCAAAACCTCAACCGTCAAATTGTCTCTTACTTCCAAATCATCCGCTTGAATAACATGAGACGGATCCGCAATATACTTTCGTAATTGCGAAACGTGAAACACATCATGCAAATTTGAAAGTGATGGCGGCAATGCAATCCGATAAGCCATACTTTCAATCCGCTCTGAAATCTGATAAGGACCAATAAACCGAGGTGTTAACTTCCGCGATTTAAGCGCCCTTCCAACACCCGTAGTTGGATTCACCTTCAAAAACACATGTTCATCCTTCTTGAACTCAAGAGGTTTCCTCCTCTTGTCATAGTAACTCTTTTGGCGATTCTGAGACACTTTCATCTTCTCTCTTATCAATTTGATCTTATCCGTAGCCTCTTGAACCAATTCCGGACCAACTATAGCACTTTCTCCCGTCTCGTACCAACACAAAGGTGTCCTACACCGTCTTCCATACAATGCCTCATAAGGAGCCATGTCAATGCTAGAATGAAAACTATTATTATAAGTAAACTCAATCAAAGGCAAATGACTCTCCCATGAACCTCCTTGATCCAAAACACAAGCACGCAACAAATCCTCAAGTGACTGAATTGTTCTCTCCGTTTGACCATCCGTCTGAGGATGATAAGCGGAACTCAATCTCAGCTTAGTACCCAAGGCTCTTTGTAAACCTTCCTAAAATCTTGAAGTGAAACGCGGATCTCTATCTGAAACAATACATGTAGGAATACCATGTAAACAAACAATCCGTTCCACATACAACTTAGCAAGCTTCTCCATAGTGTAATCCATCCTAATCGGAATAAAGTGTGCAGATTTAGTCAATCTATCCACTATGACCCAAATAGCCTCATGGTTACTCGGAGTCCTCGGCAAACCAGAAACAAAATACATCGAGATACTATCCCACTTCCACTCGGGAATAGACAACGGTTGCAACAAACCCGAAGGCTTCTGATGTTCAATCTTAGACTTTTGGCAAACCAAACAAGCATACACAAACTCAGCAATTTCTTTCTTCATACAAGGCCACCAAAACAGCTTCTTTAAATCTTGATACATCTTCTTAGCACCAGGGTGAATACTTAACCCACTTCTATGACCTTCCTCAAGAATCCTCTTTTTCACATCCCCCACATCGGGAACGCAAACTCTATCATGACATCTCAAAATTCCATTCTCATCAATTCTGAACTCTCCACCTTGACCTTGATTCACCAAAGTAAACTTGTCAACCAAAACCAAATCTGACTTTTGCCCATCTCTAATCTCTTCCAAGACACCACTAGTAAGCTTCATCATACCAAGCTTCACGCCAAAATAAGTCTCTTCACACACCAAACTCAAATCTCGAAATTGCTCCAACAATTCCCATTCTTTAACCATCAACATAGACATGTGTAAAGACTTCCTGCTCAAAGCATCTGCAACCACGTTTGCCTTACCAGGATGGTAATTCAAACTGAAGTCATAATCTTTAAGAAACTCTAGCCACCTTCTTTGCCTCATATTCAACTCTTTTTGATCAAACAGATATTTCAAACTCTTATTATCGCTAAAGACGTTGAATCTCGACCCGAACAAATAATGCCTCCAAACCTTTAACACAAAAACCACCGCTGCCAACTCCAAGTCATGAGTTGGATAATTCCTCTCATGCACCTTGATTTGCCTCGAAGCATACGCCACAACCTGACCATTTTGCATTAACACACCTCCTAAACCCATCAAAGAAGCATCGCAATAGACCGTAAACGGTTCAGATGGTTTAGGCAAAATCAAAACTGGCGCAGTTGTCAACCTTCTCTTCAACTCTTGGAAACTATCTTCACACTGCAGAGTCCACACAAACGCTTGACTCTTCCTAGTCAATTGTGTCAACGGTAAAGCTAGCTTGGAAAAGCCTTCAATGAACTTACGGTAATAACCCGCTAAACCAAGAAAGCTTCGAATCTCAAAAACTGACTTTGGAGATTCCCATTCTGACACGGCTTCTATCTTCGAAGGATCCACAACAATACCTCCACGAGATATCACGTGACCAAGGAAACTCACTTGTTCTAACCAGAATTCGCACTTCGAAAGTTTAGCAAACAAATGATTTTCCTTTAGAATTGACAAAACAATTCCCAAGTGTTCGGCATGCTCTGCTTCACTCTTGGAATAAATCAAAATGTCATCGATGAACACCACCACAAACTTATCCAGAAACTCATGAAAGATTCTGTTCATATACTCCATGAACACACCAGGTGCATTCGTAACACCAAAAGGCATCACCGAATACTCATAGTGTCCATAACGAGTTCTGAACGCAGTTTTCTGAATATCACCCGCTTTCACGCGAATCTGATGATAGCCTGACCTCAAGTCAATCTTGCTAAACACACACGCACCCACCAGCTGATCCATTAAATCATCAATCCTTGGCAAAGGATACTTGTTCTTAATGGTCACTTTGTTTAGCTGCCTATAATCCATACAAAGTCTCATTGTTCCTTCTTTCTTCTTCACAAGTAAAACTGGAGCACCCTACAGACTCACACTAGGACGAATAAACCTTTTGTCAAGCAACTCTTCCAGCTGACTCTTCAGTTCCACTAGTTCCGATGGTGACATCCTATAAGGAGCCATCGAAACAGGACTAGTACTAGGAATTAAGTCGATGGAAAACTCTACCTCGCGCTCAGGAGGTAAATCCGTAATCTCTTCAGGAAACACTTCAGGAAATTCGCATACCACAGGATAATCCTTTCTTACTCTACCATCTTCCAAAACCATACTCGCCATAAGCATAAACAACCCATCTCCATTCTTCACACTCTTCTCAACTTGCTGTGTAGACAAGAAAACCACACCATCTTTCTCGGACTCGAGAAAAAGAACAGCCTTAGTAAAACAGTTGATATAGACATGGTTGGCTTTCAACCAGTCCATACCCAGAATCACATCTATCTGATGCAAAGGAAGACACACGAGATCAACTTCGAAATCTCTTCCGCACATGCGCAAATGACACTTCAAACAAACAACTGAAGTAGAAACTGAACCCATCGCAGGTGTATCTACCTCCATACTTCGATCCAAAGTAGATAAGACAAGGCCCAATCTCTTGGCACAATCTAAAGCAACAAACGAATGCGTCGCACCCGTATCAATAATAGCAACCAAAGACACATTAGAGATAAAGCATGTACCTCTGATTAGACGTTCCTCAGCAGAAGTCTCTGCTCCAGATAAAGCGAATACTTTTCTAACTTCTTTCTTTGGCTTTGGACATTTGGTACTTATGTGGCCTCACTCACCACAATTAAAGCAAGTTACACTCACACCAACTCTACAATCCACCGCTTTGTGACCCACCCTGTCACACTTGAAACACTTAACTATCCCCTGGCGACATTCCATAGCACGATGTCCCTCTTTACCACATTTAAAACATTTGATTGGAGTAGTCACTCCCCCACTCGGACTCTTTCCACTACTTATTGGTCTCTTTCCTCTTCCATCATAAGGCTTAGGACGCATCTGTCCCTTACCTCTTTTCTCACTCAAGCTCTTGTAATAAGCAGTGCTATCCCGAATGTCTTCGTCGTAGATACGACTCTTATTAACCAACTCAGAGAATCTTGTAATCTGTTGATACCCAATCGCCTTCTTTATGTCCGGCCTCAAACCATTAACAAACTTAAGGCACTTCGACCTCTCAGCATTAACAGTGTTGTAGTGAGGACAATATTTGATCAAATCTTGAAATTTAGCCGCATAGTCAGCTACCGAACCACTACCTTGTTTCAATTCCAGGAATTCAACTTCCTTTTTACCACGAACATCCTCCGGAAAATAATTCTCCAAGAATGCATCTCAGAAAATTTCCCAAGTCACCACAACATGCTCCTCCTCATACCTCTGACTAGTGTTGATCCACCAGTCTTCGGCCTCTTTAATCAGCATGTGTGTTCCGAATTGCACTTTCTGAGCGTCGGTGCAATTCATCACACGAAAGATTTTCTCAATTGCTTTTAACCATTCTTGAGCTTCCACCGGAGCATGCTCTCCCTTGAAAGTAGGCGGGTTGTTCTTTTGGAAATTCCCAAGAGCACGGAAAGCATCTTCAGTACCATCATGTGGCGCTTGAGTCGTTTGCGGCATCTGATTTATTGACCCCGCAAGCAACCTCAATGCCTCAGCTAAAGCATCATCATTCCTTCTACCAGCCATCTTCTCTCTACAACACAAAGTATTGATCGCGTTAGCCACACAATCAAATACAAGGGATTAACAAAATAAGACCTGACAACTGACCGACTATGCTCTGATACCACTATTGTAACACCCCTTCTAATTACCCCAAATAAAAGGCAAGAATTAAAATCAGAGAAAATAAATTTGCACGGAAGGGATGTCACAACACACATCACATTCCAAAATTTTAAAGAAAAACAGACGGGGTACGTTTGTAAATTTAAGCATATCAACACAAAACAAACATACATAAATATTTAACTTTTTTCTCTCGTGCAAACGCAACGGAGTTTCAATATTTAACTTCATCTCCATTCATGGAGGAATCAAAACATAATTCAAGGCGTCAAGCCATGATAATTCACATAAAGCATATGTTATCAAGTCTCACATACACAAAATAATATACACAAAGTAAGGATTATATGCATCATAATCCGAATACAAAATAGACGAGTTCGACACGAAATATACCCCCCCCCCCCCAGGTGTTACTACCAGAGCATCGACTCGACTCTAATCAAAATAAAACAGATTGCAATCCAATGCATCCGCTAACTAGCGCCTCACGCTACCATCCTCGGTACCTGAACAATGCCATCAAAAGCATTTTCAAACAGAAGGGTAAGAATTCCAATAATCATATAACATGTAATTAAGGTAAAGCAATGGCAATAAATAAAGCAACACATCATGATCATATTCATTTTATCACATATAGTATCCGTACTCAAGGAAGCCATTTCCAACACATTAACCATATAAACCAATTATCCGAATACTCACATCATTGGCACATAACCATTATTCAAACAACAACAATATTGGCACATAACCAAACACATCAACACACATACACAATATACACAATTATGCATGTGACTCACAACACGACTCAACACATGCGAATGCGGTACCGACTTGTGGACCCAAAGTTCCACCGCTTATTTTTCCACATAGGGTCAAAGCCACTACGTCTATTTCCACTATAGGATCAACGTCTATTTTTGTGAACCCATGTTTCACCGCCTATGTTCCCTTTTCGGGTCAAAGCCACTACGTCTATTTTCATTCAAGGATCAACGTCTACAAAATATGAACCCACTGTTTCACCGTCTCTATTTCAAGACCAACCATGCCATGCAATGTACAACCAACAACTCGTATGCAATTAAGACCACTTCCGACCTTAACATACACATACCACATATTCAACACAATGAAATGCCAACAATTGTACATGCATTGCAATTATAATTCACAAATCAAGTAATGTACAAGTTTAAACAATGTTACTTCCATGATTTATTCAAATCAAACACAATTTCATAAACCGGAAGCATTCAACTTAATTCGACTTCACCTGCAAAAATTCCATTTTTCAACAAAAATGTCACCCAATAGATCAACCAAAATTACTACCATAAACCGCATAATAATTCAGACTATTTCGACTAAAATTGGTTAAATTAATTATCGGCCAAAAATTCTATTATTTCTACTTTATACTAAATTTTCTTATTACGACTCGGTTAAATTAATACTACATTACTATTCGAACCTGTACTGTCAATAATATAGTTCTGTCATCGAAATTGAGACTAACTTAAAATAATCAATTAATCCAAAATAATTATCTCCAGTTTAAAACTCCTAAAAATTATTTTATTAATAAAACTAACTTATTATTAGTATTATAATCATTATTATTATTAAATATTTTATATATCATAAACTAACAATAGATTTGTTAATTTAAAACTTAAGTTCTAAGTGTCAAAATTGGATTTATCATAAAAACATGATTGTTATAATTCATTAGTTTAATGCTATAGTGTTTCAATTAATTCTCCTAAATGTTACTTCTCCCTTATAAGTGTTACTGCATTGAAATCATGTGCCTTTCATGTACTAATTCATTTTCTTGCGCCACTGTAACAGCCCATTTGCCATTGCTTCTAATGCTACTACAATATGCCAAAACATGTACTCTTACATACTCTTCATCTTGCGCTACTGTAGCCACGTGCCTACTAAATATTCTTCCATTTCTTGCGCTACAGCATAAAACAAGCGGTACTAATACTACTTCACTTCAGTAAGCTAGCTAATATTCCAAGTGCCATTAAATACTAAACACCACTTCAATTTACGCACTATAGTATTGCAAGTTATATGCTATTAAAGTAGTAATTCTTTTCAATGCTACATAATGAAATTCATACTCCAACATGCTACTTCTTTTTATTATCGCTACAGTATCATATTATATGCTATTAAATATTAACTCTTTTCAATGCTACATAATGCAATGCCAACAAGTATCTCCAAGTGTTATTTCCTTTCATCGCTACTGTATTGTAAAAGAAATGCCAAAAGCAAGTGCCTCCAACCTGCTACTATAAAACACAACTCTACAATAATGTCCAAACAAGAATGGAATTTTTGTTTGCAAGACAACATAATAAGGCACCTTAAATATATATATATATATATATATATATATATATATATATATATATATATATATATATATATATATATATATATATATATATATATATATATATATATATATATATATATATATATATATATATATATATATATATATATATATATATATATATATATATATATATATATATATTTATATTATCTAATTATATTGGGTCCTAAATCATCTCTCAATTTCATCAATCTACCAATTTTTTTTCATCATAACATAGTAGTGAAACTAATACCCTAAACCCCTAATTTATTCCAAAATCAAAACTATAAAATTACACACTAAATAATTGGTGGAAGTCAAACCCTTACCTCTAGTGTTGATTTTCTTGAAACAAGATGATGATGATGTTGCAACTTCAAACCTAGCTTTCTTTCTTCTCTTCTCCTCTTTCTCTCTTCTTTTATTTCTTCTTTCTATTTCTATTCTTACCAACTATCCTACTTTTTATCTTATAAAACAAATTTTACTACTACTTACTTTTCTCCCCCTAACTTTTTAAAATTCTAATTTGGCCCAATCTATTTAATTCAAATTATATCATATAATTCTATTAAAACCATATTACATTTAATTAATATTTATTCCATAAAAACTAAATTATACCGATAAATCAAACGAAGCCAAATACACACCAAAATAATATTACTCAAAATAGTATTTTATCGTTATGAATATTTTTATTTCAAATAACCGAATTAACATTTTAATTGATATCAAATAAATATATTTCTTAAAATAGATTTAATTTGATAATTTCGGAAAAGAAAAAAAAAATAACTTAAATAACATTTAATCAAAAACGGGGTGTTACAATTTTGACCGTCTGTTGGGTCCAACGTTTCCCATTCTCGTCAAAGAATTCTGGATTCACGCTACATCTTCCAACCACCAGGTTACTTCGTATGTTATGGGAAAGAAAATCGTGATTACAGAAGATCTTATTGGGAAGCTCATTGGATACAATGGTGGTGGAGTCAGATGCATAAATATGGCAGATAAATGCTCTGACCTAAAATCAATTGCCAAGGAAATTTTCACTTCTGGACAACCATCAAGCAAAATCAAAGATTTGAAGGATCATCACAGAATCTGGGTCAGAATCATTCTGGGATGTATCAACCACAGGAAGCCCACAAGCTCTCCTGATTACATCAACATTGATCAGCAGTTTCTGATCTATTTCATCGTAAAGAAGACAAAGATTAATCTTCCACACTTGCTCTTCAACCATCTCAGAACAAGTGTGAAAGAGACCAGAGAAGAAGAAATAACTAAGAGGGATTGGATTCCCTTAGGAAGACTGATATCAGATATTCTAACAGAAAACAGGCGGATAGAATATCTGACAGAGGCTCGAGAAATAAGCACTTTGGAAGCAACTGCTGGGAAGCCTCTGAACACAAAGAATCTGAAGAAAATGAAGATCATTGAGAACATTCAGAAAGAACCAACTATTGCTTCTCATAAGACCATTACTTCAAGGAGGATACCTCTGAAGGATTTTCCTCTATTCTCTGAGATAGACAGTAACCCAGAAGTCATAGTCAGATACCTTGAAGCTTGCAAGGCTGATGGGACTGCTCCAGAAATAAACATTCAAGATCTGCACAGGCCAGCTCCAGAGGTTATGCTAAAGAAATCCAAGAAGAGGAAAGCAGCAGGAGAAGGATCCTCTCAGAAGGCACCTAAAGCTGCAAAAAAGAAAGGTAATCCATCTTCTGTTTCTGTTATAGAATCAATTGTTGTTACAACATCTGAAATCAATCCCCCTCAACCTATAGAAAATCCTTCACCCCAAACTTTTGAATATTTTAACATAGAGTTTGATCCATCTGTAACTCTAGGACATTTTTTGAATGAACCTCACTCCCCCAATCAAAATCCAAACCCAGAACCTCATCAACCAGAACTTGCAAAAGTTCTATCTGACATTGAACTATTTGATTCAGACTTTCAATCTTCCACTCCCAGAAAATCTAAACTCTCAACAACTCCCAGAAAAATCCAAACTCCCAACAACAACCAGATAATCCACAACCACTTTCTCCAGAACATCTAAATCCCAACTCACCATAACCAGAAAATAGACACACTCTCTTTCTCTCCACCTTATGAAAACCCATCCTCTGTAATTCCTGAACCATAAACTCAACACACCTCCACAAACCAATTTGAAGACTCTCCTTCGGATTCTGATACCACAATCCAAATTCCTGGAATAACAGAACCTCTTGCGGTTCGCATGCCTCTCACTATTCATGATATTCCAGAAATTCCTCCATCCCTTAAATCCACACCACCAAACTCCCATAATAGACCAATTCTAATTCCTGACTCTCCCACTCCTTCACCCATCAACCATCCAGCTGACAACCTCAGAATTGTCATTGATCCAATAGTGTTGGACAGACTAGCTTCCACCTCTCGCAAAATTTCCATTCCCAAACCTAAACCAAAATCAGATGTTGGTAAGAGTCTATTGATTTTTGAAACAGAAATGCAGGAATGGATCAATTCTTTGAAGCAAGCAAGCCTGGAGATTTCTAATCCTACTGCTTCTGACTTTCTTTGGGAAAGTTTCAGAAAATGGCTCAACGCTGAAACTCTGAAGCTGAAGGAATTGGGTTATGAAAGGGCTCAACAGAACTTCAGTGATCAGCTGAAAGCTTTTCAAGATCAAGTTCTGAGTCAATGGTGCAAGAAAGAAATTCTTCCGCTGGATAATGCTCCCTGGAAAGAGAACCATCCTTCAGAAGTTGCTGAACCAGATTCAGATAGTCTCTCCCTGACTACTGCTCAAGAAGACATGGTTGTAGCAGAAGAAGTGGTTCAATCAGAAGAAGCTACAGAATGTTCTGAACAATATGCAACCCCTGAAGAGACATCGGCTTCCTCTCTAGTCATGCAAACTCTGGAAGAGTTAAAGAAAGAGAATGCATTAATCCATGCAAGACTGGACAAGCAAGAGGACACGAACAAAGAGATCAAAGGAATTCTGGATAAACAAGAAGATACTACAAAGGAAATCAAAGATATTCTGGGCAAGCAGGAAGAGTCAAGCACTCAGATCAAGAGCTTGTTGGAAGCGTTATTCACACACCTTCCCCCTGCTTCTTAGACTTTTCTTTTAAAAACTGTTTATCTGTAATTTTTATCTTTACCTCCTTGTTTCTGAAACTTTTCATTGCATTATGTCTTTAATATAACTCATATTTTTGGATCTGATTATATTTCCTTTTTGATACTTGACAAAAAGGGGGAGAAAGTAAGATATTTTCAATAACAGTATACCGGGACAAAAGTCTCAAACATTCTGAATTATTTAACCTCTACTTTCTGAAAAGTTTGAACAGGAACAAATTCTGATAGGAGATGCAGCAAAAGCTCTGACGAGAAGGAACTTCAGATAAGTAATCAACTCAGGGGGAGTCTCTCTTAAACTTTTTGTTCTCTATTTTCCATTGAAAATTCTAGTTTTTGTCATCATAAAAAAGGGGGAGATTGTTAGAACATAGTTTGATTCTACAACCCTTAATTAGAGTTTTGATGATAACAAATACAAAGAACAAATATGCACCCTAAAAATTATGTTATTTTGTATGCAGAAGTTCTGACAAAAGCAGCATCAGAAGTTAAGCTATAGAAGCTACACGCCGAGGTAATCAAAATTTACACTGAAGAATGATGATCAGAACCTGCGCTTAAGTGAAGTAAACTTTGATTCTGAACAGAAGGAATATAATCTAAGGCATCAATGTTCTGAAGCATCAGCAGCAAGCAAGGATGTAAGATTCTGAAGCGTTACTTTACAATCAAGATAACTTCAATTACAACGGCTTCTTTCAGACAAGATCTTCTCAAAATGGAAACTGCGTTAATGACCATAATTACGCTTACAGTTGGACATAATTCCATTGCCTATAAATACAAGCTAAGAGATCAAATCGTTTAAGATTTGCTAACGCTACTGCAATACAATTCAAAAATGCTGCAAACTTTCTCTAGTATTTTTCCACGCTCTAAAATTGTGTAAATTATCACAGTTGTGATAACTGTTTTTGTAACGAAAAACATCTACACAAAATTCTTGTATCTTTGATTAAGAACAATTTTTCCTTGAGATTAACCGGATTGTGGTTGTACTCAAGAAGACTTTAACAGTTGTCAAAGTAGTGATTGTAATCTCTTTGAGATTAGTGGATTAAGACCTCGTTGGAGAGAGGCGAAATCACCTTGACGGGTGGACTGGAGTAGTTTGAGATCAAACGAACCAGGATAAAAATACTGTGTCTTTGCACATTTGATTTCAAGTTTTCAATTCAACCCCCCCTTCTTGTGTTTTTCACTTCTTCACTTTTGTCAAGTATGTTGTCTAGAGGAGATGACGTTGGTCACCGGAGAAGGCCAGAGCAACCAAGAACATTATCAAAGTACTTTTGAAATCAAATCTCATTTCAAAGATGAAGTACACATAGTCATTTTCCCTTGTAGTGTTGGTCAAGAAAGTACTTGACAAATGGTGCATGTGCGTCGATTACATTAACCTCAACAAGACATGCCAAAAAGATCCATTTATATCCCTTGCCCAGCATCAATAAATTGGTGGGCAATTTTGCATGTTACAAATTGTTATTATTTAGGGATGCATATTTTGGCCAAAACTAGATTCCCATGAATGGTAAAGATGTAGACAAGACCTCCTTCATGACGGAGCACACCAATTATAGGTATAATGAGATGCTCTTTGGTTTAAAAATGCATGTGCAACTTGCCAGAGGATGATGAATAAGATCTTCAAAGAAGGAATTGGTGATGTGTTGGAAGTATGTATAAGTGACATGATTTTCAAATACACAGAAGAGCTATCTCACTGGTGTATTCAATTGTATTTGACAGTATAACATGAGACTTAATCCAGAGAAGTGCATCTTCAAGAACAAGGTTCGTAAGTTCATAGGATTCTACTTAACAGAGACGGGAATTGAATTCAGTCTATATTGGGTGAGAATATGGATATGAAATGGTCTATAAGGTGGTGAATAGACCTCCCAAAAAAATTTTCTTTAAAATATGGTTTGAAAAACTTTTATCAGAGTTTTCAAAACAAAAGTGGTTTTGTGTGGCGAAAGCAAACTTTAGCATAAAAGAGATTATACTTATCGATTGGAATTAGTATGTAATGACTTAAGCAATTTAAAACACAAATAAGATTGACACACAAATTCAACCAAAATGTACAAACTAGTAATTGTATTGAAAAATTGTCAAATTACACGAGAAATGTGATTTAATAATAACAACATTAAATGGATTCCACAACCATGTTTTTCAGTTTAATCTACAAGAAGACAAAATTAAAGTACCAATTCTATAGGCCCTCTTGATCTGTCAATATTTTGTAGTTCCTTCAAACAAAAGGAAAGGTATGAAGATCTCTTTTATAATAAAAAACTCATGAAACCCAAGTATGGAGACTTCGATTCCTTTCCTTCTGTATGTTTTTTCAAAGAAAAGGCAAAGGAAAAGGGAAAGCATCAAGCTCTAGAGGCCCTTATGATCTGTCAATACTTTTTACTTCCTCCAAACAAAAGGAAAGGTATGGAGATATCTTTTATAATAAGAAACTCATGAAACCCAAGTATGGAGACTTCGATTCCTTTCCTTGTGCATGTTTTTTCATGCAAGACTGTGTTTGCATCTCTTGAGTTAGAAGAATTAATTACCGTTTCAAATGATTACTACCCTGAGCTTGTTAAGGTATTTTAATGCAATGTGACGTTTAAGAAAAGCACGCTTATTTCTAATGTTAAAGGTGTCCCTATATGTATGGCATATAAGAAATTGGGAGAAATTTTGAGAATTTCATATGAAGGGTGTGCAATAAAAGCTAACATTGACCAAACTTGGCAAAACTATGATAAGAAAAGTTTTTATTATAATTTGAGTATATTTTCAGAGAATGAGTTTTACAACAAGAGAAAGTGTGTTACAGGTCTGACCCAGAAAAGATTTTATGGTCTATGTCAAAATTTTCAATTGATGTTAGAGTGTTACACTAGTTTCTGACATATCTTCTCGTTCCACATTACTCAAACCATCGCACAATTACTAATATGGAAATGCAACTGCTTTTTTCTATCAAGAATAACATAAAAATCAATTGGGCATATGTTATTTTTTGCCATATGTTGTATCACAATGGAAAATTTGAGGATCTTCCATATGGTCATTTTCTCACAAAGATTTTTACATACTTCAATGTCAACTTGACTAACGAGATACTCCTCAACATGATAAAGTCATCCAACTGAATCATTATTAAAAATATTAATCAAAGGATGGGAGTTTTGTTTAATCTAGAAATCTATGCCATAAATATTTGGATGATGATCAGGTTGAAGAAAATGTTGAGAAAAGTGAAGAAGAAGAATTTATTGCTCCTCATGTGGATGGGCTATCTCAATCCTTCATGCCGACCAACCAAATGCTTATGGATTACATGTAATGCTTTCGACAATATGTGATGAATAGGTTTGGAAGACTTTCATACATAATGGATATGATGGAATTCTATCAGAGGGGATACAACCAAAGGGGAGAAAATGTTGGTGATGGTGGAACAAACCTAGATTAGACTTTATGTGCACTAGTTTTCATATTTCTTTATGTTTTTAAATGTTGAATGTTATTTTTATGCTATTTAAGTTTCAAACTTCTTTCATGTTTGGTTAATTAAGTACTTATTATGTTTTGTTGACATATTTTATTGGATGATGTTTGTCTTTATATTCCTATTTGCTTTCACCCATCTTTTTCTTTTATCTTTGCTAATGACCAAAGGGGGGGGGGGGGGGGATAAAGATGTATATTTGTTATTTCCATGGTCTTTCATATTGCTTCAAGTACAACCAAGGGTCCTTTAAGATTCATATTTGTTGTACCCCAAAATTTTACTTCTCATTTTTCATACAAGATACAATCCCAGGTGTTTTACCCCAAAATTTTCCCTCTCATTTTATCAAGATTTCTCCTCACAAGACTCCTTGAACTCAAGACCAAGCTAGGGTTTGCTCTACTCAAGACATCTCCTTGCATTGTTGACCTAAATTAGGGTTTGAGTTTGCACAGGGATTTTTGGACTTCCAATGCTCAAAGTGACTTTCATACTTCATGTTGGACTTATAAGATTTCCCATACCACGTTTCAAGCTTTGAATCAAATTTTTGCCCAGTCAATTGGACAGTTGACCTAGAAATCAGTTGTATTGAGGAAAAAGTCAATTGTGGCCAATTTACAGTCAAACCTCATAAATTTTGATCCACATCAACATTATAAACTCATATGAACCATTTGATCAAGTTTGGACCACAACTCCTCAAGAAATTTGATCAGATCATCAGAAGGGCAAAATGGTCATTTTTAGGGTTTTGACTGTAGAAGGGCAATTTCTGACTTTTCACCTAGTCAATGGCAAATTGGATTCAAACATGGATTCAAGGACTAAATGGAATCTTCTTGACCTATTCACAAGGTTCAAAAGATCTCAATTGCATTGGATTGACAGATGAATTTTTCAGTCAACCGATCAAAATTTGACTGTACACTAAAAAGTCAAACTTTGACTTTTTGGTAAAAATCAAGTGTCAAGGGTCATTTTTCATCAAGATGTGTCAAAACATGAAACTTGTTCATCAAGAAACCCAATTTTGCAAATTAGGGTTTAAGATTGAAAATTTTCATAACTTAGAATTTTTCTAAGTTATGAAATTTTCTTAATTTTTCCCAACTTTGCCCAACATTTTCACCATGATGCAATTGGATTCAAAGAAAACTTCCAACATGAACGTTGTATTCCTCCACCAAATCTACAACTTTTATTCACAAAGTTTTCTCAAAAGAAGCTTGGATCTCAAGTTATAATTTTTGGAACAAGGGTCCATGAAACTTTTAACTTAGTGAAATTTTGCCCTAGTTTAGGCAGGATTTTGACCTATCTTCATGGAAATTTTTCACCTAGTTCCACTTGGAATCTCAAAATGCATTTCAAAGATGGATTGTAGATCATGTTAAAATATTTCTAAAATGTCCAAGAAATCTCCAAAATCATTTGTGGTTAGGGAGAATCGAAGGCTTGAAGTTGGCAAAAACTCACTTTTGATCCATGGCATTTTCATATTGATACAAGTTGCAAACTCTAATCAACCTTGTTTGTACTTGATTACAGGTCCCAAAAACCTTCCATACTCAATAATTAAATGCAAATCCATTGGTTTGAGGCTTTGTTCTGGTCATGGGAGGATTACACAAAAGATTAATCCTAAAATAGCAAAAAGGCAACATTGGCATTTTTGTCAAATTTGCTTTATGTCAAATAGAATCCTTGAGCCTTGAACAAGATCTTGTACAACACACAATATCCACCAACTGAGAGGGACAAGATTGTAAAGTGCAAGCTGATAGATAGTCTGTACAAGCTTGTCTTGCATCATTGCTTACTTTTGCTTAAAATACAAGAAACTTGCCAAAATCAACAGAACTTACACATCTGTTATAACCAAGCTTAGAAAGCATTTGAAACAAGTTATTGACATTACATTGAGCCTGAAACACGAGCTTTTCATCCCTCAAACACTCTTGAACATCAAATCACCTTCCTCTTGCAAAAACAGGGCAGCCTCTGCACTTGGAGTTCCATAGCAAAAAACCCTCGTGTGTTTTACCCCAAACCTGTTCAAACACATTCCATATAACCTATCCAAGCTATCCCAACCATTGGCCTTGAACTGTAACTCCATTTGCAAGCTTCACCATTTATGTTTTCAGCTTGTGCAGGTTGACTTCTACAGGCTTGTTCAAGCACATCCAAAGCAAACTAAGCATTGTGGAAGGTCAGAGGAAGTTCATGCAAGCTCCCAAGCACCTCAGGTCTCACTGAAAAGCTCCACATTGCCATACACGAGTTCAACTGAAACAGGTTTTTTGTCAACTTCCTATCTCTCTATTTAGGAATCATTAGGCTTAGGTTTGTGAATAAAAAATGTAGTAATCATAGCCCTGAAGCTGTACATATGCTCAATTTTCATTTAAGTTAAACGTGTTAAGAGAATTTGATTCATGAACTTCCTGAAAAAGTTAGGTTAGAAATTAGGGCCAGAGAAATTCTCTCTGGTCTTTGAGAGTTAGATTAAGTTTCTTATATGGTTGAAATCGTCTTGAAAAATGCTACAACATTGATGTTATGAGTTTTTGCATTAGAGCACGTATGCAGGATCTGGATATATTGTACAGGCGCGTGCATTTTTGAACAAAAGGTTGAAGATGAAGTTTGGAACTGGGCTGTGTCTTTGTTTCTCACTTTTGGCACCCCATGCATTGCTGACTGCACCCCCCTGGCCCATCTCTTTATTTGTTTATATTTTTCTATTTATTTTTCATTTATGATTTTATTTTATATTTTCTAAACATAAAAAAATAACAAAAATATTTTTATAAATTTTCACATTTATTTTTATATTTTTATTTTATTTTTCTAACATGAAAATAATTATTAATTAGTATATACTTTTATTTTCTTTAATAAAAACAAATAAATATTTTAGAGATATTATATTATATTTATTTATTATTTATACATATAAAAATAATATTTTTCCACATGTTTTTATTTCATAAATATCTTTGTATACATTTATGTTTATTTTCTTGTACATAAAATAAATAATATAGTATATATCATCTTAAAACAAAAAACTAGGGTTTCCACCCTCATTAAAAATAATATTTTTCTTTCTAATATATTTTATTTTTTGACACTTGAATATATTTTTATTATACATAAATAAATAATATTAAAAAATATACTTTCCTAAAGAAAATTAGGGTTTTTACCCTTAATAAAAAAATAATCTTTTATTTATTTTTTTATGTACATTAAATATTTTATTTTTTTACATACATAAAAATAAACAAAAACATTTTTTTTTGTTGCATATTCATAATATTTTTCATATTTATTTAATTGACCATTTAAATACTTGCCTATTTTATTTATTTGTACCATTTATTCAATTTGGATGTAATAGTAAATATTAGGGTTTTATTTTCTTGCAAATACTCCCCCATTCAAAATTGTATCCCTCCTTCCCATATCAAATGTTGTAATAGTGTAGATTTATTTTACGCACTTTATGCTTTCAAATATGCCATGTTAGAGATTAGGGTTTGTATGCAAAAAATCCAAAATCAAAACAAATAGCTTGACTAATACAAAGACAAAAAAGCATGAAAATTGACAACACAATGCACATATGCACCCCTAGGGTTTCATCCACTTGTTGTCTTGAAAATGACCATGTTATGCATGTTGAGTATCTTGGCAAAACAAAAACAAAACAAAAAGATCATAGTCCCTCGACGACGCTATCTGGGTTTCCTATACAAAATGATCTAGTCCCTCAAAAATTTGCTAAAGATGCTTAGCACAATTGCTATCATGGTCCATACGATGACCCGCACTTGTCCCGTTTAACATCCAAACACAAGTTTGTTTACCAAATATAATGGTAAAACAACAATGTCAAAAGATTAAAAACGTATAGGAAAGATCTTTGAGTAAAATAGGGTAGACAACTCTTAGTTACTTGATCAAAACTTGTAAAACATCCTTGCTATTTTCAAACACACCTCACAACACAATTTCAAAACATTTCCCAAAATCAAACTTTCAAACATTGAAATATCTTTTCAAAAGACAAACACCTTTGTATATATTCAAACAAGAATCATTACAAAGGTTGCCTAGACAAGGCCTCTTTTTCAAAGCATTTTCAAAAACCAGACACAAAGCACCATTTCAAACAATTGAAAAGCAAAAGCAAGTGATCTAAACAAGTAACTAAGAGCCCATGGATAACCATGGATGAAAAGGGTGATTGCACCTTCCCTTTTCATAATCTACCCCCCGAACCCAAGAAAACATCTCAAAGGTCTTTCCTGTACTTTTTGCCCTTTCCTTTGGATAAAATAAAAAGCCAGTGGCGACTCTTGCTAAACCGAAACATTTGCGAACACAAACGCAAAACCTCAAGTCAGTTCTCCCACCGTATCACAGAACTAGAGACTCTGCTGGGGAATCATCTAAAAGTGGGGTTACCTTAGGGTTTAGATCACCTTTACATGCTTGTCTTGTTTGCTTTGATTGCTTTACATTTGGTTCTCTTATTTGGGTTAGAATCCTCCACCCAGATTTTTGGGAAACATTCATAGGTAAATAGAAATACGTTGTGGAAACTGTGCGGGGTATACCAACATGGTTGAAGCAATAGCTATATTAGTGCGACATATTTGTAGGTACCGGTAGCCTTTGAGTTAATCAAAGAGAATACGGGGCCGCTGAGTAATGTCATGAAGCACTATTGGACTTTTAGAACCTTTACTTGACCATCTTGGCCTTATTAGGGGTAGTGAGATGACCGGCTTTGGTGCAGTTCGAAGTTGGTAGATAATCGATACTACACTCATTGAGGGTTGTTTTCTTGGAATATTTCGGTCGCCAATAAAGTGGCTAAACTGAAACAATGAACACAGAAAATAATCCAGTGATATTGAGCTCCTTAGAACCCGGTTACTATTTATAGGACAGGTTGAGCCAACTAAACTTCAAGAGGGTACTTACCTATGAAACCCCATGCAAGCCTGAAACTAGTATCTTGTGTGATTTGCTTGTACATATACTTGTGCATACATCATGAACATCATGAAGCATCATTTGCATCCACTAACCATTTCAAGGGTTTTAATCTTCATCTTTGTTCCTGTTTTGTAGGTCATGGAATCACTCTGCAGAAAAACTATTCAGGTCAACCTTGTGAGAATCCCTCCTCTACTCAAGGAGCTTACTTCCAAGATTCCAAAGAATTCTCCCTTCAGTGAAAGACATGGTAGACTTCTCAACTTGGTCAACTCTAACATTGAAGAAGACATGGTGAAAGTTCTCTTCCAGTTCTTTGACCCCCTACAACATTGCTTTACATTTCCTGATTACCAACTAGTACCTACTTTGGAGGAATTTTATCAACTCCTGAGGATTCCTATTCTCCATCAACTACCCTACAATGGTACAGAAAGAGAGCCAAAGCCTAAAGATATTGCTCAAGCCTTACACTTGCAACCATCTGATATTAAAGGTCATTAGGAAACCAGAAGTGGTGTCAAGGGTTTCTTGGCAAAGTTTCTGTTTGAGAAGGCACAAGAATGCTGGAATTCTCTAGATCTGCAAGCTTTTGAGGAGATTGTAGCACTTCTCATCTATGGGTTGGTCTTGTTCCCAAACCCTGATCAGCTTATAGATGTGAATGCTGTCAAGATTTTCATATCTCAGAATCATGTGCCTACATTGCTTGGGGATATCATCCACTCATTTCACACACGAACAATGAGGAAAAAAGGTTTTCTCATGTGATGTACTCCTCTTCTAGCAAGGTGGTTTATTTCTCACCTTCCCCAGTCAGTCTTGAAGAATGAACAAGGCTTGAGGTGGTCACAATGATTGATGAATCTCACACATTCTGATGTTCATTGGTGTTCTCGGTCTAGAGAAAATGTCATCATCATTGATCATTGCGGGGAATTCCCTAATGTCCCATTACTTGACATTAGGGGAGGCATTACCTACAACCCCTGTTTGGCTCTGAGATAATTTGGTTATGCCCGAAGGGATGACCCTCATGACATGTTGATTCCGGACTTGGTTTTTGACTTCGACAACAACGCTCAAGGACTTCGACAAAGGTTTATCCGAGCTTGGAGGATGCCCAACAAAGTGGACAGTAAGACACCGGGACACAAGAATTCCATCCCCCTTGAGCCTTACCTCAAGTGGGTACGAACCCGCGCCCATAGTCTTATGATGCCTGTTGCACCCAAAAATTTTCCCTCTTATATTTCTCCAAACATTGCAAGAAAAATCTCCAAGTGGATCAAGATTGCTCAAGAGTGGGTCAGACAAGTCATCTCCTAAGGCAGTCAACCTCAAATTAGGGTTTTGTGTTGCATCAAGATCCTTGAATCCAAATGGCCTAAAATTCTCCCCAATGTCCTAATATTCTCTTAAGATCATCCATGCCAAATTTCAAGCCTTGCAGAGGAAGTTTGCTCAGTCAATTGCCTAAAGGGTCCAAAAATCGACTGTGCTAGGGCAAAAGTCAACTGTGACCTACAAATGGTCAAACTTCAAGATTTTTTTTCCAACATTCTAATTTTGAAGGATATTTCATCATTTGATCAAGGGTTGATCATGATTCATCAAGGATTGCTCAAAATTCATCAAGACTCAAAAGTTACTAAATTAGGGTTTTGTAGGAAAAGTCAACTCAACTTTAACCAAGTATAACTTTCTCATACTTTATGAGAAATGACCCATCCAAAGCTCATTTTGAAGAGGATGCAATTTCCTACAATCCATCTTCACACGCCAAGATTAAAAAACGCACTTACAAGAAGTTACAAATTTGGATATTATAGGTCATTTTTGAAAGTCAACAAAAACACCTTTTTTGCCAAAGATTATAACTTGAGCATGGAATATAAAAATGAGACGAGACCAAAAGGTTTGGTTATAGGACATCTCAATATTTCTAAAAAGTCCAAGAACACTTCCAAAAGTTCAAAATTGAAGAAGTTATGCATTGTTGAAGTTGGGCATTTTTGCAAAATTGCCAAAAGTCAACTATCCCCAAAACTTCAAATTTTGTCAAATAGGCCCATTCTTTTCCACTTGATTTGGGCTTGCCACATTCCACACGTGTCCTAGATTCAGCCTTGTGTCCATTTAACAATTTTTCTATTTTATTTGATTTTTTATTAAATTATTTCATTTTAAATCAATTTAAATCAAATAAAATCCCAAAACTTGATTACATGAGATATTTTTCTATTTTTAGGACCTAATCACCATCAATATCATGATCAAATTCGTATCAAGCATTACATGTGCAAAAAGATTGGATTTTTGGCAAATTAAGCAAGTTTTCAATGGAGGATCAAATCCAATCTCAAAGCATTGATGTGCAAAGATTCAAGACCAATTTGTTGACCTAATACATTGCAGCATACATATACAATCTAAGGCACACAAATTTGAGACCTAGAGGCTGCAAGAACATCAAGAACCAAACTTGAAAAAAGGAGGAAAAAGTGCAAAACTGAAATCGAGCTTGGAGGCGTTTTCTTAGGGTACACCCCACTTGGTTGCCTTCGTAACGCGGTCATTGAGTATAGGAAGTTTTAGAGGTCGCCCTCTTGTCCAAAGATCATAAGTTTCCTCGAAACGGTTGCCTCGAAAAAAATGATCTAAGACATTATGGTTACCGCTAAGGCGTCCTAACATTGCTTTAGTGACCGCACGTCCCTTAATCAAATTGACCCTTAAAAATCCAACGCCGATGTTACCTACTCATCAATAGTGGGATAGCATTGTCTAAAGGACATTAGCACATATTGATTCCTTTTTCGAGTAGGTAGATGGTTCTTAAGTACTTGCTCTTTCCAAAACAAAAACAAAACTTTTCACACTTACACCTTTCAAACAAAAACTTCTTCAAACCCACGAACACAAAGAAAAACAAATTTTGAAAACACTATGAGCAAGTACCTAAGAGCCCGTGGATAACCACGGATAGAAAGGGTGCTAATACCTTCCCTTTCTATAATCTACCCCCCGGACCCGAGAAACATCTCGAAAGAGGAATTTTTCTGTGCTTTTTTCCTTTCCTTGTTGGATAAAATAAAAGACGGTGGAGACTCTTGCTTACCGCGACATTTTGCGAAAACAAACGCAAACCAGCATTCCAAAAACAGTCAGTTCTTCCCACCGTATCACAGAACTGGCGACTCTGTTGGGGAATTTATTCTTATCAGTGGGGTGTACCTTAGGATTAGATCATTGTGTTTTCAATTGCTTACTTTGTATGCTTTATATTTGTGGGCTTGAATCGGAGTTACTATAGATCCTAATCCGGATCTGGGGGATACCCTTTAGGTAAGTAGAAATAAACTATGAGGGAACTGTACAACGTAGACCGATACAGTTGAAGCAGTAGCTACGTTGGTGTGGCACTTTAGATTGTACCGATATCCCTTGTGTTGGAAAGAGGAGAATATGGGTCATCTAAAGGGTCATTAAGCACCAACTGACCTTAGAACCTTTAAATTGACCAACTTGGCCATAGAACAGTAGCAGTATGCTACACTCATTGAGACTAAACTCTCGCGATGATTCCGGCCGCAATGAAAGGTTGCTAAACTGGAATTATGACCGATCGAGGGTAGTCAGTGATATTGAGATCCTCTAGGACCCGATTACTATTTTTAGGACAGGTTTAAACCAACTGAACTAAAAGAGGGTAGTACCTAAGCTCCTTGCCAGCCTGAAATCTAAGGGCTCTCTGTGTGACTTGTGTGCCTTTACCATGTTTGCTATTTGTGTATACTTGTGATGTGCTTTCTATCATGACATCATGACATCATAACATTGCATACATCTTGCATTGGACTAACCTATTTCAAAGACATGAGAGATTCATCTTTGTTCTGTTTTGTAGGTCATGATGCCCATGCGTAGGAATACCATCCGGATCAACTTTGTCCAGGTTCCCACCATGCTTAAAGAATTGATTGCAAAGATGCCTGATACTACCTCCTTCATCAGAAGACACGGGTATCTTCTCAGTTTGGTTACCTCCAAATTGGACGAGCAGATGATGAGTGTCCTGGTCCAATTCTATGATCCATTGTACCATTGCTTTACTTTCCAGGACTACCAGTTGGTTCCCACCTTAGAAGAGTTTTCTGATCTGCTCAGTATCTCTATTATGGAGCAGACCCCGTTTACTGGTTGGGAGAAGATCCTTAGGCCATAAGAGATTACTTCAGCCCTTCATATGACCAAGGATGAGGTAATGGCTAATTGGGAGACTAGAAGTGGAGAAAAGGGCTTTCTGACCAAGTTTTTGGTTGGTAAGGCTAATTATTTTTGGGATAGTCTAGACTTCAAGGCATTCGAAGATATTCTGGCTCTTCTGATATATGGCTTGGTATTGTTTCCGAATCCTGACTCCTTTGTTGATGTGAATGCGGTGAAAATCTTCATCTCTCGTAATCTTGTACCCACTCTCTTGGGTGACATTATTCATCAACTTTATGCTCGTACTGCCCGAAAGCGGGGAACCTTGATGTGTTGTGCTCTGTTATTGGCGAGGTGGTTTATTTTGCACCTCCCCAAATCAGTGTTGAAGAACAAAGAAGGCATGGGCTGGGCTTATAGGGTTATGTCTCTCTCTCTCTCATAATGACATCATCTGGACTATCAAAGGTATGGATGAGGTGGATATTATTGATCGATATGGGGAATACCCCAATGTTCCACTGATAGGAACCCGTGGAGGAATTACTTACAATTCGTGCTTGGCCTTACGTCAGTTTGGGAGAGCCATAAGAGAAGGACCTCATGAATTGCTAATGCCTAGTATCATCTTTGATTTTCAAGGGGATAGCGATGAGCAATGCCGCAGATTCATAAGGGCTTGGGATAGAGTTCACAGATCTGATCCACATGAGCTGGGTCCAAAGACTTCTCTTCCAATGGAGCCATATCTTATATGGGTCTGTATCCGTGCCCAAAAGCTGGGTATGCCATATGAAGTCGTCCTGCCTATCATTGTTGAAGTTGCTAATGAAGAGTGGGTTCTTCCTACCATCCTCCATCCTTACATGTCCACTGACATTGGGGCACTGAAAAGGTCTTGGATGTAGCTGAGAGAAGAGAGGGATTCTTATCGAGAAAAGTTTAACGAGCAGGAGCAGAAGATCCAGAAGCTGACTAGGCAGCTGGAGAACGAGCAGATCCTCAATGAATATGTTCGCACCGACAAGAAGCGGCCATGGGAGCACTGATTGTCCTTTGATTATTTCCTTTCCAATTTTCATTTACTTTTCAATATTTCCTTTCTTGTAACGCCTTAAGGGCATCTGTTGAACAATTAATTTCAAGTTTATCTAATAAAAGTGTGTTTCATTTCTTGTTTACAAATTTGAATCTCTCGATGTCTTTGAAATCATAGCATACACATTTCATCACATGCACTTCATAACAGGTACCCTTACAGGTCTCTTATCTTCTTTGCTGTTTATTTCAGCATCATGTCTGCTGAAGCATCAACTGAGCAAGCAATCAAGGCCCTACAGGCTCAAAATGCCCAATTCCAAGAGTTGTTCATGAATCTAGCTAAGGGTCAGCAAGATCTGAAGACCCTGATTTTGAAAGAGAAGAAGAAGAAGAAGAAGAGGACAGTCCTGTTTAACACAGGTCACAGGTTTGGAAATAGGCTACGAGATGAAGTTGATTTGACTACCTCATCTAGAGGGAAAGATAGTCAAGAGGAAAGAAGGGCCCCTAGCCCTGTGGTCTCAGACAACGAGACAGACTTCGACGAAGACTAGTATCCTCCTACTGAGGATAGATACAAACAACTGGAAGATCGGTTGAGTGCGATGGAAGTTCAGAAAGTGCCTGGTCTGGACTTTGGTGATCTGGGTCTATCATCTGGGGTGGTAATTCCCCACAAATTCAAAGCACCAACCTTTGCTAAGTATGACGGAGTTTCTTGTCCGAAGCTGCACCTCTGGTCATATGTAAGGAAGATTCAGCCGTACACCGCTGATAAGAACCTATGGATCCACTTCTTTCAAGACAGTCTCTCAGGGACTCATCTTGAATGGTTTCAACGTATTAACCACGTTGACTAAGTAATTCGACTAGCATGGTGAGCATAGTTTGGATGAATCTTAAGAACATATCCATAAGATTAGGGTCAATCTCTCTTCAAAACATGTCCAAAATCTCGGAAAGGATTACATAAGGAAAACCTTCAACATAATGTCGAAGTCGACACGTTTGCAAGATATTATGGACTTAGGATATTCTTGAGTCCAAATACTTTATGATATGGATATGTCTCGGCACTATGTGGTTTTGATTTACGACTCTTGACAAAGGCATTTGAGAAGTCCGTAACAGTTATCAATGCAATTATCAGCATGATACTTGGTTTTTCAACATATTTATCCTTAAAGACACGTGGAAACAAGTCAGGGCATTAAAGCCTAAGTAGTTGGATATGTGTCATATCCATAGGATTGAATCGTTATCAATGGTTATATTTGTAGTAGTATATAATGCAAGCTTATGCATTGTAATCTAGGTCGCATATCCTCATTGATTATCTATAAAACTAAAGTATCCAAGTTATCAAGTGAAAAAATTATGAGAAATGTGAGTCTGCGTCCACTCTTTAAACTTCCTACAAAGCTTATGTATTCCAAGAATTTATGTTAAATGCCGTTTACTTAATTTAATTTATTTCTCGATTATTATCTTTGTCCAAAGTTTTCTATTTTCATCCAGTTGATTATCACTCAAATGTTTTAAACCCAAAACACACACACTTTAATCTATATATTTTCTTTGCACAAATTGTCATTGATATTTTTTGAGTTAATCTTTTTAGTGAACTAAACTCGTGACTATTTACTAAAAACACCAGTAAATAGTTGTCTCCATACGTAACGTGGCCATTTTATTCATGATCAAACTTGATGAACATTGAAGTGTCTCTCATCATGTATATTGATCGTTTGTTATTTAAGAACCATAACATTTTCGCGGAGACAAAACATTTCTACAGACAATAAAATAATGAATTTAGGTACCTAACTAGTGAGTCCTTAAGGGTTTGTTAAATAATACTTAGGTATCTAAGTCATGGTACCATTAGGAACTTTGACATTCCTAATGTGGCAAAAAGGCCTTATGTGACCTTTGTAACAACAATAATGACATGCAACTTTAGATGAAATACTCTTTCTATTTCTTCTAGCAAATCGAGGTTTTTTTTCTTAAAATAGACCCCTCTTTCACTCGTATAAGTTGAACTAGTAGTATATAGAGAAATTGATTGTGCTAATTATTGTTTGAGATTTTCATTTTCAATTTTTAAAAACGAACAACTAATGCAATCCATCTTTACTTCCTTTTTTAGCTAAAGTATCAGAACCATCATAACGCTCATCTACGAGAGATTCATACTCTTCCTTTAAGGAATCTAAATTACTATTAAGATCATTAATATCCTTTTCAATTTTTGAGATAAGTTTTATTTGGAGATAAATTTTCTTAAAAGCGCGTAAAGTATCTACATACATTTCACTAAACGCTTTCGACAATTATTTATAAAGAGGATTGACTTTACGGTCAAAAGTATATACCTCTGAGTATTCGTTTTTATTGTGTGCCATCAAGCATAGGTTGACACACTCATCATCTGAGCTTGAACTGGAATATGGAGAGGAACTCTTATCTTTTTTTCCAAGCGATATAGGCTCTACAACCTTTATCATGTTTGCCCTTTGTCTTTTATAATTCCTTATCCTCTTTCTTATGATGTTTGTTGAGACTCGGACATGTGGTTCGATGATGACTTGATTTTCTATATTCGAAGCATGTGACATCTTCTTCATTTCTCTTATGTTCCTTCTTGTATTGATTATACTTCTCGAAATTAATCAGATTTTTATCGAAATACTTAAACTTATGTTTCATCATATATTGATTGTAGTGCTTGACGAATAACCCCATCTCTTCTTCTTTAAAATAGTATTTGTTAGAACTATCACTTTTGTCCTAGTTTTTATTTGTCCTTAACAACAAAGCTTTCAAGGATAAATCCTGTTTTTCTTCTTTAACCTTATCTTTCTTTTTCATCTTCATTTCTCTTTCATCGAGCCATTTCAGTTCATCCTTGTCTTCAATAAGCTTTCAAAATAATTTATAATATCCAAATGAATAAGATCATTTGATTCTTTGATGGTCATAACCTTAGGTGTCCATTCCCTGCACATAGATCTCAAAATTTAGTTAGTGTTACCTTTGTTAGTAAAGGACTTTTCCAAGTTGTCTAACTTGTTGATTAAATGGAGAAAACAAGTATGCACGAATTCCACATATTCTTCGGGTTCCATACGTACGTGAAAGTTCATTCTCATTTGTCAACGTTCTTATTTTAGAATCCATAATATTTTAGAATCTTTGTTATTTCTAAGTTAAGCGACTTATTGCTCTTTTTAAGAAACGCTAAATATTACTTAAGTTCTAAGTTGTGTTTTCTAAGTTTATCATTTTTTTCTACCAACTTAGAACTAACTCTAAACAATTTCTTATAATATGGTTTATTTACCTTAACATCATATTCCTTGTAATATGCCTTTAAGCAGGCTTCATCTTCTCCGTTGGAAGAAGATTTTTCTATGTTTCTTCTTGAGGTTGATATCTCTCCTCCTTTTCTTCTTTAAAAGATTCCACTTGAAGATACTTATTCTTCACAATTTCTTACACATGAGGTTCCTTCATTTGATGTTGAATCTTCCGAAGATCGTTTCACTACTGAGTATGTCCTTTTGAAGGAAACCATCAGCATTGTTTGATAGAAGTTTGATGAAGTTGGTGATTCTTCAATTTTTGAATTTCTTCCTTCATCCTTAAGTAATTTAACTATCTAGTTCAATTTCTCTATGACTTCCTTCTTCCTTGAATTTTCCTGAAACTCATGAAGGATCATATCTTTCTATTTAAGGATTAGATTAAACTTCTAATTCTTAACTCTTAGATATTGGTTAGTGACAAGGGTTCCAATATAATTTCTAAGATTCATAATTTTTGAAACACATTAGAAAAAGTCATCTTCATCTTATTTGCCTCGCGTGTTCATCTTCTATTGTTTGATACTTGGAGAAACTCCTTATATCATTTCAAGAGTATCTCACACTTTCTTAGTTGTTTTATAATTATGAACATAAAATAATCTGTTATCGTTTAGGGACATTAATATAAAATTATTTGTTTTGAAATCTATTTCAAATTTCCTATTTTCTTCTTTGGTCCAAATGAAATTAGGTTTAGCTACTACTTCACCATTTACTTGGTGAGTAAGGACAAGCAAACCATTGATTAACATTTCCCACAATTCATAATTAATACTTTGAATAAAAATTCTAACCCTAGATTTTCATAATCTAAACTTAATACTATTAAAAGGTGGATGTGTGTTTAAAAAAGATCTCTTGTTAGAAGTCATTTTCCTTTTGATATGATTAGTCCTTAAACATGAGTTAGACTCTGATGCCACTTGTTGGACATGTGACTTCACATATAAGAGGGGGAGTGAATTGTATGTTTAATAAAATCTTGAGTTTGAAAAACTTTTTGGATCAGTTTTAGAGTTTAAAAACATTTTTAGTAGAGATTTAGAAATAAAAAAAGAAAATAAAACACAAAAATTAAAACATTAAGGGATGGAGAGAAAACACCAAAAGTTATAGAGGTTCGGTCAAAAACAAAATACCTAATTTTCTCTCTAAGATTTTTTTATTTAGAGTATCTAATAAACTTAAGAACTTTTAGTAGGTTGAACTCTTGAACCCTCTCATACAAGGAAACTGAAGTTTGTGGCTTACTTCCAAACAAACAATAAACAAGGAGAGAAGCAGTGAGTATTCATTCCAAACAAGGAATTGAAGCAGTTACTATTCTTTCCAAATAGAAACTTGGAGCAATTAGTCTTCAAGCATCAGACAAAGATTTTACACATGCTAGTCTTAAACATGGGAGAGATTTTAACATCAGGCTCAACTCATGAATTGAACCTTGATTTTATGTTTTGATAACCAAGAACCTGTGGGATTTTATATTGGGATTATCTCCAACCTTAATAAGATTTTAACACCATACTGAGCTTGAACCAAATGAAGACTTTTAAATGGGTTGAGACTTCGAACCAAACTGACGACTTAGCAACTAAATCCCCCAAAATAAGCTTTTAACATGTTTAGCTTTGAGATAAAATGAAAAATCCCTAAATGGATGAATTATTCAACCAAAGTAAAAAACATAACTTCCTTGGTGAATTTACAATACTACCTTTCCATAATTACAATTGCTTCACTTACAAAACGACTTTCTCGGAGGCGCTACGATTAAAATTTAGTGAGAGAAAGTAAAAAGAAATATTTTAGAAAGAGAGTGAGTATTGAGGAATGAAAGTTCACGTTACTGTATGTGAAAATATGTGGGAAGGGACCTCTAATTATAGGCCAGAGGTTGCCACAAAAAAGGACATGGGGGGGGGGGGGGGGGGGGAATTGCGAGCCAATCAATTTGTTTGCCTAAAAATAATCGATTAATAAGTTTAAATAGGAAAGAAAAGATATATAGTCATTTCCTATTATTAATATGTTTTCCTAATCGCTTGAGGTACATTTTTGCATTAACCCAATTGATTGGATGAAGTGCCAATTGATTGGTAAGAGTATAAATTTTCCCAGAGCTTTTATGACAACTCTTAACTCATCGGACATAACTTCAAGGAATTTTTAGAAGTATTTGATTGAGAAAAATAAGTTTTAAAGCTTTTTTATGTGTGTGTATGTGTGTGATTAACCATATACCCTGCGAGAAAACCCTTATACTTTTACAATGTTTACTCATACACACTTGGGCGAGCTTTCACATACTTCAAGGTGTTAGAACATAGTTTGATTCTACAACCCTTGATTAGAGTTTTGATGATAACAAAATACAAAGAATAAATTATTTCTAAAATATATACAAAGAACAATTGTGCTCCTTAAAATTATGTTTTGTATATGCAGAAGTTCTGATGGAATCAGCATCAGAATGGAATCAGCATCAGAAGATCAGCAATTTGTGCTACACTCTGAAGCTACCAGATTATACGCTGAAGCTTGATGACCAGAATCTGCTCCTAAACAAATACACTCTGACTCTGATCAAAGACATCTTTACCAAGTCATCAACACTCTGAAGCGTTATCAGCAGATACAGCAAAGAAGAATCTGAAGCGTTACTGGTTATTCAAGACATAATTAAATGCTAACGGCTTTCTTCAGACAAAGATCTTCTACAAAAGGAAAGTGCATTATTATCATTAAACCTGATTTATGGACAATGTATCCTTGCTTGCCTATATAAACAGGTCTGCTTGTGAAAAGAAGCATGTACGTACGCACTCAACAATTTGCCAAGCTATCCAAACCACGCATATTCAAAGCTTTAGCAAATTCATTTTATTCCAAGCTTATTTTGTGTAATTGTCATAGTTGTGATATACAGTTTTGTAAGAAAACAACAACACACACTTGTTCAATTCATTTGTAAAAGAAGTTCCTTGAGATTAACCGGATTGTGGTTGTACTCAAGAAGACTTTAACAGTTGTTAAAGTAGCTGTTGTAATCCTTTGAGAATAGTGGATTAAGACCTCGTTGGAGAGAGGCGAAATCACCTTGACGAGTGGACTGGAGTAGTTTGAGATCAAATGAACCAGGATAAAAATACTGTGTTGTTAAGCCTTTTGATTTAGGTTTACAATTCAACTCCTCCTTCTTGTGTTTTTCACATCTTCAATTGGTATCAGAGCGCCTGGTTCTGAGCTTTAACACTTAACTGTGTCAGTACAAGATCCAGCGTCAGAAAAATACAATGGCAGGACCAAGTCAAAAAATCAGCAATGACAACAATGAAGAAAGGGACAGATTCAGTGGCAAACCTCCAGTATTTGATGGAGAAAACTTTGACTACTGGAAAGACAGAATTGAGAGTTTATTTCTGGCCCATGATGCTGATCTATGGGACATGGTGACTAATGGATACACACACCCAGTGGATGGACGTGGTCAAAAGATTGACAGGAAAATGATGTCTGATCAGCAAAAGCGTGAGTTCAGAAATCATCACAAGGCCAGAACAATTCTTCTCAGTGCCATCTCATATTCAGAATATGAGAAAATATCAAACAGAGAAACTGCCAAGAATATGCTTGATTCTCTGAGAATGACGCATGAAGGCAACATTCAAGTCAAAGAAACCAAAGCCCTTGCGCTCATTCAGAAGTATGAGGCATTCAAGATGGAAGATAGTGAATCAATAGAAGCTATGTTTTCAAGATTTCAAATTCTTGTTGTTGGTCTAAAAGTTCTTGACAAAGGATATTCCACTGCTGATCACATCAAGAAGATCATCAGAAGCTTGCCAAAACAGTGGAGGCCAATGGTCACAGCGCTTAAGCTAGCCAAGGATCTCAACAAAATCTCTCTGGAGGAACTTTTCAGCTCCCTCAGAAGTCACGAGATAGAGCTAGAAGTAGATGAACCTCAAAAGCAAGGTAAGCCATTAACTTTAAAATCTGACTCCAAAGTCTTGCAGGTTGTGGAAGAAACCTCTGATGGATCCTCATCAGAAGAAGATGAACTGTCTGTTTTCTCCAGAAGGGTGAACCAACTGTTGAAGCAGAGGCAAAGGAAGTTCAGGAATCCCAGAAGATCAGAAAATCAGAATGAATCTTCCTCCAGATACAGAAGGTCAGAATCCTCCTCTGGACACAAAAGATCTGAAGGCTCTTCAGGATACAGAAAGCCAAACAACAAAGACATCATCTGCTATGAGTGTAACGAGCAAGGGCACTACAAAAGTGATTGCCCAAAGCTTCAGAAGGAGAAGCCCAAAAAGAAGTTTGGCAAGGAAAAGAAGAAAAGTCTCATGGCTACATGGGATGATTCTGATACATCTGAAGCTGACTCAGAATCAGATAATGAAAGAGCAAACATAGTTCTCATGGCAAACGTCTCTGAAGACAGTGAAGCGTCTGGTTTAGACTCAGAATCAGATACAGAAGAGGTATTCCCTGACTTTACTATCAACTTTACTAAGGCTGAACTAGATGAAAGCCTTAATGAAATTTTGGAAAGGTATCAGCATATCAGAGTCAAATTCAAAAACCTGAAAAGGAATCTTGCTTCTGACTCTGATAAAAGTGAGAGTCTCAAATTGGAGAATTCTGAGTTAAAAGATAAAATTTCAAAACTAGAAAACCAATTGCAAAACTCTCAGAAGGAAACAATCCCTGAAACTCCCAGCAATGCTGATGAGATCATCAAAGAGTATGATCAGAGCTTTCAGAAGTTTCTGGCTAAAAACATAGACAGAAGCAAAATGGCTTCAATGATCTATGGAGTTAGCAGAAATGACAGAAAAGGGATAGGATATAAAGGTAAGGTTCCTACACCAAAAAATGCCATGGATTTAGTTATAAAACGTACTCCACTTGATTCACACTTTATATATGGGCACACACATGACATAAAATATACAAGTAGTGATTACTCTGTCAAACCAAAATTCAACAAGAGTTTTGGTAAAACTAACAAATCAGGACCCAAGAAAATGTGGGTACCTAAGGATAAAATAATACATGTGGCAGATATATTTAGCAGCAAAGCAAAGACACTAGTCATGGTACCTGGACTCTGGCTGCTCACGACACATGACGGGAAGAAGGCATATGTTCCAAAGCCTGGAACTTAAGCCTGGAGGCCACGTAGGCTTTGGAGGCAATCAGAGGGGAAAGATTATTGGCTCTGGAACATTAGGTAATGGAAATCTTCCCTCTATAAGTAATGTTTTATTAGTTGATGGATTAATGCATAACATGTTATCCATAAGTCAATTAAGTGATAACGGTTATGATATAATCTTCAATCAAAACTCATGCAAAGCTGTTAGTCAGAAAGATGGGACTATCCTATTTAATGGAAAGAGGAAAAACAACATTTATAAAATCAAACTTTCTGAACTAAAAAGTCAGCATGTAAAATGTCTTCTGTCTGTTAACAACGAGCAATGGATCTGGCACAGAAGATTGGGACATGTTAGTATGAGAAGAATATCTCAGATTAATAAACTCAATCTGGTCAGAGGACTTCCTAACTTGAAGTTCAATTCAGATGCTCTGTATGAAGCATGTCAGAAAGGCAAGTTTGCAAAACCTGCTTTCAAATCCAAAAACGTTGTTTCCACCTCTAAGCCATTAGAACTTCTGCACATTGACTTATTTGGACCAGTAAAAACTGCTTCAGTCAGTGGCAAGAAGTATGGGTTAGTAATCGTAGATGACTATAGCAGAGGACATGTGTAAAGTTCTTAAGGCACAAGGACGAGTCACACTTTGTGTTTGTTACCTTCTGCAACCAAGTTCAGAATGAAAAGGATCTTAGAATCGTCAAAGTCAGAAGTGATCATGGTGGAGAATTTGAAAATAAAGATTTTGAATTATTCTTTAATGAAAAAGGCATTCTGCATGATTTCTCTTGTCCTAGAACTCCCCAGCAAAATGGAGTTGTAGAATGAAAGAACAGAACAGTGCAAGAAATGGCCAGAACCATGATCAACGAGACTAACGTTGTTAATTTTTTTTGGGCAGAAGCAATAAAAACAGCGTGTTACATTCAGAATAGAATCTTTATAAGACCTATTCTGAAGAAGACTCCATATGAATTGTGGAAGAACAGAAAGCCCAACATTTCTTATTTTCACCCATTTGGATGTACATGTTTTATTATGAATACAAAAAATTATTTGAACAAGTTTGACTCTAAAGCACAAAAGTGTATTATGTTAGGATACTCTAAACGCTCAAGAGGGTACATAGTATATAATACAGAAACACAGATTGTTGAAGAGTCAATCAGTGTTCGGTTTGATGATAAGCTTGACTCTCAAAAGTCAAAGCAGAATGAATTCCTTGCAGGTATGGAAGTTGAACTCACATGTATTGAAGACAACTCAGAGGATCTCAACAGAGACACTCCCTCAACATCAATAAGAGTCACTGCAAGCAACCCAACACCTTACGTTGATCAACTCCAGAAAAGACCATCTAGAAGCAGCATTGATCACCCAGAAGAAACAATCTTAGGAAGGAAGGAAGATCCAATCAGAACAAGATCTACCTTCAGAAACTCTGAAGAATCCCTCGTGGGACTGGTTTCTCTGATTGAACCAACAACAATTGATGAAGCACTTCTGGACAATGACTGGATTCTGGCAATGCAGGAGGAGCTAAATCAGTTCACAAGAAATGATGTATGGGATCTGGTTCCAAAACCAAAAGGATTCAACGTCATAGGTACAAAATGGGTGTTCAGAAACAAACTGAACGAACAAGGTAAAGTCATCAGAAACAAAGCACGTCTGGTAGCACAAGGTTATAGTCAGCAAGAGGGGATAGACTATACATAAACCTTTGCTCCAGTCGCCAGGTTAGAATCTATCAGACTTTTAATTTCATTTACTGTTAATAAAGGCATCACTCTGTATCAGATGGATGTCAAGAGTGCATTCTTAAATGGCTATATAGAAGAAGAGGTTTATGTGCACCAACCCCCTAGTTTTGAAAGTTCCAAAAATCCAGAATATGTTTTCAAACTAAAGAAGTCACTCTATGGTCTGAAACAAGCTCCCAGAGCTTGGTATGAAAGACTAAGTAACTTCCTGTTAGAAAAGGAATTCACCAGAGGGAAAGTGGACACAACCTTGTTCAATAATACAGTTAAGAATGACATATTAGTATGTCAGATTTATGTTGATGACATTATATTTGGATCCACTAAACCCTCTCTGGGAAGAGAGTTTGCTAAATGTATGCAGGCAGAATTTGAGATGAGCCTAATGGGGGAACTAAAGTTCTTTATGGGCATTCAGATTAATCAAACTCCAGAAGGAACTTACATTCATCAGAGCAAATATGTCAGAGAACTCCTGAAGAAATTTGATCTCTCAGAATGTAAGCCCTCAAGAATTCCAATGCATCCCACGTGCATTCTGGAAAAAGAAGAGGTAAGTAAAAAGGTAGAACAAAAGGTCTACAGAGGTATGATTGGTTCTCTTCTCTATCTGACGGCTTCAAGGCCTGACATTCTATTCAGTGTTTGCATTTGTGCTAGATTCCAATCAGATCCTAGAGAATCTCACTTAACAACAGTTAAGCGAATTTTCAAGTATCTGAAAGGTACTGCTAATCTGGGTTTGTTTTATAGAAAATCAAGTGATTACAGCTTAGTAGGATACAGTGATGCTGATTTTGCTGGAAACAGAGTAGAACGTAAAAGCACGTCTTGAAGCTGCCAGTTTCTGGGAGAAAATCTAATCTCATGGTCCAGCAAAAGACAATCCACAATAGCTCTATCAACAGCAGAAGCTGAATAAATAGCAGCAGCTGGATGTAGCACGCAAATGTTTTGGATGAAAAGTCAACTTGAGGACTTCAATATATTTGAGAGTAACATCCCTATCCTTTGTGACAATACTTCTTCTATTTGTCTCAGTAAAAATCCTATTTTGCATTCTAGGGCTAAGCATATAGAAATAAAACATCATTTTATTAGGGACTATATTCAAAAAGGGATTCTCAATTTAAAATTCATTGAGCTGATGTCTTTACAAAACCTCTTTCTGAAGATAGGTTTAACTTCATTCTGAAACATCTCAGCATGAAGCTTTGCCCAGAATAAAACAGTTTTATTTACATATCTTAACCTTCATAATTTTGGTTATTTTCTGTGAACTGCTGATCAACCTGCCTTCAGATTTTTAGAAGTCCAGATTGTATCAGAATCTATCCATGAAGATCTGAGCGTTTCATTTCAAGGATAGAAGTGTGTTGTTAACGTAAGCAAACATTTGTCATCCATTCATCAGCTACCTTCTGAGGCTGAACACGTGTTCACTTTTCTGAAAGGTCAAAAGCGCTGATTGGATGCATTGAGACACATGTCATGGGTAACTGTTCCAATATCTTTCTGAATCCCCCAAAATCAGCTGTCATTAATGCTTATAATCATTACAATTTATTTCTCTCTCTTGCCGTTTACATTTTCAAAATCTATTTAAAGATATTTCTCATTCTTACACTCTTTCACTTTCACTTTCTCTACAATCTAATTGTTTTCAGTTTGCATCTTTTTCAAAACCCTTTCTTTTTCTTCTCAAATTTTTTGTGTGAACATGGCTTCCTCAAGCAACCCAACTTCTAGTACTCAGAGGACTGAATCCACAGAACAATATGAAGAACCATTCAGAACTCTCCTCACGCCCATTAACAACCTAGAAGTACTCTCAGAATTAATTGTGGACTTTAACAGTCTTCAAGAAAACGGGTTCAATCTTTCTGAAGAAGTAAAGGCTCAAGGATGGAACAGGTATTTTGACCGTCTGGTAGGTCCAACATTCCCAATCCTTGTGAAGGAATTTTGGATTCATGCTTCATCTTCCAACCATCAAGTTACTTCGTATATAATGGGGAAGAAGATAGTCATAACTGAAGACCTTATTGCAAGATTGATAGGTTACAGTGGTGGTGGCGTAAGATGCATAGACATGGCTGAGAGATGTGCTGATGTTGCTTTAATTGCTAGAGAAATCTTCACTCTGGGTCTTCCCTCCAGCAAGATAAGGGATCTGAAAGACCATCACAGAATATGGGCTAAGATTATTCTGGGATGCATAAACCACAGGAAGCCAAGCAACTCTCCTGACTACATCAACATTGATCAGCAGTTTCTGATCTACTTCATCTCCCAGAAGATTAAGGTGAATCTGGCTCATTTGTTGTTCAATCATCTAAGGACTAGTGTTAAGGAGACTAGAGAAAAGGAGCACACTAAAAGGGACTGGATACCCCTTGGAAGGCTCATATCAGATATTCTGACAGAGAATAAGCTGATAGATCATCTAACAGAAGCACGGGAAATCAGCACTTTAGAAGCAACTGTTGGAAAGCCTTTGAATGCAAAGAATCTGAAGAAGATGAAGATTATTGATAACATTAAGAAGGAACCTAGTGTTACTTATTTTGCAACAATCACCAGCAGAAGAATCCCTCTGGATGACTTTCCCATGTTCTCAGAAATTGATTCCAAGCCTGAGATAATAGTCAGATATCTGGATGCATGCAAGGCAGATGGTACAACACCAGATTTAAACATTCAGGATCTGCAGCAGAAGGCTCCAGAAGTTGTGCTGAAGAAGAACAAGAAAAGGAAGGCAGCAGCAGAAGGATCATCCCAGCGGACTCCCAAAGCAGCTAAAAAGAGAGGTAATCCTTCTTCTGTAACTGTTTTAGATTCAGTATCTGTATCAACATTTGTACCAATCCCTACCCAATCAGAAATTCCTACCCCACAAACATTTGATGATTTTGACATTGAATTTGACCCCTCAGAAACTTTAACTCTTAGAGGATCTCACTCCCTACCTAACAATCCAAATATTGAAACAACTCAACCAGAACTTGCAAAAGTTCTATCAGATATTGAAACCTTTGACCAGCATATTTCTGCTCCCATACCAGTAAATTCAAACTCTAAAACCATTTCAGAAGCACCTCAACCAGAAATTCCACTCTCTCCTCAACCAGAAACATAACTACCTCCATCTCCTCAACCAAAAATTCATCCACCTTCTCCACAACCTGAACTATTACAACCAGAATTTCAAACTTTTGAGGTCCAACCTTCTGAATCCTGTGAACCAGAACCTCATCACGTTCAATCCAACCAAACTGTTGATTCTGATCCCATTCCTATTCCTGGAATCACTGAACCTCTGGCCATCCGTATGCCCCTGACCATTCTGGATATTCCCCAAATTCCCTCTTCACTAGAATCAACTCCACCAAATTCCCCAACTAGTCCAATAATCATTCCAGACTCTCCCACTCCCTCACCAAAGAACAATCCAAATGACAACGCCAAAACTGTCATTGATTTAACTGTTTTTGAACGCCTTGCTGCCATAACCCACAAAACAGCCATTCCAAAACCAAAACCCTCTGAACCTACACCAGATGTTGGTACCAGTTTATTGATATTTGAAATAGAAATTAAGAAGTGGATAACTTCCCTGAAGCAAGCTAGTCTTGAGCTGATTGATCCTATTGCATCAGATTATCTTTGGACAAGTTTCAGAAAATGGGTATGTTCTGAAACTTATAAGATGCAAGAACAAAGCTACGGACAAGTTCAACAGAACTTCAGTAATCTGCTAAAAGTAATTGAAGATCAAGTTCTGAGCCAGCTGCTCAAGGAAGAAGTTCTCCCTCTGGACAATGCTCCCTGGTTAGAACATCGTCCAGCAGACAAAGTTCAACCAGAGTCAGAAGATATCATTCTAACTGATACTCCATAGTAGATGATTCCTGCAGAAGAACTGGGTCAAAAAGGTGACATTGTAGAATTCTCTGAGAAGCATCCAGTTACTGAAGATTCTCAAGCTTCCTCCTATGAAAGGCAGACTCTGGAAGATCTAAAGAGATCTGATATTTTGATGCAGGAAAGGATGGATAAACAGGATGACAAAATTTCGGAAATCAAAAGCATGTTAACCAAGCAAGAGGAAACCAACATCCAGATCAAGGGCTTGTTAGAAGCTTTGTTCACGCGTCTTCCTCCTCCCTCTTAGATTTTCCTCTGTTTTAAAATTTGTTTATCTGTAATATTCTCTACATTGCTGTTGTTCTGAACTTATCGTTGATTCTGATTTTAATATAAACTCCTTTTGGCTCTGATTATATGTTCTTTTTGATAACTGACAAAAAGGGGGAGAAAGAATAAGATATTTTCAATAACGGATCACTGAGACATAAGTCTCAAACATTCTGATCTACTTAATTTCTCTCTTCTGAAAAGCTTGAACAGGTATAAAACTCTGATGAAAGATACAAACTCTGATGAAAGATACAGTAATATTATGATGCTCAAAGACTCATGGAATTAAAGGGAAGTAATCAACTCAGGGGGAGTTTTTTCTTCTTAATTCTATACTTTTTATTCTTTATTCTTTATTGAAAAATTTGGTTTTTGTCATCATCGAAAAAGGGGAGATTGTTAGAACATAGTTTGATTCTACAACCCTTGATTAGAGTTTTGATGATAACAAAATACAAAGAATAAATTATTTCTAAAATATATACAAAGAACAATTATGCTCCTTAAAATTATGTTTTGTATATGCAGAAGTTCTGATGGAATCAGCATCAGAATGGAATCAGCATCAGAAGATCAGCAATTTGTGCTACACGCTGAAGCTACCAGATTATACACTGAAGCTTGATGACCAGAATCTGTGCCTAAACAAATACACTCTGACTCTGATCAAAGACATCTTTACCAAGTCATCAACACTCTGAAGCGTTATCAGCAGATACAGCAAAGAAGACTCTGAAGCGTTACTGGTTATTCAAGACAGAATTAAATGCTAACAACTTTCTTCATACAAAGATCTTCTACAAAAGGAAACTGCATTATTATCATTAAACCTGCTTTATGGACAACGTATCCTTGCTTTCCTATATAAACAGGTCTTCTTGTGAAAAGAAGCACGTACGTACGCACTCAACAATTTGCCAAGCTATCCAAACCACGCATATTCAAAGCTTTAGCAAATTCATTTTATTCCAAGCTTATTTTGTGTAATTATCACAGTTGTGATATACAGTTTTGTAAGAAAACAACAACACACACTTGTTCAATTCATTTGTAAAAGAAGTTCCTTGAGATTAACCGAATTGTGGTTGTACTCAAGAATACTTTAATAGTTGTTAAAGTAGCTGTTGTAATCCTTTGAGAATAGTGGATTAAGACCTCGTTGGAGAGAGGAGAAATCACCTTGACGGGTGGACTGGAGTAGTTTGAGATCAAACGAACCAGGATAAAAATACTGTGTTGTTAAGCCTTTTGATTTAAGTTTTACAATTCAACCTTTCCTTCTTGTGTTTTTCACATCTTCACAAGGCTTATCAGATACTTCCAAATTTATACACACTTGCTTGATCTTATAGGAACATTCTCTCCTTTTAATATGGGATCATGTTTGAGTTATATTCCACTTAGATTCAATCATTAGAGAATAAAGTTTATCAAACCTTATTGATCTCGTTGCATCTTTAATCGATTTATACTTGATTTTAGTTATTATCATCAAGGAATAATTATCATCATCAAAAGAATACTCATTTTCACTATACCTACCAACTCAAAATAACTTCACTTGTAAACATTAATTCTTAATTCATAAAATACCCCCTTCATATATAGTTAGTTCATTATCCAAAAATGAACCACCATCATGAATCAACAAAAGAAAATATCTTCCATTACTTCTTAAGTAAAACACAATTATAATTAGAAAGGAGAAAAATATAAAACGAAATTCCTAAAACCTAACATTAAACTTAAACCTAAAACCAAAAACAAACAGAAAACCAAAATTCTAAACATATAGAATTTTAAAATGAAAGTCATAAAACTTAATAGATATCATTTCATAACAAAAACTAAAACTTGTAAAATCTAAAATATATAGCACTTGAAAATGAAAAACCCTAAATTAGAATTGAGATAGAAATTAATAACCGGTTTGAATCTTCAAATGGTCCTTCGCCCTTGTGTTCGTCAAGAAATGTTTTTTAACCTTCAATTTTCCCTAAGCAGACCTTCTCTCGAACTCCTCCATTATTTTCATCGCTTCTATAAACTATTCCTTTGTTAGGGTTTAATGAAATCAAAAACAAAAAATGATAAATCAATACATTTCCTTTCTCTTAAATCAACAATACATGTAATGTTTTTTTATTTGGTCTCCACATTAGCGCAAAGTCGACACCTCGTGGAAATTGTATTTGACTTTAACTAACAAATCTAACAAAAAGGAAAAATGTGACACTATTTAAAGAGTTAAAGGATTGAATTAGTCTTTTTAAAAGTTAAGGGACTCAAATGGACCCTAATGTATAGATAAGGGACCAAAAATAACATTTAGCCTAAATTCATTTTAAATTTTTAAAGAGTGTCCTAAACATTGTTTTAAAATTCAGACAAGTGGTCGACCCAACATGGTCATGAGTTAAAGGGGTCATTGGTTGAACCATATGATCACTAGTTGAGCTGCATGATCGAACTCAATAAAATTGAGTGACTCGATCAAATAACCAAATCTCTATAATAAAAGGTTTAAATGCAGTTTTAGTCCCCCTATATTGATTTTACTAACAATATATTAAAACATTTTTATTATTAATATGAATTTTAAATTGAAACTAATATTTATATAATTATTATGAATTAAAAAATCAATTAAGGATTACAAAATTACTTCAGTTGACTTTATCTTCATTCACTTCATCATTTTCATATTATAAATCCTAGCTTTTAGGTTAACTTCTCTGTTTCTTCCCTTTACCTCTTAAACAAACCATGTCTTTCATCTTCACCACCCCTCGTCGTTGGATTTTTGTTTCAACATGATCAACACAAGTAATGATATCTCAACGCTTGAAATTCAGTAATCAATCACTTGGTCGTTCATTTTGAAACAAATTTAAATGTGGACTCAAATCTCCATTGATGAATTCATGGACCGATTCCAACCTAGGTCGTCGTTTTTTTTAGGTGTGGGATGTCCAAGGTAATCTTCATCTATGTAGTTTCAAAAATTTGGATTTGCTCAATGTTTTGACATTCATTTATCTCTGTTATTTATTTCCAGATGCAAGAGTATAAAAGGTGCAACCACTTTATATGGTATGATGAGGAAATGCCCGCAAGAGCCGAGAAACTAATCACTTCACTACACCAAAAATTGGATCAAGAAAAGACAAAAGTGATTGAAGCCAATATCAAAGTTGAAGAGATGAAGACGAATTTGAATTTAATGAACATTATGATGAAATTTAATGGGTCGATAACATTTGTATTGGCAATAGGATTAATGTTGTCAAATGTAATGAAGTAGTTGATTTGGTTAAGTTGAAATTGACATTTTGATGTAACAAATCTTTGTAATAAAATTTTTATTTTAGTTTAGTTGAAATTGACATTTTGATGTAACAATCTTTGTAATGAAATTATTGATTTGGTTCAGTTGAAATTGATATTCATAACAGAGTTTGGTTTAACAATGTAGCATTTGAAATGAATATTTTGACAGAGTTTGGTTAAACAATGTAGCATTTGAATTGAACATTTTAATAGAGTTTGGTTTATAAACATTGGACAAAATATCAGTAACAACTTCATAAACATTGCACAAAATATCAGTAACAACTTCATAAACATTGCACGAAATAACAACTTCATACAACTTGTTCAAACAACTTGTTCATGACAGAAAATAGACATACCATCAAAATAACTTGTTCATGATAGAAAACATACATAGGAAAATAATAACTTGTTCATGAAATCAATTGGTTCATGACATTATGAAAAACGCATTACAAAATAACAACTTGTTAGTACTAAAACTATTCTTGAGTAGGTTGTGTAAGAGGCGGTCCCTGTGATGAACTGCTAATTTCAGTTATAATGGTTGTCTTTGCCTTGGTCTTGTCCTTTGTCTTTGTCTTGGTCTTTGTATTTGTCTTTTCTTAGAACAAGATTTGGTTCTGCAATATCATCTCTGAGTTTTGATGATAACAAATGAGTATATTTGTGTGAACAATTTTTTTATACTAATGTTTGTTATTGTTGAGTACTTAACAAACAGGTTATGCTTCTTATGGATGATGTGGCCAATACATTAGAAGAGAATTAGTTTCGCTTTTGCACTACACAAGTTCTGTTGAACAATAGCAAGACACTCTAGAAGGCTCTGAAGTGTAAGCTCTGATATTTCTCTAAAGAAACCAGTTAGAAGATATTAAGACAGAAGTTGCTACTTAAGTCCAAATATTGAAGACTCATGTTTCTAAAGACAACAAGTTCTAAAGAAACTGTCAGAAGATCTGAAGACATAAGTTTCTACTTAAGTCCAGATGCTAAAGACTCAAGTTTATAAAGACCCAAAGTTCAAAAGATAAGGGTTCTAAAGACCAAGTGTTGACGACTATGAAGACACAATTCTAAATATTCTAAAGACTTGAATTTGTAAACACCCAAGGATCCAAGAAATAGGTTTTCACAACCAAGTGTTAAAGACTCTGAAGACGCGGTTCTGAAAACCCTGAAGACTTGAAGTTCTGATGACCTTATATTATGTTCTCGCTTCTAAACTCATGCTTGCAGAAGCCTCTGAAGTGAAGAAGGAAAGAAGATAACATTAACATGGTACAAATAGTACATGATACAATCAACGCTTCATTCCACTACCATGAAAGGACAGACGCGTCGCACGATCTTGTCTCCCATGTTCTTGTTCAAGCTGCCAATGTTTTTTGAAATTCCAAGAGCACCTCTCAACAAATATATTAGTTTATTAGCTATATAAAATCTTGAAGAATAAGAGAGAAAGTTTCCAATCAACCAAATACTCACGTGCAAACGTTGTTCATAGCTTTCACATTCTTAAGTCACTGTTCTGAAAATAGTTTACATATTCAGCTTTTTAGAAGCAACATTCTTGTAAACAAAACTTGTATTCAAATAGTTGTTTGATATTCCTTAAGGGACCGGGTATGTCTATAGCCTTAAGAAGTCTAGGACTTGTGAGTTTTAGAGGTTGTTAGTCACTTGCGAGTATCTTGTGCTTTGTAATAATCACGTTGATTATTGTTTGATATCCCTTAAGGGACCAGGTAAGTCTATAGCCTTAAGAAGTCTTTGACTTATGAGTTTTAGAAGTTGTTAGTCACTTGAGGGTAGCTTGTGTAAATTGTAATCAGTTTGGTTATAATGAATTAAGTCCTTGATTGAATGAGACGAAATCACCTTGACGGGTGGACTAGACTAGCTTGATAATTTTCAAGTGAACTAGTATAAACATACATTATTCTTTACTTCTTGTTCTTACTTATTGTTATTATCAAGAGTGAAGATTAAAATGGTTTTAACTTAGAGGAGAATAATTTTTTAAAGAAATTTTTTTGGTTTTAAAACCCAATTCAAACCCCCCCTTTCTTGTGTTTTTCACACCTTCAATTGGAATTAAAGCTCTGGTTCTGAGGAGATAAAAAAGTTAGAATTTTTATCTACACTTAACAGTGTCCAGTATCGATCTAGTGTGTGTGAAAAACCAATGACTACATCTACTTCCACTGTTGATAATAGGGATAATGATAGAGATCACTATAGTTCAAAACCTCTTATGTTTGATAGGGAGAAATTTGACAATTGGAAGGATAGAATAGAAAGTTATTTTCTGGCATATGACTTAGATCTATGGGATTTGGTAGTTGATGGCTACACTCACCCAGTAGATGATAAAGGTCATAAGATTACAAGAAGTGCAATGACAGAAGCACAAGATAAAATATGTAGAAATCACTACAAAGCAAGAACCATTCTTCTAAGGGCTATTTTATATAATGAATATGAGAAAATCACAGATAGAGAGACTGCAAAGTCTATCTTTGTTTCTATACAAATGACACATGAAGACAACACACAAGTAAAAGAAACAAAGGCTCTAACCTTAATTCAAAAATATGAAGCCTTCAAGATGGAAGACGGTGAATCTATGGAAACGATGTTTTCAAGATTTCAGACACTTGTGACAGGACTTAAGGTTCAGAATAAAGGTTACTCTACTGAAGATCATATTAAAAAGATTATCAGAAGTCTGTCTGTCAAATGGAGGCCACTGGTATCTGCTTTAAAATTGGCAAAGGATCTAAAGTCCACTTCTAGGAAAACCAAGGCTTATCAATCTAAGTAAGAATCAAAAGAATCTGAAGAAGATTCAAATGATGATGAAGTATCTCTGATATCTAGATGAATAAGTCAAATCTGGAAGCACGGGCAAAGCAAGTTCATAGGTCAATGAAGGACATAGAATAGGTGAATCCACTTCCCGTTAGAGGAATGCTTCTAGAAAAGAAGTCACTTTATTTGAATGCAACGAGCCTGGACATTACAAAAATGATTGTCCAAAGCTTAAGAAAGACAAGAACCTAAGAAGGCTTAAAAAGCTAAAAAGGGTCTCATGGTAACATGCGATGATTTAGAATCAGAAGATGAAGATTCCGATGAAGAGCATGCAAACATGGCATTCATGGCCAGGACCAACAAGGGAGAAGCAGCATCAGAAGATGAACTTAAGTCAGACTCTGATGACGAAAAATATGTACTCTCTTCCTTATATTGTTATAAACTTGAAATTGGTTTATCTGAATTAACGAAAAGGTATCAATCTCTTCTTAGTAAACACAAACTATTGAAAAAGAGTTTCGTAGCTACTTCTGAAAACACTACTATAAATGAGCGAAAAATTTCTGACTTAAATGAAAATTATTTCTTTTAGAAAAATCAAACATCGCTCTTAAAAGTAAAGTGTATAAATTAGAAGAAGAGGTTTTCTCTAACACGTCTGTTACTGACGAAGTAATCAGATATGATAGAGCTTTTCAACACTTCCTTGCTAAAAGCATAGATAGAAGCAAAATGGCTTTAATGATTTATTGTGTTAGTAGAAATGGAAGTAGAGGCTTGTGATATTCAGGACCATCAAAGAAAATTGATAAGACTCTTAATGTCAAACCAAAACCTCTTTCTGAACATTTTATGCTTGCTGGCACAAATTTGAAATGTACAAAACAAGAATATTTTGATACCACTATAGCACAAGCACATACACATAAGGAAACTTATAAAGCAAAGTATCATGCACAAGTTTCACATGATTATCATGTGGCACAAAAGTTCAAAGGTGTCAGAACCTTTGTAACTTCTAACAAGAAAAGACCCAGAAAGTGGGTGCCTAAGGATCAAATGATCTACATTGCAGATTTCCTTGATGGAGCCACTGAAACACCAGTCATGGTATTTAGACAGTGGATGCTCGTGACACATCAGGGGAGAAAGGCATATGTTCCAAGATTTAGAACTTAAGTCTGGAGACGTTGTTGGGTTCAGAGGAAATCAGAAGGGTAATATCATCGGCTCTTGAACAATTGGTAATGGTAAATTCCCTTCTATTGATAATGTTATTTTAGTCTAAGTTCTGATGCATAACTTATTATTAGTCTGTCAACTTAGTGACAATGGTTATGACATCATTTTAATTAAACATCCTGTAAAGTTGTTAGTCAGAAGGATGGCTCAGTTCTGTTCAATGGAAAGAGAAAGAAAAATATTTACAAAATAAGATTATCATATTTGAAAAATCAAAATTTAAAATGCCTTTTGACTGTTCAAGAAGAGAAATGGGTCTGGCATCGACGTCTGGGTCATGTTAGCTTGAGAAATATTTCTCAACTAAATAAACTTGGATTAGTCAGAGGCATGCCCAATATGAAATATACTTCAGATTCCCTATGTGAAGCTTGTCAAAAAGGCAAAATTTCAAAAACCTCCTTCAAATATAAAAATATTGTTTCTACTTCTAGGCCATTAGAACTTCTTCACATTGACTTATTTGGACCAGTGAAAACTGCTTCTGTCAATGGTAAGAAATATAGAATTGTCATTGTTGATGATTATAGAAGATGGATATGGGTAAAATTATTGAAACACAAGGATAAGTCATACTCTATATTTGATTCCTTTTGTTCCCAAGTGCAAAATGAAAAAGATTGCAAAATTGTCAGAGTTCGAAGTGATCATGGAGGAGAATTTGAAAATAAAGATTTTGAAAAACTTTTTGATTCAAATGGAATAATACATGATTTTTATTGTCCTATAACTCCATAAAAATGGGGGTTGTAGAAAGGAAAAATATAACACTGCAAGAAATGTCTCACACCATGATCCAAGAAACTAAAATGGCAAAGCACTTCTGGGCAAAAGCAGTGAATACAACGGGTTATATTCAAAATAGAATCTCCATCAGACCTATTTTGATCAAGACTCCTTATGAATTATGGAAGAATAGAAAGCCCAACATTTATTATTTCCATATATTGTAACCCAAAATTTTACCTCCTATTTTTCTTCAAAACATTCTCATGAGGTCCTCATTTGCTCAAAGTGACTCAAGAGTTGATATGATAAATTATCCTCCTAAGCAATGGGTCCACAACTAGGGTTTTGTGTTTTTCAAGTAAGTTTTGGTTGAAAAGGCCTCAATTGGTTTCCATGGTTCTCCATAGGTCTTCAATAATGTTCATGTCAAGTTTCAAGTCTTGCATCACAAGTTTGCTCAATCAATGGCTCAGATGACTAAAAATTAACTATATTGGGTAAAAAGTCAACTATGGTCAACATACAATCAAACTTCAATATTTTTGGTCAAAATTAACATTTTAAAGTGATATTCATAATTTTATCAAGGGTTGATCATGATTCCTCAAGGAAAGCCCTAAAATCATCAAAAGTCAAAAGTTGTCAAATTAGGGTTTCCTTATGAGAAGTCAACTGAACTTTGACCAAGCATAACTTTCACATGCTTCATCAACTTTTCCCCAACCAAAGCCCATTTTGAATTAAATTCAATCCTCTACAACTTTGTGTCTGTATGCTGAAGTCCAAAAAATGCTTCATTTGAGAGATATGAGCCAATACATTACAGGTCATTTCAAAAGTCAACAAAATACACTTTTTGTCAAGGCAACTTACATCAAGATAAAGTCTCAAAATGAAAAAATGATCCAAAGAAAAATTGTATAGGATATCTTGAGATTTCCAAAAATTTAAAGATCACCTTCAAAAGATGAAAATTGAGAGAGTTATGATCATTGCAAGTTGGGAAGTTTTGGTAAAATTCATAAAGTGCAAAGTGAGCAAACTTGAAATTTTAGATTAATGGGCCTAACTTTTGATGTTCAAACATGTTAACAATGTGTTAGAGGACCTCTAAATCCATTCACATAATTTTTATGATTTTTATTTCTTTTATTTCAATTTTTATTCATTTAAATGCAAGTAAATCAAATAAAATATAAAATCATTGGGCCATGGCACATGGAGGCCCAAGAACACATGATAAACATGCAAAAACCACGTGATTTCAAAATGTCAAGAAATATATCAAAAAGGAAGCTTGAAAATATGTTTCATTCTTGTCTAATGTTTTCCATAATTGCATGATTTCTTCCCGTATTTGTTGACCTATCCTTTCCTCTATATAAGCACAACAAAACATCAGATGTAAGACACGAATTGCTTGCCTAATTTTTTTTCAAAAAAATCCAAATTTTTCCAAGAAACCCTAGAGCTTCAAAACTCTCATTACAAGCCTTCTCACTGCGAAGTCTCCATTCATTTCACTTCCAGGAATATTGAAGGGTAAGGCTGGATTGGTTACCATGATCCTAAGGGCTTGAATCAACATACATGCACCATCGTGTTTTTCATTCTTTCTTGATTTTCAAATTCTTGTTTTCATTATGATTTAGCATGCGCTAATGTTATTAACAGGTTTATGAGTTATGTTTGAACATGTTTGGATTGGTATTGGGATCATATGCAGTCTGAATCGTGAGATACCATAGTTTGCACTGATTGGTTTCATTTGATTTGAAACTCATGATACAAGGACCTATAGCCAAGACCAAGTCCATATTCAGATTCAGGGGGGGTCAAATTAGGGGTACTAAGATATTTTTGATCACTAACGCATTGATTTCGCAGGTTTTATATGTTACAAGCTACCGGAGAAGACGACCGAAGCTAGGGCTCTGACACCTCTCCGGCCAATAGCATCATGTTTTATATTTAATCTAGTGGTCTGATTTACATGAACGGACGTATGGCTGTCCCAGTGGTAGAATCGTGTATTACAAAGGCGTTAGTGTACCAGAGCATGGGTTTGATCCTTGCCCCTGGTATTATATTTTTCATGTTTATTCTTGTTTGCAGATCCAGTACAAGTCAGCCTAGAACGCTCATTGTGCTCCTCACTTCATCACCACTTGATCATCACAAGACCAGATCCAATGTCTCAGATGTGTCCCCCTCACGGTGAACTTCTTGGAGCCATCCCCACCGGATCCAGCACATGTGTCCTGGGCCTTGTCTCTTTGGGCCTAGTGGATCACTTTGTTAAACCCCCCGAATTTACTTCTTCAGGCCCTTTACATTTTTTTTTTATATATTTTGTTTTAACCTTTTTTTCCACGTAATTAATTTTTATTCAAATAAATTTAAAATCAATTTAGAATTATGTTTTTCTTTATTAAAATTAACCAAATTAATTTTGTTTTCTTTATTAAATTGATTAACTTTCGTTAAATAAATTAATTTTATTTTTGTTTAATAAAAATAATTAGGTAGTTTTAGTCATTTTATTTTTACTAATAAAACTTTTATTTTCTAATCAATTAACCATTAGGGTAAATCATCAATTATTTTCCATTAAACAATTCCTCCGTTTCTCTCCATAATCTTCGCGCTTTTCTTATCTTCGCATTAGTTTTCGCAATTATGTATCTGCTAGAGGAATATAATAGCATAAATTAGATTTTATTGCTTTCTTTCTTTTCCCATTTTTATGATTTGTACCCCCTTCCCTGAAACCCTGTAATAGTTTAGATTTCTTTTCCGAATTTTACTACTTTCCTTATAGTTGCTAGATGTATGCTAATAGGGTTTGTATGGAAAGATCTAAAATAAATGCTAGATAACCCTAATATGCAAGATAAATAAACTGAACTAAAACACTATTCACACACGCACCTCTAGGGTGATTCCACTTGTTGCCTTCAGATAAAAAATAGTTATGTCCCTCGAACGTAGGACGCTTTATCAAAGACCCTCGATTAAAAAGATCATAGTCCCTCGATGACCCTTCGATGCTGCCTTCGATAAACGATCTTAGTCCCTTACGACAAATTGCTAAAGCGCCATACGAGTTGCCTTTATGACTCTATGATGACCTACACTTGTCCCTCAAACATCCAACAATAGGGCTTCCTACTAACTAATGGTAGGATAGCACTATCTAAAAGAAGAGGAAGATAACACGAAAGACTTTTGAGTAGGTAGATACTCGTAGTCATTTTCTCACAAACAAAAGCATTTTTTCACACAAAACACTTCTTTTCTGAAATGTTTTCAAAAAAAAACACTTTGTATGCATTCTCAACGATACGAGAATCATTACAAAGTTTTCCGAACTTAGGCATTTTCAAAATATTTTCAAACACATTCATAAAGCATTTTCAAAAGTGAGCTAGCGATTAAGAGCCTGTAGATAACCACGGATGAAAAGGGTGCTAACACATTCCCTTTTCATAACCTACCCCCCGAACTAAAAAAATTCTCAAAGGTCTTTCCTGTTCTATCCACCCTCTTCTTATTGGATAAAAGAGAAGTCGGTGGAGACTCTTGCAATTCGCAACATTTGCGATAAAATGCAAAACCAAAAGTCAGTTCTCCCACCGCATTACAGAACTGGTGACTCTGCTGGGGATGACTAAAAGTAGGGATACCTTAGAGTTAGATCACATTTAAAATGCTTTACTTGCTTGATTTGTATGCTTTACATTTCAGGGTTTTTGCTAGGGTTTATTTTTGTAAAGATCCTATACCCAGATCTGTGGGCATTTTAGGTAAGTAGCAATAGATCATGGAAACTGTACGGCATAGACCAATATGGTTGAAGTGGTGGCTACGTTAGTGAGAAACATTGGTTGATACCGGTGTCCCTTGAGTCAGTCAAGGAGAATGATGGGCTGCCGTGTGGTGTCATAAGCACTAACTGACCTTAGAACCTTAGTTGACACAACTTAGCCATTAAAAAGTAGTGAGATGGCTGACTTTAGTGGAGACTAAAGTTGGTTGATACTCGATACTACACTCATTCAGATCAGACTCTCAGGATATTTCGGTCGTAAATTAGATGTTGTGCTGAAACAATGCCTGAGAGAAAGATCTTTGATATTGAGACTCCTAGAACTCGGTTACTTCTTTTAGGACAGGTTGAGACAAATAAAACTCAAGAGGGTATTTGCCTCTAAAATCCATGCAAGCTTGAACCTAAGGCCTTGTGTGTTTTGTTTGTGTCTAATTATTTGTTCGAACATGACATCATACCATATCATTTTCATTAACCATTTCAAGGACCAATGGATTTACCTTTGTTCTTTGTTGTAGGGTTATGGCCTCCGCTCACAGAAACACTATCCGGATCAACTTTGTAAGGGTACCTTCTCCTCCTAAGGAGTTAGTCTCAAGGGTTCCTGAAAGTTCTCAATTAATCAAAAAGCATGGTCGACTACTCAGTCTGGTTACCCTTGGTTTTGAAAAAGACATGATGAGTGTTCTATTCCAGTCTTTTGACCATGCGCATCATTATTTCACCTTTATAAATTACCAGTTGGTACCCACAATGGAAGAGTTCTATAAACTACTGGGAGTACATGTTCTTGATCATACAACCTTCATTGGTTTAGAGAAAGCTCAAAAACCTGAAGATATCACAAAAACCTTACATTTGAAGTGGCCCGACATTATATCTAATTGGGAAACAAGAAGTGGAGTTAAATACTTTCTTTCTAAACTTCTGATAGAGAAGGCTCGATTATTTCTAGATGCTATGAGTTTTCAGGCTTTCGAGGAGATCTTGGCTTTGTTAATCTATGGATTGGTACTATTTCCTAATCCAGGCCAACTTATAGATGTGAACGCCATCAAAATATTTCTTGCTCGTAATCTCGTGCCTACCTTGCTTGGGGATATTTTGCATTCTCTTCACACTCATACTATGAAGAAGCGAGGAACTCTTATGTGTTGTATACCTTTGCTATCTAGGTGGTTTATTTCGCATCTTCCCCGCTCGATAATGAATAATGAATAGGGTTTGAGATGGTCTCAAAGAATAATGTCACTCTCTCATATAGAAATCTATTGGTATTCCCAATCTTACGAGGATATCACTATCATTGACTGCTGTGGGGAATTCCCTAATGTTCCACTCCTTGGCATAAAGGGAGGTATTACTTATAACCCTTCTCTAGATCTACGTCAATTTGGTTATGCTCTAAGAGATGGTCCTCATGACACACATATCTAGGGTATTGTATTCGATTACGAGAATTATCCTCAAGGTTATCGTCAAAGGTTTATACATGCTTGGGGCATGGTGAACAAGATTGATAGCAATATTTTATGACGGAAGAATTCCATCCCTCTGGAGCCTTATCTTAAATGGGTATGATCTCGTGCTCAAAACCTTATGATGCAATATCCTATTGTCCTACCAATAATCATGGAGCCTATTGTCGAAGGAGACGTTTCTCAAACCACCCTTCATCCAGACATGCCCACTGACCTTAAAGAATTGCAGAAGTCCTTGATTCAACTCAAGGAAGAACGGTACACCTTTGAGACTCAATTTTATGCAAGTGAGAAGAAAGTGTTAGAACTCACGAAGCAATTTCACGAGGAGCAAAGTCTTAACTCATATGTCAACACAAAGAGGAGGCGTCCATGGGAAACTTAAAGCTTTAGTAGTTTTTAATTTATTCCTTTATAATCTTTTGTATTCACATGAACTTACTAATAAAAATCTTGTTTCTGTTTCCTTTTGGTTAAAAAATTTAAATCTCATAAGGTCCTTAAAAATATTGCATATACATATCATGCATATCACTACATGACATGTGTTTCAAGACAGGTTTCTTATCTTTTTGTTGTTTATTTCAGCAGAAAGAATGGCTCTTGAACAAAAAATTAAGGATCTCTAGGCTCAGAGCGTCCAATTCCAGCAAATGTTCCTAAATCCAGCCAAGGGGCAGGAAGAGCTAAAGGTCCTCGTCACTAAAGAGAGGAAGGAAAAAAATTAATAAACCAACCGACATCCTCAACATGGGTAGGAGGTCCAAAGGTCCGGTCAAGCGAGCTTTGGAGTTTGAAGAAGAAAATGATGACCAAGAGGAAGATGATAAAAGTATGAAGGCTGGAAACCGGGGTTCTGATGAAGAAGAAGCGAACTATTCAAATGAAAAATATCCTCCGGCTGACGACAAGTACAAGCAGCTGGAAGATCACCTTAATGCTATGGAGATCCAGAGAGTTCCTGGATTGGATTTTGAATTGAACCGACGCGAGTGCAATTATAAAACATGTCTATGAGCTCGAACGAGGGTTTCAAAGAATATGCCCAGAAGTGGAGAGACTTAGCTGGAAGGGTGCAACTTCCCTTGTCTGACCGGGAGCTAACTAATATGTTCATGGATACTCTGACAAGTCCATTATTTAATCTTCTAATTGGGAGTTCTTCATCTGGTTTTACTGAGCTAATCCTGACTGGGGAATAAGTTGAAAGTGTTATCAGGAGCAAAAAGATTCTGGTGGCTGTGTCTTCTAGTGTTGTAAAGAAGACGTTTAATAATAAGAAAGAGATTAGTGTTGTCTATGGACAGAAAGGTCATGGTAAGAATGATCACCATCATTCTGTGGGAGCGGTGTTGATTTCTAATCCTCCACCTGTTCAACAACAATAATGGAATCAGCGTGGGTCAGACGCTCTGAGGAGGTAGTTCACCAATATTAGTATTCCTTTGTATTAGGAATTACAACATCTGTTGAAGGGAGAATTAGTAATATTACAGGATCCTCCTCAAAATCCCAACACCTCCTTTCCTAAGTACAACCCGAATGCGAAGTGTGCCTATCATTCTAACAGTCCTGGGCATGACACCAACAATTGTTGGTCCCTAAAGAACAAAATCCAGGATATGATTGATGCAAAAGATATTGAATTTGATCCTCCTAAGACCCCTAATGTGATTACTTCAACTATGCCCAATCATAGTAAAGGTGTTAATACTATCGACGATGTTTCTTATGTCTCCACCATAAGTGACTTGACCACTCCCTTAATAATCATTAAGAAGAATCTGTTGCAAGCCCAATTATTTATGGGTTTCCTTGAAATTTGTTACCATTGTGCATCCCAATCTGATGGTTGTATGTGGCTGAAGAAGGGTATTCAACATTTGATTAATATTTGTGAAATTCTGTTTGAGAAGACTCCGTTCATGAAGAGTTTGCATGAAAGTATGTCTCAAGAACAGAGACTTGAAGATGTTTCTATAATCACAATTTCCAATACTCCTGTAAGGATCACATCTAAAGGTCCTATGAAGATTCATGTCGTGCCTAGGGTAGCTCCCCTGATCATCACTACAGCGGGGCCAGTCCCCTATTCCTCTGACAAGGCTGTTCCCTGGAATTATGAAGCTGAAGTTTATTACCATGGAGTTAGGCAAGAACCATGGATTACCAAAGATGAAGATACCAAAGTTACTAACCCCAATGTCGAAAATGTTGTTGGGACTAGTAACGTTACCAGAACGGGAAGGGTATTCTCTCTAGAGATCTATCCTCCAAATACTATCATAACACTTGTTCGTATCCCTGCTACTGAGTCGACTACTGACACTCGAGGCAAAGAAAAGATGATTGAGCCTGCGCAGACGGAGGCACCATCAAAATATGTTACTATTGAAGATTCCTCCAAATAAGAGATGGAGGAAATATTGAAAATCATCCGCAAAAGTGACTACAATATTGTTGAACAGTTGGGGGAAGACGCCCTCCAAGATATCCATGTTATCCTTGTTATTATGCTCTGAAGCCCATGCTCAGGCTTTGGTAAAGTTTTTGAAGACTGCTCATGTACCATAAGATATCTCTGCTGACCAGTTTGAGAATTATGTTGCAAGCCTAACAACTGATAATGGATTAGGCTTTTCTGATGCTAACTTAACTCCGACAGGAAAAAATCATAACAAGGCCCTGCATGCCTCTATTGAGTGTAGGGGCACTACCTTGGCACATGTTGGTGGATACAGGTTCCTCATTAAATATATTACCAAAAGGTGCTCTGGATAGACTGGACTGTGAAGGGGTTGTGCTGAAACCCAGAAATATTATGGTAAGAGCCTTTGATGGGTCAAGGAGAATGGTACACGGACAGGTTGATCTTCCGATCAAAGTGGGATCTCAGGTCTTAGACTTCACCTTCTATGTAATGGATACTTGTACGACCTATTCTTGTTTTCTTGGATGACCCTGGATTCATGGGGCAAGTGTTGTTACCTCTACCTTGCACCAAAAATTAAAGTATCCTATGAAAGGATAAATTGTTACGGTTTGTGGAGAAGAAGAGTATATGGTGATACATTTGAATTCATTAAAATATGTTGAGATGGATGGTGAATTCATTGAGACTCCTTTCCAGACTTTTGAAGTAATCCCTCCGACAATTGTTGTCGCTAAAGCTACCCCTGATACTCCTAGGATTACCAAGGATCCGCCAAGAATGGCTTCTCTGAAAGATGTTAGTGTTGTGGTGGAAGAAGGTGGTTGCACTATTTAAGGTCAACTTCCTGACATTCCTTAAGTGTCCAACAAATTTGGTTTGGGTTTTACCTCAGAGGCTCAGAAGACGGTTCATCGTGCTCATGCTGGGAGACCACCTTTCCGCATCAACAGTAATAAAGTAAATTCTGTAGAATAAACTGATAGTGACTGTGATTTATACAACTGGATTTTCCCTACTACTAGCGGTGGACTCAATAACTAGAAGGCTAAAGAATTTATACCAATATCCTTTAGTCAGGAGTAATTGTTATTTCCTGTTTTATTGCTTTCAAGTTTTTTGGATATGTAATTTAAACAATAACTTTAAGCCTTGTGCCTTACCCGGGGCACAACGGTCCACTTGCTAGGGTTGTTATTTTTCACCCACATATGCTCATCTAATAAAACATTATACTTTTTGCATTCAAATTTTGCACTCTCTGTCTTTTCACTATTTTATTTTCTTTCAAATATATCTAAGTGTTTCTTACACACACCCACACACTACATTGCAGATTCACATCCACTCTGGATCTCGTCGATAATGATTCTGCTACTGCCACTCATGACATTGAAAATTCGATCTACCAAGCCGAGGACGAAGATGAGGAAGATTGTGAAATACCTAGAGAACTTGCTAGACTCTTAATACAAGAAGAAAAGACTATCCAACCATATGAAGAACCAGTCGAAGTTGTAAACTTGGGTACCGAGACAGACCGGAAAGAAGTCAAGATAGGCGCTAACTTAGAGAGCAGTGTCAAGAACATGTTAATTAACATGTTGCATGACTATGTTGATATCTTTGCTTGGTCATACGAAGACATGTCAGGGATCGATACTGATATTGTGGTCTATCGTCTACCAACGAAAGAGGGTTGTTCTCCGATTAAGAAGAAGGTTCGTCACATGCGTCCCGAGATGTCAGAGAAGATCAAAGTCAAGGTTATGAAGCAATTCAATGCAATATTCTTAGTAGTGACATCATATACTCAATGGGTTGCTAATATTGTTCCGGTACCAAAGAAAGATGGCAAGGTGCGTATGTGCGTAGACTACAGAGATCTGAACAGGGTGAGCCCTAGAGATGACTTCTCACTTCCACATATTGATGTTTTGGTCGACAATACTGCTCAACACAAGGTGTTATCTTTCATGGACGATTTCTCAGGGTATAATCAGATCAATATGGAACCCGAAGATAGGGAGAAAACTACCTTCATCACACAATGGGACACTTTTTGCTACAAGGTTATGCCTTTTGGGTTGAAGAACGTCGACGCAACTTATCAGCGTGCCATGGTAGCTTTATTCCATGACATGATTCATCATGAGATCGAAGTCTACATCGATAACATGATAGCCAGATCACATAATAAAGAAGATAATCTTGGTCATCTACATATACTATTTGAAATACTGAGGAAGTATAAGCTAAGGTTAAATCCGAACAAGTGAACCTTTGGGGTGAGATCCGGTAAACTCTTGGGTTTCATCGTCAGTGGTAAAGGTGTTGAAGTTGATCCCTCCAAGGTCTAAGACATTAAAGAAATGTCGACTCCTTATACTGGATAAGGAAGTCAAAGGTTTCTTAGGACGACTGAATTACATTACCTGGTTCATTTCTCATTTGACTTCTACTTGTGAGCCAATCTTCAAGCTGCTGAAGAAAAATCAAGTAGTAAAGTGGAACGATGACTGTCAAATAGCCTTTGGTAAAATTAAGGAGTACCTATAAGAACCCTTGATTCTGATGCCACCAGTTGAAGGAAGACCTCTAATCATGTATCTAAGAGTGCTAGAGAACTCAATGGGGTGTGTTCTCGGGCAACATGACAAGTCTGGTCGAAAAGAGCATGCAATATACTACCTTAGCAAAAAGTTTACTGACTGTGAGACAAGATATTCACTGCTCGAGAAAAATTATTGTGCTTTGTCATGGGCTGCTCACCGACTAAGACAATATATGTTGACTCATACTACTCTATTGATTTATAAAATGGATCCCATTAAGTACATATTCGAGAAGTCAGCCCTCTCCGGAAGACTAGCCCGATGGAAAATGATCTTGACAGAATACGACATTCAGTACACCACTCAAAAAGCAATCAAGAGAAGTGTATTGGAAGATCATTTGGCATATTAAGCCGTATACGACTATCAGTCTATGAATTTCAAAATCCCGAACAAGAATATTATACTAGTTACAGATTGTGAAGAACCTAGACCATATGAAGGACCTGAGCCAGGATCCTGATGGACTATGGTTTTCGGTGGAGCTTCTAACGCACTTGGCAATGGAATTGGTGTTGTAATTATCTCTCCTCAGGGTTGCCATACACCCTTCACCGCCAGATTATGCTTTGATTGTACCAACAACATGTCCGAATACGAAGCGTGAATCATGGGTATCAAAGCTGCAATTGACATGGGAATCAAAATTTTGAATGTATACGGGGACTCAACCCCGATAAACAATCATGTTAAGGGAGAATGGGATACAAAGCATCCAAATCTTATCCCTTACCAAGAACATGTATTAACACTGATCTCGTACTTCGAGGAAATCACTTTTAAGCACATCCCACGAGAAGAGAATCAGTTGGCAGACACGTTGGCTACAATGTCATATATGTTCAAGGTCAGATGGGACAACGAGGCTCCCAAAAGTACCATTAAAAGAATGGACGAACCAGCACACTACTATGAAGTTAACACTGACAGAGTAGAAGAAAAACCTTGGTTTTATGAAGTGAAGAGGTATCTTGAGTGTTGTACCCCAAAATTTTCCCTCTCTTTTCTCAAGACATTTCTCACAAAGATCTGCAAAAGCTCAAGCTTGCACAAAGATTGACTAGGTCAAGACATCTCCTCAACACTGATACCTCAAAATTAGGGTTTGAGCTTGCACAAGGACAATTGGACTTATAATACTTCAAATGAATTTCATGGATCATTATGGACCTTCAAGAATTCTCATTTCAAGTTTCAAATCTTGTATCACAAATTCTGCTCAGTCAATTGACCAGATGACCAAAAATCAGTTGTACTGATGAAAAGTCAACTAATACGCCAAAAGTCAAACTTTGACTTTTTGGTCAACATTAAGCCTCAAAGATAAAAATTCATAAAGACATTCAAGAATATCAAGTTTTATCATCAAAAAGTCAAGAAAGTCAAAAGTCAAACTTTGCAAGACTTAGAAATTTTTCTGTGTTTTACACATGTTTATTTCATAACTCCATACCAATTTTTCACCATGATACAAAATGATTCAAAGGAAAATTTCAACATGAAAGTTGTAGATCTTGATGAATTCTACAACTTTGTATTAGAGGGTTGAGGTCAAAAAAATGCTTAGATTTAAAGATATAAACCCATGAAGACATGACATTTTCATCTAGCACTTAGAGAAATTTTCAACAAATTTTAGTCAGGATTTTATCCCAACTTCTTGGCATTTTTTCATCAATTTCCAATTTGATTTATCCAAAATGGCCAACATAAAAGTTATATAGGATGTTTCAAGATTTCCAAAACATCCAAGAGCATGAATTTATCATACTTGAGCTAGGAGATTCAAGGCATGAAGTTGGGCATCCATCCTTGAATTGCAAGTTCTTTTGTTGAAGAACACATAAGAAAATCCTTATGCTATGTTGCATAATCTTGTGTTGCATGCCTTCTAACTTGCCAATCTCACTATAACTTAATGCTTACACCTACTTTTGAGCTATTACCCAAGTGTTTTAGCCATTGTCCAAAAGATCTTTCCATTTATGGCATAAATGCACCATTGTTATTTTTGAAAAGCAAGCTTGTTGGCACAAAACTTGTCTTGAGCCCATACCTTGTTTGCTTCTGATTTTACTCCACCATAAATCATGGAAAGTAGCCCCTTTATACTAGCAACTTTGGTACTTCATCTTGGGACTATGGAATACTTGACATAGTTTGATATTTGCATCCCAACTAAACCATAACATGCTCTCTTATAAACCTATTCAGCCTTTGTTCACAAACATTTTGCCTAAAAATAGAGGGAGAATTTGCAAGAGAAAAGGTCAGAGAAAAATAGATAGCTTCTTGTGTATTGAAAATCCTCAAACCCCCTTTTACTTTAAAAACCAGAACTATCCACAAAAATCTCCATCTTTGAGCTTGGAAGTCCAAACCCTTTTGAACCTCTCACATCTTGCAAGTTTTGTCCAAACAAACCATCCAAACACTTCACATACATCATATAGAAGTTGTTCAAACTAAATAACAACTTCTATAACATCACTATTTTCCAAACACAAAAACAACCACCTGCAACTTGATTTCTCCAACTCAAACTCAAAGCACAAATTTCAATTTCAAGGTAAGTCTTCTTGACTTTGACCTCTTCATTTCAAACATCATTAATGATTCATTTTTGAAGATAAAATGTAGATATCATTGCCTTGAAGCTAACCATATGCTTGTTTTTCATTTTCAATAACCATGTGTTGAGAACTGACTTTTACATGTAGCAAAACACTGATAGAAGTAAAAAACAGCAGTGTGAGTCGATACGAAACACTATGAGTCGATACATATTGTGTAAAAAATAGGTTATGAGTCAAAACGAAACACGTACGTGTCGATAGAAAGCAGTATGAGTCAATACAAAACCCTTATGTGTCGACTCATACTAAGTTGTTTTGACTTCCAGGAGCTAGAAATGAGTATGAGTCGATATAAAACTTGCATGTGTCGATACAAAGCAGTATGAGTCGATACAAAGCCTTATGTGTTGACTCATACTAAGTTGATTTTGATTTACAGGGGTAAAGAGATGGTATGAGCCAATACAAAGCAGTATGAGCCAATGCATGCGCCAATACATAAATTTTTTATATCAATGCATAAGCTCATGTGTCAACACATAAAAATTTTCTTAAACCAATTTTTTTTTTTTTCTTTTTTTCTTTTTTTCTTCTTCTTTTTTTTACATTATATTTATATTTATTTATATTTTTATTGTCATTCAATATTCGATATGGTTATAATAGTATAATTAGAACTTTATTGCTTTCACCCCCCATTCATAAACTTGTATTCCCATCCCCAAAAAAGATGTAATAGCGTAGAATTTACATTTCCGTAATTTACCGCTTTTATATAATTGTTAGTAATTAGGGTGTGTATGGAAAGAAAAAAATCAACCCTTAGAAAATCCTAATCTGAAGACTATAAAATGCATGCAATCGAACACACTTTACACAGTTGCACCTCTAGGGTTAACCTCACTTGTTGCCTTAAGAAAAATAGTCATGTCCCTCGAACGTGGGATATTTTAGCAATTACTCTCGAATACAAGATCGTAGTCCCTCGATGACCCTTCGATGTTGCCTTTGATAAATGATCTTTGACCCTTATGAAAAATTGCTAAGGTATCCTACAATGTTGCCTTCTATGACTATATTATGACCCACGTCCGTCCCTTCACATCCAATGATAGGGATTCATATTAATCAATGGTAAGATAGCAATATCTAAAGGAGGAGGAAATGAATAAAGATTTTTTGAGTAGGTAGAACGCTAGTAGTTGCTTATTCATAACATTTCAGAACATCTATCAAATACACCAACACTTTTCCATGAAATATTTTCAAAAGTCAACACTTTGTATGCATTCTTATAGAGACGAGAATCATTATAAAGTTCGCCTAAACAAAGGCACTTTTCAAAAATGCTTTCAAAACAAATCACAAACACATTTCAAACAAAGCATTTTCAAAGTGAGCTAGCAACTAAGAGCCCGTAGATAACTATGGATAAAAAGGGTGCTAACACCTTCACTTTTCATAACCTACCCCCCGAACTCAAGAAAAATATCAAAAGGCCTTTCCTGTTCTTTTCACCCTTTCCTTTATTGGATAAAAGAAAAGTCGGTGGCAACTCTTGTTATCTGCAACAATTGCGATAAAACGCAAAATACCCAAGTCAGTTCCCCCACCGTATTACAGAACTGGCTACTCTGCTGTGGAAATAATCTTAAAAGTGGGGTTACCTTAGAGCTAGATCACATTTATTTGCTTTCATTGTTTGACTTGTTTGCTTTACATTTGTGGGTCCTTGTTTAGGCTTGTATTGATCGTCTACCCGGATCTGGGAACATCATTAGGTAAATAGCAAAAATTGTGGTGACTGTACAACATAGACTGATATGGTTGAGACAATATCTATGTTAGTGTGACACATTTGTAGGCACCGGTATCCCTTATAGCGAATTAAGGAGAATACGGGGCCGCTGTATGGTGTCGTGAAGCACTAACGAACCTTAGAACCTTTAATTGAACAACTTGGCCATTAGGAAGTAGTGAGGTAGCCGACTTTGGTGCAGTCTGAAGTTTGTTGATACTCAATACTATGCTTATTAAGATATGACTTTTGGGATATTTCGGTCGCCAATAAAGAGGCTTACGATGAAAAAATGCCCAATGAAGAAAGATCAATGATATTGAGATCCTCTAGAACCCGATTACTTTCTAGGATAGGTTAAACCAACTAAACTTCAAGAGGTTACTTACCAATGAAACCTCATGCAAGCCTAAACCTAAGGATTTGTTTGTTTTACTTGTATATAAATCATGACATCATACAATAGCATTTTCAATAACCATTTCAAGGGTCTCAAGGGCTTATGATGCAGGGTTATACCAAACCAGACGTCTATCAAGGGGAAAGAGGATTTATTTTCCTCTAGCCAAAAGCTCTCAAAGACAAAAGCATAATAGCTTGAGTTAAGGGTTTTGATCCACTTGACATGGTGAGCTTGATTCTCGTAGAAGGACGTTCAATGATACAAAGTTCTTAAAAGCTGTAATCAAAGTTCAACTTCTGACATTTTCTTGTGTTTACCCCACGAGATCCTTGAAAACATTGCATTTTACATATCATGCATGTCATTGCATAACAGGTATTCTCAAGACAGGTTTCTCATTTTCTCGCTGTTTATTTCAGTAAGAAAATGGCTCTAGAGCGAACAGTTAAAGATCTCCAAATTCAAAACGCCCAGTTCTAACAAGTGCTCCTGAAGAAGGCAAAGAAACGAGCTGGTATCTTAAACATGGGGAAGATGTTTAAAGGGCCCGCCAAACAAGCCCAAGTTGAAGAAGATTCCTTCGAAGAGAATGCAAATCAAGATGAAGATTCTAGGAGCACCCACTCCAGGGGTGGAAACAATCAAATCTATGAAGACAAGGATTATTCTGACGAGTAATATCCTCCAGTCGACGACAGATATAAGCAACTAGAAGATAAACTGAAAGTTGTGGAGATCCAAGTTGTGCTTGGCTTGGACTTTGAAGACTTGGGTTTGGTGCATGGGGTAGTTATTCCCCACAAATTCAAGATCCCCATTTTTTCCAAGTACGATGGTGTATCAGGTCCGAAGCTTCACCTAAGATCTTACATCCACAAAATTCATCCGCATACCGCAGATAAGAAACTGTGGGTGCACTTTTTTCAAGAAAGTCTAGTTGGGACACAGTTGGAGTGGTTTTACCAATTGGAATGGACTAACATCCATACTTGGGAGGATTTGGCCACTGCTTTTTATCGCCAATATCAATATAACAATGGTCTTGCGCCAACTAAGATACAATTACAAGGGATGACCATGGGTTCCAATAAGGGTTTCAAATAATACGCTCAAAAGTGGAAGAACTAGCCAAAAGGGTTCAACCTCTTTTATATGACAAGGAGCTGGTTGATATCTTTATGGGAACTTTGACAAGACCTTTATTCAATCACCTAATTGGAAGCTCCTCAGCTGGATTCACCAAGCTGATTCTAAATGGGGAACAAGTTGAAGGCGGAATTAGAAGCGGAAAAATCCAGATGGCTGCATCTTCAAGTACTGAAAAGAAGCCATACAATGGGATGAAAGAGTCCAATGCTGGGTACGGCCAGAAGGGTTGTAACAAGAGTAACCGCGACCAATCTGTGAGGGTAGTCTTGATCTCTAATCCCTCATCAGTGCGACAACATCAACAGGGGAATTAGCGTAAGGAGGTCGCACCTAAAAGATAATTCACCAAAATCAACATATCACTAGCTCAAGCGTTACAACACTTGTTGAAGGCCGAGATGATTACGTTAAAGGATCCTCTTCGAAATCCCAATACTTCTGCTCCTAGTTACCATCCCAATGAAAGGTGTGCATATTATTTCGATAGTCCTGGACATGATACGGATGGCTGCTGGGCCCTGAAGAACAAAATTCAAGATATGATTGATGCTAAGGATATTAAGTTTGACCCTCCTGAGACTTCTAAAGTGATCACCACTCCCATGACGAATCAAGACTAAGATTGAGAGCGTCAAGTTTGTTTGAATTTTTCAATTGTAATTACTTTTGTCTAATTGAACAATTATTATTATATCAGAATTTTGTTTCATTAATGCATTTCATATATTTGTCTTAAATTAACCATTCATTTTCAATATATTTAAACTGTGCTTTTTACTCCCTTTTGTGATATTCAACTCTCGTTAAAAGTTGTAAGCCTTTAGAGGGAGGATGATGAAAATAATACCATAATCTCATACAATATGCTTTTGGACCTACCTTGCTAACGATGTACATGCGTTGTTTCAAATCCTAAATAGTAGAGTTATAAGGAAGATAATCCCTAGTAAACCCCTTTGAGCCAAAGAAGTAGGAGTTTTCTTTTCTGCATAAACTAAAACCTTTAATCATAACCTGAGGCATGGTAGTTTCTCAGTTAATTCAAATGCGCATTCAGTCGCAAGCTGTCACTTCACAAATATCCTTCTGAATAAAAAAATGGTGTTGGTTCCCCATGAAATAGGCAGTCTTTACCTCTCAAAAAGAAAAGCCCACAGAATCAAAACCTATGAAGGAGACTTAAAAATTGGGGTATCCCACTGACTATAGTCAAAACAAAAACAGTCATGCAAAAAAATTAGGGATAATAAATCAAAAAGAAGTCTCTATAAATCCTCGACAACCGAAAAATGTTACAAAAAATGGCTGCCTTCTCCAATAAAATTAACTTATCTGAACCATCACCAAAATATCATTCTAGATTTAATAGGAATTCAAACGCACAATTAACTGAGTTTAGGACTAGAGAACATCATGAAGAACAGATGGGTACAAATAATCTTTGAGCCTTATCCTTTGTTTCTTAAACCATAAACCAGACCACACTATAACCCTTTAAAAGTCCTAATTGAAGCATGGGTTAGTTCGAAAGCATACTGTTACAATAGGTATCTTGACTCCTGTAAGGCTTACTATAAAACCTGAGTTGAATTCATATTCTTACAAAATTATTTTATTTGCTAAAAATGCATTTTCAAAATTTCTCTCTCAAGATAAACATAAACTTTGCATTGTTTGAATACTGCTTTTTACATATGGCTAATTATTCGACAACATAGAAATTCACACAATGAATATCCAATGAACGAAAACTCTCTCAAAATCACTTCAAATGGAAAAACACTTCCAATGATAAATCACCCATAATCAAGGGGGCATGACATCTTATTGTCCAACTCATCAGTGGCAGTCAAGTCAAGATTCCAAGAAATCTCTCATAAAGTCCTGAGTATCCAGGGGCAGGTCTCCATCAGAAACACTCAGGGAATTGAACATGAATTCCAGTAAAGGGTCACATATGACCAAGCAAACATTTTCTGGCAGTACTACTTACTATTATGGAAAATGAGAAATTCGTACAAAGTCCCTTTCATAAGGTGATCTCTAGTGAATTCTTCAGAGCCACCTCTATAAGGTTATCCCCACAGAATAATCTTCACGGAAAAGGGTACAATCCCCCACACGGCTATCCTCGATGAACGCACACATCATGCCAGTTCCCAAACGGATGGAAATTCCTGACAGTTTATCATCTTCTAGATACAATGCATATACGATCTAAATACAAATTTATTCTGACATTCATTCCAGAATCTCTTGCAGATACAGTTTAGATAAGATCTAGATATGGATGTTTTTGTACCCCAAAATTTTCCCTCTCATTTTACTCAAGACATGCCTCTAGAGGTCCTCAATTGCTCAAGGATGACTAAGGATTGACCAGACAAATCCTCCTCCTAAGGCAACAAGCTTCAAACTAGGGTTTCACTCCTTATCAAGATGGTTGAAGTCCAAGGGTCCCAAATTCCTTCCATGGTCCCAATATGTTCTCAAGATCATCCATGTCAAGTTTCATGCCTTGCACAAGAAGTTTGCTCAATCAATTTCCCAAATGCCAGAAAATCAACTATACTAGGTCAAAAGTCAACTGTGACCCACATATAGTCAAACTTCAAGATTTTTGGTCAACATTAACATTTTGGAGAGATATCCATCATTTGATCAAGGGTTGATCATGATTCCTCAAGGAATGCCCCCAAATTCATCAAAACCCAAAAGTTGCTAAATTAGGGTTTCTTAGGAAAAGTCAACCAAACTTTGACCAAGCATAACTTATTCATACTTTATTAGAAATTTTCCATCCAAGGCTCATTTTTAATAGGATGCAATTACCTACAATTCATCTTCATCCCACAAGTTCAAAATATGCACTCATCAAAATATATGAATTTCTACATTATAGGTCCTTTTGAAAAGTCAACAAAAACACCTTTTGGGTCAAAGCTTCTTACTTGAACATGGAAGACCCAATTGAGATGAAACCAAAAGGGTTGTTTAGGGGACATCCTAAGCTTTCTAAAAAGTCCAAGAACACCTCTCTAGGGTTAAAATTGGAGGAGATATGCCTTATCAAAGTTGACCATTTTTGCAAAATTGCCAAAAGTCAAATGTGCTCAAAAATACATTTTTTGTCAAATGGGCCTAGCATTTCATGATTGTATCTTGTTGGAAACATGGTCCACGACCCAAATCAGCATCCACACATTATTTGCTTCATTATTTATTTTCTTTTGATTTTTTATTATTTAAAATACAAATTAAATCAAATAAATGGCAAAAAATACAAAAGATTGAATTTGATTTGATTTTTTTGTAGGAATCAAATCTATTCAAGTTGGATTAATCAGACAAAAAAAATCAAGGCAAGTTGAATAAAAATTGGCATGATTTGGAGGCATTTAGAAAGATATGATACAAGAGAAAAATGAAATCCAATCTTCATGATTCCAAGAGATTGAATATGTTTTTGTTACCCTAATTCACTCAAGCATATATATTGAACATAAACATGCATGAAAGCAAGGATTGGCAGGTCGTGAGAGCACAAAACAAAACTCAAAATGTTGCAAGAAAGTGGTGGATCGGTTTCTACTTTAGAGGACGATTCAAGGCCATTCGAAGCTTCTAATCGAATCCTGGACATCTCCTTAAGCTAACACGATCATTTGCAAGCCTCCACAAGCCTAAAAACACGACTTACAGACCCATGGTTTGCACGTACCATCTTGAACTTGATTTTACAATTTACGCATGATTAATCACTTTTAAGCATAGCATTGTGTTTGTATCATCATTTAGGATATTTTGGTTTAATTAATTTTGTGTTTCGATGCGTATATTGATGATCACCATTGTTAGGGTTTACTTTTCCGTTTTAGGGTTTCTCTATACAGGTTAAATTGGGCCAAGAAAATAATACCACGATGCTCGTGACATCAAGACAAGTTGAACCATGGTCTTTAGTTTCATTTATCATGCATTTTTCTTGATTTTTGAAGTGTACAGGTTAGGCTACAAACGTTTGTCTGTAGGTAAAAGTGTTTAGCCTAAAGCGACGGATCTGCTAAGAAGACAACAACGTGTCTAACCACTATTGGCTTATTTGCATTTCGCATGCTTATTGGAGTCATTCACGTTTTTTTTTATATATTACTTATTGTTGTTATTATATTGATAACTAAACATGATAGCCCAGATGGCAAGGCGTGCGTTGTGTAAGTAGGAGGGCATGGGTTCAATCCCAGGTCCCAGCATTTTCTTTATTTTCTTAACATTTAAATGCAGGTTCCATACATTACCTTGCCAAGCATCCACCATGCGCTACCACCATCCAGCCAATGGATCATTGTTTATTCATATCCAACGCCTCAACCAAGGAAGGACTATGGTGCACTCCCAGGCTGGCACAACAGGGAATCACACGCATGGAATGGGCTCAGCTTCATGGGCCTAAGCAATTCAGCATCATACCCCCTCATTCAGCTTCTAACAGGCCCATTCTATCTTTTTTATTTTAATTCTTTTAATTATTTTCTTTTTTAAAGATAACACAAAAATCATTACTTTTTTCATTTAATCAAAAAATCATAAAAAACATCCCAAATCATTTTTCATAAAAAAAATTGTTTCTTTAATTAATTAATTAGTTTAATTAAATTAAGGCAATTTAATTCTTTCTTTTGTCATAATTTAAAATGATTAGACTTAGGGTTTAATTTTGTATATAATCTGATTTTTTCTCAAAAAACTAACCTAAACATTTTTTTAATTAGATCTTTTAGGTTTTCCTAATTATTCTCGCATTTAATTCGCCGCGCACATTTTTTAATTTCCTTTTTTATTATTATTGTAACTGCTCCGAATTTGTAATAGTAATTAGGGTTTGAAATTCTGCATCTTTATTTTCAGTCCAAGATAATTATGTATCTGCAAAAGCCCTGTAATAGCTAGGACTTTAACTTTCTCGCTTTAATTTCCGCAAACTATAAACTACTTAGATGTATGTTAATAGGATTGTATGGAAAGACAAACTGAAAATTACACTTGCACATGCTCACTCCTAGGGTTTACTCCACTCCGGTTGCCTTCGGTAAACGGTCATGAAGTATAGGATTTGTTAGTGGTTGTCCTCTAGCCCCGAAAGATCTAAAATGACCCATTCGGATGTTGCCTCGAAAAAAGATCTTTAAGGCTTTAGGATGATTACTAACATTTCCTAACATTGCTTTTGTGGTCGTATTTGTCCCTTCGAATGTCCCTAAAAAACTCCAACAATGATGCTACCTATTTCTCAATAATGGGATAGCATTGTATAAAACGAAAATGAACAGACTTTTTTCGAGTAGGTAGATTAGTTCCTAGGTACTTGCTCAAACAAACAAAAACTTTTTCACACCAACACTTTCTAAACAAAGTTTTCAAAAACAACTTCGTAACACTCTTAAGGACAGAAACAAGGGTTAACACTAAGTAGAACAAAACTTTTCAAAACAAGCACACACAAGCAGTTTTCAAAATGAGAAAGTACCTAAGAGCCCTTGGAAAACCACTGATAGAAAGGGTGCTAACACCTTCCCTTTCTATAATCTACCCCCCGTACTCAGAAACATTTCGAAAAAGGTTTTTTCTGTTATTTTTCCTTTTCCTGATTGGATAAATAAAAGTCGGTGGCGACTCTTGCTTACCGCAATATTTTGCAAACAAAAAATGTAAACCAGTATTAACAGTCAGTTCTGCCACCGTATCACAAAACTGGAGACTCTGCTGGGGAATAAAATATAAAGTGGGGTAAACCCTAGGATCTAGGTCATGTTTATGACACCCTTTAGGTAAGTAGCAATAAACTGTGAGGGAGTTGTACTGGGGTATACCAACACGGTTGAAGCAGTAACTACGTTGATGTGGCACTTTGTTTGGTACCCGTAACCCTTAAGTCAATCAGGGAGATATACGGGGCCTCCGCGTGGTGTCATAAAGCATCAAATAACCTTAGAACCTTTAATTTCACAACTTTTCCAGTAGGACATAGCGAGATGGCTGACTTTGGTGTATGCCCAAGGTTGACAGATACCCGATAATACACTAATTGAGGTTTGACTTCTGAGTTTTGTTTGATTATGAGTCAATTGTCGATTGAACAAATCTTGGAAGAAAGATTGGTAATATTGAAATCCCTTTAGAACCCGGTTACATATTTATAGGATAGGTTAAACCAATCCAGCTTCAAGAGGGTATGACCTTACAACTCAAGCAGGCCTTAAATCTAAGGACTCGGTGTGATTTGTCTGTATTTTCTATACCTGTGATTTATCATGACATCATAAACATCATACCATAGCATATCATACTAACTATTTCAAGGGTTTCTAGGGCTCATCTTTGATCTATTTTGTAGGATATGGCATCCGCCCGCAGGAACACTATTCAGATTAACCTAGTGAAAGTATCTCCCCAATTAAGGGACTTGGCAGTAAGGATTCCTGAAAGCTCTCCTTTCACTAAAAAGCATGGTCGGTTGCTCAACTTGGTCACTGCAAAACCTGACGAAGAAATGTTAAAAGTGTTGTTTCAGTTCTTCGATCCACTGCATCACTGTTTCACATTCCCGTATTACCAGTTAGTGCCTACTATGGAGGAATTTTCTCAGTTATTAGGGATACCCATTCTTGATCAGCTACCTTTCAGCGGTACGTAAATACATCCCAAACCTGAAGCTCTATCCTTACAACGGTCTGACATAGTGACAAATTGGGAAACCAGAGGGAGTGTTCAAGGAATTCCGGTTAAATTTATGTTCGAGAAGGCTTACTATTTTTGGGATACCCTGGATCTACAAGCTTTTGAAGAGGTTTCGGTGCTCCTTGTCTACGGGATGGTATTGTTCCCTAATGCGGATCAACTCGTAGATGTGAGCAAAATCCAGGTTTTTTTGTCTCGGAATCCGGTACCTACATTACTGGGGGATATTCTACACTCTCTGCATGCTCGCACTCTAAAAAGAAGGGGGACCCTCCAGTGTTATACTCCTCTATTGGCTAGGTGGTTTATTTCGCACCTACCCATATCTACTTTGAAGAATGAACAGGGTAAAAGATGGTCTCATCGACTGATGTCCCTTACGCATTCAGACATTCATTGGTGTTCACGGTTCTCGAAAGATGTTACTATCATCGATCGCTGTGGTGAATTCCCTAATGTCCCTCTCTTAGGCATTAGGGGAGGAATCACTTATAACCCTTGCTTAGCATTACGACATTTTGGTTATGCGAGAAGGGATAGTCCTCATGATACACTTATTCAAGGAATCGCCTTCAACTATGAGAATGATGTTCAGGGTTACCGCAAAAGGTTCATACAAGCTTGGAGTATGATACATAGGGTTGACAGCAAGACACTTGGACATAAGAATTCCATACCTCTCGAGCCTTATCTCAGATGGGTACGAGTCCGCGCTCAAACTCTTATGATGCCTTATCCCGCTATCCGACCTATGATTATGGAACTAGTTGCCGAGGGAGACACTCCTCATCTTGTTCTTCATCCAGACATGACAACTGATCACGAAGAGTTACAAAAGTTCTGAATTCAGCTTAAAGAGGAGCGGGATACGTTTGAAGCCCAATTCTACGCCAGCGAGAAGAAGGTCTCTGAACTCACTAGGCTACTTCATGAAGAGAGGAATATCAATGCCTACCTTGCGCCAAAGAGGATGCACTCATGGGAAACCTAGTCTTCTTTTTGTTTTATTTTACTTAATTGTACTCTCAAAATACGTTTTGTAACAATTCAAGTTTACTAATACAATTCACGTTTTTTCCTTTTTATTTAAGAAAATTTGAGCCTTTAAGAACCCTTGAAAACATTGAATACATATCATACATATCATTGCATAACAGGATTCATAACAGGTTTCTCATCTCCTCCGCTGTTTATTTCAGCAATGGATCTTGAACAAACTGTGAAAGATCTTCAGACTCAGAACACACAGTTCCAGCAAATGATTGTGGCTCTGGCCAAAGGACAGGAAGAGCTGAAGGCTCTGATTGTTAAGAAGAACACTAAGAAGACCAAGAGGACAGCCGGTGTGGCACATATGAGCAGAAGGTTTAGAGGGCCTCCAAGACGGGTTGTTGATTTAGATTTTTCTTATAAAGAGGGAGATAATCAAGAGGGTGAAGCCAGAGAAGAGGACCCTAATCCTAAAGAGTCTGACAATGAAACTAATTATAATGAGGAGCAGTACCCTCCGGCTGATGAAAAGTATAAGCAGTTAGAAGAACGTCTGAGTGCTATGGAAATCCAGAAGGTTCCTGGGCTGGATTTTGAAGATTTGGGTCTGGTCTCCGGGGTTTTCATCCCCCCAAAATTCAAGGCACCAGTATTTTCTAAGTATGATGGGGTCTCTTGTCCTAAAATGCATCTCCGTTCCTATGTGAGGAGGATACAACCTCATACTGCTGACAAAGACTTATGGGTTCACTTCTTTCAAGACAGTCTATCTGGAACACAACTGGATTGGTTCTATCAGCTGGAAAGAGCCAATGCTCGTAACTGGGAAGACCTTGTTGTTGCATTTTATAAGCAATATCAGTATAATACAGACCTCACTCCCATCCATTCACAACTCCAAAATCTGTCTATGGGTTCGAACGAGGGTTTCAAGGATTATGCTCAGAAGTGGAGAGATTTGGCTGGATGGGTTCAACCTCCCTTGGCTGACAGGGAGCTTGTGGATATGTTTCTGGGAACTTTGACTGGGCCATTCTTCAACCATCTGATTGGAAGTTCATTGGCGGGTTTTACTGAACTGCTCTTAACAGAAGAAAGAGTGGAAGCTGGAATCCGAAGTGGAAAAATTCAGAAGGATGCCTCTTCTAGTGCTGCAAGGAAGCCGTTTGCAGGTAAAAAGGAAGTCAGTGTCGTCTATAACCAAAAGAACCAAAATCAAACCGAGCACCATCCGGTAGTAGGGGTTGTTATGATTCCCAAATCTGCACCTGCTCAGCAAAGAAACAATCAGCCAAGAGCAGAAAGACCAGCTAGACAGTTCACTCAGATCAACATGACGTTGTCTCAGGTTTTACCTCATTTGCTGAAGTCCAATCTGGTTACTCTGAGGGAAGCTCCGAAGAATCTGAACATAACCTCTTCCTACTATAAACCGAATGCTCGTTGTGCTTACCATTTGGAAAGTCCAGACCATGATACCAATGATTGTTGGGCTTTGAAGAACAAAGTACATGATATGATTGATGCTAAGGAGATTGAATTTTATCCCCCAGAGACTCCCAACGTTATCACTACCCCTATGCCGAAACATGGTCGGGGTGTTAATGCCGTTGAAGAAGATGTGTTTGTGACTTCTGTGGAAGAATTGGTGACCCCACTCATGACTACCAAAGGGAATTTGCTGAAGGCCGGTTTATTTTCGGGATGTGATGAAGGTTGCCACCTTTGTTCATTTCTACCGACTGGTTTCCCTTTGTTGAAGACAGGTGCTCAGCATCTGATGGATGACAAAGAGATTCTGTTTGAGAAGACTCTTGTTCTGACTGTTTCCTGTGAAGACGTTACTATCATAACCATTTCCTCCAATCCTCCCAGGGCCTCCGCTAAGAGACCCGTCAGGATTACATCAATTCCGAAGGTGACTCCGTTAATCATAACCATGCCAGGGCCAATCCCAGACTCCTTGGACGAAGTTGTTCCTTGGAACTATGGGGCCGACGTCTATTACCACGGCATAAAGCAGGACATGCTAGCCATTAAAGACAAGATTGTTGAAAGTGTTGATTCTAACATCACAAATATTGTCGGAACCAGTAAAATAACAAGAAGTGGAAGAGTGTTCTCCCCTGAGATTTCTCCTCCAAAGACTGCTACCGGTCCTGTGATCATTCCCGCTGTGGTTCCACCCAAGACTACTACTACAGTTCCAGTAATCACTCCTGTTGACCCTCCCATCACCGAGTCGGCCGAGACTCGAGGCAAAGACATACTGATTGAGCCTGTCCTGACAAAGGCTAATTCAGTAACCATACCAGAAGCTTCCAAGAAAGAAATGGAAGAAATTTTGAAGATAATAAAAAAGAGCGACTATAATGTGGTCGAGCAGCTGGGGCAGACCCCATCCAAAATTTCTATGCTGGCTTTGTTGTTGTGTTCTGAGGCCCATGCACAAGCTTTAGTTAAGTTTCTAAAGACGGCTCACGTGCCACAAGAGACATCTGCTGACCAGTTTGAAGATTGTGTGGCTAGTCTGACTGCTGATAATGGTTTGGGTTTTTCTGACGCGGATCTGACACCAAAATGGAGGAAGCATAATGATGCTCTTCATGTTTCCGTTGAATGCAGGGGCATGACTCTGGCCCATGTTTTGGTAGATACTGGCTCCTTGTTGAATGTGCTACCTAAAAAAGCTTTGGATAGATTGGACTGTGAAGGCTTAACCTTGAAGCCTAGCAATATAGTAGTGAGAGATTTCGATGGTTCGAAGAGGATGGTGCACGGGGAAATGGATGTCCCTATCAAAGTTGGTTCCCATACCTTCGACTCAACTTTCTACGTAATGGATATCAAACCATCATATTCTTGCTTGTTGGGACGCCCTTGGATACATGGGGCTGGGGATGTTACTTCTACCCTCCACCAAATGTTGAAGTACCCAGTAAGAGCAAAGATTGTCACTATGCATGGTGAAGAGGAGTATATGATCAGTCACTTGAACTCCTTCAGGTACGTGGAAATGGATGGCGAGTTCATCGAGACTCCTTACCAGAACTTTGAAGAGGTACCTCAGATTATGGCTACAGCAGAAACTACCGACAGTCCTCCAAAGGTTACCAAATATCCCTCGAAGATGGCTTCTCTAAAGGATGCACAAGCAGTGGTTGAAGAAGGTGGGTCTATCATTTGGGGTCAGCTCTCGGTTATTCATTACAAGCCTGACAAATATGGTTTGGGATTTACTATAGGTGCTCAAAAGGATGTTCATCACGCTCAGGCAGGAGGACCTCCCATACGCATCAGCAATCCTGGGGTTAATGCGCTTGAAGACAGTGATGGTGATTCCGACATTGACAGCTGGATCTTCCCGACTACCAACGGCGGACTCAGTAAGTGGACTGCCAAGGATTTTGTACCGATTACTTTTGTTCAGGAGTAATTGTCTTTCTGATTTTTCAGATATGTAATTTAAAAACAATATAAACTCTATAGCCATGTGTCTTACCCGGGGCATAATGGTTTTATTTGTGAGAGTTATCATGTTTTATTTTCATATGACATCAATAAAGCATTGGACGTTTGCATATAAATTTTGCGCTCTCTGTCTTTCTTTTCTTTTATTCTGTCTATACATCTATGCTCTTACACACACTCACGTATCCAAATGCAGATCCATATCCACTCTGGATCCCATTTGTTGTACCCCAAAATTTTCCCTCCCATTTCCTCAACATTTTCTCATCACAAGACCTTTGAAGATCAAGATCCAGTTAGGGTTTCCTCTGCTCAAGACTTCTCCTTGCACTGTGGACTCAAATTAGGGTTTGTGTTTGCCCAAGGATATTTTGACCTAAAATGCCTAAGATGACTTTCATGCTTCATATTGGACTCCCAAGTTTACCCATGCCAAGTTTCAAGTCTTGATTCCAAGTTTTGCCCAGTCAATTGGACAGTTGACCTAGAAATCAGCTGTATTGGGGAAAAAGTCAACTGTGGCCAATTGACAGTCAAATCTCATGAAATTTGATCCACATCAACATTATGAACTCATATGGACCATTTGATCAAGTTTGGATCACAATTCCACAAGAAATTTGATCAGATCACCAAAAGGGCAAAATGGTCATTTTTAGGGTTTTTGACTGCACAAAGGCAATTTTTGACTGTTTGACCTAACCAATGGCAAACCAAGCTCACATATGGACTCAAGGACCCCATGGAATCATCTTGACATGCTCAACAAGCTCAAAAGATCCCAAGTACACAAGATTGACAGTTGAATTTCCCAGTCAATTGATCAATTTTGACTGTACACTGAAAAGTCAAACTTTGACTTTTTGGTCAAAATCAAGAGTCAAGATTCATTTTTCATCAAAACATGCCAAATCATGAAACTTGTTCACCAAGAAATCACAAAATGCAAATTAGGGTTAGAAAATGGAATTTTTCATAACTTAGAATTTTTCTAAGTTATGAAAAACCCTAATTTTTTCCCAACTTTGCCCCATCTTTTCACCAAGATCCATTTGGATTCAAACAAAAGTCAAAACATGAAAGTTGTAGCTTGTTGCATAATCTACAACTTTGATTCACAAAGTTTTCTCATTTGAAGCTTGTATCTCAAGTTACAATTTTTTGAATAAGGGCACTAAACCATTTTTTAACTTAGTGAAATTTGACCTATTTTGACAAGGTTTTCTACCCCACTTCAAGACCATTTTCCATACCCTTCCACTTGGAATTTTAATTTGCATTTCAAAGATGGATTGTAGTGCACATTCCAAGCTTTCCAAAATGTCCAAGAACTCATCAAACAACCTCATAACTTGAGAGATTCGAATTTCACAAGTTGGTAAAAATTCACTTTTGTTCTTCATCAAAACATGTTCATAATCTTGCAAATTTGAACTCAGCTTGCTTTATGCTTGATTACAGGTCCTTGAACCATTCCATACTCAATAATTTAATGCATATTCAATGTGTTAAGGCCATGTTCTTTGTGTTCTAACATTGCATAGTGGATTAATCCTAAACTAGATAAAGTGCTTTATCCATTTTTGTAAAAAGCTAGCTTTATGTCAAATTGAAATCCAAGCAGGTACAAGCAAAATCCTTTTAGCACAAGATTATGGACAAATTGCTCTGATCAAGAGAGGCTTTGCTGCAGGATTAGAGGTCCCCTACTGACCTAAAACATCAAGTGGCATTTTGTTGCTTAACATAGAAGAAAAGTGCATAACTTATCACAACTGTCATACCAGCATAGAAACACAAGAAAGAAGTTATCAAACACATTCCAAAGAACATATCCAAGATTTGGCACGAGTCCCTGACCTCTCAAACACTCTCCATCTCAGAAACACCATAAAACTGCTCAAACAGAGCAACCCCTGCAGATTGAGTGCTATCTCTCAATCCCTTCGAGCATTTTGGTCCAAACCTGTTCCTCTACCTTCCTCACAACCTATGCAAGCTAACCATGACCTAAAACCTGATCTGTAATCCCTCTAACAGTTTCCACCATTTTCATTTTTTCCTTTTGCAGTTGAAGTTCTATAGCTTGGTACAAGAAGTTTCAAGACAAAGTAAGCATTGAAAAAGCATCCCTGGACCTCAAGGAAGCTTTTCCAATCATTACCTTGCACTAGAGGTTCCTCATTCTCCAGATAGAAGTTCAACTGCACAGGTAAAACTTTGAACTCGTATCTCTCTTATCATGCATCTTTAGTCTTAAGTTTGTGAAGAAACAAGGTTCTACTCATAGCCCTGAACATGTACATATCTTTACATTTCATTTCTTTTGCCTGAGTAGAGAGAATTTGGAGTTTGAAAATGGCAGAAAAATTAGGTTAGGATTTGGGGGAGGAGAAATTCTCCCTCATCTTAGAGAGTTAGGTCAAGTTCCATACATGGTTAGAATCGTCTCTTCATGCTGAACATTTGTTGTGTTATGAGTTTTTGCTAAAAAGCCAGGAATCAAGAGTTAGAAGAAGCTGAACATGGCGCGCGTTTTTTAAAACATTTGTGCTGGAGGTTGAAGACAGTGGCATTGGGCTGGGCTTGTGTGTTTTTTCTTATTCACACCACACATTTGCTATTACACCCCCTGAGCCCATTTGCTTTATTTTTATTCTTTTTTGACTTTTTCTTTTTTGATTGACTTTGTTTATTTTTTCTCATGACATTAAAAAAATAAAAATATTTTTTCCATCATTTTTTGAATATATGGCATATTTATTTGATTTATTTCTTTTGTTTTTATATAAATATTATATATATACTATTATTAGAATAAATAGAAAAATAGTGTAAATACATTTTTTTTTATTTTTTATTTACCTTCTGAAAATATTCCACATAAAAATACTTTTTTTTATCTTGTTAAAATATTAAATATATATATTATTTTGTGTATAATATATATATTTAAGACTTAAATATATATATATATATATATATATATATATATATATATATATATATATATATATATATATATATATATATATATATATATATATATATATATATATATATATATATATATATATATATATATATATATATATATATATATATATATATATATATATGTTTATTAATATGTTTAAGTTAAAATATAAAAATACTTGAATTTTTCATTTTTATTAATATTTGATACAAAAATACTTTTTTTCATAATATACTTCATTTTATTTTATTTTTATAAATAATAAATAAATATTTGTATTAAATTAGATAATAATACATTTTCTTTAAAATTAGGGTTCTTGCCCTAAATTCAAAATACTCCAAAAAATAATATAATTTTTATTTTCTTTTCTCTTTTACATAAATAATATTTTTTCATACATATACCAAACATTTCTTTTGCATCTTACATTCTTATTTAATTTTTGTACATTGATTAAATTGCAAATATTCAAATTGATGTAATAATTTTAGGTTTAAATTACTTGTCAATATCCCCATTTGAACATTTGTACCCCCCTTCCCATATTTGGTTTTGTAATAGCTTAGTAAATTTATTTTCGCACTTTATATGCTTTCTAATGATAACATGTTAGAATTAGGGTTTGTATGCAAAAAACGATAAAAAATAGTTATGACCTAATCTCAAGATAAACAAGCATGAAAATGGACACACATTTCACACTTGCACCCCCTAGGGTATTCCACTTGTTGCCTTCCAATAAATGGGCCATATTGTATGTTGAACTTCTTTGGGCAAAGCAAACAATTTGAATGATCATAGTCCCTCGATAAAACTTTTCAAAACAAACAAAAACAAATGATCAAGTCCCTTAAAGAGAATTGCCCAAAGACATTTAACGCCGTTGCAATTATGGTCTAAACGATGACCCGCGCCTGTCCCTTTCACATCCTAACATAAGGTTGTCCACCAAATACAATGGTGGAACAAACTTGTTAAAAGGGTTAAAACATAGCAATAATCTTTTTTGAGAAATTTAGGAGTAGATAACCTCTTAGTTACTTGAATCAAACTTGCAAAACAAAAACACTTGCCTATTTCAAAAACCACACATCACTACACTTTCAAAACAACTTTCAAAAACAAATGAAAACCTTTTTCAAAAGACATACACCTTTGTATACATCCCCACATGGATCATTACAAAGGTTGCCACTACATTGGCCTCTTTTCAAAACATTTTCAAACCCACACACAAAGCACCATTTCAAATTGAAAACAAAAGGCAAGTGATCTAAGCAAGTAACTAAGAGCCCATGGATAACCATGGATAGAAAGGGTGCTAATACCTTCCCTTTCTATAATCTACTCCCCGAACCTAAGAAAACATCTCAAAAAGGTTTTTTGCTGTGCTTTTAACCTTTCCTTTAGGATAAAATAAAAAGTCGGTGGCGACTCTTGCTCAACCGAAACATTTGCGAAAACAAACGCAAAACCTCAAGTCAGTTCTCCCACCGTATCACAGAACTGGCGACTCTGCTGGGGATGATTTGAAAGTGGAGTAACCTTAGGGCTTAGATCACCTTTGTTTTCAATTGATTGTCTTGTTTGCTTTTACATTTGTGGGCTTTGTATCGGAGTTTTATAGATCCTAACCCGGATCTAGGGATACCTTCTTAGAAAGTAGCAACAAGGCTGTGAGGGAACTGTGCGGGGTATACCGACATGGTTGAAGCAGTCTGCTACGTTGATGTGGCACTTTGGTGTGTACCGGTAACCCTTGAGTTCAGTCAAGGAGAGTACGGGGCCGCCGCGTGGTGTCGTGAAGCATCAACTGACCTTAGGCACCTTAATTTGAACCATCTTGGCCTTTTTAGGGTAGTGAGATAACTGACTTTGGTGCAGTCCGAGGTTGGTTGATACTCGATACTACACTCAATTGAGGGTTGCTTTCTTGGGATATTTCGGTCGCCAGTTCAGTGGCTAAATCGAAACGATGAACAATGAAAGTAATCCAGTGATATTGGGACCTTTAGAACCCGGTTACTTCTAATAGGACAGGTTGAGCCCACCAAACTTCAAGAGGGTAATACCCAGACCCCATGCAGGCCTAAACCCTAAGGGTTTGTCTTGTGTGACTTGTGTGCCTTACCATGTTTGCCTTTGTGAATATTTGTGGTGTATTTAATCATAACATCATGACATCATACAACACCATGAGCATTGACTAACCATTTCAAGGGTTTCGAATCTTCATCTTTGTTCTTGTTTTATAGGACATGGAAACTGCTCGTAGAAAGACAATTCAGATTAGCCTTGTAAAGATCCCTCCTCAGCTTAAGGAGCTTATGTCCAGGATTCCCGAGGGTTCTTCATTCAGTGAGAGACATGGAAGACTCATCAGCTTGGTTAACACCAACATTGAGGAAGATATGATAAAAGTCTTGTTCCAGTTCTTTGACCCTCTGCATCACTGCTTCACCTTCCCGGATTATCAGTTGGTGCCTACATTGGAAGAGTTCTCCCGACTTCTGAAGGTCCCTATCCTTGATCAACTACCCTACAACGGTACGGAAGAGGAACCCAAGCTTGAAGAGATTGCTAAAGCCTTGCACCTACAACCGTCTGACCTCAAGGGACATTGGGAAGTTAGAAGTGGTATCAAGGGGTTCTTAGCCAGGTTTCTGTTTGAGAAGGCCCAAGAATGTTGGAACTCCCTTGACCTACAAGCTTTTGAAGAAGTTATGGCCCTCCTTGTCTATGGTTTGGTGTTATTCCCTAACCCAGATCAGCTTATTGATATCAGTGCTGTCCAGATCTTCATGACCAGGAATCCTATACCTACGTTGCTGGGAGACATCCTTCACTCATGTTACACTCGAACCATGAGAAGAAGGGGTGTCCTTATGTGTTGCACTCCTCTCCTGGGAAGGTGGTTTATTTCGCACCTTCCACAATCAGTTTTGAAGAACGAGCGGGGTTTGAGATGGTCACAACGGTTAATGACTCTTACGCATGCAGATATACATTGGTGCCCTAGGTCCAGGGAAGACGTCACTATCATTGATCGTTGCGGGGAGTACCCTAATGTTCCTTTATTTGGAATCAAAGGAGGTATTACTTACAACCTATGCCTGGCTTGGAGACAGTTTGGTTATGCTCGGAGGGATGGCCCTCATGACATGTTAATTCCTAACATAGTTTTTGAATTCGACAACGATACTCAAGGACTTCGTCAGAGATTTATCAGAGCTTGGAGGATGCCAAGTAGGATAGACAGCAAGACACTGGGGCACAGGAACTCCATCCCGTTGGAGCCTTATCTCAAGTGGGTACGAGCCCGCTCCCAGAAGTTAGTAATGCCTTATCCTCATATGCTCCCTGTGATCAAAGAACCGGTCTTGGAAGGAGAGGTGTCCTACACCATTCAACATCCTGACATGCCCACGTCCTGGGAAGAGATGCAGAAGAGCTGGATCCAGCTTAAGGAAGAACGGAATTCTCTTGAGACCAGTCTACATGCTAGTGAAAAGAAGGTCCTGGAACTCACCCGCCTACTGCACGAGGAGAGGAATCTCAATACCTACATCGCACCAAAGAGGATGCGCAATGTTTTTTTGCCTTAAGGAGTCATTTTGTAATATTTGGCCCATGGGGCATTTATGTACTAACGAATTTCTTCTTATTAATATGATGTGCGTTCTTTTTTGTCTACAACAAATTTTGAATATTCTAAATCCTTGAATGCATTGCATACATACGCATTCCATTGCACCATATGCATAGCAGGTACCCTATTTCACAGGTTGCTTAATCTCCTTCGCTGTTTATTTTGCACAGTCATCATGAATCCAGACTCCTCCAGTGAGCAAGCAATCAAGGCCCTTCAGGCCCAAAATGCACAGTTTCAAGAGATGGTCCTGAGCCTGGCCCAAGGACAGCAAGAGTTGAAGACTCTACTCCTGAAGAAGAAGAAGAAAAAGAGGACTGCGTTGTTCAACACCGGACGCAGATTTGGGAACACACTCCATAATGAAGCTGATCCAACTACTTCTTCTGCTGAGAAAAACAGTCCCCAAGGGGGAGGAGCTCCTAGTCCCGCAGTCTCCGACAACGAGACGGACTATAACGACGAACAATACCCACCTGCTGCTGACAGATACAAGCAATTGGAGGACCGTTTGAGCGCCATGGAAATTCAGAATGTGTCGGGGCTGGATTTCGGAGATTTGGGGTTATCTTCTGGGGTAGTAATTCCACACAAGTTTAAGGCGCCTGCCTTCGCCAAGTATGATGGGGTCTCCTGCCCAAAGCTGCATCTAAGGTCGTACGTAAGGAAAATTCAACCTTACACGGCGGATAAGAACCTCTGGATTCACTTCTTCCAAGATAGCCTCTCGGGGTCACAGCTTGAATGGTTCTACCAATTAGATGGAGCCAGCATCCGACACTGGGAAGATTTGGCAACCGCCTTCTACAGACAATACCAATACAATTCTGATCTCGCTCCTACGCGTACCCAACTTCAGGGTATGTCTCTAGGAACGGGTGAAGGGTTCAAGGAGTACGCTAAAAAATGGAGAGATTTGGCTGGCAGGGTGCAGCCTCCATTGACTGATCGAGAGCTGGTTGATATGTTCCTAGGGACGCTGTCTGGTCCGTTTTTCAATCATTTGGTTGGTAACTCCTCCGCTGGGTTTACAGATTTGATATTGACGGGAGAAAGGATTGAAGCTGGCATCAGGTCAGGCAAGATACAAAAGGCTGCCTCCACAAGTGCTGAGAAGAGGCCGTTTAAGAAAGAAGCAAGTGACGTCTATGGTACTAGAAGACAAGTCAAGCCCGAAAGTCGCCAAGCCGTCAATGCTTTGGTCATCTCCAAACCTGTTGCTGCTCCTCAGCAGTACAATCAACAAAGAAGCGAAAGGCCCAAGAGGCAGTATACCCGACTGAGTATGACCTTATCTCAAATTTTACCCCAACTGTTATCCACCAACCTGGTGACCCTCAAAGAAGCTCCTAAGGTCGTCAACACTGCGTCTCCTAAGTATAACCCGAATGCCCGGTGTGCTTATCATTCTGATAGTCCCGGGCACACTACTGATGATTGCTGGGCCTTGAGAAACAAAGTACAAGATCTGATCGACGCAAAGGAGATTCAGTTTGAAGCGCCGGAGAGACCAAATGTCGTAACTGCTCCTATGCCTCAGCATAGGGTAAATGCCATTGAGGAAGAATTGTATGCTGTTTCGGTAAATGAAGTTGTCACCCCTTTGAAGACCGTTAAGAAGAACCTACTGCGGGCCGGTTTATTTCCGGGTTGCAGTGAAGGTTTCCTGTTCTGTGCTGTTTCCCTATCTGGTTGTCCCTTGTTGAGGTTAGGCGTCCAAAGCCTAATGGATAGCAAGGAGATTCTATTCAAGAAGTCTGCTGTCCAGTTGGTTCCGATAAAAGAAATTTCTGTGGTTACCATCTTCAAAAATCCAATCAAGGCTCTTCCGAAGAAGCCTGTTCAAATCATGACTGTTGCACCTGTGGTTATTACTGTTCCGGGGCCCCTCCCCTACGTATCTGATAAAGCTGTCCCCTGGCACTATGGGGCAGACGTATATGTAAATGGAATCAAACAAGAATTCGACACTGGCGCCAGCATCTGCGACATCACTGGTCCAGCCAAGGTCACCCGCAGTGGCAGGCTTTTCTCGCCTGACATTGCACCGCCCGCTATTCGAAGACCCCTCCTTATAACACCTACAAGTTTACCTGTTCCTGCTGCTGATCAAATTGTTTCCCCTGCTGCCGAGTCATCAAATGCTCGGGGCAAAGGGATTGAAGAAGAGCCTGCCCGGATGGAGGCACCAATACCTATAAATGCTGAGGCCTCCCAACAAGAAATGGAGGAGATCCTGAAAATAATAAAGAAGAGTGATTTTAATGTTGTCGAGCAGCTGGGGCATACGCCCTCCAAGATCTCCATGCTCTCCTTATTGCTATGCTCCGAGGCCCATGCTAAGGCCTTGATCTCATTTCTCAAGACGGCCCATGTGCCGCAGGAGACAACTGCAGTCCAGTTCACTGATTGCGTAGCAAATCTGACAGCAGACAATGGTTTGGGTTTTTCAGATGCTGACCTGACTGCGAAGGGGAGAGACCACAACGATGCCCTGCATGTCTCTATCGAATGCAGGGGCACTACTCTGGCGCATGTATTGGTGGATACTGGTTCTTCCTTGAATGTTCTACCGAAAAAGGCTTTGGACCGTTTGGATTATGAAGGCCTAGAATTGAAACCCAGCAATATCATCGTCAGGGCCTTTGACGGTTCCAAAAGGATGGTTCATGGAGAGGTTGACATCCCTATTCGTGTGGGCTCTCAGGTGTTCGACTCTACGTTTTATGTGATGGATATACGTCCATCGTACTCTTGTCTACTGGGTCGACCTTGGATTCATAAAGCTGGGGCAGTGACCTCTACCTTGCACCAGAAGCTGAAGTACCCTGTCAGGGGGAAGATCGTCACTGTGCAAGGAGAAGAGGAGTATATGGTGAGCCATTTGAATTCCTTCAGATACATTGAGATGGATGGGGAGTTTATTGAAACCCCCTTTCAGCATTTCGAGGAGGTACAACCAATTTCAGCAGCAGCAGAAACAACAGTCGAAGAGAATGCTTCCTTGAAGATGGCTTCCCTAAAGGATGCCCGGGCTGTGGTTCAGAAAGGCGATTGTGCAAACTGGGGACAGCTTCCTGACTTCACTCAGAAGAACGACAAGTTTGGGTTGGGCTTTACCGCAGAGGCTCAGAGGGCTGTGCGCAAAGAGAAGATTAGAAAGGCTCCGGTGTTTATCTCCAGCTCAAGGGTGAATGCTATCGAGGAGGATGTAGAGGAAGCAGAGTTTGACAGTTGGATCTACCCGACTACCAGCGACGGACCAAGCAACTGGACGGCAAAGGATTTTACCCCTATCACATTTGTCACGCAGTAATTGATTTCTTTTGATTTCCAATTTGTAACAAACAATATGTTAAAACTTTGTTGGCTCGGTGTCCTACCCGGGGCATCGTAGCTCCATTTGTGAGGGCTTTTTGTATGACATTTTCATATATCATCAATCAAAACATTGGACGTTTGTTGCATTTCAAATCTTGTGCTCTTTTCCTTTCTGTGTTATATATATTGCAAAACAGCTATATTTACACACACTCACTTATACAGGTTTCAATCCACTCTGGATCCCACTGGTAACAGCTCTGCTACCGCCAGTTATGACTTCGAAAATCCGATTAACTTGGCCGAAGACGAAGGTGAAGATGATTGCGAAGTGCCTGGTGAACTCGCAAGACTGCTACTCCAGGAAGAGAGGGCTATTCAACCACATGAAGAGCCTGTGGAAACAATTAACTTGGGTACTGAGACAGATAGGAAAGAGGTCAAGATTGGTGCCAATCTAGAGATCAGCGTGAAGCAACGATTAATCCAGATGCTACAAGACTACATGGAGATTTTTGCTTGGTCCTATGAAGATATGCCCGGTTTGGATGCCGACATTGTAGTTCACCACCTGCCAACCAAGGAAGATTGCCCTCCGGTAAAGCAAAAAGCCCGACGGATGCGTCCAGAGATGTCTGAGAAGATCAAGGCCGAGGTTATGAAACAGTTTGATGCCGGTTTCCTTGCAGTGACTTCTTACCCTCAGTGGGTTGCCAATGTGGTACCAGTGCCAAAGAAGGACGGTAAAGTCAGAATGTGTGTCGACTACAGGGACTTGAACAGGGCCAGCCCCAAGGATGACTTCCCCTACCTCACATTGATGTCCTTGTTGACAATACAGCTCAACACAAGGTGTTCTCCTTCATGGATGGTTTCTCGGGGTATAATCAGATCAAGATGGCTCCAGAAGATATGGAGAAGACTACATTTGTGACTCAGTGGGGGACCTTCTGTTATAAGGTCATGCCATTCGGATTGAAAAATGCTGGGGCAACCTATCAACGTGCCATGGTTGCTTTATTTCATGATATGATCCATCATGAGATTGAGGTATACGTTGATGACATGATTGCAAGGTCTCAAACTGAGGAGGAGCATCTTGACCATCTGAGGAAGTTATTTGACCGACTCAAGTTGTACAAGCTGAGATTGAATCCCAACAAATGCACCTTTGGGGTAAGATCCGGAAAATTGCTGGGTTTCATTGTAAGTGATAAAGGTATTCAGGTGGACCCTGCCAAGGTAAAAGCCATACAAGAGATGCCGACTCCAAGAACAGAGAAAGAAGTCAGAGGCTTCCTGGGACGACTGAATTACATTGCCCGATTCATCTCACATCTGACCGCTACTTGTGAGCCAATCTTCAAATTGCTGAAGAAAGATCAAGTAGTACGCTGGAATGATGAATGTCAGGCCGCCTTTGAAAGGATAAAGGAATATCTCCAAGAGCCACCCATTCTTATGCCACCGGTGGAAGGAAGACCTCTGATACTATACTTGACAGTACTTGACAATTCAATGGGGTGTGTGCTGGGGCAGCATGACGAGTCTGGCCGAAAAGAGCACGCTATTTATTACTTGAGCAAAAAGTTTACCGACTGTGAGTCTCGTTACTCACTGCTTGAGAAAACTTGTTGCGCTCTTGTATGGGCTGCTCGCCGGCTGAGACAGTATATGCTGACTCACACTACTTTATTGATTTCAAAAATGGATCCCATCAAGTACATATTTGAAAAGCCCGCTCTGTCTGGAAGAATAGCGAGATGGCAAATGATCTTAACAGAATATGATATCCAGTATACAACTCAGAAAGCAATTAAAGGAAGTGTACTGGCCGATCATTTGGCACACCAACCTGTGGATGATTACCAATCATTGAACTTTGATTTTCCGGATGAAGATATCATGGTGGTAACTGACTGTGAAGTACCTGGACCGGATGAAGGACCTGAGGAAGGATCCCGATGGTCTATGCATTTTGATGGAGCCTCTAATGCTTTGGGTAATGGCGTCGGCGCTGTAATCATATCTCCCAAAGGAACTCATACTCCCCTCACCGCCCGATTATGTTTCAGCTGCACCAACAACATGGCAGAATATGAGGCATGTATCATGGGTTTACAAGCTGCAATCGACTTAAGGATCAAATTTCTAAGTGTCTTCGGAGATTCCGCTCTCGTGATCAATCAGATCAAAGGCGAGTGGGATACGAAACACCCGAATCTTATTCCTTACAAGGAGTATGTGTTGACCTTGCTTCCCCACTTTGAAGAGATAACTTTTGAGCACTTCCCTAGAGAGGAGAATCAGCTAGCGGACGCCCTAGCTACGATGTCTTCAATGTTCAAAGTTAAATGGGACAATGAGGCTCCCCGAATCATTATCTGGAAGTTGGATGAACCGGCATACTGCTGCGAGCTCGAGGCTGAGAAGGTTATTGAAAAACCCTGGTATCATGAGGTGAAGAGGTACTTGGAAGCTCAGGAGTACCCTGAAGGTGCATCTGTCAATGATAAAAAGTTCATGAGGAGGTTTGCTGCAAAATTCTTCCTCAGCAACGGCATCCTCTACAAGCGAAATCATGATTCAACTCTACTACGTTGTGTGGATAAGGCTGAAGCAGAGAAAATCATGATAGAACTGCATGAAGGCACGTTTGGAACACATTCCAATGGACACACCATGGCTAAGAAAATCCTTCGGGCAGGATATTTCTGGTCCACAATGGAAGCCGATTGTTACCAACACTCCCGAACTTGTCATAAATGCCAGATCTATGCTGACAAGGTGCATATCTCGCCGGTTCCTCTGAACGTCCTGACGGCACCTTGGCCTTTCGCAATGTGGGGCATCGATATGATCGGTGAGATCCGACCAACGGCATCCAATGGGCATCGCTTCATCTTGGTGGCGATCGATTACTTCACGAAATGGGTTGAGGCAGCTTCCTATGCCACAGTAACCAAGAGCGTCGTGGCACGTTTCATCCGGCATAATCTGATCTGTCGGTACGGCGTCCCGGAAAGAATCATTACGGACAACGGTACCAATCTCAATAACAAAATGATCGCTGAACTCTGCGAACAATTCAAGATACAGCATCACAATTCTTCTCCCTACCGGCCGAAGATGAATGGGGCTGTAGAGGCAGCCAATAAGAATATCAAGAAAATTGTGCAGAAGATGACAGTGACCTATAAAGATTGGCACGAGATGTTACCGTTCGCCCTTCATGGGTACCGTACCTCAGCAAGGACGTCAACCGGGGCAACTCCCTTCTCCTTGGTCTATGGCATGGAGGCAGTCTTGCCAATTGAAATCCAGATACCCTCTCTCCGAATAATGAAGGATGCAGACTTGAATGAAGATGACTGGATCCAGACTCGACTTGATCAATTAAATCTGATTGGCGAAAAGAGGCTCACTGCTATCTGTCATGGTCAAACGTATCAGAAACGGATGATCAGGGCATTTAACAAGAAAGTCAGACCGCAAGAGTATCAAGTTGGGGACCTGGTAATCAAACGCATCATCCTTCCTCAAAGTGATCCCCGGGGCAAATGGACCCCTACATACGAAGGGCCATTTGTGGTTAAACGCGTGTTCTCAGGAGGAGCCATGATCCTGACCACCATGGATGGTGACGACCTCCCTCACCCCGCCAATGCAGACATAGTGAAAAAATACTACGCATAAATAAAAGACCCGCTAGGTTGACATACCTAGGCAAAAATAAGGGCTTCCCGGCGAACCAAAAGGGTTCGGGCAAAAATAAGGGATGAAATGAATAAAAATCTGTACACCCGGCAAGTCGAAAACCTGAAAAGGCGGCTTGGGCAAAAATGGGTATCCCGGTGGACTGAAAACCCGAAAGGGCGGTCCAAGCAAAAGTTAGGGATAAAAGCGTAACACTATGTCTCATTGGATCACTTCGCATCCGGAATTCGGCATCAACTATCTGGCTCCAGATTTCGGCATTGACCATTCAGCTTCATCTTCAACTTAGGCAGCAAAGCGATGAGACATTCGAAGACATAAAGGCGATAGCAGAGTTGGAACCCAGTGGGATTGTTCACATAGCTGTTCTGTTTCCTTTTTCAAAATTGTAAACTCTATATTATTTGGCGGCGTCCTCTTACTGGGATGACAGCCTCTTGTACAAAAACGCCTATTCACAGGCAAAGCTTAAATCAATACAAATTCACTTGTCCATACAAATTACCATTGTTTTCTTTTTTCTGTTTTGTCTTGCGAAGAACGTCCAATGTTCATTTTTGATATATGCATTTGACATTAAATTGCTGATTCGTAAATGTCTACACATAAAATAAGAGATTGATTACAGGTGACATCAGAGACAGGGGCAATGTGAAGTTGTCTAATGCAGTCTGGTTGTTTTGACCGCCAAGGTACCAAGGTAGATTCAGCTGAAGAATGTGGCCAAATCATCTCAACTCCCCGCAGAGTAAAATAAGATTCAGCAATACTTTCCCCAAGTGGAATTGACTCCCCGACAACCTTGAAAAAAGCACAACATTCCCCGGCAGGTCTTAAAGCTCATCCCCAGTAGATTCTGGAAGCTTGTTCCCTATAGTGCACGGACGTCTCTCCCGAGTTTTATTTAGAGTTATTTCCTCACAAGGACTTATAACTGGGTTATCCTCAGCTAAAAACCACGGAAGACCGCCCTCGGCAAAGTTCCTTCAAATCCCCAGCGGAGTTTATCATCATTATCCTCAGCGGAATCCATCATTAAAGTCCTCAGCAGGCCTCTTATCAGAACTTCGGCCAAGTATCTCTTCCACAGAGCAACTCCCCGACCGTTCGTCAAGGATTTATTTTTCTAAGATGAAATTACATTCATAAACATTTCACGTTTTCATACATCTTGCTTACATACATGATAAAGTACATACAACACTATCTCATGTTGAACATCATGACATCGTGCATATCATACATCATGACATTGCATACAACTTATGTTTTTGCCTTTTCAGGAAAAAGACAATCCCAAAAACAACTACCTTCAACTGTCACAATTCCAGATTCGATACCTATATCTAGCCAGGGCACATCTGAGAGTGATTCATTTCCAGACTCGATTCCTGTATCTAGCCAGGGCACGTCTGAAGAGTCCGAAGATTCGATTCCTGTATCCAGCCAGGGCACATCTATCAACTACAACATTTCCAGATTCGATTCCTGTATCCAACCAGGGCATATCTGTTGACCACATTTCCAGATTCGATTCCTGTATCCAGCCAGGGCATATCTGTTGACCACATTTCCAGATTCGATTCCTGTATCCAGCCAGGGCATATCTGTTGACCACGTTTCCAGACTCGATTCCTGTATCTAGCCAGGGCACGTCTGAAGAGTTCGAAGATTCGATTCCTGTATCCGGCCAGGGCACATCTATTAACGACTATTTCCAGATTCGATTCCTGTATCCAGCCAGGGCACATCTGTGAGAAACCAATTGTAGATTCGATACCTGTATCTAGCCAGGGCATGTCTGCATAAGGAGACTGAAGATCAAACACCTGTAATAAGCCAGGAAAACATCCACCTTTCTCAAATATACAAAGTTCTCGCTAAGGAATCTCTTATGCGATCGACACTTCCAAATGGCATCTATAAGCCCATTCTCGACAAAGTGCTGTCACATCTCCAGGTGGCATCTATAAGCCCATCTCCCTATCCACCACCTCTCCAAATGGCATCTATAAGCCCATTCCTGACATCACACTGTTAAGACTCCAGTATGCGAGTGCAAATTTCCGGGCACTCTAGTGTCCAATCTTCTTTTACCCTCGAGTCACGAAAGGCAAACTCGCCAATCTAACTCTTCAGGTCCAAGAAGATTGAACAGGGGCAACTGTTGTACCCCAAAATTTGCCCTCCCATTTCCTCAACATTTTCTCATCACAAGACCTTTGAAGATCAAGATCCAGTTAGGGTTTCCTCTGCTCAAGACTTCTCCTTGCACTGTGGACTCAAATTAGGGTTTGTGTTTGCCCAAGGATATTTTGACCTAAAATGCCTAAGATGACTTTCATGCTTCATATTGGACTCCCAAGTTTACCCATGCCAAGTTTCAAGTCTTGATTCCAAGTTTTGCCCAGTCAATTGGACAGTTGACCTAGAAATCAGCTGTATTGGGGAAAAAGTCAACTGTGGCCAATTGACAGTCAAATCTCATGAAATTTGATCCACATCAACATTATGAACTCATATGGACCATTTGATCAAGTTTGGATCACAATTCCACAAGAAATTTGATCAGATCACCAAAAGGGCAAAATGGTCATTTTTAGGGTTTTTGACTGCACAAAGGCAATTTTTGACTGTTTGACCTAACCAATGGCAAACCAAGCTCACATATGGAATCAAGGACCCCATGGAATCATCTTGACATGCTCAACAAGCTCAAAAGATCCCAAGTACACAAGATTGACAGTTGAATTTCCCAGTCAATTGATCAATTTTGACTGTACACTGAAAAGTCAAACTTTGACTTTTTGGTCAAAATCAAGAGTCAAGATTCATTTTTCATCAAAACATGCCAAATCATGAAACTTGTTCACCAAGAAATCACAAAATGCAAATTAGGGTTAGAAAATGGAATTTTTCATAACTTAGAATTTTTCTAAGTTATGAAAAACCCTAATTTTTTCCCAACTTTGCCCCATCTTTTCACCAAGATACATTTGGATTCAAACAAAAGTCAAAACATGAAAGTTGTAGCTTGTTGCATAATCTACAACTTTGATTCACAAAGTTTTCTCATTTGAAGCTTGTATCTCAAGTTACAATTTTTTGAATAAGGGCACTAAACCATTTTTTAACTTAGTGAAATTTGACCTATTTTGACAAGGTTTTCTACCCCACTTCAAGACCATTTTCCATACCCTTCCACTTGGAATTTTAATTTGCATTTCAAAGATGGATTGTAGATCAAATTCCAAGCTTTCCAAAATGTCCAAGAACTCATCAAACAACCTCATAACTTGAGAGATTCGAATTTCACAAGTTGGTAAAAATTCACTTTTGTTCTTCATCAAAACATGTTCATAATCTTGCAAATTTGAACTCAGCTTGCTTTATGCTTGATTACAGGTCCTTGAACCATTCCATACTCAATAATTTAATGCATATTCAATGTGTTAAGGCCATGTTCTTTGTGTTCTAACATTGCATAGTGGATTAATCCTAAACTAGATAAAGTGCTTTATCCATTTTTGTAAAAAGCTAGCTTTATGTCAAATTGAAATCCAAGCAGGTACAAGCAAAATCCTTTTAGCACAAGATTATGGACAAATTGCTCTGATCAAGAGAGGCTTTGCTGCAGGATTAGAGGTCCCCTACTGACCTAAAACATCAAGTGGCATTTTGTTGCTTAACATAGAAGAAAAGTGCATAACTTATCACAACTGTCATACCAGCATAGAAACACAAGAAAGAAGTTATCAAACACATTCCAAAGAACATATCCAAGCTTTGGCACGAGTCCCTGACCTCTCAAACACTCTCCATCTCATAAACACCATAAAACTGCTCAAACAGAGCAACCCCTGCAGATTGAGTGCTATCTCTCAATCCCTTCGAGCATTTTGGTCCAAACCTGTTCCTCTACCTTCCTCACAACCTATGCAAGCTAACCATGACCTAAAACCTGATCTGTAATCCCTCTAACAGTTTCCACCATTTTCATTTTTTCCTTTTGCAGTTGAAGTTCTATAGCTTGGTACAAGAAGTTTCAAGACAAAGTAAGCATTGAAAAAGCATCCCTGGACCTCAAGGAAGCTTTTCCAATCATTACCTTGCACTAGAGGTTCCTCATTCTCCAGATAGAAGTTCAACTGCACAGGTAAAACTTTGAACTCGTATCTCTCTTATCATGCATCTTTAGTCTTAAGTTTGTGAAGAAACAAGGTTCTACTCATAGCCCTGGACATGTACATATCTTTACATTTCATTTCTTTTGCCTGAGTAGAGAGAATTTGGAGTTTGAAAATGGCAGAAAAATTAGGTTAGGATTTGGGGGAGGAGAAATTCTCCCTCATCTTAGAGAGTTAGGTCAAGTTCCATACATGGTTAGAATCGTCTCTTCATGCTGAACATTTGTTGTGTTATGAGTTTTTGCTAAAAAGCCAGGAATCAAGAGTTAGAAGAAGCTGAACATGGCGCGCGTTTTTTCAAACATTTGTGCTGGAGGTTGAAGACAGTGGCATTGGGCTGGGCTTGTGTGTTTTTTCTTATTCACACCACACATTTGCTATTACACCCCCTGAGCCCATTTGCTTTATTTTTATTCTTTTTTGACTTTTTCTTTTTTGATTGACTTTGTTTATTTTTTCTCATGACATTAAAAAAATAAAAATATTTTTTCCATCATTTTTTGAATATATGGCATATTTATTTGATTTATTTCTTTTGTTTGTATATAAATATTATATATATACTATTATTAGAATAAATAGAAAAATAGTGTAAATACATTTTTTTTATTTTTTATTTACCTTCTGAAAATATTCCACATAAAAATACTTTTTTTTATCTTGTTAAAATATTAAATATATATATTATTTTGTGTATAATATATATATTTAAGACTTAAATATATATATATATATATATATGTTTATTAATATGTTTAAGTTAAAATATAAAAATACTTGAATTTTTCATTTTTATTAATATTTGATACAAAAATACTTTTTTTTCATAATATACTTCATTTTATTTTATTTTTATAAATAATAAATAAATATTTGTATTAAATTAGATAATAATACATTTTCTTTAAAATTAGGGTTCTTGCCCTAAATTCAAAATACTCCAAAAAATAATATAATTTTTATTTTCTTTTCTCTTTTACATAAATAATATTTTTTCATACATATACCAAACATTTCTTTTGCATCTTACATTCTTATTTAATTTTTGTACATTGATTAAATTGCAAATATTCAAATTGATGTAATAATTTTAGGTTTAAATTACTTGTCAATATCCCCATTTGAACATTTGTACCCCCCTTCCCATATTTGGTTTTGTAATAGCTTAGTAAATTTATTTTCGCACTTTATATGCTTTCTAATGATAACATGTTAGAATTAGGGTTTGTATGCAAAAAACGATAAAAAATAGTTATGACCTAATCTCAAGATAAACAAGCATGAAAATGGACACACATTTCACACTTGCACCCCCTAGGGTATTCCACTTGTTGCCTTCCAATAAATGGGCCATATTGTATGTTGAACTTCTTTGGGAAAAGCAAACAATTTGAATGATCATAGTCCCTCGATAAAACTTTTCAAAACAAACAAAAACAAATGATCAAGTCCCTTAAAGAGAATTGCCCAAAGACATTTAACGCCGTTGCAATTATGGTCTAAATGATGACCCGCGCCTGTCCCTTTCACATCCTAACATAAGGTTGTCCACCAAATACAATGGTGGAACAAACTTGTTAAAAGGGTTAAAACATAGCAATAATCTTTTTTGAGAAATTTAGGAGTAGATAACCTCTTAGTTACTTGAATCAAACTTGCAAAACAAAAACACTTGCCTATTTCAAAAACCACACATCACTACACTTTCAAAACAACTTTCAAAAACAAATGAAAACCTTTTTCAAAAGACATACACCTTTGTATACATCCCCACATGGATCATTACAAAGGTTGCCACTACATTGGCCTCTTTTCAAAACATTTTCAAACCCACACACAAAGCACCATTTCAAATTGAAAACAAAAGGCAAGTGATCTAAGCAAGTAACTAAGAGCCCATGGATAACCATGGATAGAAAGGGTGCTAATACCTTCCCTTTCTATAATCTACTCCCCGAACCTAAGAAAACATCTCAAAAAGGTTTTTTGCTGTGCTTTTAACCTTTCCTTTAGGATAAAATAAAAAGTCGGTGGCGACTCTTGCTCAACCGAAACATTTGCGAAAACAAACGCAAAACCTCAAGTCAGTTCTCCCACCGTATCACACCATTGATAACAGTTCTGCTACTTCTCATTATGACTTTGAAAATACGATCATCTAAGCCGAGGAAGAAGGTGAGGAAGATTGTGAGGTACCCGGAGAACTTGCTAGATTATTACAGCGGGAAGAAAGGGTCATACAACCTCATGAAGAGCCGGTTGAGATAGTGAACTTGGGTACAGAGGAAGACAGAAAAGAGGTTAAGATAGGTGCGAATCTGGAGCTTAGTGTCAAACATCGGTTGGTACAGATGTTGCAAGAGTATGTTGAAATCTTCGCCTGGTCATATGAAGACATGCCGAGACTAGACACGAATATAGTGGTTCATTGTGTGCCGACTAAAGAAGAATTCCCTCCGGTAATGCAAAAGGTCCGCCATATGCTCCCTGAGATGTCCAAGAAGATTAAAGCAGAGGTTATGAAGCAGTTCAACACAGGGTTCTTAGCTGTCACCTCCTATCCACAGTGGGTTGCTAATGTGGTTCCAGTACCTAAGAAAGATGGTAAAGTACGAATGTGTATGGATTACAGAGACCTGAACAGGGAAAGCCCCAAGGATGACTTCCCACTTCCCCACATCGATGTTCTGGTTGACAACACCTTATAATACAAAGTATTTTCCTTCATGGACAGTTTCTCTAGCTACAATTAGATCAAGATGGCACCTGAAGACATGGAGAAGACAACCTTTGTTACACAGTGGGGCACTTTCTGCTACAAGGTGATGCCGTTTGGGTTGAAGAATGCTGGGGTAACTTATCAGCGAACTATGGTAGCTCTGTTCCATGATATGATTCACCATGAGATAGAGGTTTACATAGATGACATGATAGTTAGGTCCCAAACTGAGGAAGAACATCTTGATCATCTACAAAAGTTGTTTGATAGGTTGAAGACGTATAAGCTGAGGTTAAATTCGAACAAGTGCACCTTCGGGGTAAGGTCCGGAAAGATGTTGGGGTTCATCGTCAGTGACAAAGGTATTCAGGTAGACCCTGCAAAGGTGAAGGCCATACAAGAGATGTTGGCTCCCCACACTGAGAAGGAAGTTAGAGGTTTCTTGGGACGCCTGAATTACATTGCCCGATTCATTTCATATCTGACTGCTACTTGTGAGCCAATCTTCAAGCTTCTGAAGAAAGATCAAGTGGTAAAGTGGAATGACGAATGTCAGGTAGCCTTTGACAGAATCAAACAATATCTCCAAGAACCTCCTATTTTGATGCCTCCGACTGAAGGAATACCTTTGATAATGTACTTAACAGTGCTAGATAATTCAATGGGGTGTGTGTTGGGGCGGCATGACGAGTCTGGTTGAAAAGAGCATGCAATATACTACCTTAGAAAAAAGTTTACCGACTGTGAAACACGATACTCACTGCTCGAGAAAACTTGTTGCGCTTTGGCATGGGCTGCTCGCCGACTGAGATAGTATATGTTGATTCACACTACTTTATTGATATCTAAGATGGATCCTATCAAGTACATTTTAGAGAAGCCCTCTCTCTCCGGAAGAATAGCAAGATGGCAAATGATCTTAACCGAGTACGATATCCAATACACAACCCAAAAAGCAATCAAGGGAAGTGTGTTAGCTGATCATTTGGCGCATCAGGCCGTGGATGACTACCAATCCATGAATTTTGAGTTCCCAGATGAGAATATTATGTTAGTAACCGACTATGAAAAACCTGGACCAGATGAAGGACCTGAGGAAGGATCCCGATGGTCTATGTTTTTTGATGGAGCCTCAAACGCACTGGGTAATGGCATTGGCACCATAATCATATCTCCCGAGGGCTGTCATACTCCATTCACTACCCAATTATGTTTCAACTATACCAACAACATGGCGGAGTATGAAGTGTGTATCATGGGTCTTAGAGCTGCTATGGACCCAAGGATCAAGTTCTTGAGTGTATTCGGGGATTCCGCTTTGGTGATAAGTCAGATCAAAGGCGAGTGGGATACGAAACACCCGAACCTTATCCCCTACAAAGAACATATACTGACACTGCTTCCGCATTTTGAAAAGATCACCTTTGAACATTTCCCACGAGAAGAGAATTAGTTAGCGGACGCGATAGCTACTATATCATTAATATTCAAGGTCAGGTGGGACAATGAAGTTCCCCGAATCACTATTGAGAGGTTAGATAAACCGGCATACTGCTATGAGATCGATACTGAGGAGGTAGCCGATAAACCTTGGTTTCATGAGGTGAAAAGGTATCTCGAGGCTCAAGAATACCCCGAAGGGGCATCTGTCAATGACAAGAAATGTCTGAGAAGGTTTGCTGCAAAGTTCTTCCTCAGTAATGGAATCCTCTATAAGCGCAATCATGACTCTACCTTACTGTGGTGTGTAGACAAGAGCGAAGCAGAGAGGATCATGGCAGACCTACACGAAGGTACCTTTGGCACTCATTCCAATGGACATACCATGGCAAAGAATATCCTACGGGCAGGATACTACTGGTCCACTATGGAAGCCGACTGTTATCAACATTCTCGAACCTGTCACAAGTGCCAAATCTATGCTGATAAGGTGCATGTACCTCCAGTTCCCTTGAATGTCTTGACAGCTCCCTGTCCCTTTGAAATGTAGGGCATTGACATGATCAGCGAGATCATACCTACCGCGTCTAACAGGCATCGCTTCATCCTAGTGGCCATTGATTACTTCACGAAGTGGGTTGAGGCTGCCTCCTTTGCTACGGTTACCAAGAATGTGGTGGCACGGTTCATCAAGCATAACTTGGTTTGTCATTATGGTATCCCTGAGAGAATCATCACGGATAATGGTACTAATCTCAACAACTCGATGATCACTAAACTCTGTAAACAGTTCAGATTCAGCATCACAACTCTTCTCCTTACCGACTGAAGATGAATGGGGTTGTCGAAGCTGCTAATAAGAATATTAAAAAGATTATATAGAAGATGACAGTGACATACAAAGACTGGCACGAGATATTACCGTTTGCTCTTCACGAGTACCGTACTTCAGCATGTACATCGATAGGGGCAACACACCCTATTCTCTGGTATATGGCATGAAGGTTGTCCTACCCATGGAGGTCCAGATCCATTCTCTACAGATTATGAAGGATACGGGTTCGAGCGAAGATGATTGGATCCAGACTCGACTTGATGAATTGAACTTAATCGACGAGAAAAGACTTACTACTGTCTGCCATGGTCAAATGTATCAGAAACAGATGATCAAGGCCTTCAACAAGAAAGTCAGACAACAAGTGAATCAAGTAGCGGATATGGTAATCAAGTGCATCATACTGCCGCAAGGTGATCCCTGGGGCAAATGGACTCCCACCTATGAGGGACCATTTGTAATTAAGAACATATTTTCGGGTGGAGCCATGATTCTGACCACCATGGATGGTGACGACCTTCCACACCATGTCAATACGGACATAGTGAAAAGATACTATGCATAATAAGGACCCGCTAGGTTGAAATACCTAGGCAAAAATAAGGGCATCCCGATGAACCAAAAGGGTTCGGGCAAAAATTAGGGATAAAAAATGAAAAAATCTGTACACCCGGCAAGTCAAAAACCCGAAAGGGAGGCTTGGGCAAAAAAGGGTATCCCGGTGGACTGAAAACCCGAAAGGGTGGTCCAAGCAAAAATTAGGGATTAAAGCGTATCACTATATCCCATTGGATCACCTTGTGATCAAACCTCAGTAATCAGATATCAAGCTCAAACGGTACCGATCAATCCAATTAACTTCAGACAAGCAGCAAAGTGATGAGATGCTCGAAGACATAGGGGCAATAGCAAAATTGAAACCCAATGGGATCACTACACATAATTTTTTTCTTTTTGTACATAATTTCTGTAATAATTTCCATTTTTACAGCGGAGTTCTCTTACCAGAGCGTCAACCTCCTTGTAAAAAAGGTTTGTTATAGGAAAATTTCAAATAAATACAAAGCGTCTTTTGAGTACAAAACTCTGTGTTTGTTTTTTCCGTTTTCTATTTTGTTTTGCAAAAAAAAACGTCCAATGTTTTATTCTTGACATATGCATTTGAATATGATTACCGTTCACAAATATCTGCATATAAAACAGAAAGACAGTTACTAAGAACTCAAAGAAACTGGTACAAAACCTAAATACCGAAAGTTACCCCGTTCATCATGGTACAAGGGGCAAAGACAGTTGGAAGCGAAGTCACTATCATATACAAGTCTATGATATTTATATTCCCCACAGAGTGAAGACAGCCAAAGTCCGACCTCTGTATCCCCAAGCAGGAATTCCTTCCCCAGTAGGTTCCTTCAGAAAGCTGATATCTGCATTCCCCAGCCGAGTTTTATAACCATGAGCAGTTTATAAAGCCATCTCCCGAGCAGAGTTTATTTCTCTGACAGCGGAAGCTCAATCTCCAACAGAGCTCTTCTCTCCAGCAATTGAAGTTCATCCCCAACTGGGTTTTTTTCTCCAAATCAGCAGATCTTCCAACAGAGTATCTCTCTTCCCCACAGATTCATTCCCCCGCAGGATTATTCTTAGACAGAGTCTCCTCCGGAAAAATGTTCTCAAGAAGAATGGATGTAAATCCCCAGCTAATCATCTTCGGTCACTATCCCCAGTGGAAACAAAGAACTCAACTTCTTATACTCTCCAGCAGTAGTCCAAGATTTATTTTCCCCAGCTAGAGAATATCACAATAGTATTGCATATCCATACATCATGGTATGTGCATACATATTATACAGCACAATCTCATTTATTTTGAGAACATCATTACTCAATACATTTCATACATCATGACATTACATACGACTAACTCTTTACCTTTCAAGGAAAGATGCAATAAAGTTCTCACAAGTTCTCTCTGGTTCAGTCAAACCGACACCAAGGTTTCTATTCCAGTTGAAGATATTCCAACACTTTTCAAGATTTTCTTTGGTTCAGTCGAACCGACACTAAGGTTTCTATTCTAGTTGAAGATGTTCTAAGACTTTCGTCTGGGTCAGCCGAATCACCGCTAAGATTCCCCTGATTTCTATGCCAGTCAAAGTTAATCCGAGACCTCTCCTGGGTTCAGTCAAATCGATACTAAGATTTCTCTCCCAGTTGAAGACAACTCGAGACCTTTCCCTGGTTCAGTCAAATTGATACTAAGATTTCTATTCCAGTTAAAAAAGCTATGAAGCCCGGAAACTGACCGAATAATAGCTTAATTTCCCCAAATTAATGAAGCCTGGAGCACGACTAGATAACGGTATAAGACGCTGTGAAGTCTGGGGAACGACCAGATAGCGGCAAGAGACACTGTGAAACCTGGAGCACGACCAGATAACAGTATGAGGTAATGTGAAGCTTGGAATTCGACCAGATACCAGTTTACTCGGCCAATTACTATTGAAGCCTAGAAACGACTGGATGTTAGTATGCCTTAAATTCAAGTTGAAACCCGGATGCGACCGGATAACTACTAAATTCCTTCTGAATCCTAGAGCACGACCACATAATAGTTTTTGAGATTGCAAAGCCTGGAACACGATCAGATAGCAAGTTTAATCTCATCTCCCTAGTAAGTCACTGTAAAACCTGGAGCACAACCAGATAGCAGTCAATCTTATTATCCTTAGCAAATCACTGTAAGGTCTGGAGCACGACCAGATAGCAATTCATTTTCATCTCCTCGACTAAGAGATGATTCCCCAGTAGAGTAACGGACAATTGAAGTTCCTAAAATTCCATTTCTCCGAAGACAGAGACCAACATTCCTCAGCAGATTCCTCCTCAACGACAGGAACAAGAATTCTCATCAAAGGAATATCTCGGGAAATCAACATCCTCTAGATGGCATCTTTAAGCCCATCTCCGACGATTCTCCATCATATCTTTCGGATGGAATCTTTAAGCCCATCTCCGATGACCTTCCGTCATCTCCTCCAAATGGCATCTGTAAGCTCATTCCTGATACTACCTACACAGTCCAGCACCATCTCAGACGAGTGCAAATTTCTGGGCACTCTAGTGTTCAATCATCTTCCACCTTCAGATTACGAAAGGCAGACATCCAATCTACATCCTCAGGTTTAAGAAGATTGAACAAGGGCAGCTGTTTTACCCCAAAATTTTCCCTCTCATTTCACTCAAGACATGCCTCTAGAGGTCCTCAATTTCTCAAGGATGACTAAGGATTGACCAGACAAATCCTCCTCCTAAGGCAACAAGCTTCAAACTAGGGTTTCACTCCTCATCAAGATGGTTGAAGTCCAAGGGTCCCAAATTCCTTACATGGTCCCAATGTTTTCTCAATATCATCCATGTCAAGTTTCATGGCTTGCATAAGAAGTTTGCTCAATCAATTGCCCAAATGCCTGAAAATCAACTGTACTAGGTCAAAAGTCAATTGTGGCCCACATACAGTCAAACTTCAAGATTTTTGGTCAACATCGACATTTTGAAGAGATATACATCATTTGATCAAGGTTTGATCATGATTCCTCAAGGAATGCCCCTAAATTCATCAAAACCCAAAAGTTGCTAAATTATGGTTTCTTAGGAAAAGTCAACCAAACTTTGACCAAGCATAACTTCTTCATACTCTATCAGAAATTTTCCATCCAAGTCTCATTTTTAAGAGGATGCAATTCCCTACAATTCATCTTCAGCCCACAAGTTCAAAATATGCACTCATCAAAAGATATGAATTTCTACATTATAGGTCCTTTTGAAAAGTCAACAAAAACACCTTTTGGGTCAAAGCTTCTTACATGAATATGGAAGACCCAATTGAGATGAAACTAAAAGGGTTGTTTAGGGGACATCCTAAGCTTTCTAAAAAGTCCAAGAACACCTCTTTATGGTTAAAATTGGAGGAGATATGCCTTGTCAAAGTTGACCATTTTTGCAAAATTGCCAAAAGTCAAATGTGCTCAAAAATACATTTTTTGTCAAATGGGCCTAGCATTTCATGATTGTATCTTGTTGGAAACGTGGACCACGACCCAAATCAGCATCCACATATTATTTGCTTCATTATTTATTTTCTTTTGATTTTTTATTATTTAAAATACAAATTAAATCAAATAAATGGCAAAAAATACAAAAGATTGAATTTGATTTGATTTTTTTGTAGGAATCAAATCTATTCAAGTTGGATTAATCAGAACAAAACAAATCAAGGCAAATTGAATCAAAATTGGCATGATTTGGAGGCATTTAGAAAGATATGATACAAGAGAAAAATCAAATACAATCTTCATGATTCCAAGAGATTGAATATGTTTTTGTTACCCTAATTCACTCAAGCATATATATTGAACATAAACATGCACGAAAAAAAGGATTGGAGGGTCGTGAGAGCACAAAACAAAACTCAAAATTTTGTAAGAAAGTGGTGGATTGGTTTCTACTCTAAGGGACGATTCAAGGCCATTCAAAGCTTCTAATTGATTCCTAGACATCTCCTGAAGCTAACACGATCTTTTGCAAGCCTCCACAAGCCCAGAAACACGACTTACAGACCCACGGTTTGCACATACCATCTTGAACTTGATTTTACAATTTACGCGTGATTAATCACTTTTAAGCATGGCATTGTGTTTGTATAATCATTTGGGATGTTTTGATTTAATTAATTTTGTGTTTTTATGCGTATATTGATGATCACCATTGTTAGGGTTTGCTTTTCCGTTTTAGGGTTTCTCTATACAGGTTAAATTGGGCCAAGAAAAGAACACCATAATGCTCGTGGCATCAAGACAAGTTGAAACATGGTCTTTAATTTCATTTATTATGCGTTTTCTTGATTTTTGAAGTGTACAGGTTATGGCTAAAGACGCTTGTCTGTAGGTAAAAGTGTTTAGCCTAAGGCGACGGATCTACAAAGAAGACAACAATGTGTCTAGCCACTATTGGCTTATTTGAATTTCGCGCGCTTATTGGAGTCATTCACATTTTTTTATATATTACTTATTGTTGTTATTATATTGATAACTAAACATGATAGCCCAGATGGCAAGGCGTGCATTGTGTAAGTAGGAGGACCTGGGTTCGATCCCAGGTCCCAGCATTTTCTTTATTTTCCTAACATTTAAACGCAGGTTCTATACATTACCTTGCCAAGCATCCACCATGCGCTACCACCATCTAGCCAATGGATCATTGTTTATCCAGATCCAACGCCTCAACCAAGGAAGGACTATGGTGCACTCCCAGGCTGGCACAACAGGGAATCACACACATGGAATGGGCTCAGCTTCATGGGCCTATTCTTTTAATTATTTTCTAATTATTTTCTTTTTTTAAAAATAACACAAAAATCATTACTTTTTTCACTTAATCAAAAAATCATAAAAAACATCCCAAATCATTTTTCATAAAAAAATATTTTGTTTCTTTAATTAATTAATTAGTTTAATTAAATTAAGGCAATTTAATTCTTTCTTTTGTCATAATTTAAAATAATTAGACTTAGGGTTTAATTTTGTATATAATTTGATTTTTTCTCAAAAAAACTAACCTAAACTTTTTTTAATTAGATCTTTTAGGTTTTGCTAATTATTCTCGCATTTAATTTACCGCGCGCATTTTTTAATTTCCTTTATTATTATTATTGTAACTGCTCCGAGTTTGTAATAGTAATTAGGGTTTTAAATTCTGTATCTTTATTTTCAGTCCAAGATAATTGTGTATCTGCAAAAGCCCTGTAATAGCTACGACTTTAACTTTCTCGCTTTAATTTCCGCAAACTATAAACTACTTAGATGTATGTTAATAGGATTGCATGGAAAGACAAACTGAAAATTACACTCGCACATGCTCACTCCTAGGGTTTACTCCACTCCGGTTGCCTTCGGTAAACAGTAATGAAGTATAGGGTTTGTTAGTGGTTGTCCTCTAGCCCCGAAAGATCTAAAATGACCCATTCGGATGTTGCCTCGGAAAAAGATCTTTAAGGCTTTAGGATGATTACTAACATTTCTTAACATTGCTTTTGTGATCGTATTTGTCCCTTTGAATGTCCCTAAAAAACTCCAACGACGATGCTACCTATTTCTCAATAATGGGATAGCATTGTCTAAAAGGAAAATGAATAGACTTTTTTCAAGTAGGTAGATTAGTTCCAAGTACTTTCTCAAACAAACAAAAACTTTTTCACACCAACACTTTCCAAACAAACTTTTCAAAAACAACTTCGTAACACTCTTGAGGACAAAAACAAGGGTTAACACGAAGTAAAACAAAACTTCAAAACAAGCACACACAAGCAGTTTTCAAAATGAGAAAGTACCTAAGAGCCCTTGGAAAACCACGGATAGAAAGGGTGCTAACACCTTCCCTTTCTATAATCTACCCCCCATACTCAGAAACAACTCAAAAAAGGTTTTTTCTATTCTTTTTCCTTTTCCTGATTGGATAAAATAAAAGTCGGTGGCGACTCTTGCTTACCGCGACATTTGCGAACAAAAAACGCAAACCAGTATTAATAGTCGGTTCTGCCACCGTATCACAGATGTCATTCTAATACTCATTCAATACATCCTCAGATACAATCAAGGCTTGGATTTATTCTGATATTCCCCAGCTGACTTGGTCTTAACTGAAAAAAGAAACCTTACGAAGTTCTCCACAAAAGAATTCATCTCCCTGATAAGGTCTTCAAAATATTCTCCTTAACAGGGTTTATTTCCCCCAACAAGCTACAAATTCCCCATCATGAGTGAAGAAGTGAAAAACACAAGAAGGGGGGTTGAATTGTAAAAACTTGAAATCAATTGCAGTCAACACGGTATTTTTATCCTGGTTCATTTGATCTCAAACTACTCCAGTCCATCCGTCAAGGTGATTTCGCCTCTCTCCAACGAGGTCTTAATCCACTATATTCAACTGAATATTACAACTGCTTTAACAACTGCTAAAGCCTTCTTGAGTCAAACCACAAGGAGGTTTCTCAAGGTAATACTTTCTTACAGATAACTGAAATCTAAGTGTGTTGAATGTGTTCTACAAAAACTGTTTATCACAACTGTGATACTACAGACGTTAAGCTTATGAGAACTAGAGTGCTAAAATAATCGAGTAAAGAATTTGAGAGCTTTAGCAAACTGAGAGTGAGGAAGATGATGAATAGCTTTAGGCGTGTAGAGGTTATAGAGCATTAGCCAATTTAATCTTCACTGACTTGTTTATATAGCATTGGAAAATGGTACGTTGGAGTCAGTTAATTCCGTTTCAATGCCAATAACATTATTTCCAAATTAAGCAGATCTTTGTCTGGAATATTGCCGTTGATAATAAATAGTCTTGAATGCACAATACCGTTGCCACTTAAGCGTGTTCTGGCTTTGGCTTATTCTGACGCTGCTAGGTGCTGATGAGTTGTTGTTTTCTTGATCAGAGTTAAGATTGTTACGCGCAGATCTGTTCATCAAGCTTCAACGTAAGCACATGTTGATCTTATGATTCTGGTATCTGATATAACATCCTCTGATACTGATGTTGATATTTCATCTTCTGATGCTGATGATGATATTCTCTTGCTGATACCCATCAGAGTTTCTGTAAAACAGAATGTAATTTTTTAGGCAGCATATATGTCTTACATGAATCATACAATTAATATATCTTTGCATTTTGTTATCATCAAAACTTAAACTTAGGGTAGTAGATTCAAACTTTGTTCTAACAATCTCCCCCTTTTTGATGATGACAAAAACTAGATTTTTTTTCAATTGAAAATCATCGTGAAAAGTATCAGAGATAACCAAATAATAAATTGTATCAGAATTAAATAGGAAGTTATCAAAGATAAGAGGATAAGGGATAAAGAGATATCAGAGTTTAGATCGGAGATACTCCCCCTGAATTTATTACTTCCCTTTTTAATTCCATGAGTCCTTCAGGATCAGATCTTTATTGACTTTCTTTGAACATCAGAACATCAGAGCTTCAGTGTATCAGAGATGATTAACTTCTTGTACCTGTAAGCTTATGCAAAACAAAAACATTCAAGTATATCAGAGTGTTAGAATGTTTGAGACTTTTTGTCTCAGTAGTCCGTTATTGAAAAATATCATTCTTTTTCTCCCCCTTTTTGTCAGCAATCAAAAAGTGCAAGTAATATAAGCTAAAACGATCAGAGTAGAACAACTGTTATATTTAATTTAAAGCATAGAAGAGAGTACAGAAAACATGGAAAGAAAACAATGAAAACATCATGAATGAAAAACTAAGGTTGGGGTGGAAAGCGTGTGAATAGAGCTTCTAGCATGTTCTTGATCTGATCAGCAGTTTCCTTCTGCTGATGCACCATGCTGACTACTGTATAAATCTTGCCATCTTGCACATCCATCCTTTCCTTCATCTTTTGATCATTCTCATCCATTCTTTGCTGCAGACGAATATCATTCTGCTTCAGCTCTTCAAGAGTCTGCCTGTCCAAGGCAACTTGAGAAACGTCAGAAACAGGATGCTTCTGAGAGCTTTCTGCAACATCTTCTGCTTGACTTGTCTGATCTTCTGCTGGCTGAATTGTTGAAGCTGGACACTTTTCAGACCATGGCTCACTATCCAGAAAGAGCACTTCCTCCTTCAGCAGCTGACTCATGACTGGACTTTCAACTTCTTTCAGCAGTTTGCTGAAGTTCTGTTGAGCCTGTTCATAGTTGATGTCTTGCAGCTTGAGGGCTTCAGCGCGTACCCACATTCTGAAATGTGTCCAGAGTTGGTCTGAAGCAGCAGGATCAATCATTCCAGGACAAACCTGCTTTAGAGAAGCAATCCAGTTCTGCAAGCCTGTTTCAAAATTCAAAATGCCAGCACCAACATCTAGTTGTTTGGGTTTGGGAATGGCTATTTTATTTTTGAGGTCAGCAAGACGGTCAAGGATTGTTAAATCAATGAAGGTCCTGCTGTGGTCTTCTGTATTTTGTTTGGGAGATGGAGTGGGAGAATCAGAAATGATTATTGGACTGTTTGGAGTATTTGGAGAGGTAGTTTCTGGTGAGGATGACAGTTGGGGTATGTTTACAGTTGGGGTATGTTTACAGTTGTACCACAAGGCAGCTGAATTGCCAAGGGTTGAGGTTCAGAGGATTGATGAGAATGAGGTTCAGGGGTTTGAGGTTCAGGTGATGAAGTTTCAGAGTGTTGAAACTCAGGTTGTGGAGATGATGGTTGAGGTGAAAGTGGATGAAGTTCTGGTTGAGGAGAGGGAGGTGGAATTTCTGGTTGTGGAGAGGGAGGTGGAGTTTCTGGTTGTGGATTTTCTGGTATGGGTGAGAGTGGATGTTCTGGTTGAGGTGAGTGGGCAGTTTCTGGTTGAGTGTTTGGATTTTCTGAGAGGGGAGCGGAAGAGCGTTGATCAATTTCAGAAAGAACTTTGTCAAGTTCTGATTCTGTTGATGATGTGGGTTTTGGATTTTGGGATTTGGTACGGGATCTCCTGAGAGTTAGTGACTCAGAAGGGTCAGCCTCTGGTTCGGTGTCATCAATGGTTGGTATGGGGATTGGGAGTTCATATGAAGCTGGGGTTGGGATTGATGTTGGAATAGCAGAAGAATTTAAAACATTAACAGCAGATAGATTACCTCTCTTCTTAGGGGTCTGCTGGGATGGTCCTTCTGAAGTAGCCTTTCTCTTCTTCGTCTTCTTCACAGTAACTTCTGGAGTATGCTGGTGCAGATCTTTAATGTTCAGAGTGGGATCTGTGCCATCAGCCTTGCAAGCGTCCAAGTATCTGAGAACAATGACTGGTTTAGAGTCAATCTCAGAGAATATTGGAAAGTTGTCCAGAGGGACTCTTCTGCTGGTGATGTCAGCAAGAGGAGTGACGCTGGGCTCCTTTCTGATATTCTCTATCAGTTTCATTTTCTTTAGATTCTTGGCATTCAGAGGCTTGCCAACAGTAGGTTCAATGGAGCTTAATTCTTGTGCTTCTGTAAGGTGTTCAATCAGCCTATTCTCAGTTAGAATATCTGATATTAACCTGCCAAAGGGTATCCAATCCCTTTTTTTCCTTTCTTCTTCTCTTGTCTCCTTGACGCTGGTCCTGAGGTGATTAAACAGAAGATGAGCCAAGTTAATCTTTACCTTCTGATTAATAAAATAGATCAGAAACTGCTGATCTATGTTTATATAATCAGGAGAGCTTGTGGGCTTCCTGTGATTGAAGCACCCCAGAATAATCTTCGCCCATATTCTGTGCTGATCCTTCAAATCTCTGATTTTGCTGCTGGGAACCCCATGGGTGAAAATCTCTCTTGCAATGACAGCAGCATCTGAGCATCTTTCTGCCATGTCGATACAGCGGATACCACCACCAATGTATCCAATCAATCTTGCAATGTGATCCTCAGTGATCACAATCTTCTTTCCCATGATATAGGAAGTAACTTGATGTGTTGATGAAGACGCATGAATCCAGAATTCCTTAACCAATACAGGGAACGTTGGACCCACCAACCTATCAAAGTACTTCTCACATTCTTGTGCCCTAATTTCTTCTGTCAAATCAAATCCATTTTCTTTCAGACTGGTGAAATCAACAATCAGTTTAGACAGAACTTCCAAGTTCTTCACTGGTGTAAGTAGAGTTCTGAAGGGAATTTGGTATTGTTCAGATGAAGCCTCCTTCTGAGAACCTGCAGAAACAACGCTAGAGGTTGCCATGTTCACACTGGGGTTTTCTGAGAAAAAGTTTGAGAAAGGGTTTCTTTTGAAAAAGGATGAACACACAAGTGAGAATGCAGAAAATATTTTGGATGATTGTAAGAGACGGTAAAAGTTTAATGAATGATGTTAATGTGCTTAAATAAATTTCAAAAAGTGTTTTTGAAAATGTAAACGGTTTTAAGAAAAAGAATTAATTCATGATTACAGTTTAACTCATGATTACATGCATTTAATGCTTGCTGATTTTGGGGGATTTGAGAAAGATACTTGGAACGGTTACCAGACATGTGTCTCAATGCATCCAATCAGAATTTTGCCTTCTCAGAAGCGTGCACGCGTGTTCTGCTTCAGAGATTTGCTGATGATTGGATGACACTTGTTTGATATAGTGAGCAGCACGTCTATCCTTGAGCTGAAACGCTCAGATCTTTAAGAATAGAATCTGATACAATCTGCATGTCTATCTTTCTGAAAGAAGATTGATCAGAAGTTCACAGTAAAAAAAAACACATTCTGAAGGTTAATATATAAAATTAAAACATTTTCACTCTGGGCAGAGCTTCATGCTGAGATGTTTCAGAATGAAGTTGAACCTATCTTCAAAAAGTGGTTTAGTGAAGATATCAGCCCATTGATGGTCTGTATCAATAAATTTTAAGTTCAAAATACCTTTCTGAATATAGTCCCTAATGAAGTGATGTTTTATTTCTATATGCTTAGTCCTAGAATGCAAAATAGGATTTTTACTTAAGCAAATGGCAGAAGTATTGTCAGAGTATAGGGATGTTACTCTCAAAAATCTGGAAGTCTTCAAGCTGACTTTTCATCCAGAGCATTTGTGTGCTGCATCCAGCTGCTGCTATGTACTCAGCTTCTGCTGTTGATAGCGCAATTGTGGATTGCCTTTTGCTGGACCAAGAGATCAGATTTTCTCCCAGAAACTGGCAGCTTCCAGAAGTACTTTTACGCTCTACTCTGTCTCCAGCAAAGTCAGCATCGCAGTAACCTACTAAGCTGTAATCACTAGATTTTCTATAAAATAGACCCAGATTAGTAGTACCTTTCAGATACTTGAAAATTCGCTTAACATCTGTTAAGTGAGATTCTCTAGGATCTGATTGGAATCTAGCACAAATACATACGCTGAATAAGATATCAGGCCTTGAAGCCGTTAGATAAAGGAGAGAACCAATCATACCTCTGTAGACCTTCTGTTCTACCTTTTTGCTTACCTCTTCTCTTTCCAGAATGCACGTGGGATGCATTGGAATCTTTGATGACTTACATTCTGAGAGGTCAAATTTCTTCAGAAGTTCTCTGACATATTTGCTCTGATGAATGTAAGTTCCCTCTGGATTTTGATTGATCTGAATTCCCAGAAAGAATTTCAGTTCTCCCATGAGGCTCATCTCAAATTCTTCCTGCATACACTTAGCAAATTTTCTTCCAAGAGAAGGATTAGTAGATCCAAAAATAATATCATCAACGTAAATTTGACAAACTAAGATGTCATTCTTAACTGACTTACAGAATAAGGTAGTGTCCACCTTCCCTCTGGTGAATTCATTTTCTAACAGAAAGTTACTTAGTCTTTCATACCAAGCTCTGGGAGCTTGTTTCAGACCATATAGTTACTTCTTTAGTTTGAAAACATATTCTGGATTTTTTGTACTTTCAAAACCAAGGGGTTGGTGCACATAAACCTCTTCTTCTATATAGCCATTTAAGAATGCACTCTTGACATCCATCTGATACAGAGTGATGCCTTTATTAACAGCAAATGAAATTAAAAGTCTGATAGATTCTAACCTGGCGACTGGAGCAAAGGTTTCTGTATAGTCTATTCCCTCTTGCTGACTATAACCTTGTGCTACCAGTCGTGCTTTGTTTCTGATAACTTCACCTTGTTCGTTCAGCTTATTTCTGAACACCCATCTTGTTCCAATGACGTTGAATCCTTTTGGTCTGGGAACAAGATCCCATACGTCATTTCTGGTGAATTGATTCAGCTCTTCTTGCATTACTAGAATCCAGTCGTTGTCCAGAAGTGCTTCATCAATAGAAGAAGGTTCAATCAGAGACACAAGTCCCATGAGGGATTCTTCAGAGTTTCTGAAGCTGGCTCTTGTTCTGATTGGATCTTCCTTTCTTCCTAAGATAGTTTCTTCTGGGTGATCCAAGCTGCTTCTGGGTAGTCTTTTCTGAGGTTGATCAACAGGTGTTGTTGGAATGCTCGCAGTGCCTCTTTCTGATGTTGAAGGAGTGTTGTTGTTGAGAGCTTCTGATGACTTGTCTTCAGAACCTGTGAATTCAATTTCCATACCTGCAAAGACTTCATTCTACTTTGACTTTTCAGAGTCAAGCTTATCATCAAAACGAACACTGATTGATTCTTTAACAATCTGTGTTTCTGTATTGTATACTCTGTACCCTCTTGAGCGTTCAGAGTATCCTAACATAATACACTTCTGTGCTTTAGAGTCAAACTTGTTCAAATAATTTTTTGTATTTAACATAAAACAAGTACATCCAAATGGATGAAAATATGAAATGTTGGGCTTTCTGTTCTTCCACAATTCATATGGAGTCTTTTCCAGAATAGGTCTTATGGAGATTCTATTCTGAATGTAGCACGCTGTGTTTATTGCCTCTGCCCAGAAGATCTTAGCAACGTTTGTCTCATTGATCATGGTTCTGGCCATTTCTTGCAATGTTCTGTTCTTTCGTTCTACAACTCCATTTTGTTGGGGAGTTCTAGGACAAGAGAAATCATGCAGAATGCCTCTGTCATTAAAGAATGACTCAAAATCTTTGTTTTCAAACTCTCCACCATGATCACTTCTGACTTTAACGATTCTAAGATCCTTTTCATTCTGAACTTGGTTACAGAAGGTGACAAACACAGAGTGTGACTCGTCCTTGTGTCTTAAGAACTTTACCCATGTCCATCTGCTATAGTCATCTACGATTACTAACCCGTACTTCTTGCCACTGACTGAGGCCGTTTTAACTGGTCCAAATAAGTCAATGTGCAGAAGTTCTAATGGCTTAGAGGTAGAAACAACATTTTTAGATTTGAAAGAAGGTTTTGCAAACTTGCCTTTCTTACATGCTTCACACAGAGCATCTGAATTGAACTTCAGATTAGGAAGTCCTCTGACCAGATTGAGTTTGTTAATCTGAGATATTCTTCTCATACTAACATGCCCCAATCTTCTGTGCCAGATCCATTGCTCGTTGTTAACAGACAGAAGACACTTTACATTCTGACTTTTCAGTTCAGAAAGTTTGATTTTATAAATGTTGTTTTTCCTCTTTCCATTAAATAGGATAGTCCCATCTTTCTGACTAACAGCTTTACATGATTTTTGATTAAAGATTATATCATAACCGTTATCACTTAATTGACTTATGGATAACAGATTATGCATTAATCCATCTACTAATAGAACATTATTTATAGAGGGAAGATTTCCATTACCTACAGTTCCAGAGCCAATGATTTTCCCCCTCTGATTGCCTCCAAAGCCAACGTGGCCTCCAGGCTTAAGTTCCAGGCTTTGGAACATATGCCTTCTTCCCGTCATGTGTCGCGAGCAGCCAGAGTCCAGGTACCATGACTGGTGTTTCTGATTTGCTGCTAAAGATATCTGCAACATGTATTATTTTATCCTTAGGTACTCAGATTTTCTTGGGTCCTGATTTGTTAGATTTACCAATACTCTGGTTGAATTTTGGTTTCACAGAATACTTGCTACTAGTGTATTTAATATCATGTGTGTGACCATACACAAAATGTGAGTTCAGAGGAGTGTGTTTAATAGTTAGATCCATGGCATTCTTTGGTGTAGGAACCTTACCTTGGTATCCTATTCCCTTTCTGTCGTTTCTGCTAACTCCATAGATCATTGAAGCCATTTTGCTTCTATCTATGCTTTTAGCAAGGAACTTCTGAAAGCTATGATCATACTCCTTGATGATCTCATCAGCGCTGCTGGGAGTTTCAGAAATTGTTTCCTTCTGAGAGTTTTGTAAAACATTTTCTAACTTTGAAATTTTATTTTTCAGCTCAGAATTTTCCAATTTAAGACTCTCAGTCTTATCAGAGTCAGATTCAAGATTCCTTTTCGGGTTTCTGAATTTAACTCTAATCTGCTGGTACCTTTCCAGAATTTCGTTAAGGCTTTCAGCAAGTTCAGCCTTAGTAAAATTAATTGCAAAGTTAGGAAATACCTCTTTAGTGTCTGATTCTCAGTCTGATTCAGAAGCTTCATTGTCTTCTGAAATGTTGGCCATGAGAGCTATGTTTGCTCTCTCATCATCTGATTCTGAGTCAGCTTCAGACGAGTCAGAGTCATCCCATGTAGCCATGAGACTTTTCTTCTTTTCTCTTCCAAACTTCTTTTTGGGCTTTTCCCTCTGAAGCTTTGGGCAGTCACTCTTGTAGTGTCCTTGCTCATTGCATTCATAGCAGATGATGTCCTTGGTGTTTGGCTTTCTGCTTCCTGAGGAGCCTTCAGATCTTCTGTATCCAGAGGAAGAATCTGACCTTCTGTATCTGGAAGAGGACTCATTCTGATCAGATCTTCTGGGATTCCTGAACTTCCTTTGCCTCTGCTTCCATAGTTGGTTCACTCTTCTGGAGAGGAGGGAAAGTTTGTCTTCTTCTGATGAGGATCCATCAGATGTTTCTTCAACTGCCTGCAAAACTTTAGACTCAGATTTTTTGTTAGATTTTAATGCTAAAGGCTTACCTTGCTTCTGAGGTTCATCAGCTTCCAGCTCTATCTCGTGACTTCTGAGGGAGCTGATAAGTTCCTCTAGAGAAATTTTGTTGAGATCTTTAGCTAGCTTCAGCGCTGTAACCATTGGCCTCCACTGTTTTGGCAAGCTTCTGATGATCTTCTTGACATGATCAGCAGTAGAGTATCCTTTGTCCAGAACCTTGAGACCAGCCACCAGAATTTGGAATCTTGAGAACATTGTTTCAATGGATTCACTTTCTTCCATTTTGAATGCCTCATACTTCTGAATGAGCGCAAGAGCTTTAGTTTCTTTGACCTGAATGTTGCCTTCATGCGTCATTCTGAGTGAGTCAAACATGTTCTTTGTTGTGTCTCTGTTAGAGATCTTTTCATATTCAGCGTAAGAGATGGCGTTGAGAAGAATGGTTATGGCCTTGTGGTGATTTTTGAAGTCACGCTTTTGTTAATCAGACATTGCTTTCCTGTCAATCTTCTGACCGCTTGCATTCACTGGGTGCGTGTATCCATTTGTCACCATGTCCCACAGATCAACATCATGTGCCAGAAAGAAGCTTTCAATTCTGTCTTTCCAGTAGTCAAAATTTTCTCCATCAAAGACTGGAGGTTTGCCGCTGAATCTGTCTATGTCTTCATTATTGTCATTGCTGGTGTGTTGATAAGTTCCTGCCATTGTGTTTTTCTGACGCTGGATCTTGTACTGACACGGTTAAGTGTTTAGCTCAGAACCAGGCGCTCTGATGCCAATTGAAGAAGTGAAAAACACAAGAAGGGGGGTTGAATTGTAAAAACTTGAAATCAATTGCAGTCAACACGGTATTTTTATCCTGGTTCGTTTGATCTCAAACTACTCCAGTCCACCCGTCAAGGTGATTTCGCCTCTCTCCAACGAGGTCTTAATCCACTATATTCAACTGAATATTACAACTGCTTTAACAACTGCTAAAGCCTTCTTGAGTCAAACCACAAGCCGGTTTCTCAAGGTAATACTTTCTTACAGATAACTGAAATCTAAGTGTGTTGAATGTTTTCTACAAAAACTATTTATCACAACTGTGATACTACACACGTTAAGCTTATGAGAACTAGAGTGCTAAAATAATTGAGTAAAGAATTTGAGAGCTTTAGAAAAGTGAGAGTGAGGAAGATGATGAATAGCTTTAGGCGTGTAGAGGTTGTAGAGCATTAGCCAATTCAATCTTCACTGACTTGTTTATATAGCATTGGAAAATGGTACGTTGGAGTCAGCTAATTCCGTTTCAATGCCAATAACATTCTTTCCAAATTAAGCAGATCTTTGTCTGGAATAATTCCGTTGATAATAAATAGTCTTGAATGCACAGTACCGTTGCCACTTAAGCGTGTTCTGGATTTGACTTATTCTGACGCTGCTAGGTGCTGATGAGTTGTTGTTTTCTTGATCAGAGTTCAGATTGTTACGCACAGATCTGTTCATCAAGCTTCAGCGTAAGCACATGTTGATCTTCTGATTCTGGTATCTGATATAACATCCTCTGATGCTGATGTTGATATTTCATCTTCTGATGCTGATGATGATATTCTCTTGCTGATACCCATCAGAGTTTCTGTAAAATAGAATGTAATTTTTTAGGCAGCATATATGTCTTACATGAATCATACAATTAATATATCTTTGCATTTTGTTATCATCAAAACTTAAACTTAGGGTAGTAGATTCAAACTTTGTTCTAACAATGAGTCTTTTCTCAAACTATTACAAATCAACAAACAAAACCCCTTGTCCCCAACGGAATTGATACTTTCCCTAGTAAGTTGCTACAAAGCCTGGAATTCGACCAGATAACAATTAACTTCATTCTCCCTAGAAAGTTGCTACGAAGCCTGGAATCTGACCAGATAACAGTTAACTCATTTAACCTCAGAAAGTTGTCGCGAAGCCTGGAATTCGACCAGATAACAGTTAACTTCATCCTCCTTAGAAAGTTTCCGCAAAACCTGGATATCGATCAGATACCAGTCAACTATCCTCTCCAAGACAAAAGTTTAATCATCTCTTTTATCCCCAGTCATGGTAAATAAGAATTAAATTCCCCAGTAAAGTAACGGACAACCAAGGTTCCTGAACTCTATCCCTCAAACAGAAATCAACACATCCCCAGCAGAGTTTCTTTAAACAAATAAGCAAAACTCCCCAGCAGTAGTCAGAAATTTATTTCCCCAGATAAATATACACTTCAACCACATTTCACATTTCATACATCATAGCATGTGCAAATGAAACACATACATCATTCTCATTTATTCTGAGAGCATCATTACATAATACATTACATACATCATTCCCTTGCATGAAATTAACTTTATCTTTTCAGGCCGGTTCCCGAATAGGTAGATCTTGTCAATAGCCTATCATCTATCAAATACAATCAACCAAAGATTCTCTTATAGAAACAGTTCAGATATGATCCAGTGATGGATGACATTTTGATACTTATTCCAGATTCTCTTCTAGAAATGGTTCAGATATGATCCAGATGCGGATGACATTCTGATAGTTATTCCAGATTCTCTTCTAGAAACGGTTCAGATACGATCCAGAGACGGATGAAATTCTAATACTTATTCCAGATTCTCTTCTAGAAACAGTTTAGATACGATCCAGATGCGAATTACATTATGATACTTATTCAATATTCTCTTCTAGAAATGGTTCAGATACAATCCATAGACAAATGACATTCTGATACTTATTCCAAATTCTCTTCTAGAAATAGTTCAGATACGATCCAGAGATGGATGACATTCTGATACTTAATCCATATTCTCTTCTAAAAATAGTTCAGATACGATCTAGATGCGGATGACATTCCATATTCTCTCTAGAAACGGTTCAGATATGATCCAGATACAGATGACATTCAGATACTTATTCCAAATTCTTTCAAATACAGTCCAAATACAATCCAGAGACGGATGTCATTCAAACACTTATTCCATATTTTCTACTAGATACAGTTCAGATACGATCCAGATACTGATGTCATTCTGACACTCATTCAATACACCTTTCAAATACAGTTCAGATATGATCCAGATGTTGATGTCATTCTGACACTCATTTAATACATCTTTCAAATACAATTCAGATATGATCTAGATGCAGATGTCATTCTGACACTTATTCAATACATCTTTCAAATACAGTTCAGATACGGTCCAGATACATATGTCATTCTGACACTCATTCAATACATATTTCAGATATGAGTCAGATACGATCCAACTATGGATGTTATTCTGACACTCATTCAGTACATTTATCAAATACAGTTCAGATATGATTCAGATACGGATGTCATTCTGACGCTCATTCAGTACATCTTTAAGATATGAGTCAGATACGATCCAGCTATGGATGTTATTCTGATAGTCATTCCACTACACCTTCTGACTCATATTAAATCGGCCAAATATTTGTTATGATACTTCTCCCAATTATAGTCAAGTTTAGACTTAGTCTAATTTCTATCAGCAATCACATTTGGATGGTATATATAAGCCCATCTCTAACAAATCTTCATCATCTCTCCAAATGGCATATTTAAGCCCATTCCCGACACAATCAACTAACATATAGTCGAGTTCAAATTTCTGGGCACTTTAGAGTTCAATCATCTTCCACCTTCAAGATATGAATGGCGGACTCGCCAATCTAACTCTTCAGGTTTAAGAAGATTGAACAGGGGAAGATGTTGTACCCCAAAATTTTCCCTCTCTTTTCTCAAGACATTTCTCATAAAGATCTACAAAAGCTCAAGCTTTCATAAAGATTGACTAGGTCAAGACATCTCCTCAACACTAATACCTCAAAATTAAGGGTTGAGCTTGTACAAGGACAATTGGACTTCTAATACTTAAAATGACTTTCATGGATCATTATGGACCTTCAAGAATGCTCATGTCAAGTTTTAAATCTTGTATCACAAATTTTGCTCAGTCAATTGACCAGATGACCAAAAATCAACTGTACTGATTAAAAGTCAACTGATATGCCAAAAGTCAAACTTTGACTTTTTGGTCAACATTAAGTCTCAAAGATCAAAATTTATCAAGACATTCAAGAATATCAAGTTTGATCATCAAAAAGTCAAGAAAGTCAAAATTCAATTTGAAATATCAAACTTTTCAAGACTTAGAAATTTTTCTAAGTGTTTTACACATGTTTATTTCATAACTTCATACCAATTTTTCACCATGATGAAAAATGATTCAAAGGAAACTTTCAACATGAAAGTTGTAGATCTTGATGAATTCTATAACTTTGTATTAGAGGGTTGAGGTCCAAAACATGCTTAGATTTGAAGATATAAGCTCATGAAGACATGACATTTTCATCTAACACTTAGAGAAATTTTCAACAGATTTTGGTCAGGATTTTATCCTAACTTATTGGAAATTTTTCATCAAGTTCCAATTTGATTTATCCAAAATGGCCAACATAAAAGTTATAGAGGATGTTTCAAGCTTTCCATAACATCCAAGATCATGAATTTATCATACTTGAACTAGGAGATTCAAGGGCATGAAGTTGGGCATCCATCCTTGAATTGCAAGTCCTTTTGTTGAAGAACACATAACAAAATCCTTATGTTATGCTGCATAATATTGTGTTGCAGGCCTTCTAACTTTCCAATCTCACCATATTTAATGCTTACACCTACTTTTGATCTATTATCCAAGTGTTTTAGCCATTGTCCAAAAGATCTGATCCATTTATGAGTCGACACATATTGTGTACAAAACAAGTTATGAGTCGAAAAAAACATGTATGTGTCGATACAAAGCAGTATGAGTCTATATAAAACCCTTATGTGTCGACTCATAGTGAGTTGTTTTGACTTCCAGGAGCTAGAAATGAGTATGATTTGATACAAAACTTGTATGTGTCAATACAAAGTAGTATGAGTCGATACAAAACCCGTATGTGTCAACTCATACCGAGTTGATTTGGATTTCTAGGGGCAAAGAAATGATATGATCCAATACAATGCAGTATGAGCCAATGCATGCGCCAATACATAAAATTTCTGTATCAATGCATAAGCTCATGTGTCAACACATAAAAGTTTTCTTAAACCATTTTCTTCTTCTTTTTTTCTTTTTTTATATTATCTTTATATTTATTTACATTTTTATTGTCATTAAATATTAAATATGGTTGTAATAGTATAACTAGAACTTTATTGCTTTCATCCCCCATTCATAAACTTGTATCCCCATCCTAAAAAAAGATGTAATAGCGTAGAATTTACATTTCCGCAATTTACCGCTTTTATATAATTGTTAGTAATTAGGGTGTGTATGGCAAGATAAAAATCAACCCTTAGAAAACCCTAATCTCAAGACTAAAAAATGCATGCAATCGAACACACTTTGCACACTTGCATCTCTAGGGTTAACCTCACTTGTTGCCTTGAGAAAAATAGTTATGTCCCTCGAACGTGGGATATTTCAGCAATGACTATGGAATACAAGATCGTAGTCCCTCGATGACCCTTCGACATTGCCTTTGATAAAAGATCTTAAACCCTTACGACAAATTTCTAAGGTATCCTACAATGTTGCCTTCTACGACTATACAATGATCCACGCCCGTCCCTTCACATCCAATGATAGGGCTTCTTATTAATCAATGGTAAGATAGCAATATCTAAAGGAGAAGGAAATGAATAAAGACTTTTTGAGTAGGTAGAATGCTAGTAGTTGCTTGTTCATAACATTTCAAAACATCTTTCAAATACACCAACACTTTTCCATGAAATATTTTCAAAAGTCAACACTTTGTATGCGTTCTTATAGAGAGGAGAATCATTACAAAGTTCGCCTAAACGAAGGCACTTTTCAAAAATACTTTCAAAACCAATCACAAACACATTTCAAACAAAGCATTTTCAAAGTGATCTAGCAACTAAGAGCCCGTAGATAACTACGTATGAAAAGGGTGTTAACACCTTCCCTTTTCATAACCTACCCCCCAAACTCAAGAAAATTCTCAAAAGGTATTTCCTGTTCTTTTCATCCTTTCCTTTATTGGATAAAAGAAAAGTCGGAGGCGACTCTTGCTATCCGCAACAATTACGATAAAACACAAAACACCCAAGTCAGTTCTCCCACCGTATTACATCGAGGCTCAAGAATATCGCGAAGGAGCATCTATCAATGACAAGAAATTCCTACAAAGGTTCTCAGCAAAATTCTTCCTGAGCAACGAAATTATGTACAAGCGTAACCTTGATTTGACTCTGCTTCGTTGTGTGGATAAGAAAGAAGCAGAAAAAATTATGGAAGATAACCACGAAGGTATCTTTGGTACTCACTCTAGCGGGCATATTATGGCCAATAAAATTTTGAGAGCAGGTTACTATGGGTCGACTATGGAAACTGACTGTCACCACCACTCAAGAACTTGTCATAAATGTCAAATCTACGTGTTAGCTGGCTATTTCGAATAAAGGAAGAAACCACTATCAAAATAATATTTCGAATGAAGTACCTAAGGAGATTAATATCAATATTGGATATTGGTAGGAGACATGGAGTCATTATGTTGAAGGATTATTCAAGTTCCAGAAGATTTCGATTTGGACTTTTTTGGTGTTCGAATTACAAAAGAGCTCCTTTATGTAAGGGTGCCAGAAGTTGGAAACGGTCCAAGTAATTGGGTTATTTCAAAAGCAACGAAGGAGCAAGATGCTTCGATTGGTATAGATTTTGCAAGATGCTTCGATTGGTACAGATTTTGAATTTCAAATAAAGAGCGCCATTCTAGAAGACGCGTGGAAGTCAGCAAGCATAAGAAGCCTGCATGCTTCGAACGTGGCGTGATTTTAGAATAGGGCCGTTAGGGTCAAGACACTATAAATAGGTGTTCTTATGTTAGATTTAGGATGTTCACTTTGATGTACTAAAATATCTCAAAATACTCATTACTTCTGTGAATTAAGGAAAACGAGTCAGAAGATACAATGTACGTGTTGAACATCATTACTTTTTTACAATTTCAATACAAGTCTTGTTATATTTAATTCACCTTTACAGTCATTTCGTTAGACAATATTTCCTTACCCTTTACATCCTTCGATTTACAGCATTACAGTATTTTCTTGCCCTTTACATCCTTCAATTTCTTTGTATTACAATATTTCCTTACCCTTTTAAATCCTTCGATTTACAACATTACAGTATTTTCTTGCCCTTTACATCCTTCGATTTCCTTGCATTATAGTATTTCCTTTCCCTTTCAATCCTTCGATAGCCTTGCATTTCCTTATTTTACTTGCCTTTAAACACAGTCATTTCGTTAGACAGTATTTTTACCCTTACATCCTTCGATTTATTTTTACTTTATCCTTTTAGTCAAACACTTATCTTCACATTCAAGTCATTTTAGAATTATCTTTACATTCAAGCCCAAGTCTAATTCGAAGCCTTTACTGCCTACATTCAGTTAGTTTATTCCTATAGACCATTTTAGAGATCTTTCCTAAGAATCTCGTCTTCAAACTTAACATACAATGTAAGTCTATCGATATAATAGATATGAACATAAAAATAAGTTATGACACATGTGTTCTAGGATCAATCTAGTCGATCCTGCAAGTAACCAATAATAAATTAGTAAATTGGAAGACTAGCGGTTGTTTACTAGAAATCACTGTAAACAAATTGGCACGCCCACTGGGACAGTGTCATAACAAAAAGTTTTATCAAACATATTAGAGAAGTTTCAGGATTTTATGAGGGTGGAGCGCGTTTCAGTACATGAACCTTCGAAGCGGCAAAATAAAGAATAACAATCCACATATACCCAGAAAATAACCTACCAAAACAATGGTTAATACAACCAACCAAGATGGGGTACAGAATCCCCCACAGGGGGCTGCAACAATCGTTTCAAGTTCGATTGATGCCTCCAATGCCATTCCTGTTGGCAGTTCGAATACGATCCCAGTAAGTACATTAGACATGCCATCAAACGTGTCTTCAGTGCAAACTGCGCCACATATAGGGAATCAACAGTATTCGACCCCCCCTAGGCCTCCAGGTTTCGAACCTTTGAGACCCAGAAATCCTCAGTATGGGATGCCAACTTCGTTTGTGGCAGGGTTACATAATGCATCAACTTCGTCCCCACTCCAAGGATCTGGTTCAGGAATGAACCATTTGGGTACAAATTTCCAGAATATAGGAAACTTCGCCTAATTGCCTACTCTTACAACCAATAGTCAGGCAGCCCTTAGACAACAGATGGATGATAGCAATCATGACATGGTAGGAATCTTAGCCCGCGAAATGAATGCTATTTTCAATCCCCTAATCCAGAGTATAAATAGAACAAACCAAGAAAATGCAGCCCAGATGGCCAGAATAGCAGATTTATTTGGTGCCCCTAATGTGCCTGCAAGGCGTAGGCAAAACCCAGTGGTAATTCGAAATGAAGAACCCATAATTGAACAAATTCGACCCCCTGTACAAGTGGTCGAAGAAAGAAATATAGGGTTGAGATTAAGAGATCAGGGAATTCAGGAAGTTCAGAATGAACAACCTAGACCTATACTGATGGTGAATAGGGACCAAAATGCAGACGAAATTGTTCATAGAATTAGGAATGACAATTTAGTGGCAGAAAATAACCTCACCACCATGATTGAAAGAGTAATGGCCCAGAATGGTTTAAATTCAGGATTTAGGAGGCCAAATTACACATCTCCTATTGTGGATTATATTTTGCAAACAGAATTACCCAGGGGCTTGAAAGTTCCTAAATTCACGAAATTTACTGGAGATACAAGTGAATCAACAGTGGAACATATAGCAAGATATTTAACAGAAGCAGGAGATATAGCAAATGATGAAAATCTTAGGATAAAATACTTCCCAAGTTCTTTGACAAAGAACGCTTTTACTTGGTTCACCACCTTACCCCCTGGATCTGTAGACACATGGCCTTATTTAGAAAGGCTTTTCCATGAACAATTTTACATGGGTCAGTCTAAAATCAGTCTCAAGGAACTAGCAAGCATTAAGAGAAAATTAACGGAACCAATAGATGAATATTTGAATAGATTCTGTTTATTAAAATCCAGATGCTTCACAGTGGTCCCTGAACATGAATTGGTCGAAATGGCTGCTAGGGGCCTAGATTATTCCATTCGAAAGAAATTGGATACACAATATCTTAGAGATATGGCCCAACTAGCAGACAGAGTGCGTTAGGTCGAAAGATTGAAAGCTGAAAAAGCCAGGGCTAGTAAAAATCATAAGAAAGAGAGAATAGCCTACATAGAGGCTGAAGAGGAAAACATAGATGATCCTCAAGACCCTTATGATTTCGATCAGTTCGAAATAGATCTTGCAGAACTAAAAGAAGCACCCCCTTATGCTTGCAAAGTTCTACTTCCTTCCAATGGAAAGGATTCTGTCGAAAGTGAAAGGAATGATAAATTCCCCAAGAAAATCTATACTTTCGATATAACTAAATGTGATGAGATATTTGATCTACTTGTTAAAGATGGCCAGTTAATAGTTCCTCCTAACCTTAAGGTTCCTCCGTTGGAACAAAGGAAAAAGAGAGGCTTTTGTAAATATCACAACTTTTTAGGCCATAAAACCTCACAGTGTCTTCTCTTCAGGGATTTGATACAGAATGCGATCAAGGATGGTAGGCTGAAGTTCTTAGACAAGGGAAAGAATCCAATGAAAGTTGATACTGATCCGTTTCTGATGGCAGAGACTAACTATGCTGAACCTCTAGACATCAATGTGGTGGAAATTGCTGAGGGGAAAGTTGAGTCGAAGGAGGAATTTGAAGAGGATGGGGACTTCATCCTAATCGAAAACGAAAAAGAGGCTACTGATGGCCTCCCATTGATCAAAAAAGAAACAGAAGCCACTGATGGCCTCCCAAAGGTGCTCAAAGCAAAGATATTAAGTGATAGGAAATTAGCTGAAGCCACTGAAGGTCTTAGGATGAAATTTGAAGAAGTCAAAATTTCTGATAACCAAATGCTGGGAGTGAATATGGTGGATTTCGAACAGCCTAATGCTGAAATGGAAGAAGTAGAACGCTGTTTAGAGAGGGAAAGAGAACAGATGAGAGAGAACTTACCTAGAAAGGACGTAAGTTTGCGTGAATACCTCTTCCACTGTCATAAGAAAAATCAGGAGAAGTTGCTATGCCCAAGGTGCAGTATCATCTGCAACCCCGGAATTGCTGCTGAATTCGAAAGGGCCCAGCATGAACGAACAGGAGTCAACTGGAGGCAAGATAACCAACTATACAAAGTCTATCCAAAAGCTGATGAAAGCCTGCTCGAATTCCTGGTTCATTGCCACAAGATTGGAACAGAATGCTTGATATGTCCCAGATGTGCAGCAGTATATGATAAGGAAATGGCTGAAGCATTCGAGAGAATTCCATTTGCGTCAGGCTGGGGGCACCAAGGCGGAATGCCTTCGAATCTTGTTAGCACAGCCAGAAGTATGCCAAGGAGGCCAGATAGCCCTTATCCCAGGGGAGCAAAGAGAGTTTCCTTTAAACTACCTGCAGAAATCCCCACTGATAGATGGCTGCAAGTGAATGCTGATAAGGGAAAAGGGAAGTGGCGCAGCTTCGATTGAGGAGGCAGGACTGCAATGGCTTATAGGAGGCAATTCAATTCGAACAGGAGGGAGGAAATAAGATTGGAGAATTATAAGGGCAGAAACCCAATGTCTCGCTCTCAATGGCGCAGACACCAGAGAAACCAAAAAGCTGCAAGGGATTCGAAACCTATGGGAGTAGGAGAATCCAACACCAATAACCCAACATCACTGAACCAGACTGGGGGTAAACCCCCAGTGTCCAGGAAACTTTTTTCTCCACAGAAGGACACTAAAGAAAATATGACTCAGAAGGAAGCTGCGAACGAAGAAGACTTGATGACTGATGCCTTCGAATCTGAGGGGGAATCCTTCTTCAATGCAAACTGCAATGTAGTTTCAGTGTTGCCTTATGAGTACAATCAGGAAACAGAGGTTTATGCTGATGAGGAAACTGATGAGGACGAAATGGCCAGACATAGGCCAGTATGCTATTATGTGATGAACAATGGAGCGGTCGAAGAGCAGAATGCTTTCTTCGAAAAGCCAGACGAAGGAATGAAAAACCATCTCAAACCCTTATTCATCAGGGCAAAGGTGGAACAATATGGTGTGAACAAGGTTCTGGTAGATGGTGGAGCTGCTGTCAATCTGATGCCCCAATTCATGCTGAAGAGAATAGGAATGCAGGATTCAGATGTTAGACCTCACAACATGGTGCTTTCGAATTATGAAGGGAAGGTTGGCCAGACTTTGGGAGTAATACAAGTTAACCTGACAGTTGGTTCCCTCACAAGGCCAACAATGTTTATGGTCATTGCTGCAAAAGCAAATTACAATTTGTTGCTTGGCAGGGAATGGATCCATGGAGTTGGAGTTGTACCTTCTTCAATGCATCAAAGGCTGGTCTTGTGGAGAGATGATGGGATTGTTGAAAATATAGAAGCAGACCAAAGCTACTATATGGCAGAAATCAACAATGTGGACAAAAGGAATTTCGACAGAAATATGGCCAACATAGGGCCATGTCACCCACCTGAGGAATATTTCGAGCCTAATGAAAATGCTTATTATTCCCTAATTTTGCGTCCCAATGGATTCCAATGGGATAGGGAAATCATGTGGAACAGGCAGGTGACTGAAAAAGATGGAGAGACTTTGAAGATACGGCCAACTGGCTGGGCAAACGAAGGTTATTATGACTGAATCAGATTACTACCAAAAGATTTCGGCCTATTTGGCTGAGAACAAGCGAAGAACGGCTCTCGAAGCCGAAATACAAAACATGGCTGTCGAAGCCATAGAAAAAAAAGAAATAGCAAATCATGAAGGAAACCATTCACCCTCACCATGTGATGGACAAACTTCTGAACTGATGGATCAAAGACTAGATGCCGTTTATGATCAAGAGCCCTTGGGGTTCGAAAAGGATTCAGAGTCATCAAGCGCTAAGATGCTGGCTCAAGATCCTTTGGAGGAAGTTGATATTGGGGATGGTGTTGAAAAAAGGATTACATACATCAGTGCGAAACTTAGTCCCAACTTAAAAGGCAAAGTGGTTGAAATGCTCAAACGAAATAGAGATTGCTTCGCCTGGGACTATGATGAAATGCCTGGTGTTGTACCCCAAAATTTGCCCTCCCATATTCTTCAAGAATTTGCCAAGTCAAAGCTTCAAAAGCTCCCCAAAGGTTGCACAGTTCAAGGGCCTCCTAACAGTCAAAAACTAGGGTTTTGGTTCTGACAAAGAAATTAAAGTTTCCAAGGGTCCAATCAAGTCCCACATGCCTACAAATATGGTCAAGCATCCTCATACCAAGTGTCAAGGCTTACAGCACAAGATTGCACAGTCAAAAACCCTAATTGCACTACAGTCAACTGTAGGGGCAAAATGGTCATTTGACAGACAAAAGTTCAAAATTTTGGTCAACATCTCATCTTGAAGCCATAAACATCATTTGATCAATGCTTGATCATGATTCTCAAAGCTTGGCTCAAAAAGTCTCAAGATGCAAAAGTCTCCATATTTGGACAGTTGAAAAAGTCAACTGTAACTTGACCAAGGCATAACTTTCACATGGATTATCAGAAAAATTCCATCCAAATCTCATTTTGAAGAGAAAGACATTTCCTACAACTCCTCTTCACACTTCAAGTCCAAGAAATGCTCTCACAAAAAGTTATCAATTTCAACATTATAGGTCATTTTCAAAAGTCAACAAAAAGGGACTTTAAGTCAAAGGCCATAACTTGCGATTGGTAAATCAAAATGACATGGGACCAAAGACATTGGTTAGAGGACTCAAAGACCTTTCCAAAATGTCCAAGAACATGAGCAAAGCTTACAAATTGAGCAAGTTATGCCTTGTGGAAGTTGGGAAATTTCTGGATATTTTGAAAAGTTAACTTTGCTTCAAATGTCTTAAAATTGCTAATGGGCCTCTTTTTCTTCGAGGAATCATCATCCAAAGCATGTGCACGGCCATTTGGCCCAAAGGGAAGTTTTTCATCATTTTTATTTATTTATTTGAATTTTTAATTGCTAATAATTCATTTAATTAAAATAAATATGTGGAAAATACCAAAGCAAGTCAATCAAATCTTTTTATGCATGGAATAACTTCAGATTTTCGTGCCTTATTAGATAGGGAAAGAATCAATGGTAATTGGACATGATTGTTAGCAAATATGCATGAAAAGATTGGAAAATATATGCATGGAAAATCAAATATTCTCTACATCAATTCATTAATTCTTTGGACCAAAAACCTTACCCTAATCATTCCATACATAAGCCTAATGCAAACCCTAGTGCTCATAACCACGAAGCTGCGCCAGAAAAGAAAAACAAAGTTTGAGTTTTTTGTCAAAAAATTGAAAACTGAAAACCCTATTCTAGCACGATTCAGAGAAAAATAACAATTCCAATAGCTTGCAAAAGTGTCAAGGAAGCTTCCTGAATAGTTTTCCACATCCCTAACCTCAAGAATTGGTAACATGAAACAACCCTGTTCATCATATTTTTTGTATTCGTGCATCAATTTATACGCATCATTCTTGCACTTCTTTGATTGATTTATACTAATGAGACCTTTCTGAAGCTAACCATGTAGTTTGATTGAATTTTTGTACACCATACGCGATTTCACCATGGACGATCATTAGGGTTACTAAGCTGTGAAATTGGGGGTTTACTCCTATGGAAAAATTGGACCATAAGAATGATGCCATTGAATTCGTGAGGTTCCACTGGATCTAACACACACCTCGCGATTAATTTATGATTAGCAGGGTGCTAATCGCTATTTTTGTATACACTATTTAGTGGGGGTTTAAAACCCCCACTATTCAATTGGTTTTTATTTCAGGTAAAGCGCAACAAGGAAGAAGAAGATGAGGTGTAAGGCGATGGTTAGTTCATTTGAAATTCGCGCGAAAATCTGCCACTAGCGCTTGTTTTGTCTTATGATATTTATTTGTTATTATATAATCAAAACGCGTTCACAGCTCCATTGGCAAGGCATTTGGTTGGTAATCTCTGGGACCTGGGTTCGAACCCCAGGTCCCCCATCCTATTTCCATATTTTTCCTCTAACCATATTTGCACGCAGCGCTCAACACAAAGGCCTACCATACACCCCTGACCCAAACGTGCCACATGGCCACTGAAGACAATCCAAGGGTCCTAATTTGAAGAGCATCATAGGCACAGGTCAACGCAAACACACGCTGGCATGAAAAGTCAAGTAAGGCCAAGGCTTAATGGGCCAGAATTACTGATGATACCTCCAATTTGGGGACAGAACCCCCCATGGTTTGCCTTTCATTCTTTTTCATATTTTTCTAGTTTATTTGTTTTAATTAATTTCCTTTAAATTCTTTAATTTAATTTATTTTCATAAAATATAAAAATAACAAAAAATCAGAAAGTGATAAAAATAAATATATTTGATTTAGTATTTTTTGTAAATAAATAATATCATTTAATTTAGTTTTCAATTCTAGGGTTAATTTTAATATCTTTTCTTAATAAATTAAAAATTTGTAGAATTAGGTTTTAATTACTTTAATTACTTTTTTTTCTCTCATCACCAATAATTAATTATTTATTTTTATAAATCAAATTGCATTAATTAATTAGGTTTAATTTTAGGTAATTTTCATATTTTCTTAATAAATTAAAAAATAGCTAGAATTAGGTTTAAATTTCATTTAATTCACATAAAATATCATAAATACCAAAAACCCTCAAAAATAATTTATTTTTATTTTATTTTAATTAATTTGTTAATAATAATTTAATTTCATTAAAAAGGGTCCAACGCCCTCGCTTTCAATTTTAATTCAATTCGCGCATTTTATTTTATTTCTTATAATATTTATGTAACTCTCCCAAAGCCATGTAATTCGGACATTTTATATTTCTCGCACTTTATTTCTTTATTTTATGTCAAATCGGGTCCTGAATTTAATTTGGCGATGTGGACCCGCGCCTTTGTAATAGTTTAGGAACTTTAATTTCCGCATCTTTTTAACTGCTAATAATTGCATGCAAGAATGAATGTCTAAATAAAAACAAACGCGTAGATCACCCATAACATGACAAAAGACAAAAATATCTGAAAACGACACACAAATCACACATCACCCCTAGGGTACGCCTCACTGTTGCCTTGCCTCGAAAGGTGATCGTCGAGTAGAGGATGTCTTAGTAAGTCCTCATGATCCGGGAACCTGGCATGAGGGTAGCTTCTAAGGTATCTTCCTATTGCTCTGGTGATCACCATGTCCCGAACCTCGAATTGACCCGAACACCTCCAACGGTGGTGCTACCTACCTCTCAATGGTGGGATGGCACTACTTTAAAGGACATTTACACAGACGAATTCCTTAGGGTAGGTAGACGACTCTAGATACTTGCTCTAAATTTCAAAACAAATCAAAAATACTTTTCACACCGACACCTTTTCAAAAAGCTTTCGAAGACAATTTTTTCAAACACTCTTGAGGACCGATACAAGAGTCGAACTGGAATTTTCAAAGAAACTTTTTAAAACCCACAGTTGAAAAGCAAACAAGCCATTTTTGAAAACACAAATGAGCAAGTATCTAAGAGCCCATGGATAACCATGGATAGAAAGGGTGCTAACACCTTCCCTTTCTATAATCTACCTCCCGAACCGAGAGCAATCTCTATAAGGAATTTTTCTATGCTTTTGTCCTTTCCATTTGGAGAAAATAAAAGACGGTGGCGACTCTTGCTTCCGCGACATTTCGCGAACCAGCGTTAAACATTCAGTTCCAGATCCACCGATCACAGAACTGGCGACTCTGATGTGGACTCTTATAAAAGTGAGGTGTACCTTAGGACTAAGATCACTTGTGTTTTCAATTGTCTGAATTGCTTGCTTTATTATTGTGGGTACTGTCTTGGGAGTTCTATAGATCCTAACCCGGATCTGGGGGATACCTTCTTAGAAAGTAGCAACAAGGCTGTGAGGGAACTGTGCGGGGTATACCGACATGGTTGAAGCAGCCTGCTACGTTGATGTGGCACTTTGGTGAGTACCGGTAACCCTTGAGTTCAGTCAGGGAGAGTACGGGGCCGCCGCGTGGTGTCGTGAAACATCAACTGACCTTAGGAACCTTAATTGAACCATCTTGGCCTCTTTAGGGTAGTGAGATAACTGACTTTGGTGCAGTCCGAGGTTGGTTGATACTCGATACTACACTCAATTGAGGGTTGTTTTCTTGGAATATTTCGGTCGCCAGTTCAGTGGCTAAATCGAAACGATGAACAATGAAAGCAATCCAATGATATTGGGACCCTTAGAACCCGGTTACTTCTAATAGGACAGGTTTTGAGCCCACCAACTTCAAGAGGGTAGTACCCCAAACTTCATGCTGGCCTAAAATTTAAGGGCTCTTTGTGTGACTTGTGTGCTTTCAAACTTGACTACTTGCATACTTGTTATCTGACACATGAACTACTTGCAGGTTTCGTTCATAGTCCTTAATTGGGACTCATAACAGGGTTTACTAAGTTTCTTGCAGGTTTTGTTGATAGTCCTTAATTGGGACTCATGACAGGTTTTACTTGAGTTTCTTGCAGGTTTTGGTTTGCAGTCCTTAATTGGGACTCATAACAGGGTTACTTACATTACCCCCATGCATAGCATAACATCATACCATTGCATACATCCTAACCCATTTCAAGGACCTCAAGGGCTTGTGATGCAGGTCATGGTGAATCAACTATCCCAGCAAGGGGCAAAGAGGATTTATTTTCCTCTAGACAAAGTTGTCATGGGCTATGACCCACTTGATATGGTGAGCTCTGACTCTTGAAGAAGGTTCCCCTAGCCAAACCAGATAGGATGGCTTAAGTCAGGGGCTATGACCCACTGGATATGGTGAGCCTTGACCCTTGAAGAAGGACTCTCAACAACATTCAGTTCCTTCAATCAAGCTATCGGATCCTAATTCTAACAATTTTCTTGTTTACCCCGCGAGATCCTTGAAAACATTGCATGCATGTCATACACATCATTGCATAACAGGTACCCTTTTGACAGGTCACTTACCATCTGCGCTGTTTATTTCAGCAATGACTTCCCAACAAGATAACCAGGACCTTCTTGCTCAAGAGACTCGGTTCGGGGAAATCCTCCTGAATCTATCCAAGGGGCAGGAGGAGCTAAGGACACTTCTCATGGAAATTTTGGTCAGGAACAGCGCTGAGGACGAACGGCTGAAACACTTGCAAGCTGAAATGGATGCAATGAAAGCCCAAATGCTGGGGCAGGGGACTGCCATTCAAGGTTTAGCTCAAAGACAAGATGAGCTCGGGGTTATCGTCAACCAACTGCTTCGGGGTAACCAACTGGGGCAAACGTCTAAGGGTAAAGAGCCAGTCATCGTTCAACCACCTTTGGAACAAGGAGATAAGGGGAGAGCTCCTCAAGTGGCTTCAGGGTCACCAACTCAGTAGCAACTCCACCAGCTTCAGCCAGACAAGCCCGGGAGGCAATTCACTCAGCTCAACATGTCGCTGTTTCAAGCTTTACAACGCCTGCTGAGGTTGAATCTGATCACATTAAGGGCTCATCCCCGGAACCCTAATACAACATCTCCTATCTATCATCCCAATAAAAGGTGTGCCTATCACTCTGCCTGTCCAGGACATGATACAAATGAGTGTTGGGCTCTGAAGAACAAGATCCAGGACCTGATTGATGAAGGGGCATTGGATTTCACACAGGATGGTCAGGCTGAATTTTTCTACCATCCCTCCAAGGCTCACCATTTGAAGTGACAAGCCCTGAGACTAGAAAACTTTTGTTCATTCGAATGTTCAAGTTGTAATTTTCTTTTGTTCAAACATTTACTCATGTTAAACGTTGTTATTTCATTAATACATCGCATATGTCTGTTTTGAAGCAATATATTCGTATTCACTATATGCAAAATATTTTCATATTTTTTCTGATGATCAACGCTTGATTAATAATTCTAAGCCTCTTGAGGGAGGATGACGAAAACGATACCATGATCTTTACAGTATGCTTTTGAACAGACCCCGCTGATGAGGTACAGACATTGTTTCAATTCCTAAACACTGGAGTTATAAGGAAGATAATCCCTCGTCAACCCCTCTGAGCCAAAGAAGTAGGAGTTTTTCTTTTCGAAAATTAAAACCCTTAATCATAACCTGGGGCAGGGTAGTTCTCTCAGTTGATCCAAGTGCATAACGAATGGCACCGAAAGAGGTCCTTACAAAACAAAGAAAAGACAGTGATGGTTCCGAATAATCAATAAAGAAAGGCAGTCATTATCCTTCGAAATAAAAACCCATTAAGTCAAAACCTATGAAGGAGACTTACAAAACTGGGGCATCCCGCTGACTGTAATTCCAAAAAGAAACAGTTCAGGCAAAAAACAGGGATAATGAAAGAAAAAGAAAGAGGTCTTACAAACCCTAAACCAAACAAAAATGACTGCCTATTCAAATAAACGTTCAACATCCGAACCATCACCGGAAAATCAGAGCAAAGATTCAATCAAGGTCTGATGCATGATCAACTGAGCTTAGGTTTGAAGAACATCACGAAGAGCGGGTGGGTACAAATAATTTGAGCCTTTATCCTTTGTTTCTTAAACCGTGAACCAAGCCACGTTATAACCCTTAAAAGTCCTAGCTGAAGCATGGGTTAGTTCGAAAGCATATTGTTACAAAAGGTATCCTGACTCCTTAAGGCCTACGGTAAATACAGAGTTGACATCATGTTTTACAAACATTCACTTGTTTTATGAAAAAGAATGCATTTTCAAAATCTTCAAGACAGACATAAGCTTTGAATTTTTAACATAACTTTGTTTGCATATGACTTTTTGTTTGAACAGCAGGAAAATTCGCACGACGAATGCCTAATGAACAGAAGCACGTCCAATCAAGGGGCAGACATGATCATGGGCTACCATCTGGGGCAGTTAAGTCAAGATTCGGAGAATCTCTCAAAGGCCAAATAGCCTGGGGCAAATCTACGCCTGAGTCACTTAAGGCATTCCAGCAACGAATCTTGTCTGGTCAAACACCTTCTGGTGGCATGGCAAAACACTTCTAACAGGGGCAATTCCCTACATCCTGAGAGCATGGACATAGTCGAAAAAATACTGCGCAAAATCAAAGACCCGCTAGGTTGACATACCTAGGCAAAAATTAGGGCTTCCCGGCGAACCAAAAGGGTTCGGGCAAAAATAAGGGATGAAATGAAAAAATCTGTACACCCGGCAAGTCGAAAACCTGAAAAGGCGGCTTGGGCAAAAATGGGTATCCCGGTGGACTGAAAACCCGAAAGGGCGGTCCAGGCAAAAGTTAGGGATCAAAGCGCACGACTGTGTCGTGTCATCTTGTCACCTGCCTACCAGAAGAAGAGTTGTCAATCGGCAGTCATCAAGCACCTCCACAGGTCTTCCTCTCCCACCTCAGAAACAGGGGCAATAAAGAGTTGTCTAAGCAATCTAATTGTTCTATCCTCCAAAGTATCAAGGTGAGTTCAGCTGAAGAACATAACCAATATACCTTAATCCCTCAGAGAGTGAGCCAGCAAGTCAGTACACTCTCCTCAAGCAAAGTTACAGTCAAACTTAAGGAAGTTGGGTATCCTCCAGCAGATCTCAACATTCCCCAGCAATATACGAACATTCCTAACAAGTATCCCCGACAGTCTTGACCTAAAGATTGTTCCCCGACGGTATATCATACATTCAATGGAGTCACTTCCCCGATACAAATCAAAACTTCCCTAGGAGAGTCCAATCTAGTTCCCCAGGAAGGTTGGAATCCCTCTTCCCAAGCAGTAAGCTTATCCCCAGTAGATTCTGGAAGCTTACCCCCGCAGAACACGAACGCGTCTCCCGGCTATTCAAAGAGTTATTTCCTCACCAGGGTATAACTGGGTTATCCTCAGCCAAAAGCCACGGAAAAAGCGTCCTCGACGAAGTCTTCTTATCCCCAGCGAAGTCTATTAACACGTCCGACACAACAAGGATATCCCCAGCAAGTTATAATCAACAACTCAACAAAGTACCTCTCTCCCCACAGAGTATTGTTTCCCAGCAAGATCGTTAGAGTACTTTTCTCCCTGCAGAGTAATCCATTCGCCAAGTTTATTCCCTAACGGAGTCATCTTCTCCTACCGGTATTCTTGCAACTATTACCCCCAGCGGAAGCAAAGATCTATTTTCCAACAATCAGCCCAGGAGTGACTTCCCGGCACCCGTCAAGGATTTATTTTCCTAAGACGAAAAGATACATTCATAAACATCACACTTCCATACATTATAGCATGCATATACGCATCATATCTTACAAATCTCATTTATATTGAGAACATCATTGCTTGATCCATATCATGCATTGCATATGACTGACCTTTACCTTTCAGGAAAGATTCAGTTAAGTTCTCAACTACATTTCAAGACCTAGACCGGTTCAGTTAAATCGACCCTAAGATTTTTCTGTTTCTTATCCAATCAAAGGCCTTCTCTGGTTCAGTCAGATCGACCCTAAGATCTCCCTGTTTCTTATCCAGTTGAAGATTTCAAGACCTAGACCGGTTCAGTTAAATCGACCCTAAGATTTTTCTGTTTCTTATCCAGTCAAAGGCCTTCTCTGGTTCAGTCAGATCGACCCTAAGATCTCCCTGTTTCTTATCCAGTTGAAGATTTCAAGACCTAGACCGGTTCAGTTAAATCGACCCTAAGATTTTTCTGTTTCTTATCCAGTCCAAGGCCTTCTCTGGTTCAGTCAGATCGACCCTAAGATCTCCCTGTTTCTTATCCAGTTGAAGATTTCAAGACCTAGACCGGTTCAGTTAAATCGACCCTAAGATTTTTCTGTTTCTTATCCAGTCAAAGGCCTTCTCTGGTTCAGTCAGATCGACCCTAAGATCTCCCCGTTTCTTATCCAGTTGAAGATTTCAAGACCTAGACCGATTCAGTTAAATCGACCCTAAGATTTTTCTGTTTCTTATCCAGTCCAAGGCCTTCTCTGGTTCAGTCAGATCGACCCTAAGATCTCCCTGTTTCTTATCCAGTTGAAGATTTCAAGACCTAGACCGGTTCAGTTAAATCGACCCTAAGATTTTTCTGTTTCTTATCCAGTCAAAGGCCTTCTCTGGTTCAGTCAGATCGACCCTAAGATCTCCCTGTTTCTTATCCAGTTGAAGATTTCAAGACCTAGACCGGTTCAGTTAAATCGACCCTAAGATTTTACTGTTTCTTATCCAGTCCAAGGCCTTCTCTAGTCCAGCTAAATCGACCCCTAACAGATTTTCCTGATAAAGACTCAGTAGAAGATATCCAAGATTCTCTCAATGATTACTGTTGAGGTTGAAGTCGCCCAAGATTCTCTCAATGATTACTGTTGAGGTTGAAGTCGCCCAAGATTCTCTCAATGATTACTGTTGAGGTTGAAGTCGCCCAAGATTCTCTCAATGATTACTGTTGAGGTTGAAGTCGCCCAAGATTCTCTCAATGATTACTGTTGAGGTTGAAGTCGCCCAAGATTCTCTCAATGATTACTGTTGAGGTTGAAGTCGCTCAAGATTCTCTCAATGATTACTGTTGAGGTTGAAGTCGCCCAAGATTCTCTCAATGATTACTGTTGAGGTTGAAGTCGCCTATGGTTCTCTCCCCGTTACTGCGGAGGTAGTAATCGTCCCCAGATTCGCTCAGCGTTACTGTTGAGGTTGAAGTCGCCCAAGATTCTCTCAATGATTACTGTTGAGGTTGAAGTCGCCTATGGTTCTCTCCCCGTTACTGCGGAGGTAGTAATTGTCCCCAGATTCGCTCAGCGTTACTGTTGAGGTTGAAGTCGCCCAAGATTCTCTCAATGATTACTGTTGAGGTTGAAGTCGCCCAAGATTCTCTCAATGATACTGTTGAGGTAGAAGTCGCCCAAGATTCTCTCAATGATACTGTTGAGGTTGAAGTCGCCTATGGTTCTCTCCCCGTTACTGCGGAGGTAGTAATCGTTCCCAGATTCTCTCAGCGTTACTGTTGAGGTTGAAGTCGCACAAGATTCTCTCAGCGTTACTGTTGAGGTAGTAATCGTCCCCAGATTCTCTCAGCGTTACTGTTGAGGTAGAAGTCGCCCAAGATTCTCTCAGCGTTACTGTTGAGGTTGAAGTCGTCCAAGATTCTCTCAATGATACTGTTGAGGTTGAAGTCGCCTATGGTTCTCTCCCCGTTACTGCGGAGGTAGTAATCGTCCCCAGATTCTCTCAGCGTTATTGTTGAGGTTGAAGTCGCCTAAGGTTCTCTCAACGTTCCTGTTGAGGTAGTAATCGCCCCCAGATTCTCTCAGCGTTACTGTTAAGGTTGAAGTCATCTAAGGTTCTCTCACCGTTCCTGTTGAGGTAGTAACCATCCTTGGTTCATTCATCACCTTTTGAAGATTCAGATCCAGCTCCTGTAACCAGTCAGGACACATCTACACAAAGAATTTGAAGACCAGCTCCTGTAACAGGCCAGGTAATTCTTTTCTTTTGCAGGTACGCAAGTTCTCGCTAAGGAATCTCTTACGCGATCAACATCCAGATGGCATCTATAAGCCCATCCACCTATCCATCACCTCTTAGCATGGCATCTATAATCCCATCATCTTATCCATCAATCTCCAAATGGCATCTATAAGCCCATTTCCATCATCACACTACTAGGTGAGCGCAAATTTCTGGGCACTCTAGTGTTCAATCATCTTCCACCTTCGGATTACGAAAGGCACGTCAGCCAATCTGCATCCTCAGGTCTAAGAAGATTGAACAGGGGCAACTGTTGTACCCCAAAATTTGCCCTCCCATATTCTTCAAGAATTTGCCAAGTCAAAGCTTCAAAAGCTCCCCAAGGGTTGCACAGTTCAAGGGCCTCCTAACAGTCAAAAACTAGGGTTTTGGTTCTGACAAAGAAATTAAAGTTTCCAAGGGTCCAATCAAGTCCCACATGCCTACAAATATGGTCAAGCATCCTCATACCAAGTGTCAAGGCTTACAGCACAAGATTGCACAGTCAAAAACCCTAATTGCACTACAGTCAACTGTAGGGGCAAAATGGTCATTTGACAGACAAAAGTTCAAAATTTTGGTCAACATCTCATCTTGAAGCCATAAACATCATTTGATCAATGCTAGATCATGATTCTCAAAGCTTGGCTCAAAAAGTCTCAAGATGCAAAAGTCTCCATATTTGAACAGTTGAAAAAGTCAACTGTAACTTGACCAAGGCATAACTTTCACATGGATTATCAGAAAAATTCCATCCAAATCTCATTTTGAAGAGAAAGACATTTCCTACAACTCCTCTTCACACTTCAAGTCCAAGAAATGCTCTCACAAAAAGTTATCAATTTCAACATTATAGGTCATTTTCAAAAGTCAACAAAAAGGGACTTTAAGTCAAAGGCCATACCTTGCGATTGGTAAATCAAAATGACATGGGACCAAAGACATTGGTTAGAGGACTCAAAGACCTTTCCAAAATGTCCAAGAACATGAGCAAAGCTTACAAATTGAGCAAGTTATGCCTTGTGGAAGTTGGGAAATTTTTGGATATTTTGAAAAGTTAACTTTGCTTCAAATGTCTTAAAATTGCTAATGGGCCTCTTTTTCTTCCAAGAATCATCATCCAAAGCATGTGCACGGCCATTTGGCCCAAAGGGAAGTTTTTCATCATTTTTATTTATTTATTTGAATTTTTAATTGCTAATAATTCATTTAATTAAAATAAATATGTGGAAAATACCAAAGCAAGTCAATCAAATCTTTTTATGCATGGAATAACTTCAGATTTTCATGCCTTATTAGATAGGGAAAGAATCAATGGTAATTGGACATGATTGTTAGCAAATATGCATGAAAAGATTAGAAAATATATGCATGGAAAATCAAATATTCTCTACATCAATTCATTGATTCTTTGGACCAAAAACCTTACCCTAATCATTCCATACATAAGCCTAATGCAAACCCTAGTGCTCATAACCACGAAGCTGCGCCAGAAAAGAAAAACAAAGTTTGAGTTTTTTGTCAAAAAATTGAAAACTGAAAACCCTATTCTAGCACGATTCAGAGAAAAATAACAATTCCAATAGCTTGCAAAAGTGTCAAGGAAGCTTCCTGAATAGTTTTCCACATCCCTAACCTCAAGAATTGGTAACATGAAACAACCCTGTTCATCATATTTTTTGTATTCGTGCATCAATTTATACGCATCATTCTTGCACTTCTTTGATTGATTTATACTAATGAGACCTTTCTGAAGCTAACCATGTAGTTTGATTGAATTTTTGTACACCATACGCGATTTCACCATGGACGATCATTAGGGTTACTAAGCTGTGAAATTGGGGGTTTACTCCTATGGAAAAATTAGACCATAAGAATGATGCCATTGAATTCGTGAGGTTCCACTGGATCTAACACATACCTCGCGATTAATTTATGATTAGCAGGGTGCTAATCGCTATTTTTGTATACACTATTTAGTGGGGGTTTAAAACCCCCGCTATTCAATTGGTTTTTATTTCAGGTAAAGCGCAACAAGGAAGAAGAAGATGAGGTGTAAGGCGATGGTTGGTTCATTTGAAATTCGCGCGAAAATCTGCCACTAGCGCTTGTTTTGTCTTATGATATTTATTTGTTATTATATAATCAAAACGCGTTCACAGCTCCATTGGCAAGGCATTTGGTTGGTAATCTCTGGGACCTGGGTTCGAACCCCAGGTCCCCCATCCTATTTCCATATTTTTCCTCTAACCATATTTGCACGCAGCGCTCAACACAAAGGCCTACCATACACCCCTGACCCAAACGTGCCACATGGCCACTGAAGACAATCCAAGGGTCCTAATTTGAAGAGCATCATAGGCACAGGTCAACGCAAACACACGCTGGCATGAAAAGTCAAGTAAGGCCAAGGCTTAATGGGCCAGAATTACTGATGATACCTCCAATTTGGGGACAGAACCCCCCATGGTTTGCCTTTCATTCTTTTTCATATTTTTCTAGTTTATTTGTTTTAATTAATTTCCTTTAAATTCTTTAATTTAATTTATTTTCATAAAATATAAAAATAACAAAAAATCAGAAAGTGATAAAAATAAATATATTTGATTTAGTATTTTTTGTAAATAAATAATATCATTTAATTTAGTTTTCAATTCTAGGGTTAATTTTAATATCTTTTCTTAATAAATTAAAAATTTGTAGAATTAGGTTTTAATTACTTTAATTACTTTTTTTTTATTTTCTCATCACCAATAATTAATTATTTATTTTTATAAATCAAATTGCATTAATTAATTAGGTTTAATTTTAGGTAATTTTCATATTTTCTTAATAAATTAAAAAATAGCTAGAATTAGGTTTAAATTTCATTTAATTCACATAAAAAATCATAAATACCAAAAACCCTCAAAAATAATTTATTTTTATTTTATTTTAATTAATTTGTTAATAATAATTTAATTTCATTAAAAAGGGTCCAACGCCCTCGCTTTCAATTTTAATTCAATTCGCGCATTTTATTTTATTTCTTATAAAATTTATGTAACTCTCCCAAAGCCATGTAATTCGGACATTTTATATTTCTCGCACTTTATTTCTTTATTTTATGTCAAATCGGGTCCTGAATTTAATTTGGCGATGTGGACCCGCGCCTTTGTAATAGTTTAGGAACTTTAATTTCCGCATCTTTTTAACTGCTAATAATTGCATGCAAGAATGAATGTCTAAATAAAAACAAACGCGTAGATCACCCATAACATGACAAAAGACAAAAATATCTGAAAACGACACACAAATCACACATCACCCCTAGGGTACGCCTCACTGTTGCCTTGCCTCGAAAGGTGATCGTCGAGTAGAGGATGTCTTAGTAAGTCCTCATGATCCGGGAACCTGGCATGAGGGTAGCTTCTAAGGTATCTTCCTATTGCTCTGGTGATCACCATGTCCCGAACCTCGAATTGACCCGAACACCTCCAACGATGGTGCTACCTACCTCTCAATGGTGGGATGGCACTACTTTAAAGGACATTTACACAGACGAATTCCTTAGGGTAGGTAGACGACTCTAGATACTTGCTCTAAATTTCAAAACAAATCAAAAATACTTTTCACACCGACACCTTTTCAAAAAGCTTTCGAAGACAATTTTTTCAAACACTCTTGAGGACCGATACAAGAGTCGAACTGGAATTTTCAAAGAAACTTTTTAAAACCCACAGTTGAAAAGCAAACAAACCATTTTTGAAAACACAAATGAGCAAGTATCTAAGAGCCCATGGATAACCATGGATAGAAAGGGTGATAAAACCTTCCCTTTCTATAATCTACCTTCCGAACCGAGAGCAATCTCTATAAGGAATTTTTCTGTGCTTTTGTCCTTTCCATTTGGAGAAAATAAAAGACGGTGACGACTCTTGCTTCCGTGACATTTCGCGAACCAGCGTTAAACAGTCAGTTCCAGATCCACCGATCACACCTGGTTTAAAGAGGGAACTGGTAGAACACAGGCTTCCAATCAAGGATGGCAAGAAGCCCATCAAGCAGATGCCTAGACGATTCGCTCCAGAAATTCTCTCAAAAATAAAGGCAGAGGTGGAATGACTCCTTCGATGCAAATTTATCAGGACCACAAGGTACGTAGAATGGCTTGCTAACATTGTACCTGTTATTAAGAAAAATGGCTCTTTACGAATTTGCATAGATTTTAGGGATTTAAACACTGCCACCCCAAAAGATGAATATTCCATGCCTATAGCAGAAATGTTGATTAATTCTGCTGCGGGTTTCGAATACCTGAGTATGTTAGATGGATACTCTGGGTATAATCAGATTTTTATTGCTGAAGATGATGTTCCCAAAACTGCATTCAGATGTCCAGGCGCTTTAGGCACTTATGAATGGGTAGTTATGCCCTTTGGACTAAAAAATGTTGGGGCAACATATCAGAGGGCAATGAACACTATTTTTCATGATTTCATTGAGTCATTTATGCAGATTTATATAGATGACATAATGGTCAAATCTGTTTCTGATGAGGATCATTTGGCTCACCTTTGTCAGTCATTTGAAAGAATGAGAAAACATGGCTTAAAAATGAATCCTCTTAAATGTGCTTTCTTTATTCAGGCTGGGGATTTCCTAGGCTTTATGGTCCACAAGAAGGCGATCAAAATTAACTTGAACAAGAAGAAGGCTATTATGGAGACGAAGCCTCCTTCAACCAAGAAAGAGTTGCAATCTCTATTGGGTAAAATTAACTTTTTAAGGAGATTCATATCTAATTTGAGTGGGCGAACTCAAGCTTTCTCTCCACTGTTCCGTCTCAACCAAGGGAATTTTGAATGGACTGTGCAACATCAGGAGGCATTCGAGAAAATCAAAGCGTATTTGATGCATCCTCCTATACTTGCACCCCCTTCGAAAGATAAACCAATGAGGTTGTACATATCTGCCTCCAATGTAACTATAGGTAGTATGTTGGCCCAAGAAAATGATGATGGCGTCGAAAGAGCCATCTATTATCTTAGTAGGGTCCTAAATAAAGCAGAGGCTAAGTATAGTAGCATTGAAAAACTTTGCCTTTGTTTGTATTTCTCTTGTACAAAACTTAAATATTATATTAAACCCGTTGATGTTTATGTTTCATCTCACTTTGATGTTATTAAACATATGCTTTCGAAACCAATCATGCACGGCAGGATTGGCAAATGGGCCTTAGCGCTCATTGAGTACAATTTGACCTTCAAGCCTTTAAAATCTATGAAAGGACAAGTAGTTTCAGATTTCATAGTGGATCACTTTGTGAGTGAGGACTTCGCGTTAGATTATGTTGAGGTCCATCCTTGGAAATTATCCTTCGATGGGTCAACACATAAATATGGAAGTGGTGTTGGAGTCCTTATAATTTCTCCTGAGGGAATTCCAACGAAAGTCAAGTACAAGTTAGAAGGCCCTCCTTGTTCGAACAACGAAGCTGAGTATGACGCATTAATTGCTAGACTTGAAGCCTTGCTAGAATTAGGGGCAACCAAAGTCGAAATTAAGGGAGACTCAGAGCTGGTCATCAAACAGATGACCAAGGAATACAAATGTATCAAGGAAAATTTGATCGTGTACTTCGTGATTGCTAATAGATTACTCAAAAAATTTGAATATGTGGATATAAAACATATTCCCATAATTGATAATCAGGAGGCAAATGACTTGGCTCAAATAACTTCAGGATATAAGACATCTAGAGAAAAACTCCAATATCTCATAAAAACAAGAGGCAGAATATTGGCTACCAAATTATCACCATTAGACTTGGAAACTTCGAAATTGGGTTATGCAGATCAGAAAGAATTCGAAGTTCTAAATATTGATACTTTGGCAGATACAGATTGGAGAAGTCCCATAGTAAATTACCTGAAAGAACCTTCAGTAAGTACAGAGAAAAAGACCAAATATAGGGCATTATCTTATGTCCTAATAGGAAATGAACTTTTCAAGAAAACCCCAGAAGGTATATTACTCAAGTGTTTAGGAGAAAATGAAGCATGTTTAGCAGTATCCAGTGTGCACAGTGGGGCATGTGGGGCGCATCAAGTAGGTCACAAAATGAAATGGTTGTTGTTTCGATATGGAATGTATTGGCCCACTATGCTCAAAGACTGCATAGAATTTGCTAAAGGTTGCGAACAATGCCAAGTTCATGCAGGTATTCAACATGCTCCTGCAAGTGAGTTACATTCAATTGTTAAGCCTTGGCCTTTTAGAGGATGGGCATTAGATCTAATTGGTGAAATTCGACCAGCATCATCCAAAGGACAGAAATATATCCTTGTGGGTATAGATTATTTTACAAAATGAGTCGAAGCAATTCCTCTAGTGAACGTTGATCAAGAGGTAATTATGGAGTTTATCCAGAGGCAAATAATTTACAGGTTCGGAATACCAGAAAGTATTACAACAGATCAAGGTTCAGTTTTCACAGGGCGAAAAATGCAAGAGTTTGCAAAAGAAATGGGATTTAAATTACTCACGTCAACTCCTTACTATGCTCAAACTAATGGACAAGTAGAAGCAGCCAATAAAGTCATAATAGGGTTGATAAAGAAACATGTAAGACGAAAGCCAAGAAATTGGCACAAAACTTTGTACCAAGCTTTGTGGGCATGTCGAACATCTCCTAAAGAAGCAACAAATACTAAACCGTTTCGACTTACCTTTGGACATGATGTAGTGTTGCCAGTCGAAATACACTTACAATCAGTGAGAATCCAAAGACAAAATGAAATACCAACTGATCAATATTGGGAAATGATGATGAATGAATTAGTGGACGTGGATGAAGATAGGCTACATGCTTTAGAAGTTATGAGAAGACAGAAAGAAAGAGTAGCCAGAGCATACAACAAAAGAGTTAAAAGTAAGTTTTTCTCAACCAATGACTTGGTATGGAAGGTTATATTACCTATGGATAAAAAGAACAGGTTATTAGGTAAATGGTCACCCCATTGGGAGGGTCCCTTTCGAGTATTGAAAACATTTTCTAATAATGCTTACGAAATAGAAGAATTAGCAGAAGATAGAAGAATCTTGAGGGTAAATGGGAAATACTTAAAAAGGTATAAACCATGCTTGCAAGAGGTTAGAATCACTGCAGGATAATGCATGAGTTTTTGATACTCTCGAAACAGCCTGGATGAGTCAAAAAACAAGTATTTCTTTATATCTATCGAAATACATGTTCTTGGGGGGCAATTTGTTAGCTGACTATTTCGAATAAAGGAAGAAACCACTATCAAAATAATATTTAGAATGAAGTACCTAAGGAGATTAATATCAATATTGGATATTGGTAGGAGATATGGAGTCATTATGTTGAAGGATTATTCAAGTTCCAGAAGATTTCGATTTGGACTTTTTTGGTGTTCGAATTATAAAAGAGCTCCTTTATGTAAGGGTGCCAGAAGTTGGAAACGGTCCAAGTAATTGGGTTATTTCAAAAGCAACAAAGGAGCAAGATGCTTCGATTAGTACAGATTTCGCAAGATGCTTCGATTGGTACAGATTTCGAATTTCAAATAAAGAGCGCCATTCTAGAAGACGCGTGGAAGTCAGCAAGCATAGGAAGCCTGCATGCTTCGAACATGGCGTGATTTTAGAATAGGGTCGTTAGGGTCAAGACACTATAAATAGGTGTTCTTATGTTAGATTTAGGATGTTCACTTTGATGTACTAAAATATCTCAAAATACTCATTACTTCCGTGAATTAAGGAAAACGAGTCAGAAGATACAATGTACGTGTTGAACATCATTACTTTTTTACAATTTCAATACAAGTCTTGTTATATTTAATTCACCTTTACAGTCATTTCGTTAGACAGTATTTCCTTACCCTTTACATCCTTCGATTTACAGCATTACAATATTTTCTTGCCCTTTACATCCTTCGATTTCCTTGCATTACAGTATTTCCTTACCCTTTTAAATCCTTCGATTTACAGCATTACAGTATTTTCTTGCCCTTTACATCCTTCGATTTCCTTGCATTACAGTATTTCCTTGCCCTTTCAATCCTTCGATTGCCTTGCATTTCCTTGTTTTACTTGCCTTTAAACACAGTCATTTCGTTAGACAGTATTTTTACCCTTACATCCTTCGATTTATTTATACTTTATCCTTTTAGTCAAACACTTATCTTCACATTTAAGTCATTTTAGAATTATCTTTACATTCAAGCCCAAGTCTAATTCGAAGCCTTTACTGCCTACATTCAGTTAGTTTATTTCTATAGACCATTTTAGAGATCTTTCCTAAGAATCTCGTCTTCAAACTTAACATACAATATAAGTCTATCAATATAATAGATATGAACATAAAAATAAGTTATGACACATGTGTTCTAGGATCAATCTAGTCGATCCTGCAAGTAACCAATAATAAATTAGTAAATTGGAAGACTAGCGGTTGTTTACTAGAAATCACTGTAAACACTACGCTGATAAAGTACACGTGCCTCCAGTACCTCTGAATGTCTTGACTTCTCCTTGGCCCTTTTCACTGTGATAATTCTCGTTGCCATTGATTACTTCACAAAGTGGGTTGAAGCAACCTCGTTCGTCTCTATTTCCAAGAACGTCGTGGCCTAATTCATTCATTATAATATTATATGTCGGTATGGAATCCCCAAAAGAATTATCACGGATAATGGTACTGATCTCAACAACATTATGATCACAACTCTGCATGCAGTTCAAGATCAAACACCATAACTCTTCTCCGTATCGACCGAAGATGAATGGCACAGTGGAAGCCGCCAATAAGAATATTAAAAAGATTATACAAAATATGGTTGTGACCTACAAAGACCTGGCATGAGATGTTACCGTTTTCTTTTCATGGCTATCTCACTTTGTCTAGAACATCAACTAGGGCAACCCCATTCTCTCTGGTCTATGGTATGGAAGATGTCCTACCTATTAAAGTTCAGATTCCTTCTCTAAGAATTATGAAAGATGTTGGCTTAGACGAATACGAGTGGGTTCAGACTAGGTTGGATCAGTTAAATTTGATCGACGAGAAAAGGCTTGCAGATGTCTATCACGGTCAGATGTATAAGAGTGTATGATCAAGGCATTCAACAAGAAAATCAAGCATCAGGTATATCAGACGGGTGACTTGGTAACAAAATGCATCATCCTACCGTAGGATGATCCCAAGGGAAAATGGACTCCCACTTACAAAGGACCATTTGTAGTCAAAAAGATATTTTCAGGCGGTGCCATGATATTAACCACCATGGACGGTGAAGATTTCCCGCACCTTGTGAACGCGGACATGCTCAAAAAATACTACTCATGAAAAAGTGACCCACTAGGTTGAATGTCCTAGACAAAAATAAGGACATCCCGGCGAACCAAAAGAGTTTAGGCAAAAATTGGGGATATGTATATATATATATATATATATATATATATATATATATATATATATATATATATATATATATATATATATATATATATATATATATATATATATATATATATATATATATATATATATATATATATATATATATATATATATATATATATATATATATATATATATATATATATATATATATATATATATATATATATATATATATATATATAAAGTGTACACCCGGCAAGTTAAAAACCTGAATAGGCTACTTGGGCAAAAAAAGGGTATCCCGGTGGACTGAAAACCTGGAAGGGAGGTCTGGTAAAAAGTTAGAGATTAAAGCGTAATACTATGTCCCGTTAGATCACCTATGTGATCGGTGGATTTAGAACTGACTGTTTAACGCTGGTTCACGAAATTTCGCGGAAGCAAGAGTCGCCACCGTCTTTTATTTTCTCCAACATGGACAGGACAAAAGCACAGCAAAATTCCTTATGAGATTATCTCTCGGTTCGGGAGGTAGATTTATAGAAAGGGAAGGTGTTAGCACCCTTTCTATCCATGGTTATCCATGGGCTCTTAGATACTTGCTCATTTGTGTTTTCAAAAGTGTTTGCTTTTCAGAGTGTGAGTGGGTTTGAAAAAGTTTCGTTTAAAGATTTCAGAATGACTCTTGTATCAGTCCTCAAGAGTGTTTGAAAAATTGTTTTGAAAGCTTTTTGAAAGTGTCGGTGTGAAAAGAGTTTTGATTTGTTTTTAAAGAGAGCAAGTATCCATGAGTCATCTACCTACCCTAAGGAATTAGGCTGTGTAAATGTCCTTAAGGTAGTGCCATCCCACCATTGAGAGGTAGGTAGCACCACCGTTGGAGGTGTTCGGATCAATTCGAGTTTTAGGGACAGTGTGGTCACCGAAGCAACAGTTAGGACACCTTAGAAGCTACCCTTATGCCATTGATCCTTTTTTAATTCGAGGCAACCGTTTCGAGGCAACTATTCTGAGGCAACCGTTTTGAGGCAACTTGTTTTGAGGCAACTGGATCATGGACATAAGGACTTACTAAGACGTCCTATACTTGACGACCACGTTTTGAAGGAAAGGCAACAGGTGAGGCGTACCCTAAGAGTGGTGTGTGAATTTGTGTGTTGTTTTCAGTTTAACATTTATCTTTGATCATGCATCATTGTGAGCTACGCTTGTTTTTAATTAACCATACATTCTTTCATGCAATTAGAACTTAAAAGTGCGGAAAGTAAATGCGGAAAGTAAATCCTACGCTATTACAAGGCGCGGGTCTAAACATCGCCAAATTACAAAGACCCGTTTTGATAAAAAATGCGGAAAGTAAAAAGACCTAATTACTATTACAAGCCTTAAGCAGTTACATAATATTCGAAAGAAAATAAATGCGCGAAAAGAAATTAGAATCGAATGTCCGAGGGTTTTGACCCTTTTGAAATTAAATTGAAATTAAAGCTAATTAATTATTTAATTAAAGAAAAGAAATTGTTTTTTATGTTTTTTTGGTATTTATGAAAATAAAGAAAAGAATTAAAATTAGAAGGAAACCCTAGTTCTAAATATTTTTAATTATTAATGAAAAATATACAAGTTAACCTAATTTACACTAATTAGTTAATTTACATATTTATTTACAAAATTAACAATTAATAATAATAATAAATAATGAGAAAAGTGATTTAATTAAGAAAAAGAATAAAATGTCAAAACCTAATTCTATGTATTTTATTTATTAAGAAAAGTGTCAAAATTAAAACCTAAATTAATCTAATTAATTGTTAGAGTTTATTTACAAAAAAATATCTTAATGGTGAATTTAATATTAATAAAAAATAAACATTTTTTAGTTTCTGATTTATTATTGTGAAAATTATTTTAGATGAATTAAAATAAAACAATTAAAACAAGTAAAACAAATTAAAACAAAAAAGAAAAGAAAAGGAAATTAAAAAATAGAATACAAACAGTGGGGGGTGTCTGGCCCATTTTGGAGGTTTTTTGGAAGCAATTTTGACCCATCAAGACAAGGCCTTAGTTGACTTTCCTGATCATGCGCGTGAGGCTTAACTGAGGTCCACCCTGGAATTCACGTTATGGCCATTGGATGAGTGATCATGAGCGCGTGGCAGGCTAACATGTGAGGACGTATGATGGACTTTGGGGCGTGCACTGCATGGAAACACGTTAAGAGAAAAAATATGAAATATGTGGGAGACCTGGGAATTGAACCCAGGTCCCAGCGTTTACCAAGCGAATGCCTTGCCACTTGAGCTGTTTGCACGCATTTGTTATGTAATGGATCACAAATAATATAATACAAAACAAAAATTAATGATATACAACAAGAAAAACGCGCCAGATTTGAATCTCCCTATCACCTGAAGACACGCATGCATCTTCTTCGTCTTTGTACCTGTAATATAAACAAGTAGCGGGGGTTTTAAACCCCCACTAAGTACAACTAGGAAAAATAGCGATTAGAAGATGCCCAAATATAAATTGAGCGCGAGGTTATTAATAGCTTCGTCTTGTTGCAACGAGTTCGCCTATACTGGTTTGATGGTCCAATTTTACACCCTATGCAAAGCCCCAATTTTTGAGCTCTGAAACCCTAAAACACGTTAATGGTAATTCACGATATAGAACCTTATAATACAATTGAATCATATCATTAGCTTCAGCATGTTCCTGTGAATGCAAAACAATCAAAAATATGCATCAAATGCGCATGAATCATGATATGGATTTCAAGAAAATGTTGCAAACCGTATGGCCTGTGTTCTATGATTCTTGGCACGTTTTGATTGATTCTTGATTGCAAAAGCTTCCTGGATGCTTAGGCAACGTGTTGGAATCCTTTAGAAGCTTTGAATTATCCTCTAGGTATGAAATCAGTTTCAAGCTTTTGGCCAAAAATTGCAAATTGGTTATGCAGTTTCTGAGCAGTTTTTCGTGTCCCTTTGCATTAGGTTATGTTATGCCTTTGTATCTGAATGGAATTAGGTCAAGAACCAAGCCCATATGTCCATCAATTAATGTTTTGAAGATTTGATTTTCAATTATATCAATTTCAATCTTTTGCCATTGAAACCCTTGCCAATCATGGAGAATCTTTCCTTTTTGGATGAGAAATGATTTGCCACCTTGCCCTAGTTTGATTTGCTGCACAAAAAAGATTTAAAAAGCATGATTTGATATTTTTTCATATTTAAATCTAATTAAATGAATTAATATGAATAAAAATTCAATTAATTAATTAAAAATAAGAAAATAAATCCCTTTGAGCTTAATGGGTCGTGCATATGCTTTGGGTAATGATTCAAGGAAGAATTTGAGGCCCATTAGCATTTTTGAAGCTTTTGAAGCAAAGTTGACTTTTCAAAATTCCCAAAAATTTCCCAATTTCTCCAAGGCATATCTTGCTCAATTTTGAAGCTATGATCATGTTCTTGGACATTTTGGAAAGGTCTTGAAGTCCTCTAACCAATTCCTTTGATCCCATGTCATTTTGATTTACCAATCTCAAGTTATGGTCTTTGACTTAAAGTGCCTTTTTGTTGACTTTTGAAAATGACCTATAATGTTGAAATTTATAACTTTTTGTGAGAGCATTTCTTGGATTTGAAGTGTGAAGATGAGTTGTAGGAAATGTCATTCTCTTCAAAATGAGCTTTGGATGGAATTTTTATGATAAACCATGAGGAAGTTATGCCTTGGTCAATTTGCAGTTGACTTTTTCAGCTGTCCAAAAATAGAAACTTTTGCATCTTGAGACTTTTTGAGCCATGCTTTGAGAATCATGATCAAGACTTGATCAAATGATGTTTGTGGCTTCAAAATAAGATGTTGACCAAAAATTTTGACTTTTGACTGTCAAATGACCATTTTGCCCCTGAAATTGACTGTGAAGCAATTAGGGTTTTTGACTGTGCAATTTGATGCTGTGAGTCTTGAAACTTGACATATGGATGCTTGACAATGTATATGGGCATATGAGACTTGATTGGACCCTTGGAAACCTCAATTTCTTTGCCAGAACCAAAACCCTAATTTTGACTGTGTTAGGAGGCAATTGGACTGTGCAACCCTTGAGTGATTTTGAACCTTGATCTTGGAAAATCTTTGAAGAATATGGGAGGGAAAATTTGGGGTACAACAGTTGCCCCTGTTCAATCTTCTTAGACCTGAGGATGTAGATTGGCTGGCGTGCCTTTCGTGATCCGAAGGTGGAAGATGATTGAACACTAGAGTGCCCAGAAATTTGCACTCACATAGTAAAATGTCAGCAGTGTGATGGTGGGAATGGGCTTACAAATGCCATTTGGAGACTGATGGATAGGGGGATGGGTTTATAGATGCCATCTGGAAGTGTGACAGAACTTTGTCGGGAATGGGCTTATAGATGCCATTTGGAACTGTAATGTGAGGATGGGCTTATAGATGCCATCTAGGTGTCGATCGCGTAAGAGATTCCTTAGCGAGAACTTGCGTACCTGAGAAAGAAAATAATTACCTGGCCAATTACAGGAGTTGATCTTCAAACTCTTTATGTAGATGTGCCCTGACTGGATATAGGAATCGAATCTTTAAACTCTTCAGACGTACCCTGGCAAGATACAGGAATCGAGTCCGGAGAATACAGTCGTCAACAGATACACCCTGGCAAGATACAGGAATCGGATCTTCGAACTCTTCAGACGTGCCCTGGCAAGATACAGGAATCGAGTCTGGAATATAGTCGTCAACAGATACACCCTGGCAGGATACAGGAATCGGATCTTCGAACTCTTCAGACGTGTCCTGGCAGGATACAAGAATCAAGTCTGGAATTAGTCGTCAACAGATACACCCTGGCGAGATACAGGAATCGGATCTTCGAACTCTTCAGACGTGCCCTGGCAGGATACAGGAATCGAGTCTGGTATAGTCGTCAACAGATATACCCTGGCAGGATACAGGAATCGGATCTTCGAACTCTTCAGACGTGCCCTGGCAGGATACAGGAATCGAGTCTGGTATAGTCGTCAACAGATACACCCTGGCAGGATACAGGAATCAGATCTTCGAACTCTTCAGACGTGCCCTGGCAGGATACAGGAATCGAGTTTGGTATAGTCGTCAACAGATACACCCTAGCAGGATACAGGAATCAGATCTTCGAACTCTTCAGACGTGCCCTGGCAGGATACAGGAATCGAGTCTGGTATAGTCGTCAATAGATACACCCTGGCAAGATACAGGAATCGGATCTTCGAACTCTTCAGACGTGCCCTGGCAGGATACAGGAATCGAGTCTGGTATAGTCGTCAACAGATACACCCTGGCAGGATACAGGAATCGGATCTTCGAACTCTTCAGATGTGCCCTGGCAGGATACAGGAATCGAGTATGGAATTAGTCGTCAACAGATACACCCTGGCAGGATACAGGAATCGGATCTTCGAACTCTTCAGACGTGCCCTGGCAGGATACAGGAATCGAGTCTGGAATTAGTCGTCAACAGATACATCCTGGCAAGATACAGGAATCGGATCTGGAATCACGACAGTTGATAGTAATCATCTTTGTACTGACCTTTGTCCTGAAAAGACAAAACGTTAGTTGTATGCGATGTCATGATGTATGACATGCGTGATGTTCTCAGGATAAATGAGATTGTATGTTCATGATGCGTATGTGCATGCTATAATGTATGAAGATGCGATGCTTATGAGCGTATTTTTGTCTAGGAAAATAGATCATTGATGACTGCCGGGAGATGGAATCCTGGGCTGATGTTGAAGGATAGTGTTTTGTTTCCGCTGGGGATGATGGTTGCAAGAATAAACCGGTAGGAGAAGATGACTCCGTTGGGGAATAAACTTGGCGGATAGATTACTCTACGGGGAGTGGACTCTGTGGGGAAAGAGAGGTGCTTTGTTGAAGTCGATGATAACTCCGCTGGGGATACCATTGATGAGTTATGTTGAAGGAATTGATGAACTCCGCTAGGGAACAGGAAGACTTCGCCGGGGACGATCTTTCCGTGGTAATTGGCTGAGGATAACCCAGTTATATCCTGGTGGGGAAATAACCTTTGAATACAGCCGGAGGAGCGTTCGTACTATGCGGGTGACAAGCTTCCAGAATCTACTGGGGATAAGCTTCAAGACCTACTGGGGATATGGATTCCACTTTCCTGGGGAAACTTTTGGACTGTACCGGGGAATGGCTCCACTGGTTGTTCTGTATACCGCCGGGGAACAATCTTAGATCAAGATTGCCGGGGATGCTTGTTAAGAATGTTTGTATACTCCGCTGAGGAATGTTGAGATCTGCTGGGGATACCCAATTTCCTTGAGGCTGACATTAGACTAACTCTGTTTGGGGAGAGTGTTACCGACTTGCTGGAGATATTGTGCCTGTTTAGGGCTGATGGGAGACCAACTGCTTGGGAGAGAGTATTGCTGAATCTTGGCTCACTCTCTAGGGAATTCAGATATCTTGGTTATATTCTTCAGCCGATCTTACTTTGGTACCTTGGTGGACAGAGCAATTAGATTGCTTTAGACAACTCATTATTACCCATGTTTCTGTGGGAGAAGATACCTGTGGAGGTGCTTGATGACTGCCGATTGACAAATCTTCTTCTGGTAGGCAAGTGACGAGATGACGGGACATAGTCGTACGCTTTGATCCCTAATTTTTGCCTGGACCGCCCTTTCGGGTTTTCAGTCCACCGGGATACCCATTTTTGCCCAAGCCGCCTTTTCAGGTTTTCGACTTGCCGGGTGTACAGATTTTTTCATTTCATCCCTTATTTTTGCCTGAACCCTTTTGGTTCACCGGGAAGCCCTTATTTTTGCCTAGGTGTGTCAACCTAGCGGGTCTTTTATCATGCGTGGTATCTTTTCGACTATGTCCTCATTCTCAGAATGTAGGGAGATGCCCCTGTTGTTGTGTTGCCATGCCACCAGAAGGTCTTCGTTTGATCAGGCAAGATTCATAGCTGGAATTCATGTCCCATGCCCCAAGTGACTCAGGCGAAGATTTGCCCCTGGTTATCTTGGCATTTGAGAGATTCTCTGAATCTTGACTTGACTGTCCCAGATTATGGATAATGCTCATGCCATGCCCCTTGATTGGAGGTACTCTTGTTCATTAGACATTCGTCGTGCGAATTTCTCTGCTGTTCAAACAACTAGTCATATGCAAGCAATGTTATATTATAAATGCAAAGCTTATGTCTGTCTTGAAAATTTTTGAAAATGCATTTTTTTTCAGTAAAAGCAAGTGAATTTTGTAAATTGTGATGTCAACTCGTTGTTTTACCGTAAGCCTTAAGGAGTCAGGATACCTTTCGTAACAGTATGCTTCCGAACTAACCCATGCTTCAGCTAGGACTTTTAAGGGTTATAACGTGGTCTGGTTCACGGTTTAAGAAACAAAGGATAAAGGCTCAAATTATATTTGTACCCACCCGCTCTTCGTGATGTTCTTCAAACCTAAACTCAGCTGATCATGCATTAGACCTTGTTTGAGTCTTTGTCCTGATATTCTGGTGATGGTTCGGATATTGACAGTTCATTTGAATAGGCAGTCCTTTCCTTTTGTTGAGGATTTGTTGGACCTCTTTCTTTTTGATTTCATTATCCCTGTTTTTTGCCTGAACTATTTCTTTTGGAATTACAGTCAGTGGGATGCCCCAGTTTTGTAAGTCTCCTTCATAGGTTTTGACTTATTGGGCTTTAGTTTTTGTTTTTTTTTTTGGTATTAACTGCCTGTCTTTATGATTATTCGGAACCATCATTGTCTTTTGTTTTGTAAGTACCTCTTTGGTGCCATTCGTTATGCACTTGGATCAACTGAGAGAACTACCCTGCCCCAGGTTATGATTAAGGGTTTTAATTTTCGAAAAGAAAAACTCCAACTTCTTTGGCTCAAAGGGGTTGACGATGGATTATCTTCCTTATAACTCCAGTGTTTAGGAATTGAAACAATGCTTGTACCTCATCAGCGGGGTCTGTTCAAAAGCATACTGTAAATTATGGTATCGTTTTTATCATCCTCCCTCAAGAGGCTTAGAATTATTAATTGAGAATTGACATCAAAAAATGAAAGCAGTTTGAATATAGCGAATGCGAATATATTGATTCAAAACAGACATATGCGATGCACTAATGAAATAACAGCGTTTGACATGATTAAATGTTTGAACAATCAAAAGAAAATTACAACTTGAACATTCGAATGAACAAGAGTCTTCTAGTCTCAGGGCTTGTCATTTCAAATGGTGAATCCTGTAGGGATGGTAGAAGCACTCAGCCTGACCCACTTGGGTGAAATCCACTGCTCCTTCATTAATCAGGTCCTGGACCTTTCTCTTTAGAGCCCAGCAGTCGGCAGTGTCATGTCCAGGACTATCGGAGTGGTATGCACATTTTTTGTTGGGATGATAGTTAGGAGCAGAGATGTTGGGATTCTGGGGAGGAGCCCTTAGTGTAATCAGATTCAAACTCAACAGGTGTTGTAAAGCTTGAAACAGCGACACGTTGAGCTGGGTGAATTGCCTCCTGGACCTGCTAGGCTTACTCTGATCAACCTGTTGCTCTGGGCGGGGTTGTGGTTGGACCTGTGAAGTAGTAGCAGCTTGGAGAGGTCTATTCATTGAACCAAACCTTTGACTTCTTGGAGGCTGATTAATGACTTGGTCCCTGACTTGGACTGGTTGCTTCATGTCTTGATGAAGCTGACTGATCATGGTCCTCAACTCTTCTTGCTCCCGAGATAAGCCTTGGATGAGAGCCATTTTCCCCAGCATTTGGGTTCTCATTGCATCCACCTCAGCTTGTAGATGTTTCAGCCGTTCGTCCTTGTCATCTTCGGGACTTTTCTTGGCCAAATTCCCCACGAGGAGTGCCCTCAGCTCTTCCTGCCCCTTGGATAGGCTTAGGAAGATCTCCCTGAACTGAGTCTCTTGAGCATGAAGACCCTGGTTATCTTGTTGGGAAGCCATTGCTGAAATAAACAGCGAAGAAGGTAAGTGACCTGTCAAAAGGGTACCTGTTATACAATGATATGTATGATATGCATGCAATGTTTTCAAGGACCTCGCGGGATAAACAAGAAACTTTGTTAGAATCTGCATTTTGTAGCTTGATGAAAGGCACTGCGTATTGTTGAGAGGCCTTCTTCAAGAGTCAAGGCTCACCATATCGAGTGGGTCATAGCCCCTGACAACCTTGTCTAGAGGAAAATAAATCCCCTTTGCCCCTTGCTGGACAGTTGGTTCATCATGACCTGCATCACAAGCCCTTGAGATCCTTGAAATGGTTTAGTCCTTATGTAGGATGCATGCAATGGTATGATGTTATGCTATGCATGGAGTAATGTAGGTAAACCCTGTTATGAGTCCAGATTAAGGACTGTAAACAAAACCTGCAAGAAACTCAAGTGCCAGATAACAAGTATGCAAGTAGTCAAGTTTGAAAGCACACAAGTCACACAAAGAGCCCTTAGAGTTTAGGCCATCATGAAGTTTGGGGTACTACCCTCTTGAAGTTGGTGGGCTCAAAACCTGTCCTATCAGAAGTAACCGGGTTCTAAGGATCTCAAATCATTGGATTGTTTTCTGTGTTCATCGTTTCGATTTAGCCACTGAACTGGCGACCGAAATATTCCAAGAAAACAACCCTCAACTGAGTGTAGTATCGAGTATCAACCAACCTCGGACTGCACCAAAGTCAGTTATCTCACTACCCTAAAGAGGCCAGGATGGTCAAGTAAGGTTCCTAAGGTCAGTTGACGCTTCACGACACCACGCGGCGGCCCCGTACTCTCCTTGACTGGACTCAAGGGTTACCGGTACTCACCAAAGTGCCACATCAACATAGCAGACTGCTTCAACCATGTCGGTATACCCCGCACAGTTCCCTCACAGTCTTGTTGCTACTTTCTAAGAAGGTTCCCCCAGATCCGAGTTAGGATCTATAGAACTCCTAAGACAGTGCCCACAATAATAAAGCAAACAGTTCAGACAATTGAAAACACAAGTGATCTTAGTCCTAAGGTACACCTCACTTTAATTATTCCCCAGCAGAGTCGCCAGTTCTGTGATCGGTGGATTTAGAACTGACTATTTAACGTTGGTTCGCGAAATGTCGCGGAAGCAAGAGTCGCCATCGTCTTTTATTTTCTCCAACATGGACAGGACAAAAGCACAGCAAAATTCCTTATGAGATTATCTCTCAGTTCGGGAGGTAGATTTATAGAAAGGGAAGGTGTTAGCACCCTTTCTATCCATGGTTATCCATGGGCTCTTAGATACTTGCTCATTTGTGTTTTCAAAAGTGTTTGCTTTTCAGAGTGTGAGTGGGTTTGAAAAAGTTTCGTTTAAAGATTTCAGAATGACTCTTGTATCAGTTCTCAAGAGTGTTTGAAAAATTGTTTTGAAAGCTTTTTGAAAGTGTCGGTGTGAAAAGAGTTTTGATTTGTTTTTGAAGAGAGCAAGTATCCATGAGTCATCTACCTACCCTAAGGAATTAGGCTGTGTAAATGTCCTTAAGGTAGTTCCATCCCACCATTGAGAGGTAGGTAGCACCACCGTTGGAGGTGTTCGGGTCAACTCGAGTTTTAGGGACAGTGTGGTCACCGAAGCAACAGTTAGGACACCTTAGAACCTACCCTTATGCCATTGATCCTTTTTTAATTCGAGGCAACCGTTTCGAGGCAACTATTCCGAGGAAACCGTTTCGAGGCAACTTATTTTGAGGCAACTGGATCATGGACATAAGGACTTACTAAGACGTCTTATACTTGACGACCACGTTTCGAAGGCAAGGCAACAGGTGAGGCGTACCCTAAGAGTGGTGTGTGAATTTGTGTGTTGTTTTCAGTTTAACATTTATCTTTGATCATGCATCATTGTGAGCTACGCTTGTTTTTAATTAACCATACATTTTTTCATGCAATTAGAACTTAAAAGTGCGGAAAGTAAATGCGGAAAGTAAATCCTACGCTATTACAAGGCGCGGGTCTATACATCGCCAAATTACAAAGACCCGTTTTGGTAAAAAATGCGGAAAGTAAAAAGACCTAATTACTATTACAAGCCTTAAGCAGTTACATAATATTTGAAAGAAAATAAATGCGCGAAAAGAAATTAGAATCGAATGTCCGAGGGTTTTGACCCTTTTGAAATTAAATTGAAATTAAAGCTAATTAATTATTTAATTAAAGAAAAGAAATTGTTTTTTATGTTTTTTTGGTATTTATGAAAATAAAGAAAAGAATTAAAATTAGAAGGAAACCCTAGTTCTAAATATTTTTAATTATCAATGAAAAATATACAAGTTAACCTAATTTATACTAATTAGTTAATTTACATATTTATTTACAAAATTAACAATTAATAATAATAATAAATAATGAGAAAAGTGATTTAATTAAGAAAAAGAATAAAATGTCAAAACCTAATTCTATGTATTTTATTTTTTAAGAAAAGTGTCAAAATTAAAACCTAAATTAATCTAATTAATTGTTAGAGTTTATTTACAAAAAAATATCTTAATGGTGAATTTAATATTAATAAAAAATAAACATTTTTTTAGTTTTTGATTTATTATTGTGAAAATTATTTTAGATGAATTAAAATAAAACAATTAAAACAAGTAAAACAAATTAAAACAAAAAGGAAAAGAAAAGGAAATTAAAAAATAGAATACAAACAGTGGGGGGTGTCTGGCCCATTTTGGAGGTTTTTTGGAAGCAATTTTGGCCCATCAAGACAAGGCCTTAGTTGAATTTCCTGATCATGCGCGTGAGGCTTGACTGAGGTCCACCCTGGAATTCACGTTATGGCCATTGGATGAGTGATCATGAGCGCGTGGCAGGCTAACATGTGAGGACGTATGATGGACTTTGGGGTGTGCACTGCATGGAAACACGTTAAGAGAAAAAATATGAAATATGTGGGGGACCTGGGAATCGAACCCAGGTCCCAACGTTTACCAAGCGAATGCCTTGCCAATTGAGCTGTTTGCACGCATTTGTTATGTAATGGATCACAAATAATATAATACAAAACAAAAATTAATGATATACAACAAGAAAAACGCGACAGATTTGAATCTCCCTATCACCTGAAGACACGCATGCATCTTCTTCGTCTTTGTACCTGTAATATAAACAAGTAGCGGGGGTTTTAAACCCCCACTAAGGACAACCAGGAAAAATAGCGATTAGAAGATGCCCAAATATAAATTGAGCGCGAGGTTATTAATAGCTTCGTCTTGTTGCAACGAGTTCGCCTATACTGGTTTGATGGTCCAATTTTACACCCTATGCAAAGCCCCAATTTTTGAGCTCTGAAACCCTAAAACACGTTAATGGTAATTCACGATATATAACCTTATAATACAATTGAATCATATCATTAGCTTCAGCATGTTCCTGTGAATGCAAAACAATCAAAAATATGCATCAAATGCGCATGAATCATGATATGGATTTCAAGAAAATGTTGCAAACCGTATGGCCTGTGTTCTATGATTCTTGGCACGTTTTGATTGATTCTTGATTGCAAAAGCTTCCTGGATGCTTAGGCAACGTGTTGGAATCCTTTAGAAGCTTTGAATTATCCTCTAGGTAAGAAATCAGTTTCAAGCTTTTGGCCAAAAATTGCAAATTGGTTATGCAGCTTCTGAGCAGTTTTTCGTGTCCCTTTGCATTAGGTTATGTTATGCCTTTGTATCTGAATGGAATTAGGTCAAGAACCAAGCCCATATGTCCATCAATTAATGTTTTGAAGATTTGATATTCAATTATATCAATTTCAATCTTTTGCCATTGAAACCCTTGCCAATCATGGAGAATCTTTCCTTTTTGGATGAGAAACGATTTTCCACCTTGCCCTAGTTTGATTTGCTGCACAAAAAAGATTTAAAAAGCATGATTTGATATTTTTTTTCATATTTAAATCTAATTAAATGAATTAATATGAATAAAAATTCAATTAATTAATTAAAAATAAGAAAATAAATCCCTTTGAGCTTAATGGGTCGTTCATATGCTTTGGGTAATGATTCAAGGAAGAATTTGAGGCCCATTAGCATTTTTGAAGCTTTTGAAGCAAAGTTGACTTTTCAAAATTCCCAAAAATTTCCCAATTTCTCCAAGGCATATCTTGCTCAATTTTGAAGCTATGATCATGTTCTTGGACATTTTGGAAAGGTCTTGAAGTCCTCTAACCAATGCCTTTGGTCCCATGTCATTTTGATTTACCAATCTCAAGTTATGGTCTTTGACTTAAAGTGCCTTTTTGTTGACTTTTGAAAATGACCTATAATGTTGAAATTGATAACTTTTTGTGAGAGCATTTCTTGGATTTGAAGTGTGAAGATGAGTTGTAGGAAATGTCATTCTCTTCAAAATGAGCTTTGGATGGAATTTTTCTGATAAACCATGAGGAAGTTATGCCTTGGTCAATTTGCAGTTGACTTTTTCAACTGTCCAAAAATAGAAACTTTTGCATCTTGAGACTTTTTGAGCCATGCTTTGAGAATCATGATCAAGAATTGATCAAATGATGTTTGTGGATTCAAAATAATATGTTGACCAAAAATTTTGACTTTTGACTGTCAAATGACCATTTTTTCCCTAAAATTGACTGTGAAGCAATTAGGGTTTTTGACTGTGCAATTTGATGTTGTGAGTCTTGAAACTTGACATATGGATGCTTGACAATGTATATGGGCATATGAGACTTGATTGGACCCTTGGAAACCTCAATTTCTTTGCCAGAACCAAAACCCTAATTTTGTATGTGTTAGGAGGCAATTTGACTGTGCAACCCTTGAGTGATTTTGAACCTTGATCTTGGCAAATCTTTGAAGAATATGGGAGGGCAAATTTTGGGGTACAACAACCTACAACAGACTTTATTACCAACGTCATGTTCAAACGATACAGATCAGTTCAGTCAACTTCTTTCGATAGCAAGGGGATGAGATGCTTGAAGACATAGGGGGCAATAGCATAGTTGAAACCCGACGATATTATTTCCACATAGCTATATGTTTTGTTTTCACTTTGTACTCTTTTCATTTCACGACGATTTCTTCTTACTAGGATTTTTGTCTCTTTGTACAAAATCGCTTGTTTATGGGCAAACTATCAATAGAAATACAAATTTCAAAATTTAAACTTTTGATTTACCTTTTTATGTTTTGTTTGCAAAAATGTCCAATGAATAAATTGAATGAACATATGCATATGGATATGATTACTGTTAACTAGTATATTCTGATTCTGATTCCTCATGACATTTTCTAACTTTCTGTGATAATCAATTTCATTCTTGTGCTGTGTATCGTAAAATGCCATTGAAGAGTTCTTTAGGTTTTTTTAGGGCTTTCCATTACAGGGACAATTGGCATGTGAGAAGGGTAACATCTTGTTCAGGGGAACAAGACGAGTTCATCCATGGTATCACCTTTCATTTATATGGCCTTAGATGGATTTTTAAATTGACCTATGCCTTTTGGAGCGGATTTAAATCCGCAGGTAATCTCTGTATAAATCTGAGGACAGGGACGACAACGTGTCCCCATCCGGTTGCTCCATTCAAATTTTCGCGCTTTATTTTTTTTATTCTGGCATAATTACGCGTTTTTATATAATATATTCAGTTTGTATTTAACTAACAATTGAGAAGCAGTGGTGCAGTGGTAGACGCGTTGTCCAATAACTTACAGGACCTGGGTTCGAATCCCAGTTCCTCATATGCTTTGTATTATTTTTCCACAGATATTCCAATGCAACTCCAAGCGCGTAGCATACCATGGTCACTCACTTAATCACCAGCCATATGGCCCCAGGCCAGATCTGGCAGTTCAGGGATGATGGTCCATGGTGGGATCACGTCAACGTGCCATAGGGAATCAGGGAAGGTCAATACAGGCTTGCACAAATGGGCCACCAAAGTTGCTATCCAAACCTCCTTTCAGGCCCATATATTTCTATTTCTCTCTATTTCTTTCTTTTTATTTAATTGTTTGTGTTATTATTTTTATTATTTAACTAACCGATTAAAACTTTTTCTTCATTAAAATTAAAAACCAAAATATTTTATTTATTAAAATTAATTTTCAGTATTTTATTTTGTTAATAAATTTAATTTAATTAATTTAGTTTAATTAGGAAATAACTTTAATATCTTTTGCAATAATTAAAATTAATTTAGATAATTAGGTTTTACTAACTTTGATCAAATTTATTTTATTTCTTTAAATATCAAAAATCCAAAAAATATTATTTTAATTAATTAATTTATTTATTTATTAATTTAACAATTAACCTAGATCTAATTTCTTTTTAATTCAAAAAATAACCAAAAAATCTTTTCTTTAATAATCAAAGGGTTAAACCCCTAGAACTCGCCCGATTTAATTTTTCGCACGCGATCCATTTTATCATATTATTGTATCTGTTTCCCGAAATGTAATAGTTTAATAGGACTTTAAACATTTTATCGCTTTATTTACGTTCCACATTTTAATTTCAAGGGTTGTTTTTGGCGATGTAAATACCCGACGCCATGTAATAGTTAGTTTTAAATTCCGCAATTTAATTTCCACAACTTATAAACTGTTAGATGTTTGATAATAGGGAATGCATGACAAGATCAAATGTTTGAACCTAAAATCAACATAGATAATCATTGACATGTACAAAGATAAAATTAACTGAAACAATACACTCGCACATGCGCACTCTTAGGGTACACCTCACTTGGTTGCCTTCGAACGTGGTCATTGAGTATAAGAAGTTTTAGAGGTCGCCCTCTTGTCCAAAGATCATAGTTGCCTCGAAACAGTTGCCTCGGAAAAATGATCTAAGACATTAGGGTTACCGCTAAGGCATCCTAACATTGCTTTAGTGACCGCACGTCCCTTAATCGAATTGACCCTTAAAACTCCAATGACGGTGCTACCTACTCATCAATAGTGGGATAGCATTGTCTAAAGGACATTAGTACAAATTGATTCCTTTTTCGAGTAGGTAGATGGTTCTTAAGTACTTTCTCCTTTCAAAACAAGATAAAACTTTTTGCACTTACACTTTTTAAACAAAAACTTCTTTCAAACCCACAAACACAAAGAAAAAGTAAAATTTGAAAACACTTTGAGCAATTACCTAAGAGCCTGTGGATAACCACGGATAGAAAGGGTACTAACACCTTCCCTTTCTATAATCTACCCCCCGGACCCGAGAAACATCTCAAAAAAGGAATTTTTCTATGCTTTTTTCCTTTCCTTGTTGGATAAAATAAAAGACGGTGGCGACTCTTGCTTACCGCGACATTTTGCGAAAACAAACGCAAAACGCGAACCAGCATTCCAAAACAGTCAGTTCTCTCCCACCGTATCACACTGACTTAGGAGTTTCCCATTGTAACACAACATCAACCTTCGATGGATCTACAACAATGCCACTACCTGAAATCACATGACCAAGAAAACTAACCTCTTTCAGCCAGAATTCACACTTGGACAACTTTGCATACAACTTCTTCTCTTTCAAAACTTGCAATACTACTCTTAAATGTTCAGCATGCTCTTCTTCTGACTTAGAGTAAATCAAAATATCATCGATGAACACCACTACAAATCGATCCAAATAAGTATGAAAGATACGATTCATATATTCCATGAATACTCCCGGCGCATTAGTAACACCGAAAGGCATCAATGAATACTCGTAATGTCCATAACGCGTTCTGAAAGCCGTCTTCTGAATATCTTCATCCTTCACTTTAATCTGATGGTAACCCGACCTCAAATCAATCTTACTAAACACACGAGCATCCACTAATTGGTCCATCAAGTCATCTATTCTTGGAAGCGGATACTTGTTCTTAATTGTCACCTTGTTCAACTGTCTATAATCAACACAGAGCCTCATACTTCCATCTTTCTTCTTTACTAACAACACTGGAGCTTCCCACGGCGATACACTTGGTCTTACAACATAAACAACGATTAGAACTCAAAATAACAATACTCGATTGTTAGACAACTAAGACTCAACGACAAGGTCAGACTAACCTTTTGCTCTGATACCAACTTTTTAACACCCCAATTCTACCCCAAGCAATTATGCAAAATAAATCAGAGTTATAAAATTTCAATCATACGAATGAATCGGGATGTCACAAATTCTTCTAACAAATTCATTGCATTCATCATGGATATATAACACTTTTCAAAACATCGGATGAACCATCAATATGAAATCTTTCATTAATTAATTCAACAACTACGTAGCGGAATTCTTCAATAACATCTTTAAATAAAACAGCAACTTCGAAACATCTCATATTTAGTAAATAAACAATTTAAGGTTCAACAACTAAAAATCAGCAATCAAAAATCAGCAAGCGTTCATCCCCCCGAGTGTTACATATCAGAGCAATGACACCGACTCGATCTATTGAAGGTATACGGCCTTCACTCTCGATTACCTGCACGTTACCAACATAAGGGCAACATTCAAACAGAAGGGGTGAGATATCTAACAATATAATAAAGCGCATGATAATTAATATATTAAATTAGATCAATAATATCACCACTTCTCATCTCATAATCAGCAATAATTACAGCATATATACTCATTCATCAACATCAAGTACGCTTCATTATTCAATCATATAATGCGACTCAAAACTATGCAAATGCATGTGGTACCATTGGAGCAGAACTCCCATCTCAAAAATCTGCCAATTAATAGAGGCATCAACAAGGCATAGCCTTCATCTCAAAATTTTCCAATCCAGTCCATCTCAACGAGCATAAGCTCCATCTCAAAAATGCAATGTATGCGACTCATCATGAATGTAATAACAACATCTCAATCATCTCAAAAACACAACATCTCATAAACATCTCAAAACAACAACATCTCATAAACATCTCAAAACAACAACATCTCATAAACATCTCAGAACAACAACATCTCATAAACATCTCAAAACAACAACATCTCAATTACAACATCTCATAAACATCTCAAAATAATTTATTAAACATCATTTATTTATCAAACGTCATTTGTTCATCATAAATTATCAAACACCACTTTAATAACCACATCTCGTTAATGACTCAGCTGTATATCAATAATACAGTAAGCCATCCTATTATTCTGCTAATTTATATTGTTGCTGTCACTAATCCTACTGTCATAACTCCTAACAGCAACCTCTAAACATCTCATGTTCATCATTCTGTCCAAAATCCAGCAATAACGATCAATCACGGGAATTAATTCTAAATCTTAGATTGGTTACTAGGATTACACCTCTTCATCATCATTTAAATCATCTAGAATAAAGTTCATCGCGTTAGCTAATCAACGCTTCGAACGGCATCTCAAACAGCATCCTACAACTCAAGTTACAGCAATTTAAAATTGATTATGTCAAAATTAGTCAGTATGGGTCGACACGAAACTCTATGGATCGACGCGTAATGCTTCTCCTGCACAGCATGAGTCGACACATCCTTCTCATGGATCGACTCATCCTGCTTCAAATCACAGCATGTATCGACACATGCACCTTACCGATCGACTCATCCTGCTTCAAATCACAGCATGTATCGACACATGCACCTTACCGATCGACTCATCCTGCTTCAAATCACAGCATGTATCGACACATGCACCTTACCGATCGACTCATCCTGAGTCTTGTAACTAACATGTATCGATGCAAGCCCTGCATGCATCGACTCATCCTGAGTCTAACCTCGCCCATGTATCGACTCATCCAGCTTGAGGTCGACACATCCTGGTTCCTCCTGCATAATTCTGCGATTTCCTCTGTATTTTCACTACGGGAATTCATATTATAGCCCTACAAACCTTATTATAAACATAATAAATCATCACCTAACATTAACCTATAATACTACATCGATCAAACGATATCATAACGTCATTATTCATTCAAATGCATCAAATCTTCATCATACATCATCCAATTCAAGAACAAAAATAGCCATCTTCTAACCCCACATATCAAACATCATGAACCCAATTATAAAGTAAGAACTCCACCCTTACCTTGGATTGAAGGTCGCTCTATAATTTCCGGGTTGAATTCTTCGTCCTTGCCGTTTCCTTCTATTTCCAGCAGCTTCACGTTCTCCTCAAATCCTTATTTTCTCTTCTTACTGCTTCCTCCTTCTATTCTTCTCACAAATAATAAAATAACCTAATATTATTATATTATTCCTTATTGGGCTCCAAACCTACACCCCCTTATTACTTCCACTCACACCATATAGGCCCACATGAAATAATATTAGCTTCTAACATTATTTCACCAAACAGTAATATTATACCTCTAATATTATTATTTCTCCACTTAATAAAATAAATCCAATTTAATAACACTTCTTCACAAACATTCCAAAAATAATTTAATTAAATGATTAATTAAATTACGGGCGTTACACTCAAGACTCTAGGAGTTAGGATAATGTTCTAGTCATCCATGTATCCCCATAAAAAAATCCTCACAAGATTATCCCCACATAACATCTTCCATGGGATTATCCCCACAGAGTAGTCTTAACAAGCTCATCGTCAACGAAGATATATTTCACCAGCAGATCCCCCTAACGGATAAGGGAATATGATCTTTTCCCCGACAATGTCGCCAACCTACAGAGTCACAATCTCCATCAGAATTATGGAATCAATATAGTTTATGTGAATTATCTTCCCCAACTGGGTTTATTTCTCCAACACTGTAAAATCCCCTACAGAATTCCCTTCCTCCAGCAAGGCTCATATCCTCCATCAAAGCTTATTTCCTCAACAGGAGTATCTCCTTAGCAGAGTGTTTCTCCAGCAGTTTTTAAGGTTTATTTCTCCAATAGATTACAGTCTCCCTAGTTTGAGCCTATTTTCTCTCTCCAGCAAAGGGCAATCCAGACCACTATCCCCAGAAAGTTACTACAGAATCTGAAACAGGCCCAGATGTCAGTTAACCTTATCCTCCCCGGACGAGTCGACATCCCTATCAGAAACTCGATTCGACAAATGCCTCGAAAGGTTATCCATCTTGTTGTACCCCAAAATTTATCCTCCCATTTTCACTCAAGACATGCCTCTAGAGGTCCTCAATTGCTCAAGGATGACCAAAAATTGACCAGACAAATTCTCCTCCTAAGGCAACAAGCCTCAACTAGGATTTCAGTTTTAAGAAATATGTATGAGTCCAAAGGATCCAAAATGTTCTCCATTGCCCTAATATATCCCCAAGATCATCCTTGCCAAATTTCATGCCGTGAACAATAAGTTTGCTCAGTCAACTGCTTAAATGCCTGGAAATCAATTGTACTAGGTCAAAAGTCAACTGTGAACCAAATACAGTCAAACTTCAAGATTTTTGGTCAATATCAACATTTTGAAGTATTATCCATAATTTTATCAAGGGTTGATCATGATTCCTCAAGAAATTCTCCTAACTCGTCAAAAGTCAAAAATGGCAAATTAGGGTTTCTATAGGAAAAGTCAACCAAACTTTGACCAGGCATAACTTTCTCATACCAGAAATTTTTCCTCAAAGTCTCATTTTGAAGAGAATCCAATTCCCTACAACTTCTATTCAGCCCTCAAGTTCAAGAAATGCCCCAATCAAAAGATATAAGCTCAGACATCACAGGTCCTTTCAAAAAGTCAACAAAAACACCTTTTGGGTCAAAGCTCCTTACATGAATATGGAAGATCCAATTGAGAAAGATATGCATTGCTAAATTTGACCAATTTTAGGAAAATGCACAAAAGTCAATGTGAGCAAATTGGACCTTTTGGACTAATGGGCGTGGGTTTTGGATCTCAAATATATGCATGGACTTATTTAAGATATTTAAATCTATTATTTTATTTTTATGAGATTTGTTTTTATTTATTTAAAATTTTATTCATTTAAATCATAATAAATCAAATAAAATAGTGAAATGTTGAAATAAAATCCAAAGATTTGTTTTATGATCATATAATGAGTCTAGAATCTGATGAGCAAATCATGATTTCGTGCAAGGGTTGATTGGAAATAAAAGAGCATGTTTTGGCCAAGTTTAGAAACTTAAAATTCAAATTGCAAATCAAATCTTTCTCTTACAAATCTTCAAGATTCCATCCAATTTTATTGACCTAATGCATCCTAGTATATATTCATAACATTGCCAGACCAAAAAAAGGAGGATTGGCCGCATAGAACACACACAAAAAGTTCCAATTTTTCACATAAAAGTGGCAATCAGATTGATAGTTGCATAGGGATTCAAGGAGTTTTGATGTTTGCAATCCATTCCTGGGGACTGAAGCTAACATCATCATTCCCAAGCATCAAAGCATCCAGAATCATCACTTACATCACCACAGTTTGCACCTTATTTTTTGAAATCGATTTTGATCATACATGCGTTAGAAATAGATTTTGAGTATGCATTCTTGTTTGTATGTGCATTTAGAACGTATTTGAATGGTTAATTTCCAGTTTTGATGCATATATGATAACCTGCCATTATTTGGGTTTAAACATTTGTTTTAGGGTTTTCAGGTACAGGTGAAATTGGGCCTAATAAAGGATACCATCATGCTCAGGGTATCAAATCCAATTGATTCATGTCTTTAAATTGAATTTATATTGCCTGTTGTGAATTTTGGAGATTTGTAGGTGTTTTAGTGACAGATATAGTCCGTAGGTAAAAGTGTTAGGCTAAAACGACGGACAGCTGAAGAAGATGATGGCGTGGCATGACCTAGTTGGACCATTTGAAAACAATGCACATTTTTTTCTTAAATAAAATTTTGGGCATTTATTTTGATTATATTATTTTGTGTTTGTTTGTGTGATCGGTGGATCTGGAACTGACTGTTTAACGCTGGTTCGCGAAATGTCGCGGAAGCAAGAGTCGCCACCGTCTTTTATTTTCTCCAAATGGAAAGGACAAAAGCACAGAAAAATTCCTTAAAGAGATTGCTCTCGGTTCGGGAGGTAGGTTATAGAAAGGGAAGGTGTTAGCACCCTTTCTATCCATGGTTATCCATGGGCTCTTAGATACTTGCTCAATGTGTTTTCAAAATGTTTGCTTGCTTTTCAATGTGGGTTTAAAAAAGCTTCTTTGAAAAATTTCAGTTCGACTCGTACGTCAGAGTGTTTGAAAAATTTGCTTTGAAAGCTTTTGAAAAGTGTCAGTGTGAAAAGTCTTTTTGAGTTTGTTTTGAGATTAGAGCAAGTATCCTTGAGAACCTACCTACCCTAAGGAATTCGTCTGTGTAAATGTCCTTAAAAGTAGTGCCATCCCACCATTGAGAGGTAGGTAGCACCACCGTTGGAGGTGTTCGGGTCAATTCGAGTTTTAGGGACATGGTGATCACCAGAGCAATGGGAAGACACCTTAGAAGCTACCCTCATGCCAGGTTCCCGGATCATGAGGACTTACTAAGACATCCTCTACTCGACGATCACCTTTCGAGGCAAGGCAACAGTGAGGCGTACCCTAGGGGTGGTGTGTGCGAATTGTGTGTCATGTTTCAGTTATTTGTCTTGTCATGTTTATTTGTGTTCTACGCTTGATTTTATTTAGACATTCATTCTTGCATGCTTTTTAACAGTTATAAGTTGCGAGGAAATAAATCTAAACTATTACAAATGGCGCGGGTCCACATCGCCAAAATTAAACCGGACCCGATTTAGCGGAAAATAAATAAAGCGATAAAAGTGCGATAAATAAATGTACATGGCCTTGGGAGAGATATATAATTATAATTGAACGACATAAGATAAATGCGCGAAGTAAAGGAATTGAAACGAAACTAGGGCGTTGGACCCTTTTGCAAAGTATTAATGGTTAATGAGAATTAAAAAATTAAATGATTAAATAAAAATGATATTTTTGTGTTTTTAGATTTAATAAGGAAAAGAAGTTAATTGAAATTAAGTTAAACGGCAAACCCTAATTCTAATATTTTTTAATTATCATGAAAGAATTAAAATATAATCTACATTAAACCCTAATTTATTTATGTACATTTAATAAAAATAAAATAATAAATAAATAATATTGTGAGAAAAGGAAAAATTAAAAAAAATATAAAAATTATCAATTAACCTAATTCTACATTTTTTGGATTTTTATTAAAAGGAATTAAAGTTGACAACCTAATTAAACTAAGTAATCTACATTTTTATTTATTCATGAAAATAATTAATATATAAATATTTATTAATTTTTGGCCTTTTCTGATTTTTGAGTGTTTTTATATTTTGTAGAAAAATAAATTAATTATGTTAAAACAATAAAGTAAATAAAATAACAAAAATAAAAATAAGAAGAAAAATATAAAAAGGCCAAACCAAGGTGGGGTGTAGCCCCAATTTGTGAGGTCAGGCCTTAGCATTTCAGGCCCATTTGATTTGGAATCCGTTTGACTTTACTAATCATGTGCCAACGCGTTGACCTGCTGTATGCTGCGCCTTGAATATTGGTCATTGATCTGATCATGTTGGACGCGTGTGTGGCTTGAGTTGAAGACGTATGGTGAATCCTTGTCTTATGCCTGCATGAGATTACCAAAGGAAAAATAATATGAAATTGTTGAAGACCTGGGACTTGAACCCAGGTCTTGAGGATCATTCCTGTCACGTGCTACCAACTGAACCAAACGCTTTTAGTTAACATATAATAATACGTAAATATAATAAATAAAACATAATGCTAATTGGTTAAAAACGCGCGAATTTCAAAAGGACCTATCACCAATGGACACGAGGTCGTCTTCTTCCCCACCCTGTAAAACAAAACCCATAGGCGACGGTTTTTATAGCGTTGCATTAGGGTGTCTATCAAAAAATAGCGAATAGCCCCTCGTCGCTCATAAATTGAGCGCGAGGGGGCCATCCTTTTCGTCTTCAATCCCTGAATCCATTGGTGGTCATCTGGAGCTCTGATTTTTCTTGATTAAGAAACCCCTAATTTTGAAACCTGCCAAACCCTAATATCGTTCATGGTGAAATCATGTTTATGCCACAAAAACTCAATTAATTATGATGGTTAGTTCACAAACTTCATAAGGAGCATGAATATACAAACAAAAATGCAAAAAGATGCTTAAATCATGCTATGCGATTTCAAGATTTTCTTGGTACAGTTTGAGTTCCCGATACCAATTCAAGGCGTTTTGCTTGTTGTTTATGATTGAGAAATGTTCAAGAATGTCTCAGGATGCTATTGGAATGAAACTTGCGCTTTGAATCGCCTCCTAGAACTGATTTCAGTTTTGGATTTTTGGAGAAATTTCTCAAGTTTGTGAAGGGTCTTTGGGCGCAGCTTGCAGTCTAATCCCATTAGGGTTATGATTCTGAGTATGTATAGAGCATGCTAGGTCAAAAATATTGCACAAAATCTCAAGCATTCATGGTTTTACATATTTGATTTTATGAAATCTTTTTGAATCTTTTCCATGTGCATTTGTGTCAATTAGGTTTCAATCAAGCCAAAACCTTCTATATTAGCATGTGCACGAAATCTCAAGTTCAAATCATGCATAAAAAGATTTGTTTAGGTTAAGTTTATATTTTTCATGTATTAAAATGATTTAAATGAATATAAATTAATATAAATTCAAATAAATAATTAAAAAATATGAAAATACTTCCCTTTGGGCCTAGTGGTCGTGCATAGGCTTGGCATGAAGAAACTTGGAAGAAAAATGGGCCCATTTGCATTTTTAGGCCTTTTGCATCAATGTTGACTTTCAAAAATTTCCAAAAATTTCCCAACTTCCACAAGGCATAACTTGGTCAATTTTTAAGCTTTTCACATGTTCTTGGACATTTTGGAAAGGTCTTTGAGTCCTTTAACCAATGCCTTTGGTCCCATGTCATTTTGATTTACCAATCTCAAGTTATGGCCTTTGACTTAAAGTCACTTTTTGTTGACTTTTGAAAATGACCTATAATGTTGAAATTGATAACTTTTTGTGAGAGCATTTCTTGGACTTGGAATATGAAGATGAGTTGTAGGAAATGTCTTTCTCTTCAAAATGAGCTTTGGATGGAATTTTTCTGATAATCCATGTGAAAGTTATGCCCTGGTCAATTTCAGTTGACTTTTTCAGCTGTCCAAATATAGTAACTTTTGCATCTTTGATGATTTCTGAGCCAAATTTTGAGAATCATGATCAAGCATTGATCAAATGATGTTCATGGCTTCAAAATGATATATTGACCAAAAATTTGAACTTTTGACTGTCAAATGACCATTTTGCCCCTACAGTTGACTGTAGTGCAATCTAGGGTTTTGACTGTGCAATTTTGAGCTGAATGCCTTGAAACTTGACATGAGGATACTTGACCATCTTTGTAAGCATATGAGACTTGATTGGGCCTTTGAAAAGTTCATTTGCTTGACCAGAACTCAAACCCTAGTTTTGACTGTATAGGAGACAGTTGAGCTGCACAACCCTGGGGGAATTTTGTGACCTTGACTTTGACAAATCTTGGAGAATATGGGAGGGCAAATTTTGGGGTACAACAGTTGCCCCTGTTCAATCTTCTTAGACCTGAGGATGCAGATTGGCTGACGTGCCTTTCGTAATCCGAGGGTAGAAGATGATTGGACACTAGAGTGCCCAGAAATTTGCGCTCACATAGTAGCAATGATGATGAGGGAATGGGCTTATAGATGCCATTTGGATGTTGCTGGATGGGATGATGGGCTTATAGATGCCATCTGGATGTTGATTGCGTAAGAGATTCCTTAGCGAGAACCTGCATACCTGCAAAAGAGAAAATGAGTACCTGACACGTTGCAGGAGCTGATTTTAGATGCTTGGTATAGATATGTCTTGACTGGTTACAGGAGCTGAATCTGGAGCTTCAAACGCTGATGAATGAACCAGGGATGGTTACTGCCTTAGCATGGATGGTAAGAGAATCCTGAATGATTTCAACCTCAACAACGCTCGTCGAGAAAATCTTGGTGAGAACTACCATCTTCGTAGTGTCAGGAAGAGAACCAAAGGACATTATAATCTCAAAGGGAGTCACCTCACTCACCGTTGGAGAGGGACCTATAGGAAATTATAATCTGAAAGGAAATATCACCTCACGCTCATGCCGGAGAGGGAAACATCTTGAAAGGGAATTACCACCTCACTCGCCGTTGGAGAGGGGACCATAAGAGAATATCACCTCACGCTCATGCCGGAGAGGGGAACATCTGAAGAAGGAATTACCACCTCACACGCCGTTGGAGAGGGGACCATAAGAGAATATCACCTCACGCTCATGCCGGAGAGGGGAACATCTGAAGAAGGAATTACCACCTCACTCGCCGTTGGAGAGGGGACCATAAGAGAATATCACCTCACGCTCATGCCGGAGAGGGAAACATCTGAAGAAGGAATTACCACCTCACACGCCGTTGGAGAGGGGACCATAAGAGAATATCACCTCACGCTCATGCCGGAGGGAAACATCTGAAGAAGGAATTACCACCTCACACGCCGTTGGAGAGGGGACCATAAGAGAATATCACCTCACGCTCATGCCGGAGAGGGGAACATCTGAAGAAGGAATTACCACCTCACACGCCGTTGGAGAGGGGACCATAAGAGAACTTCTACTGAGTCTTTATCAGAAAAATCTGTTTGGAGTCGATTTAACTGGACTAGAGAAGTCCTTGAAATATGTTTGAGAATTTCAACTGCGCCCTTCCTGAAAGGTAGAGGTCAGTTATATGCGATGCATGATATGGATCAAGCAAACATGGATACGATTTATATGATATGATGTGTACATGCATGCTATAATGATGTATGTGATGATTCATGTATGTTTTCGTCTAGGAAAATAAATCCTTGACGGGTGCCGGGAAGTCATATCCTGGGCTGATGTTGAGGAAGAGATTTTGCTTCCGCTGTGGATGATTGTTGCAAGAATACCGGTAGGAGAAGATGACTCCGTTGAGGAATAAACTTGGCAAATGAAATAATTCTGCGGGAGAAAAGATACTCTAGCGATCATGCTGGGGAGTGCTACTCTGTGGGGATAGCGATGCTTTGCTGAGTTGATGAAGACAACTCCGCTGGGGATACCGTTGATGAGTTATGCTGGGAGATTTGATGAATTCCGCTGGGGATATCCTTGTTGTGCTGGAAGTGTTGATAGACTTCGCTGGGGGTAGGAAGATACTTTGCCGAGGACGCTCTTTTCGTGGCTTTTGGCTGAGGATAACCCAGTTATATCCTGTTACGGAAATAACTCTTTAAATCAAGCCGGGACGACGTGTTCGTGCTCTGAGGAATAAGCTTCCAGAATCTACTGGGGATAAGCTTACTGCTTGAGGGATATGACTTCCAACTTTGTTGGTGAAGCTGGATTGGACTCTTCTGGGGAGTTTGATATGCTGGGGAAGTGATTCCTTTGAATATTGAGATACCGCCGGGGAACAATCTTTAGACCAAGACTGCCGGGGATGCTTGTTAAGAATGCGTGCTGCTGGGGAGGTAATTGAGATCTACAGGAGGATACTCAATTTCCTTGATATTTGATGATTTGCTTGGAGAAGAATGTATTGTTTTGTTGAACCACTCTCTGGGGAATTAAGATACACTTGGCCGTGTTCTTTAGCTGAACCTACCTTGGTACCTTGGAGAATAGGACAATTAGACTGCTCAGACAACTCTTTATTGCCCCTGTTTCCAGTGTCACCTGCAATTAATTCCTTTGTTTCGTATGCAAATATTTATGAGTTAGCAAATTATTGTCAATGCATACATCACAAATTGAACCTTGGACGTTCTTCGCAAAACAAGACAGGAAAAGAAAAAACACTTGGCACGTTTTAACTGAAAATGTATTTTTATTGATTTTGAATGGCCTGAATAGGCGTTTTATATACAAGAGGCTGACGTCCTAGTAAGAGGTACGTCGCCGATCAAAAGAGTTTATACAAGTTTTGTACAACAGAAAGTAAAACAGCTGTGTGAAAGATAAATGATCCACTGGGTTTCAACTCTGCTATTGCCTTTATAACTCCGAGCGTCTCATCACTTGATGACCTTGGTTGAAGATGAAGCTGACTGATCGATGCCGTCTGAACTTGATGTAGATACCGGATTCTGGATGCAAAGTGATCCAATGAGACATAGTATTACGCTTTATCCCTAATTTTTGCCTGGACCGCCCTTTCGGGTTTTTAGTCCACCGGGATACCCATTTTTGCCCAAGCCGCCTTTTCAGGTTTTCGACTTGCCGGGTGTACAGATTTTTTTCATTTTCATCCCTTCATTTTGCCCGAACCCTTTTGGTTCGACGGGAAGCCCTAATTTTTGCCTAGGCATGTCAGCCTAGCGGGTCTTTTTCATGCGTAGTATTTTTTAACTATGTCTGCATTGGCTGGGTGAGGAAGGTCGTCACCATCCATGTTAGTTAAGATCATTGCCCCTCCTGAGAACACATGCTTAACCACAAATGGCCCTTCGTACGTAGGGGTCCATTTGCCCCTTGGATCACTCTGAGGAAGAATGATTCTTTTGATAACCAGATCCCCGACTTGGTATTCCTGTGGCCTGACCTTTTTGTTAAATGCCCTGATCATTCGTTTCTGATACGTCTGACCATGACAGATAGCAGCAAGTCTCTTTTCGTCAATGAGATTGAGTTGGTCAAGTCGTGTCTGGATCCAATCATCTTCGTTCAGATTTGCATCCTTCATTATCCGGAGAGAGGGAATTTGCACTTCGATCGGCAAGACTGCCTCCATGCCATAAACCAGAGAGAAGGGAGTTGCCCCGGTTGATGTCCTAGCTGAGGTACGGTACCCGTGCAGAGCGAACGGTAACATCTCGTGCCAATCTTTGTACGTCACTGTCATCTTTTGCACGATCTTCTTGATGTTCTTGTTAGCTGCTTCTACAGCCCCATTCATCTTCGGTCTGTAAGGAGAAGAATTGTGGTGCTGTATCTTGAACTGTTCGCAAAGCTCAGCGATCATCTTATTGTTTAGATTGGTACCGTTATCTGTAATAATCCGCTCAGGGACGCCGTATCGACAGATCAGGTTGTGCCGAATGAATCGTGCCACAACAGTCTTGGTTACCGTAGCATAGGATGCTGCTTCAACCCACTTCGTAAAATAATCAATCGCTACTAGGATGAAGCGATGTCCATTGGATGCTGTAGGTTTTATCTCGCCGATCATGTCTATGCCCCACATTGCAAACGGCCAAGGCGCAGTCAGAACATTCAGGGGAACCGGAGGAACATGCACCTTATCTGCATAGATCTGGCACTTGTGGCACGTCCTAGAGTGTTGGTAGCAATCAGCTTCCATTGTGGACCAGTAATATCCCGCCCGTAGGATCTTTTTAGCCATGGTGTGCCCACTGGAATGCGTACCAAAGGTCCCTTCATGTAGCTCTTCCATGATTCGTTCTGCTTCAGTTTTGTCCACACACCGCAGTAAGGTTGAATCATGGTTTCTCTTGTACAAGATGCCGTTGCTTAGGAAGAACTTGGCTGCGAACCTCCTCAGGAATTTCTTATCATTGATAGAGGCACCTTCAGGGTATTCTTGAGCTTCCAGATATCTCTTCACTTCGTGGTACCAAGGCTTCTCAGTTACCAATTCAGTTTCGAGATCACAACAGTATGCCGGTTCGTCCAGTTTCCAGATGGTGATCTGGGGAGCTTCGTTATCCCATTTAACCTTGAACATTGAAGACATTGTAGCTAACGCGTCCGCTAACTGATTCTCTTCTCTTGGAAAGTGCTCAAAGGTTATCTCCGTGAAGTGGGGAATCAGGGTCAACACACATTCTCTGTAAGGAATCAAGTTTGGATGTTTCGTATCCCACTCTCCGTTGATCTGATTGATCACAAGAGCGGAATCTCCGAAAACACTTAGAAATTTGATCCTTAGGTCGATCGCAGCTTGAAGACCCATGATACACGCCTCATACTCCGCCATGTTATTGGTACAGTTGAAACATAGCCGGGCAGTGAGTGGAGTATGAGTACCTTGAGGGGATATGATGATGGCGCCGATACCATTTCCCAAAGCATTGGAAGCTCCGTCAAAGTGCATAGACCATCGGGATCCCGGTTCAGGTCCTTCATCCGGTCCAGGTATTTCACAGTCAGTCACAATCATGATGCTTTCATCCGGAAACTCGAAATTCATTGATTGATAGTCATCTACAGCTTGATGAGCTAAGTGGTCTGCCAATACACTCCCCTTGATGGCTTTTTGGGTTGTGTACTGAATGTCGTATTCCGTCAAGATCATTTGCCATCTTGCAATTCTCCCAGACAGAGCAGGCTTTTCGAATATGTACTTTATAGGATCCATTTTTGAGATCAACAAAGTAGTGTGAGTCAGCATATACTGTCTCAGCCGGCGAGCAGCCCATACCAAAGCGCAGCAAGTTTTCTCAAGCAGTGAGTATCGGGTCTCACAGTCGGTAAACTTTTTGCTAAGGTAATAAATGGCGTGCTCTTTTCGGCCAGACTCGTCATGCTGCCCCAGCACACACCCCATTGAGTTGTCCAGCACTGTCAGATATAATATTAGAGGTCTCCCTTCAACCGGTGGCATAAGGATGGGTGGTTCTTGGAGATACTCTTTGATTCTGTCGAAGGCAGCCTGACATTCACCGTTCCAACGTACTACCTGATCTTTCTTCAGCAGTTTGAAGATTGGCTCACAGGTAGCAGTCAGATGAGAGATGAATCGAGCAATGTAATTCAGGCGTCCTAAAAAGCCTCTGACTTCCTTCTCTGTCTTAGGAACTGGCATCTCTTGAATAGCCTTGACCTTAGCAGGGTCCACTTGAATTCCCTTATCACTAACCACGAAGCCTAGCAACTTCCCAGATCTTACCCCGAAGGTGCACTTGTTCGGGTTCAATCTCAGCTTGTACAGTTTCAACCGGTCGAACAACTTCTGTAGATGATCTAAGTGCTCTTCTTCAGTTTGGGACCTAGCGATCATGTCGTCCACATACACTTCGATCTCATGATGGATCATATCATGAAATAAGGCAACCATGGCACGCTGGTAGGTTGCCCCAGCATTCTTTAACCCGAACGGCATGACCTTGTAACAGAAGGTGCCCCACTGAGTAACAAATGTAGTCTTTTCCATGTCTTCAGGTGCCATCTTGATCTGATTGTAGCCTGAAAAGCCATCCATGAAAGAGAATACTTTGTGTTGAGCTGTATTATCCACAAGGACATCAATGTGAGGTAAGGGGAAGTCATCCTTGGGGCTGGCCCTGTTCAGATCCCTGTAATCAACACACATTCTGACCTTACCGTCCTTTTTAGGTACCGGCACCACATTAGCAACCCACTGAGGGTAAGAAGTCACTGCAAGGAAACCGGCGTCAAACTGTTTCATGACCTCGGCTTTAATCTTCTCGGACATCTCTGGACGCATCCGACAGACCTTTTGTTTAACTGGAGGGCAGTCTTCCCTAGTCGGCAAGTGATGAACGACAATATCGGTATCCAACCCTGGCATGTCTTCGTAGGACCAGGCAAAGATCTCCATATAGTCATGCAGCATCCTGGTTAACCGTTGCTTCACGCTGAGCTCTAGGTTAGCACCAATCTTTACCTCTTTTCTGTCTGCCTCAGTACCCAGGTTTATTGTTTCCACTGGCTCTTCATGGGGTTGAATTGCCCTCTCTTCTTGAAGCAACAGTCTTGCAAGCTCGCCAGGCACTTCGCAATCATCTTCACCTTCGTCTTCGGCTAAGTTGATCGGATTTTCGAAGTCATAATTGGCATTAGCAGAGCTGTTATCAGCGAGATCCAGAGTGGATTGGAACCTGTATGAGTGAGTGTGTGTGTAAATACAGCTTTTTTTGAAAATTATGTAAAGGAAAGGAAAGATAGAAAAGGAACACAATATTTGCAATGCGAAAAGTACGTCCAAGATTTTCATTCATGATGTATAAAATGACAGTTTGTATGCCCTCACAAATAGAACCACGGTGCCTCGGGTAAGACATCGGGCCATAGAGTTTATCATTGTTTATTACAAAATAACAAAACATGGGAATTCATTACTGTGTCACAAAGGTAACAGGGGTATGATCCTTTGCACTCCAATTGTTCAATCCTTCTTCGGTCGTCGGATAAATCCAGCTGTTGAATTCGGCTTCGTCCACTTCAAGGTCTTCCCCGACAGCATTCGCTTCTGAACCTTTAATAAATACCGGAGGCCTTCCGATCTTCTCTTTCCTCATAGCTCTCTGCCCTTCTGAGGTGAAACCCAGCCCAAGCTTATCAGTCTTCTGGGTGAAGTCTGGAAGTCTGCCCCAGTTGGCAACTTCACCTTTCTGCACCACAGCCCTGGCATCCTTTAGGGAAGCCATCTTCAGAGGACCACCTGCTTCTGCTGTTTCTGCTGCGATTGGAAACACCTCCTCGAAATGCTGAAAGGGGGTCTCAATGAACTCCCCATCCATCTCAATGTATCTGAACGAGTTTAGGTGGCTCACCATGTATTCTTCCTCACCTTGCACGGTGACAATCTTCCCTCTGACGGGGTACTTCAGCTTTTGATGCAAGGTAGAGGTCACTGCCCCAGCCTTATGTATCCAGGGTCGACCCAGCAGACAAGAGTAAGATGGACGGATGTCCATCACATAAAAAGTGGAATCGAACACCTGAGAGCCTACACGAATCGGAATGTCCACCTCCCCATGGACCATCCTCTTTGAACCATCAAAGGCCCTGACAATGATGTTGCTGGGTTTCAAATCCAGGCCTTCACAATCTAGACGATCCAGAGCCTTCTTGGGTAGCACATTCAAAGATGACCCAGTATCAACCAACACATGTGCCAAGGTGGTGCCCCTGCATTCGATTGAGACATGCAGAGCATCATTATGATCTTTCCCCTTCGTGGTCAAATCAGCGTCTGAAAAACCCAAGCCATTATCTGCCGTTAGACTTGCCACGCAATCAGTGAATTGGACTGCAGAAGTTTCATGTGGCACATGGGCCGTCTTGAGGAATGAGATGAGGGCCTTTGCATGGGCCTCAGAGCACAGCAGTAAAGAGAGCATAGATATCTTGGAGGGCGTATGCCCCAACTGTTCCACGACATTAAAATCGCTCTTCTTTATAATCTTCAAAATCTCCTCCATCTCTTGTGGGGAAGCCTCAGCAGCTATGGGTATGGGTGCCTCCATCTGGGCAGGCTCGGTTTCAATTCCCTTGCCCCGAGCATTGGATGACTCGGCAGCAGGAGAAACAACTGGATCCGCAGCAGGAACAACAACTTGATCAGCAACGGGAGTAGGTGTACTTGCAGGAATTATCAAGAGCGGTCTTCGGGCAGCAGGTGGCGCAATGTCAGGCGAGAAGAGCCTGCCACTGCGGGTAACTTTGGCCGGGCCAGTGATGTCACAGATGCTGGCGCCAGCGTTGAGCTCTTGTTTAACTCCGTTTATATATACGTCTGCCCCATAGTGCCAAGGGACAGCTTTATTGGATATATAGGGCAGGGGCCCAGGAACAGTGATAGTAACAGGTGCAACGGTCAGAATTTGGATGGGCTTCTTCTGGAGAGCCGGGATCGGATTGTTGAAGATAGTCACCACAGAAACTTCTTCCATTGGAGCCAAACGAACAGCAGACTTCTTGAATAGAATCTCCTTGCTATCCATTAAGCTTTGGATGCCTAACTTTAGCAAGGGACAACCGGATGGGGACACAACACAGAATAGGCAACCCTCACTACAACCCGGAAATAAACCGGCCTGCAGTAGATTCTTCTTAACGATCTTTAAAGGAGTGGCTAGATCATCCACAGAAACAGCATAAACATCTTCATCAACAGCATTTACCCCGTGCTGTGGCATGGGGGCAGTGACTACATTCGGCTTTGCAGGCGCTTCGAATTGTATCTCTTTAGCATCGATAAGGTCTTGCACCTTATTCTTTAACGCCCAACAGTCATCAGTGGCATGCCCCGGGCTGTCTGAATGGTAAGCACAACGGGCATTCGGGTTGTACTTAGGAGAGGTAGTGTTTGAGAACTTTGGCGCCTCCTTGACAGTCACCAAATTGGTGGATAGCAACTGTGGCAGGATTTGCGATAGGGTCATGCTTAACCGGGTAAACTCTCTCCGGGGTCTATCAGCCCTTTGAGGATTGTTTGGCCGAGGAGCGGCAGCAGGCTTAGCAATCATCACCGCACTGACAGATTGGCGGTGCTCCGGTCTCTCTGATCTCCTAGAACCATACACGGCACTAGACTCCTTTTTAAACGGCTTCTTTTCTGAACTAGAGGATGATGCCCCCTTTGCAATCTTCCCAGATTTCAGCCCAGCTTCGATTCTCTCTCCAGTCAAGATTAAATCAGTGAAACCAGCAGAAGAATTCCCAATGAGATGGTTAAAAAACGGCCCAGATAGGGTCCCCAAGAACATGTCCACTAACTCTCGATCAGTCAAAGGTGGCTGCACCCTGCCAGCCAGATCCCTCCACTTCTGCGCGTATTCTTTAAAACCTTCACTTGCACCTAACGACATACCCTGGAGTTGGGTACGTGTGGGGGCAAGGTCGGCATTATACTGATACTGCTTATAGAAAGCAGTAGCCAGCTCCTCCCAGTTACGAACTTTGGTCCCATCCAGCTGATAGAACCATTCGAGATGAGTCCCTGAAAGACTCTCCTGGAAGAAGTGGATCCATAGATTCTTGTCCGCAGAGTACGGCTGAATTTTCCGAACATAGGACCTCAAATGCAGCTTGGGACAGGATGCCCCGTCATACTTGGAGAAGGTGGGAGCTTTGAACTTGTGCGGGATAATTATACCAGTCGACAAACCCAGATCTCCAAAATCCAGCCCAGGTGCCTGTTGCACCTCCATAGCCTTCAGCCTGTCCTCCAGTTGTTTGTATCTGTTGTCTTCAGGAGGGTACTGCTCTTCATCAAAATCCGTCTCGTTGTCGGAGACCACTGGAGTAGGAACCTTGACTTCTGCCTGAGAAGGACTCCTGCCAACAGAAGAACCAGCCTCTTCATGTTGCAGAGTATTACCCAACCTTCGGCCCGAGTTGAACAGAACAGTTCTTCTCTTCTTCTTCTTTTTCAGGAGCATAGTCTTTAATTCCTCTTGGCCCTTAGCTAGACCCAGGATTAGCTCTTGAAACTGCGCATTCTGCGCCTGGAGAGCCTTGATTGATGTCTCTGTTGATTCAGATCCGGGATTCATGATGCTGAAATAAACAGCGAAGAACTGTAAGCAACCTGAAAAGGGGAAAAACCTGCTATGCACATGATGTATGAAATGCGTATGTAATGCATTCAAGGGTTCGAAAGTTCAAATTCGTTGTAGACAAGAAAAGAACGCATGTTATCATTAAAGAAATCATTGTTTAATACATCAAAGCCTCATGGGCAAAAAATACAAAAATCAAGTCAATCCCAAAATACACTGCGCATCCTCTTCGGAGCTATGTAGGTGTTGAGGTTCCTCTCCTCATGCAACAGACGGGTGAGCTCCAAGACTTTCTTTTCACTGGCATGCAGACTAGTCTCAAGAGAATTCCTTTCCTCCTTAAGCTGGATCCAGCTCTTCTGCATCTCTTCCCAGGATGTGGGCATATCAGGGTGCTGAATAACATGAGATACTTCCCCTTCCAAGGCAGGCTCTTTGATTACTGGAAGCATGTGAGGATAAGGCATGACTAGCTTCTGAGAGCGAGTGCGGACCCATTTGAGATAAGGCTCCAAAGGGATGGAGTTCCTGTGCCCCAGTGTCTTGCTGTCTATCCTACTAGGCATCCTCCAGGCCCTGATAAATCTCTGACGAAGTCCTTGAGTATCACTGTCGAAGTCAAAAACTATGTCAGGAATCAACATGTCATGAGGACCGTCCCTCCGAGCATAACCAAACTGTCTCCAAGCCAGGCATGGGCTATAAGTAATACCTCCTCTGATTCCAAGTAAAGGAACATTAGGGTACTCCCCACAACGATCAATGATAGTGACATCTCCTCTGGATCTAGGACACCAGTGTATATCTGCATGTGTAAGAGTCATCAACCGTTGTGACCATCTCAAACACCGCTCATTCTTCAGGACTGATTGGGGAAGGTGCGAAATAAACCACCTTCCCAGGAGAGGAGTGCAACACATAAGGACACCTCTTTTTCTCATGGTTCGAGTGTAACATGAGTGAAGGATGTCCCCCAGCAATGTAGGTATAGGGTTCCTGGACATAAAGATCTGAACGGCACTGATATCAATGAGCTGATCTGGGTTAGGGAACAACACCAAACCATAAACAAGGAGGGTTACCACTTCTTCAAAAGCTTGTAAGTCAAGGGAGTTCCAACATTCATGGGCCTTCTCAAACAGAAACCTGGCTAAGAACCCTTTGATACCACTTCTGACTTCCCAATGTCCCTTGAGGTCAGATGACTGTAGGTGCAAGGCTTTAGCAATCTCTTCAAGCTTAGGTTCCCTTTCTGTACCGTTGAAGGGTAGCTGATCAAGGATAGGGATCTTCAGGAGCCGGGAGAACTCCTCCAATGTAGGTACCAACTGATAGTCCAAGAAGGTAAAGCAGTGATGCAGAGGGTCAAAGAATTGGAACAAGACCTTTATCATATCTTCCTCAATGTTGGTGTTGACCAAGCTGATGAGGCTTCCATGCCTGTCACTGAATGAAGAGTTCTCGGGAATCCTGGATATAAGCTCCTTGAGCTGAGGAGGGACCCTTACAAGATTGACCTGAATTGTCTTTCTACGAGCAGTTTCCATGTCCTACAAAACAAGAACAAAGATGAAAATTCGAACCCCTGAAATGGTTAGTCAATGCATATGATGCTGGATGATGTCATGATGCTATGATTAAACACACCACAGATATTTACAAAGACAAACATGTAGGGCAAACAAGGCACACAAGACAAGCCCTTAAGGTTTAAGGCCAGCATGGGGTCTGGGTAGTACCCTCTTAGAGTTGGTGGGTTCATACCTGTCCTAATCAAAGTAACCGGGTTCTAAGGTTCCCAATATCACGGGATTGCTTTCATTGTTCATCGTTTCGATTTAGCCACTGAACTGGCGACCGAAATATTCCAGGAAAGCAACCCTCAATTGAGTGTAGTATCGAGTATCAACCAACCCCGGACTGCACCAAGGTCAGTTATCTCACTACCCTAAAGAGGCCAAGATAGTTCAATTAAGGTTCCTAAGGTCTGTTGATGCTTCACGACACCACGCGGAGGCCCCGTACTCTCCTTGACTGAACTCAAGGGTTACCGGTACACACCAAAGTGCCACATCAACGTAGCAGACTGTTTCAACCGTGTCGGTATACCCCGCACAGTTCCCTCACAGCCTTGTTGCTACTTTCTAAGAAAGGTATCCCCCAGATCCGGGTGTAGGATCTATAGAACTCCCAAGCAACCCACAATTTAAAGCACACAAGGAAAACAATTGAAAACATAGTTATAAGCTAGCCCTAAGGTACACCTCACTTTAAGATGTATCCCCAGCAGAGTCGCCAGTTCTGTGATCGGTGGATCTGGAACTGACTGTTTAACGCTGGTTCGCGAAATGTCGCGGAAGCAAGAGTCGCCACCGTCTTTTATTTTCTCCAAATGGAAAGGACAAAAGCACAGAAAAATTCCTTAAAGAGATTGCTCTCGGTTCGGGAGGTAGGTTATAGAAAGGGAAGGTGTTAGCACCCTTTCTATCCATGGGCTCTTAGATACTTGCTCAATGTGTTTTCAAAATGTTTGCTTGCTTTTCAATGTGGGTTTAAAAAAGCTTCTTTGAAAAATTTCAGTTCGACTCGTACGTCAGAGTGTTTGAAAAATTTGCTTTGAAAGCTTTTGAAAAGTGTCAGTGTGAAAAGTCTTTTTGAGTTTGTTTTGAGATTAGAGCAAGTATCCTTGAGAACCTACCTACCCTAAGGAATTCGTCTGTGTAAATGTCCTTAAAAGTAGTGCCATCCCACCATTGAGAGGTAGGTAGCACCACCGTTGGAGGTGTTCGGGTCAATTCGAGTTTTAGGGACATGGTGATCACCAGAGCAATGGGAAGACACCTTAGAAGCTACCCTCATGCCAGGTTCCCGGATCATGAGGACTTACTAAGACATCCTCTACTCGACGATCACCTTTCGAGGCAAGGCAACAGTGAGGCGTACCCTAGGGGTGGTGTGTGCGAATTGTGTGTCATGTTTCAGTTATTTGTCTTGTCATGTTTATTTGTGTTCTACGCTTGATTTTATTTAGACATTCATTCTTGCATGCTTTTTAACAGTTATAAGTTGCGAGGAAATAAATCTAAACTATTACAAATGGCGCGGGTCCACATCGCCAAAATTAAACCGGACCCGATTTAGCGGAAAATAAATAAAGCGATAAAAGTGCGATAAATAAATGTACATGGCCTTGGGAGAGATATATAATTATAATTGAACGACATAAGATAAATGCGCGAAGTAAAGGAATTGAAACGAAACTAGGGCGTTGGACCCTTTTGCAAAGTATTAATGGTTAATGAGAATTAAAAAATTAAATGATTAAATAAAAATGATATTTTTGTGTTTTTAGATTTAATAAGGAAAAGAAGTTAATTGAAATTAAGTTAAACGGCAAACCCTAATTCTAATATTTTTTAATTATCATGAAAGAATTAAAATATAATCTACATTAAACCCTAATTTATTTATGTACATTTAATAAAAATAAAATAATAAATAAATAATATTGTGAGAAAAGGAAAAATTAAAAAAAATATAAAAATTATCAATTAACCTAATTCTACATTTTTTGGATTTTTATTAAAAGGAATTAAAGTTGACAACCTAATTAAACTAAGTAATCTACATTTTTATTTATTCATGAAAATAATTAATATATAAATATTTATTAATTTTTGGCCTTTTCTGATTTTTGAGTGTTTTTATATTTTGTAGAAAAATAAATTAATTATGTTAAAACAATAAAGTAAATAAAATAACAAAAATAAAAATAAGAAGAAAAATATAAAAAGGCCAAACCAAGGTGGGGTGTAGCCCCAATTTGTGAGGTCAGGCCTTAGCATTTCAGGCCCATTTGATTTGGAATCCGTTTGACTTTACTAATCATGTGCCAACGCGTTGACCTGCTGTATGCTGCGCCTTGAATATTGGTCATTGATCTGATCATGTTGGACGCGTGTGTGGCTTGAGTTGAAGACGTATGGTGAATCCTTGTCTTATGCCTGCATGAGATTACCAAAGGAAAAATAATATGAAATTGTTGAAGACCTGGGACTTGAACCCAGGTCTTGAGGATCATTCCTGTCACGTGCTACCAACTGAACCAAACGCTTTTAGTTAACATATAATAATACGTAAATATAATAAATAAAACATAATGCTAATTGGTTAAAAACGCGCGAATTTCAAAAGGACCTATCACCAATGGACACGAGGTCGTCTTCTTCCCCACCCTGTAAAACAAAACCCATAGGCGACGGTTTTTATAGCGTTGCATTAGGGTGTCTATCAAAAAATAGCGAATAGCCCCTCGTCGCTCATAAATTGAGCGCGAGGGGGCCATCCTTTTCGTCTTCAATCCCTGAATCCATTGGTGGTCATCTGGAGCTCTGATTTTTCTTGATTAAGAAACCCCTAATTTTGAAACCTGCCAAACCCTAATATCGTTCATGGTGAAATCATGTTTATGCCACAAAAACTCAATTAATTATGATGGTTAGTTCACAAACTTCATAAGGAGCATGAATATACAAACAAAAATGCAAAAAGATGCTTAAATCATGCTATGCGATTTCAAGATTTTCTTGGTACAGTTTGAGTTCCCGATACCAATTCAAGGCGTTTTGCTTGTTGTTTATGATTGAGAAATGTTCAAGAATGTCTCAGGATGTTATTGGAATGAAACTTGCGCTTTGAATCGCCTCCTAGAACTGATTTCAGTTTTGGATTTTTGGAGAAATTTCTCAAGTTTGTGAAGGGTCTTTGGGCGCAGCTTGCAGTCTAATCCCATTAGGGTTATGATTCTGAGTATGTATAGAGCATGCTAGGTCAAAAATATTGCACAAAATCTCAAGCATTCATGGTTTTACATATTTGATTTTATGAAATCTTTTTGAATCTTTTCCATGTGCATTTGTGTCAATTAGGTTTCAATCAAGCCAAAACCTTCTATATTAGCATGTGCACGAAATCTCAAGTTCAAATCATGCATAAAAAGATTTGTTTAGGTTAAGTTTATATTTTTCATGTATTAAAATGATTTAAATGAATATAAATTAATATAAATTCAAATAAATAATTAAAAAATATGAAAATACTTCCCTTTGGGCCTAGTGGTCGTGCATAGGCTTGGCATGAAGAAACTTGGAAGAAAAATGGGCCCATTTGCATTTTTAGGCCTTTTGCATCAATGTTGACTTTCAAAAATTTCCAAAAATTTCCCAACTTCCACAAGGCATAACTTGGTCAATTTTTAAGCTTTTCACATGTTCTTGGACATTTTGGAAAGGTCTTTGAGTCCTTTAACCAATGCCTTTGGTCCCATGTCATTTTGATTTACCAATCTCAAGTTATGGCCTTTGACTTAAAGTCACTTTTTGTTGACTTTTGAAAATGACCTATAATGTTGAAATTGATAACTTTTTGTGAGAGCATTTCTTGGACTTGGAATATGAAGATGAGTTGTAGGAAATGTCTTTCTCTTCAAAATGAGCTTTGGATGGAATTTTTCTGATAATCCATGTGAAAGTTATGCCCTGGTCAATTTCAGTTGACTTTTTCAGCTGTCCAAATATAGTAACTTTTGCATCTTTGATGATTTCTGAGCCAAATTTTGAGAATCATGATCAAGCATTGATCAAATGATGTTCATGGCTTCAAAATGATATATTGACCAAAAATTTGAACTTTTGACTGTCAAATGACCATTTTGCCCCTACAGTTGACTGTAGTGCAATCTAGGGTTTTGACTGTGCAATTTTGAGCTGAATGCCTTGAAACTTGACATGAGGATACTTGACCATCTTTGTAAGCATATGAGACTTGATTGGGCCTTTGAAAAGTTCATTTGCTTGACCAGAACTCAAACCCTAGTTTTGACTGTATAGGAGACAGTTGAGCTGCACAACCCTGGGGGAATTTTGTGACCTTGACTTTGACAAATCTTGGAGAATATGGGAGGGCAAATTTTGGGGTACAACAGTTTGTATAAACGAATGAACACTTGGCTAAGATGGTAAAAGAAGCGCGTTGGAAGGGAAAGGACCTGGGTTCGAGTCCCAGGTCCAATGTTTTATGTTTTCTAACTTATTTCTTTTAGATCCAATGCGTTTCCTTCCCCTGCATACACCATACACCATCAATTCTCCATCCATGAGATCCCAGGTGTCCAGATCTAGCGCACCAAACTTGCAGTCCCATGGTGGACCTTCCTGCCACAGTGTGATACGGTGGGAAGAACTGACTGTTTTTTTGGAATGCTGGTTTGCGTTTTGCGTTTTTTGTTTGCAAAATGTCGCGGTAAGCAAGAGTCACAACCGACTTTTATTTTATCCAACAAGGAAAGGAAAAAAGCACAGAAAAATTCCTTTTTTCGAGATATTTCTCGGGTTCGGGGGGTAGATTATAGAAGGGGAAGGTATTAGCACCCTTTATATCCGTGATTATCCACGGGCTCTAAGGTACTTGCTCATTGTTTTCAAAATTGTTTTCTTTGTGCTTGTGGGTTTGAAAAAGTTTTTGTTTTAAAACTTCGATTTAACTCTTGCTTCTGTCCTCAAGAGTGTAATGAAGTGTTTTGAAAACTTTGTTTGAAAAAGGAGTGTAAGTGTGAAAAAGTTTTGTTTTTGAAAGAGCAAGTATCTAAGAACTATCTACCTACTTGAAAAAGGAATCATCCTATGCTAATTTCCTTTAGACAATGTTATCCCACTATTAATGAGTAGGTAGCACCGTCGTTGGAGTTTGAGGGTCAATTCGAATGAGGGACATACGGTCACTAAAGCAATGTTAGGACGCCTTAGCAGTAACCCTAATGTCTTAGATCATTTGTTTGAGGCAACAATATTCGAGGCAACCATTTCGAGGCGACTATGATCTTTTAGACAAGAGGGCGACCTCTAAAACGACCTATACTCAATGACCGTATACGAAGGCAACCAAGTGGGGTGTACCCTAAGAGTGCGCATGTACGAGTGTGTCGTTTTCAGTTTATTTTTATCTTTGTACATGTCAAGGATGATCTAATTTGATTTTAGTTTAAGCATTCAGTCTTGTCATGCAAACCCTATTATCAAACATCTAACAGTTATAATTTGCAGAAATTAAAGGTGGAATTTAAATTACAAGGCGTCGGGTATTTACATCGCCAAAAAAAACCCTTTGAAAAATAAAATAAAGCGATAAAAATAATTAAATGTCCTATTTAACTATTAAAATCCGTAAGCAGATACATTAATATGATAAAAATAAATAAAGCGTGCGAGAAATTAAACCGAGTGCGAGTTTAGGTTTTGACCCTTTTGGTTAAAGAAAATGTCTTTTTGGTTTTTGTTGTGTTTATTTTAAGAAAGAAATTAATCCTAAGTTAAATAACTAAATTAAATTAATAAATTAATTAATGAAAAAAAATAAATTATGACATATTTTTGGGTTTTTGTTATTTTAAGAAAGAAGATAAAATTAATTAAATTAGTAGTTAAAACCTAATTAAATCTAATTAATTTTAATTATTTACAAAAATGAATTAAAGTTTTCTAATTAAAAACCTAATTAATTAATAAGTTTATTAAGAAAAATAAAAGTTTAAAATTTGATTGAATAAAAAAATATTTTTGTGATTTTATTTGATAAAAAAAGGAATTTTGTGATTGGTTAGAAAATTAATTAAATAAAATAAAACAATTAAATTAGATAAAACAAAATAAATAAAAGAGAGAGGAGTTGGGCCTGATTTTGAAGGGTGTGAGTAGCAAATCTGTAGGCCCAATAATGTTGGCTCGTTTGACTTTTTGGATCTGGTGCAGGCATGTTGACTTGGCCTCTTGGTGGACCTCGAATCATTGACCACCAGATCTGGCCTTTAGCCATCTGGCGCTTGGATGGATGAGGGAGTATGGTGGGTTGCAAGCTTGAGCGTGCATGTGATTATCTGCAAATAATTGAGAAAAGGCAAATTGCTGGAGGCAGGGATCGAACCCCTGACCTCCAGCCTTGGAACACTTTAAGGGTGACATGGCAACCGCTGGGGCGTGTTGTTGTTTGTTAATAATAACATAAACAATATAATATATATAAAAACGAATCAATGGCCTGAAAAAACAAAAAAAGGCGCGCTATTTTTGAATGGTCCAATGGATGGACGCCAGCTCTTCGTCCCCTTCCTCAAACCCCTGTAACTTTACCTGCGGATTTTTATCCGCAGCTAAAAGTGCAGCTTACTCGTAAAATCGTCCTTAGGCAATAAAAATGACTTTCAAGGGCATGGTCATGCTCGCCTCAACCTCCTGGATATAACCATGTCCATCATGTACCTCAATTTTACCTGAAACAAAAGTCCCTAAAAACATAAACAAAACCCTAGCCATGGCGTTTCATGGTTACAGTGCATATAAATCAAATTGGTTATTGCCAATAGTTTGCAAATGATGTGAGGGTTACTGATATGCAATTATTCCATGAAAACGATGCCTAATTTCAGAGATGCGAAATCAAGAACAGGGGCAAGTAGCGAGAGACTTACAGTGTGTTTGAGGACCTGATAATGCTTGGCTTGGATCCAGTTAGCTTGTGTGAATGGCCAGGAATCGATTGGGATATGTCTCCAGCCTTGAAAATGCCTTTAACCCTGATTTTGATCTCTCACTTTTTTGTGATTTTTTCAACTTTGGTTCAGCCTCCACCAATGCTCTCTAACCCTTATTTCGTTTCCTTCAGCTTGCTTATGTATTGTATGTTGCATTAGGTTCAGAAACCTGGCCCAAATCTCTCCATATCAATGCTCATGAATTTGATTTGATTCCACCATTAAAACCTTCCAAATTTGATTTGATTTGGATCTTTTTGTGCATACAAGCCTTGATTCGAATTTGATTGCAATGCTAGCTGTGACCAAAGCCTAAAACAATCAAAAAATCATGAGATATCAATGACTTGGATTTTATATGATTTTATTTGATTTAAAATGAATAAATTCAAATAAAAATCAAATTAAATAATAAAATGAGATATGGGCACATGGATGAAGCTAGTGCACGTGGGAAATGATGCAAACTCAAATCAAGTGGAAAAGAATGGGCCCATTTGGCAAAATTTGAAGTTTGGGGGATAGTTGACTTTTGGCAACTTTGCAAAAAAGTCCAATTTCAACAATGCATAACTTCTTCAATTTTGAACTTTTGGAGGTGTTCTTGGACTTTTTAGAAAGCTTGACATATCCTCTAATCAACCCTTTTGGTCTCATCGCATTTTGATATTCCATGCTCAAGTTATAAGCTTTGACAAAAAAGGTGTTTTTGTTGACTTTCAAAAATGACCTATAATGTCCAAATTCATAACTTCTTGTGAGTGCATTTTCTGATCTTTGGATATGAAGATGGATTATAGGGAATTGGATCCTCTTCAAAAATTAGCTTTGGATGGGTCATTTATCATAAAGTATGAGAAAGTTATGCTTGGTCAAAGTTGAGTTGACTTTTCCTATAAAACCCTAATTTAGCAACTTTTGAATCTTGATGAATTTTGAGCAATCCTTGATGAATCATGATCAAACCTTGATCAAATGATGAAATAAACTTCAAAATGAGAATGTTGACAAAAAATCTTGAAGTTTGACTGTATGTAGGTCACAGTTGACTTTTGCCCTAGCACAGTCGACTTTTGGACCTTTTGAGCAATTGACTGAGCAATCTTTCTCTTCAAGGCTTGAAACTTGACATGGATGACCTTGAGAACATGTTAGGACATTGGTGAGCACTTGAGATCATTTGGACTCAAGGATCTTGATGCAACACAAAACCCTAATTTGGTGTAGACTGCCTTATGAGGGAGCTTGTCTGGCTAATTCTTGAGCAACCTTGAGCAACTTGGAGATTTTTCTTGCAGTGTCTTGAGAAATATGGGAGTGAAAATTTTGGGGTACAACAGCTTCCCCTGTTCAATCTTCTTAAACCTGAGGATGTAGATTGGCTTTCATGCCTTTCGTGATCCAAAGGTGGAAGATGATTGAACACTAGAGTGCCCAGAAATTTGCACTCGTATGAAGTGGTATCAGCCTTGTGATGTCGGGAATGGGCTTACAGATGCCATTTGGAGATTTCCGACGAGGGGATATGCTTAATGATGCCATCTGAAGGAGTGTCGATCGCGTAAGAGATTCCTTGGCGAGAGCTTGTATACATGTTGTTGTAGAAGATTCCGCTGGGGAAGTCTAATTTTGTTGAGACTTAGGAACTTGCCTGTACTTCAGTTGAGAGACCGTCTTTACTGAGTTTTAAGAACTTGTCCGTAATTCAACTGAGGGGGGAAACATCTTCATCAAGATTTAAGAACTCGCCCGCAATTCAAATGAGAAAACTTCTCTGCTGAGATTTAGGAACCTGTCTGTAATTCGACGGAGGAACTTTATCGAGATTTAGGACTTTGTCTGTAATTCAACTGAGAACAACTCTGTCGAGATTTAAGAACTTGTCAGTAATTCGACTTTAGGGAAACATCTTCATCGAGATTTAAGAACTTGCCCGTAATTCAACTGAGAAAACTCTGCTGAGATTTAGGAACTCGTCTGTAATTCGACGGAGGAACTTGTCGAGATTTAGAACCTTATCTGTAATTCAACTGAGAATAATTCTGTTGAGATTTAAGAACTGGTCAGTACTTTGACTGAGGGAAACATCTTCATCGAGATTTAAGAACTCGCACGTAATTCAACTGAGAGAACTCTGCTGAGATTTAGGAACTCGTCTGTAATTCGACGGAGGAACTTGTCGAGATTTAGGACCTTGTCTGTAATTCAACTGAGGATAATTCTGTTGAGATTTAAGAACTGGTCAATACTTCGAATGAGGGAAACATCTTCATAGAGATTTAAGAACTCGCCCGTAATTCAACTGAGAAAACTCTGCTGAGATTTAGGAACTCGTCTGTAATTCGACGGAGGACTTTGTCGAGGTTTAGAACCTTCTATGTAATTCAACCAAGGATAATTTTGTTGAGATTTAAGAACTGGTCAGTACTTCGACTGAGGGAAACATCTTCATCGAGATTTAAGAACTTGCCCGTAATTCAACTGAGAACACTCTGCTGAGATTTAGGAACTCGTCTGTAATTCGACGGAGGAACTTGCCGAGATTTAGGACCTTGTCTGTAATTCAACTGAGGATAATTCTGTTGAGATTTAAGAACTGGTCAGTAATTCGACTTTGATAAAAGCTTCATAGCTTCTGACTTTTATGAGAATTTAACCGTGTCCTTCCTGAAAGGTAAAGGTCAGTTGTATGTAATGCATGATATATATCAAGCAATGATGTTCTCAAAATAAATGAGATTGTGTTGTATGATGCGTATATGCATGTGTCATGATGTATGGAAATGTAATGTTTTTAGCTGGGGAAAATAAATCCCGAATAGCTGCTGGAGAAAAGAGTTGAATTCTTCGTTTCTGCTGGGGATGGCGAACGAAGATGATTGTGAGAATAAACCTGCAGGAGAGGATAACTCCGTTGGGGAATAAACTGATGAGGAGATTACTCTGTGGGGAAGAGATGCTCTTCTAAGGATTCCACCGATAAATCCTGTTGGGGATGAATTACCGTTGCTGGTGATACTGAATCCTGTTGGGGATTGACTTCTTGTTTGTGAAAGGGAAGAACTCCGCTGGGGATGATCTTTCAGTTGCGACTTCATTGGGGATAACCTTTTAGACTCTAATGGGGATAATCCTTTGAGCTCTGCTGGGGACAATCTTCCAAAGTCTGCTGGGGATGATTCTCCAAATTCCACTGGGGAAGCTTTTTCAGACTGCGCTGGGAAAAATTTCAAACTCCACTGGGGATTTTTTGTATTCTGCCGGGGAATATTCTTATACTCCGCTGGGGAATATTAAGATCTTTCAGTGCTGATGGTAAATAAACTCTGCTTGGGGAGAATATTACCAATTCATTTATAGTTGCGAGTCTCGGCTGGGGAAAGTTATCATTACTCTCTTTTCTTACTCTGCGGGGAGTGAAAGCATTTCAGCCATATTCTTCAGCTAAATCTGCCTTCGTACCTGGTGGATAGAGCAACTGTAAAGCTTGGACAAACTTATTTGCCCCTGTTTCTAATATTACAAGTAATCATCTTTTGTTTCGCATGTAAATATTTATGAGTATCAATTAATGTCAAATGCATATATCAAAAGTGAACATTGGACGTTCTTTGTAAAACAAAACAGAAAAGGGAAACACTATTTGAAATTTCTCTGAAAATGAACTGCATTGATTTTGAAGTTTGGCATGTAAATAGGCGTTTTTGTACAAGAGACTGATGTCCTAGTAAGAGAACGCCGCCGAATAATAGAATTTACACAATTTGTGAAAAAACTAAACAAAACAGCTATGTGAATAATCCCACTGGGTTCCAACTCTGCTATTTCCTTTATGTCCTCGAGCATCTCGTCACTTTGCTACTTGGTTGAAGGTAGGTCAGATTGATTAGTGTCGTCCGAGCTTGATAGTTGATACCGAAGTCCGGTTGCAAGGTGATCCAATGAGACATAGTGTTACGCTTTGATCCCTAATTTTTTCTTGGACCGCCCTTTCGGTTTTCATTCCACCGGGATACCCTTTTTTTGCCCAAGCCGCCTTTTCAGGTTTTCGACTTGCCGGGTGTACAGTTTTTTTTCATTTTCGTCCCTTATTTTTGCCCGAACCCTTTTGGTTCGCCGGGACGCCCTTATTTTTGCCTAGGCCAGTCGAACTAACGGGTCTTTGATTATGCGTAGTATTTTTTTCACTATGTCTGCATTGACGGGGTGAGGAAGGTCGTCACCATCCATGGTGGTTAGAATCATAGCTCCTCCTGAGAAAATGTTCTTAACCACAAATGGCCCTTCATAGGTAGGGGTCCATTTGCCCCTGGGATCACCTTGAGGTAAGATAATACGCTTGATTACCAGATCCCCAACTTGATACTCTTGTCGTTTAACTTTCTTGTTAAATGCCTTGATCGTCCACTTTTGATACATTTGACCATGACAAATAGCAGTAAGTCTATTTTCGTCGATTAAGTTCATCTGATCAAGCCAGGCCCGAATCCAATCATCCTCGCTCAAACCTGCATCCTTCATAATCCGAAGAGAGGGTATCTGAACTTCAATGGGCAAGACGACCTCCATACCATATACCAAGAAATAGGGGGTTGCCCCTGTTGACGTCTGCGCTGAGGTACGGTACCTATGAAGAGCAAATGGTAACATCTCGTGCCAATCTTTGTATGTCACCGTCATCTTCTGCACAATCTTCTTAATGTTCCTATTAGCCGCTTCAACAACCCCATTCATCTTCAGCCGATAGGGAGAAGAGTTGTGATGCTGTATCTTGAACTGCTTGCAGAGTTTGGTGATCATCTTATTGTTGAGATTTGTACCATTGTCTATTATGATCCTCTCTGGTACACCATATCAACAAATCAGATTATGCCGAATGAAACGTGCCACGACGTTCTTGGTTATAGTAGCAAAGGAAGCTGCCTCAACCCACTTCATAAAGTAATCAATTGCTACCAGGATGAAACGATGTCCGTTGGATGCCGTAGGTCTGATCTCGCCGATCATATCAATGCCCCACATTGCAAAAGGCCAAGGTGCCGTCAAGACATTCAAAGGTACTAGAGGTATGTGCACCTTATCAGCATAGACTTGGCACTTGTGACACGTCCTAGAATGCTGATAACAGTCGGCTTCCATTGTGGACCAATAGTATCCTGCCCGATTGATTTTCTTTTCCATGGTATGTCCACTGGAATGAGTTTCGAAAGTACCTTCATGTAAATCTACCATGATCCTTTCTGCCTCGTTCTTATCCACACATCGCAGTAAGGTTGAATCATGGTTGCGCTTGTAAAGAATACCATTGTTGATGAAGAACTTCGCCGCGAACCTCCTCAGAAACTTCTTGTCATTAACAGATGCGCCCTCGGGGTATTCCTGAGCCTCAAGATACCTCTTTACCTCATGAAACCAGGGTTTATCTGCTACCTCTTCAGCCTTAATGTCACAGCAATGTGCAGGTTCGTCCAACCTTTCAATGATAATCCGTGGAGCTTCGTTGTCCCAATTGACTTTGAACATAGAAGACATCGTAGCCAGCGCGTCCTCTAACTGATTCTCCTCTCTAGGGAAGTGTTCAAAGGTTATATCTTCGAAATGGGGAAGCAACGTCAATACATACTCCTTGTAAGGAATAAGATTTGGGTGTTTCGTATCCCACTCGCCTTTGATCTGACTGATCACGAGAGCGGAATCTCCGAAAACACTTAGAAACTTAATCCTTAGGTCAATTGCTGCTCGAAGACCCATGATGCACGCTTCATACTTAGCCATATTGTTGGTGCAGTTGAAACATAGTCGGGCGGTGAATGGAGTATGAGAGCCTTTAGGAGATATGATCACGGCACCAATGCCATAACCCAAAGCATTTGAAGCTCCATCAAAGTACATAGACCATCAGGATCCTTCCTCAGGTCCTTCATCCGGTCCAGGCTCTTCACAGTCAGTCACTATCATGATATTCTCATCCGGAAATTCAAAGTTCAAAGACTGGTAATCATCCACTACCTGATATGCCAGGTGGTCTGCCAACACACTTCCCTTGATTTCCTTTTGGGTCGTGTATTGAATGTCATACTCAGTTAATATCATCTACCATCTTGCTATTCTTCCGGACAAGGTAGGCTTTTCGAATATATACTTGATGGGATCCATCTTTGATGTTAATAGAGTAGTGTGAGTCAGCATATACTGTCTCAGCCCGCGAGCAGCCCATGCCAAAGCACAGCAAGTTTTCTCGAGCAACGAGTATCGGGTCTCGCAGTCGGTAAACTTTTTGCTAAGGTAATAAATAGCATGCTCTTTTCAGCCAGACTCGTCATGCTGCCTCAGCACGCACCCCGTTGAGTTTTCGAGTATTGTCAAGTATAAGATCAAAGGTCTCCCTTCAAGTGGAGGCATCATAATGGGTGGCTCTTGGAGATATTCCTTGATACTTTCGAAAGTGGCCTGACATTCATCATTTCATCTTACCACTTGATCTTTCTTCAGCAACTTGAAGATTGGCTCACAAGTAGCAGTCAGGTGCGAGATGAATCGGGTAATGTAGTTCAAACGTCCCAGAAAGCCTCTGACTTCTTTTTCTGTTCGGGGAGCTGGCATTTCCTGTATAGCCTTTACCTTCGCAGGATCCACCTGAATACCCTTATCACTAATGATGAAACCCAGCAGCTTACCAGATCTCACCCTGAAGGTGCACTTGTTCGGGTTTAACCTCAGCTTGTACAACCTCAACCTGTTAAATAACTTCTGAAGGTGGTCAAGATGTTCTTCTTCAGTCTGGGATCTTGCAATCATGTCGTCGACGTATACCTAAATCTCATGATAGATCATGTCATGGAACAAAGCGACCATGGTGCGCTGATATGTTGCCCCAGCATTCTTCAATCCAAAAGGCATGACTTTGTAGTAGAAGGTACCCCATTGAGTAACAGAGGTTGTCTTCTCCATGTTTTCGGGAGCCATCTTAATCTGATTATAACCGGAGAAACCATCCATAAAGGAGAAGACCTTATGCTGAGCGGTGTTTTCAACCAGAACGTCGATATGAGGCAGAGGGAAATCATCCTTGGGGCTTGCCCTGTTCAGATCCCTATAGTCAACACACATTCGAACCTTACCATCCTTCTTCGGCACAGGAACCACATTGGCAACCCACTGCGGGTAAGAAGTAACTGCTAGAAAACCGGCGTCAAACTGCTTCATCACTTCAGCCTTGATTTTCTCAAACATCTCCGGGCGCATTCGACGGACTTTTTGTTTTACTGGAGGACAGTATTCCTTGGTAGGTAGGCGGTGAACCACAATATTGGTATCCAAACCAGGCATATCTTCATAAGACCGGGCAGAGATCTCAACATAGTCTCGCAGCATCTGAATCAGTCGTTGCTTAACACTAAGCTCTAGATTTGCACCAATCTTGACCTCTTTCTTGTCCTCTTCTGTACCCAAATTTACTGTTTCCACGGGCTCCTCATGCGGCTGTATGGCCCTCTCCTCCAAAAGTAACAGTCTTGCAAGTTCACCGGGCACTTCACAATCTTCTTCACCTTTGTCTTCGGCTAAGTTGATCGGACTTTCGAAGTCATAACTGGCAGTAGCAGAGTCGTTATCAGTGATATCCAGAGTGGATATAGACCTGTATATGTGAGTGTGTGTAAAATAGCTATTTTGCAATATATAATAAGAAAAACAAGGAGCGCAAAATTTGAAATGCAAGAAACGTCAAATGCTTTTATTAATGATATATGGAGATGACAAATGTAAAGCCCTCACAAACAAAACCACGGTGCCTCGGGTAAGACACCGGGCCGTAAGGTTTAAAAATTGTCTGTTACAAATTCAAAACAAAAGTCTCATTATTGGGTAATAAAAGAAATTGGCACGAAGTCTTTTGCCGTCTAATTTCTTAATCCACCATCGGCAGTCGGGTAGATCCAACTGTCAAACTCAGACTCTTTAACATCGTCTTCAATGGCATTCACTCCTGAATTGCTGATGAACAGGGGAGGTCTTCCGATCCGTGCACTCTGAACAGCCATTTGAGCTTCTGCAGTGAAACCCAAACCAAACTTGTTAGTCTTATGTGCAAAATCAGGGAGTTGGCCCCAATTTGCACACCCACCTTTCTCAATAACAGCCCGAGCATCCTTGAGGGAATCCATCTTCATTGGAGGATCTTCAGTAACAGTTTCAGTTGATGCCAGCGTCTGGGGAACCTCTTCAAAATGTTGAAACGAGGTTTCAATGAACTCCTCATCTATTTCTACATATCGGGAAGAGTTGAGGTGGCTCACCATGTACTCCTCTTCTCCCCGTACTGTAACAATTTTCCCCTTCATTGGGTATTTCAGCATCTGGTGGAGCGTAGACGTTACTGCCCTAGCTTTGTGGATCCACGGGCGACCCAACAAACAAGAATAAGATGGCTGAATGTCCATCACATAGAATGTAGATGTGAAAACCTGAGAACCAACCTTAATCGGAATATCCACTTCTCCGTGTACCATCCTCTTGGACCCATCAAAGGCCCTGACAACAATGTTGCTTGGTTTCAGCTCTAACCCTTCACAGTCTAACCGGTCTAGAGCTTTCTTAGGTAAAACATTCAGCGATGACCCAGTATCCACCAATACATGAGCAAGAGTAGTGCCCCTGCACTCAATGGAGACATGCAGGGGTTGTGATTCTTCCCCTTAGTAGTCAAGTCGGCGTCGGAGAAACCCAACCCGTTGTCAGCAGTTAAATTTGCCACACAGTCTTTGAACTGGTCGGCGGATGTTTCTTGCGGCACGTGCGCAGTCTTCAGGAAAGCAATCAGAGCCTTGGCATGGGATTCTGAGCATAGCAACAGAGACAACATAGAGATTTTGGACGGGGTTTGCCCCAGCTGCTCGACTACATTGTAGTCGCTCTTTTTGATGATCTTCAAAATTTCCTCCATATCTTGTCTAAAGGCTTCAGCAGTAATCGTCTTCGGTGCCTCCGTCTGGGCAGGCTCACCGGTGGTCCCTTTGCCTCGAGCGTCAGATGACTCGGCAACAGGGGTAAGAATTGGAACTTGAACAGGGACAATAGCAGGTGTACTGGTAGGTGTAATAACAACAGGCTTCCGAACAACTGGTGGAGAGATCTCAGGGGAGAAAAGCCTTCTGATGCGGGTGACTTTACTAGATCCAACAATGTTGCTGACGTCAGTATCAGCATTCAAATCTTGTTTAACTCCGTGATAGTATACGTCAGCCCTGTAGTGCCAAGGGACAGCTTTATCTGACGTATAGGGGATAGGCCCAGGAATGGTAATGATCAGCGGTGCAATTCTCGGAACAGATGTAATTCTAATAGGCTTTCTTGAGGAATCCTTGGAAGAATTGTCGAAAATGGTGATTATAGAAACTTCTTCAGTAGGAACCAAAGGAACAAAAGCCTTTTCAAACAGAATTTCTTTATTATCCATCAGGCGTTAGACACCTGACTTCAAAAGATAGCAACCAGTAGGTAGGACGGCACACAGATGGCAACCTTCGCCACAGCCCAAAAATAAACTGGCTAATAGAAGGTTCTTCTTTACAGTCATCAATGGAGTAACAATGTCTTTCACAGAAACCACAAACGAGTCTTCATCTATAGCATTCACTCCATGTTCAGGCATAGGAGCAGTCACAACATTAGGTCTTTCAGGTGCTTCGAACTCAAACTCCTTAGCATCGATCAGGTCCTGTACCTTATTCTTCAAAACCCAACAGTCATTCGTATCGTGCCCCAGGCTATCAGAGTGAAAAGCACAATGGGCGTTCGGATTGTACATGGGTGATGTTGTATTGGGATTCTTCGGGGCCTCCTTCGGAATTACCAAGTTGGTCTTCAATAACTGCGGCAGAATTTGGGATAAAGTCATGTTCAACTGAGTGAATTGTCTTTGCGGCCTCTCGGCCCTTGGTTGATTGTTGCGCTGAGGAGAAGCAGCAGGTCTTGATATAACCACCGCATTAATTGCTTGACGGCGTTCAGGTCTATTATGGCTCTTCGCGCTGTAAACTGCATTGGATTCCTTCTTAAAAGGCTTCTTTTCGGTGCTTGATGAAGCACCCTTCTGTATCTTGCCAAATTTGATACCAGCCTCAATTCTTTCCCCGATCATGATCAGCTTTGTAAACCCGGACGATGAACTTCCAATCAGATAGTTGAAATAAGGACCCGACAAGGTCCCCAGAAACAACTCCACTAGCTCCCTATCAGCCAAGGGTGGTTGCACTCTTCCAGCAAGGTCCCTCCACTTCTGAGCATAGTCTTTGAAACCTTCGCCCGCACCCATAGACATACCCTAAAGTTGGGTACGCGTAGGAGCGAGGTCGGCATTATATTGGTACTGCTTGTAGAAAGTAGCAGCCAAATCCTCCCAATTACGGATACTAGCTCCTTCCAACTGGTAAAACCACTCAAGTTGAGTCCCTGAGAGACTGTCTTGAAATAAGTGGATCCAGAGATTCTTGTCAGCGGTGTATGGCTGAATCATTCTAACATACGAACGGAGGTGCAGCTTTGGGCAAGAAACCCCGTCGTATTTAGAAAAGATTGGTGCTTTAAACTTGTGGGGGATTACCACCCCAGATGACAAACCCAAGTCTCCAAAGTCCATACCAGGCACTTTCTGAACTTCCATCGCGCTCAACCGGTCTTCCAGTTGCTTATATCTATCCTCAGCCGGAGGATACTAGTCTTCGTCAAAGTCAGTCTCGTTGTCGGAAACCACAGGGCTAGGAGCCCTCCTTTCTTCCTGATTATCTCCCCCTCCAGATGAGTGAGTCAAATCAACCTCTTATCGTAAATTGTTCCCAAATCTACGACCCATATTCAGTAGGACCGTCTTCTTCTTCTTCTTCTTCTTCTTCTTATCTTTCAGGATAAGGGTCTTCAGATCTGGCTGACCCTTAGCCAAACTCATGAACAATTCTTGGAACTGGGCGTTTTGAGCTTGCAGAGCCTTGATGGCTTGTTCAGTTGATATTTCAGAAGACATGATGCTGAAATAAACAGCGAAGAAGATGAGAAAAACCTGTAAGGGTACCTCTTATGAGGTGCATGGGAATGAAATGCGCATGATATGATTTCAAAGACTTTAAAGATTCAAATTCGTAAACCAAAAATGAAACACACTTTTATTAGATGAACTTGAAATTCAATTGTTCAACAGATGCCTTTAAGGCGTTACAAGAAAGAAAAACTAAAAAGTAAATCAAAACTAGAAATAACAAAAGACAATCAACGCTCCCATGGTCGTTTCCCGTCGGTGCGGACATAGTCGTTGAGGATCTTCTCATTATCCAATTGCCTTTTCAACTTTTGAATCTTCTGCTCTTACTCGTGATACTTTTCTCTGTAAGTATCCCGCTCTTCTCTCAGTTGCCTCCAAGATCTCTTTAATTCCCCAATGTCAGTAGGCATGTATGGATGGAGGATGGTAGGAGAAACCCCTTCTTCATCAGCAACCTCAACAATTATAGGCAAGACGGCTTCGTACGGCATTCCCAGCTTTTGGACACAGATTCGAACCCATCAGAGATATGGCTCCATTGGAAGAGAAGTCTTCGCACCTAGCTCGTGCGGATAAGACCTGTGTACCCTATCCCAGGCTCGTATGAACCTGCGGCGTTGCTCGTCACTATCCCCTTGGAAGTCAAAGACAATGCTTGGCATCAGCAACTCATGAGTTCCTTCTCTCCTAGATCGCCCGAACTGACGTAAGGCCAAGCACGGATTATAAGTGATCCCTCCATTGATTCCTAGAAGTGGGACATTGGGGTATTCCCCACAGCGGTCAATAATAGCCACATCTTCCATGCCCTTAATAGTCCAAATGATATTGTACCCCAAAATTTTCCCTCCCTTCTCATCAACACTTTCTCACCACAAGACTCTTGGAGCTCAGGATCAAGTTAGGGTTTGCTCTGCTCAAGACCCTTCCTTGCACTATTGACCCAAATTAGGGTTTGAGTTTGCACAGGGATGTTTTGATCTAAAATTCCCAAAGTGACTTTCATGCTTCATGTTGGACTTACAATTTTATCCATACCAAGTTTCAAGCCTTGATTCCAATCTTTGCCCAGTCAATTGGACAGTTGACCTAGAAATCAACTGTATTGGGGAAAAAGTCAACTGTGGCCAATTGACAGTCAAACCTCATGAAATTTGACCCACATAAACATAATGAACTCATATGAACCATTTGGTCAAGTTTGTATCACAATTCCACAAGAAATTTGATCAGATCACCAAAAGGGCAAAATGGTCATTTTTAGGGTTTTGACTGCACAAAGGCAATTTTTGACTGTTTGACCTAACCAATGGCAAACCAAGTTCACATATGGACTCAAAGACCCAATGGCATTGTCTTGACACATTCAACAAGTTCAAAAGATCTCAAATGCACAGGATTGACAGATGAATTTTTCAGTCAACTGATCAAAATTTGACTGTATACTGAAAAGTCAAACTTTGACTTTTTGGTCAAAATCAAGTGCCAAGATTCATTTTTCATCAAGACATATCAAATTATGAAACTTGTTCATCAAGAAACCCAAAATTGGAAATTAGGGTTTGAAATGAGGAAATTTCATAACTTAGAATTTTTCTAAGTTATGAAACTTCCTTATTTTTTCCTAACTTTATCCTATTTTTTTCACCAAGATGCAAATGGATTCAAACAAAACTCAAAACATGAAAGTTGTAGTCCATTGCAAAATCTACAACTTTGATTCACAAAGTTTTCTCAAAGGAAGCTTGTAACTCAAGTTATGATTTTTGGAACAAGGGTGCAAAACATTCTTAACTTAGAGAAATTTTGACCTATTCTAGGCAGGATTTTTGTCCAACTTCATGGCCATTTTTCACATGCTTCCACTTGGAGTTTCAATTTGCATTACAAATATGGATTGTAGTACACATTCCAAGCTTTCCAAATTGTCCAAGAACTTCTCAAACACCCTTGTGGTTAGGGAGAATCGAATTTGCAAAGTTGGGCAAAATCCATTTTTGTTCATAACCAAATACATGTTCATACATTGGCATTTTTCAAATCAGCATGCTTGGTACTTGCTTGCAGGCCTTTAAACCAAGTTTGCACTCCATAATTAAATGCCTACCCATTGTGTTCAAGCTTTGTTTTGTGCATTTGGTCATTACATGCAAGATTATCCCTTAATTAGAAAAAGCAACTTTGCCATTTTTGAAAAGTAATGCTTTATGTCAAATTCTGAATCTTAGAGGTACAAGCCAAATCTTTGAGGCAAGAATTGGTAGGAAAATCCCATTGATCAAGAACAAAGTATGCAGCATGCTTGAGAACTTGGTACAGGCCTATATCACAAGTGGAAATCTCTTTGCTTACAAAAAAAAAGGTTGCAAAAACTATCAATCTCTCATTCCTGTAAAAACCAGCCAAAGCAAACTTTGCAAACATCTTTCACACACCCTAACTGACCTAAAACACGATTCCTTCATCCTCAATACCTCCTCATACACAAAAACACCCTCTTGCTGCAGAAACAGAGCAAGTTCTGCAACTTGACTTCCACTATCCATTCCACTCGTGCATTTTGACTAAAACCAGTTCAAACACATTCTATATTATCCACACAAACTATCCCAAGCATTAAATTCAAGCTGTAACATCCTTAACATCGTTTTCCATTTTTGCTTTCAAGCTGTGCAGGTGGACTTCCATAGCACAATACAGGCAGTTTCAGAGCAAGCCAGGCATAGGAGAAGCATCCTTGGACTTCAGGCAAGCTCAACCAAAGCTCAAACTCCATTGAAGATACCTACATTGCTCTGTTCGAATCAAGCTGAGACAGGTAAACCATGGACTTCTATCTCTCAATCTAGGAAGAGTTAGGCTTAGGTTTATGAATGAAACATACTCTACTCATAGCCCTGAAGCCATCCATGTATTTACTTTTCATTTATATTAAGCATGCTGTGAGAATTTTGGCCATGAACATTGAAGAAAATTTAGGTCAGAAATTGGGGATGAAGAAATTCTCCCTCGTTTCTTAGAGTTAGGTCCAGTATTTTATATGTCTGAATTCGTCTCTTGATGCTCTACATTATTGGTGTTATGAGTTTTGCATGAAAGTCCAGGAATCAGGAGTTAGGAAGCGCGCGTTCTGGTTTGTTCAAACAAAGCTGGAGGTTGAAGATGACTGGCTTGGGCTGGGCCTGAGTCAGTCTTGCTTTTTGCACCCCTTTTCTCATTTTGCACCCCCCTGGCCCATTGTGTGAAATATTTATCATTTTTGACTTTTTCTTTTTGATTTTGACTTAATATTTTTTGCTCAAATATAAAAAATATCAAAAATATTTTTCCACACATTTTTGCATTTATTTGGCATTTATTTGTTTTATTTAAACATATACATGTAAATAAATATATATATACTTTTATTTAAAACACTAAAAAATAATACAAAAATATATTTATTTTCAGTTATTATTTTTCATTTACATTTTGAAAACATTCTCTAAAAATACACATTTTTGTAAATAATTAATATTTTATTTTTGTACATATTTAGCTTATTAAATATATATAAATATACTTATACATATTTTATTAGATAATTAGGGCAAAAATATGAAAATAATATTTTTTTTTTTTATTAATATGTGACACTAAAGAAATACTTTTTTTTTACAATATACCTTTTTTTATTATTTGTATAAATTAATATATAAATATTGTATATAATTAATAAATAAACACTATTTATTTAAAAACTAGAGTTTTCCCCTAAACCATAAAAATATTCAAAATTTGACCTTTTTATTTTTGTTTATATTTCACATTGAAAAATAGTTTCTCATACATAAAAAATCCTTTTTGTGCATAATACATTTTGCATATTTATTATATTTGTTTAAATATTGTACAATTTGATATTTGTATATTCAATATGGATGTAATAGTTTTAGATTTAATTTCTTGCTAAATATCCCCCCATTCAAACATTTGTACCCCCATCCCCATAATTATGTTGTAATAATTTAGGATTTTAAATTTCCGCATTTAAAAGCTTTCAAATTATGCCATGATAGACTTAGGGTTTGTATGCAAATCCAATAACAAATAGCTTGACTAATACAAAGACAAAAATGCATGAAAATGGACAACACCAAGCACACTTGCACCCCTAGGGTTACTCTACTTGTTGCCTTCAAAAATGGGTCATGTTGCATGTTGAGTGTCTTTGGCAAAACAAAAACAAATCAAATGATCATAGTCCATCGATGACGCTTTCTCAAGTTGCCTAAAAATGATCAAGTCCCTTGAAGGAAAAATTGCCAAAGACACTTGGCACAATTGCATTCATGGTCTAAACGATGACCCGCGCCCGTCCCGTTAACATCCTAACACAAGATTGTCCACCAAATGCAATGGTGGAACAATACTGTTAAAAGGGTTAAAACATAGGAAAGATCTTTGAGAAATTTAGGGTAGATAGCTCTTGGTTACTTGACCAACTTGCAAAACAAATCCTTGCCATTTTTCAAAACACACTCCACAACACAACTTTCAAAACAACTTTCAAAAAACATTGAAACATCTTTTCAAAAAGACAAACACCTTTGTAAAACATTCGAGTAAAGAATTGTTACAATGGTTGCCTAGACAAGGCATCTTTTTCAAAACATTTTCAAAACCACACACACAAAGCACCCTTTCAAGCAATTTTGAAAATCAAGGCAAGTGATCTAAAACCAGTAACTAAGAGCCCATGGATAACCATGGATGAAAAGGGTGCTAGCACCTTCCCTTTTCATAATCTACCCCCCGAACCCACGAAAACATCTCAAAGGTTTTTCCTGTTCTTTTTAAACTTTCCTTTAGGATAAAATAAAAAGTCGGTGGCGACTCTTGCTAAACCGAACAAGTGCGAATACAAACGCAAAACCTCAAGTCAGTTCTCCCACCGTATCACAGATATCCATGTGAGAGAGGGACATAATCCTGTAGGCCCAACCCATGCCTTCCTTGTTCTTCAAAACTGATTTGGGGAGGTGAGAAATAAACCACCACGCCAGCAATGGTGCACAACACATAAGGGTTCCCCATTTCCGAGCAGTACGGGCATGAAGAGAGTGAAACATGTCACCCAAGAGAGTGGGCACAGGATTACCGGACATGAAAATCTTCACTGCATTCACAATGACGAAAGAATCTGAGTTAGGAAACAACACCAAACCATATATGAGAAGAGCCAGAATGTCTTCAAATGCCTGAAAGTCTATACTGTCCCAAAACTGATTAGCCCGATCAACCAAGAATTTAGCCAAGAAGCCTTTTGTCCCACTACGAGTTTCCCAATTAGACATTACCTCAGCCTTTGTCAGATGGAGGGCTGAAGCAATCTCTTCCGGCCTAAGGACTTTCTCCTAACCTGTGAACGGGGTCTGCTCTAGAATGGAGATGCCAAGCAGATCAGAGAACTCTTCCAAGGTAGGGACCAACTGGTAGTCCGGAAAAGTAAAGCAGTGGTACAGTGGATCAAAGAACTGGACTAAGACACTCATCATCTGTTCATCCATCTTGGAGGTGACCAAACCAAGGAGGTGCCCATGTCTTCTGATAAAGGAGGAAGTATTTGGAACCTTTGCAACCAATTCTTTAAGTTGAGTGGGAATCTGGACAAAGTTGATCTAAATAGTGTTTCTTCGCATGGGTGCCATGACCTACAAAACAGAACAAAGATGAATCCCCTCTGTCTTTGAAATGGGTTAGTCTAATGCAATATGCATGCAATGTCATGATGCATGATGTTAAGATAGAAACACACCACAAGTATTCACAGATAGCAAACATGGTAAGGGCACACAAGTCACACAGACAGCCCTTAGATTTCAGGCTGGCAAGGAGCTTAGGTACTACCCTCTTTCAGTTCAGTTGGTTCAAACCTGTCCTAGAAATAGTAACCGGGTTCTAGAGGATCTCAATATCATTGACCACCCTCGATCGGTCATAATTCAAGTTCTAGAGTGTAGCATACTGCTAGTGTTCTATGGCCAAGTTGGTCAATTATAGGTGCTAAGGTCAGTTGGTGCTTAATGACCCCTTAGAAGACCCATATTCTCCTCGTTGCGCCACAAGGGATATCGGTACAGACTAAAGTGCCACACCAACATAGCTACTACTTCAACCGTATCGGTCTATGCTGTACAGTTCCCTCACAGTTTATTGCTACTTACCTAAAGGGTATCCCCCAGACCCGAGTTAGGATCTATAGTAACTCCGATTCAAGCCCAAAAAGATAAAGCATACAAGTCAAACAATTGAAAACAATATGAACTATTCCTAAGGTACACCCCACTTATAAGCATCCCTAGCAGACTCGCCAGTTCTGTGATACGGTAGGAAGAACTGACTATTTTTTTGGAATGCTGGTTTGCATTTTGCATTTTTTGTTTGCAAAATATCGCGGTAAGCAAGAGTCGCCACCGACTTTTATTTTATCCAACAAGGAAAGGAAAAAAGCACAGAAAAATCCCTTTTTTCGAGATATTTCTCGGGTTCGGGGGGTAGATTATAGAAAGGGAAGGTATTAGCACCCTTTCTATCCGTGGATATCCACTGGCTCTTAGGTACTTGCTCATTGTTTTCAAAATTGTTTTCTTTGTGCTTGTGGGTTTGAAAAAGTTTTTGTTTTAAAACTTCGATTTAACTCTTGCTTCTGTCCTCAAGAGTGTAATGAAGTGTTTTGATAACTTTGTTCGAAAAAGGAGTGTAAGTGTGAAAAAGTTTTGTTTTTGAAAGAGCAAGTATCTAAGAACTATCTACCTACTTGAAAAAGGAATCATTCTATGCTAATTTCCTTTAGACAATGTTATCCCACTATTAATGAGTAGGTAGCACCGTCGTTGGAGTTTGAGGGTCAATTCGAATGAGGGACATACGGTCACTAAAACAATGTTAGGACGCCTTAGCAGTAACCCTAATGTCTTAGATCATTTGTTTGAGGCAACAATATTCGAGGCAACCATTTCGAGGCGACTATGATCTTTTAGACAAGAGGGCGACCTCTAAAACGACCTATACTCAATGACCGTGTACGAAGGCAACCAAGTGGGGTGTACCCTAAGAGTGCGCATGTGCGAGTGTGTTGTTTTCAGTTTATTTTTATCTTTGTACATGTCAAGGGTGATCTAATTTGATTTTAGTTTAAGCATTCAGTCTTGTCATGCAAACCCTATTATCAAACATCTAACAGTTATAATTTGCAGAAATTAAAGGTGGAATTTAAATTACAAGGCGTCGGGTATTTACATCGCCAAAAACAAACCCTTTGAAAAATAAAATAAAGCGATAAAAATAATTAAATGTCCTATTTACCTATTACAATCCGTAAGCAGATACATTAATATGATAAAAATAAATAAAGCGCGCGGGAAATTAAACCGAGTGCGAGTTTAGGGTTTTGACCCTTTTGGTTAAAGAAAATGTTTTTTTGGTTTTTGTTTTTTTTTATTTTAAGAAAGAAATTAATCCTAAGTTAAATAACTAAATTAAATTAATTAATTAATTAATGAAAAAAAAAATTATGACATATTTTTGGGTTTTTGTTATTTTAAGAAAGAAGATAAAATTAATTAAATTAGTAGTTAAAACCTAATTAAATCTAATTAATTTTAATTATTTACAAAAATGAATTAAAGTTTTCTAATTAAAAACCTAATTAATTAATAAGTTTATTAAGAAAAATAAAAGTTTAAAATTTGATTGAATAAAAAAATATTTTTGTGATTTTATTTGATAAAAAAAGGAATTTTGAGATTGGTTAGAAAATTAATTAAATAAAATAAAACAATTAAATTAGATAAAAACAAAATAAATAAAAGAGAGAGGAGTTGGGCCTGATTTTGAAGGGTGTGAGTAGCAAATCTGTAGGCCCAATAATGCTGGCTCGTTTGACTTTTTGGATCCGGTGCAGGCATGTTGACTTGGCCTCTTGGTGGACCTCCAATCATTGACCACCAGATCTGTCCTTTGGGCATCTGGCGCTTGGATGGATGTGGGAGTATGGTGGGTTGCAAGCTTGAGCGTGCATGTGATTATCTGCAAATAATTGAGAAAAGGCAAATTGCTGGAGGCAGGGATCAAACCCCTGACCTCCAGCCTTGGAACACTTTAAGGGTGACATGGCAACCGCTGGGGCGTGTTGTTGTTTGTTAATAATAATATAAACAATATAATATATATAAAAACGAATCAATGGCCAGAAAAAACAAAAAAAAAAGGCGCGCTATTTTTTAATGGTCCAATGGATGGACGCCAGCTCTTCGTCCCCTTCCTCAAACCCCTGTAACTTTACCTGTGGATTTTCATCCGCAGCTAAAAGCGCAGCTTACTCCTAAAATCGTCCTTAGGCAATAAAAATGACTTTCAAGGGCATGGTCATGCTCGCCTCAACCTCCTGGATACAACCATGTCCATCATGTACCTCAATTTTACCTGAAACAAAAGTCCCTAAAAACAGAAACAAAACCCTAGCCATGGCGTTTCATGGTTACAGTGCATATAAATAAAATTGGTTATTGCCAATAGTTTGCAAATGATGTGAGGGTTACTGATATGCAATTATTCCATGAAAACGATGCCTAATTTCAGAGATGCGAAATCAAGAACAGGGGCAAGTAGCGTGAGACTTACAGTGCGTTTAAGGACCTGATCATGCTTGGTTTGGATCCAGTTAGCTTGTGTGAATGGCCAGGAATCGATTGGGATATGTCTCCAGCCTTGAAAATGCCTTTAACCCTGATTTTGATCTCTCAATTTTTTGTGATTTTTCAACTTTGGTTCAGCCTCCACCAATGCTCTCTAACCCTTATTTCGTGTCCTTCAGCTTGCTTATGTATTATATGTTGCATTAGGTTCACAAACCTGGCCCAAATCTCTCCATATCAATGCTCATGAATTTGATTTGATTCCACCATAAAAACCTTCCAAATTTGATTTGATTTGGATCTTTTTATGCATACAAGCCTTGATTCAAATTTGATTGAAATGTTAGCTGTGACCGAAGCCTAAAACAATCAAAAAATCATGAGATATTAATGCCTTTGATTTTATATGATTTTATTTGATTTAAAATGAACAAATTCAAATAAAAATCAAATTAAATAATAAAAATGAGATATGGGCACATGGATGAAGCTAGGGCACGTGGGCAATGAAGAAAACTCAAATCAAGTGGAAAAGAATGGGCCCATTTGGTAAAATTTGAAGTTTTGGGGATAGTTGACTTTTGGCAATTTTGCAAAAAATTCCAACTTCAACAATGCATAACTTCTTCAATTTTGAACTTTTGGAGGTGTTCTTGGACTTTTTAGAAAGATTGAGATATCCTATAATCAACCCTTTTGGTCTCATCTCATTTTGATATTCCATGCTCAAGTTATAAGCTTTGACAAAAAAGGTGTTTTTGTTGACTTTCAAAAATGACCTATAATGTCCAAATTCATAACTTCTTGTGAGTGAATTTGTTGATCTTGGGATATGGAGATGGATTGTGGGGAATTTCATCCTCTTAAAAATGAGCTTTGGATGGGTCATTTATCATAAATTATGAGAAAGTTATGCTTGGTCAAAGTTGAGTTTACTTTTCCTGTAAAACCCTAATTTAGCAACTTTTGAATCTTGATGAATTTTGAGCAATCCTTGATGAATCATGATCAAAGATTGATCAAATGATGAAATACACTTCAAAATTATAATGTTGACAAAAAATATTGAAGTTTGACTGTATGTAGGTCACAGTTGACTTTTGCCCTAGCATAGTCGACTTTTGGACCTTTTGAGCAATTGACTGAGCAAACTTTCTCTGCAAGGCTTGAAACTTGACATGGATGACCTTGAGAACATATTAGGACATTGGTGAGAACTTGAGGTCATTTGGACTCAAGGATCTTAATGCAACACAAAACCCTAATTTGGTGTAGACTGCCTTAGGAGGGAGCTTGTATGGCCAATTCTTGAGCAACCTTGAGCAACTTGGAGATTTTTCTTGCAATGTCTTGAGAAATATGGGAGTGCAAATTTTGGGGTACAACACACGGAAACACTAAATCAGGCGCAAGGTTGTAGGCCAACCAGACTTGGGCTTTGACAGAATTCAATAACACACCCCTGCAATTGGGTTTTCACCCCCCAGGCCCATTTCTCAATTTCCTTTTTCTTTTTATTTAGTTTATATTTTTTTAGTTTATTCTTTTTTTTTAAAATTATAAAATCAGAAAATCACCAAAAAATTTAGACTTAGGTTTTCTAATTAAATTTAATTTTTGAAAAATAAATTAATTTAACCTAATTATTTTGACTTATTTCATTAATTAAAATTAATTAGAGAATTAGGTTAAAGTTCAAATTATTTTTCATAAAATACAAAAAAAAATCATTTTGATAAACAATTAGATTTTTTAGGGTTTAAAACTTTTTCCCGTCTTAACTTTACGCGCTATTATTTTTTCCATACAATTGTTTTTTACCATTTATGTAATTGCCTCCGCTTTGTAATAGTTAACTAGGTTTTTTTATTTTCGCATTTTACTCTTCAGTCCATTACTTATGTATCTACACCAAAGCCTTGTAATAGCATAGGAAATTTTATTTCTCGCTCTTTATATTCTTATACGCTTGTATATAACTGTTAGTAACTTAGGCGTGCATGACAAGATTAATCAATTGACCATTAGATCACTAATCTCAAGAAAAATATCTGAAAAAAGGCAATGTTGCACACTTTCACCCTTAGGGTATACCTCACTTGGTTGCCTCAGAAAAACGAAGGTCATGTCCCTCAAACGTAGGGATACCCTTAGCAAAGACCCTCGATTAAAGTCATCATAAAGATCATAGTCCCTTACTGTCCCTCGAGTTGCCTACGAGAAATGATCTTGTCCCTCGATGTTGCCTATATGATGATAGTCCCTTCGAAATGCTAAGATATCCTTACATGTTGCCTTCAATGACCATAACGTCCCTTTCGATAGTCCATCAACATCCAACGATAGGGCTACCTACTCACTAATAGTAGGATAGCGCTATCTAAAGGAAAAGAGGAAAAGAACGTCCTTTTTCAAGTAGGTAGACAGTTCTTAAGTACTTGCTCAAACCTAATTTTTCACACTTACACACTTTCAAAATTCTTTTCAAAAATGCTTTATCACACTCTTGAGGACTGATACAAGAGTTACCATAAAGCTAACAAAATCTTTCAAAATACACAAACACGAAAATAGTTTTCAAAATGAGCAAGTACCTAAGAGCCCGTGGAAAACCACGGATGGAAAGGGTGCTAACACCTTCCCTTTCCATAATCTACCCCCCTTACTCAGAAAATCTCAAAAAAGGTCTTTTTTTGTTCTTTTCACCCTTTCCTTTGTTGAATAAAAGAAAAGTCAGTGGCGACTCTTGCTTACCGCGACATTTGCAAACAAAAAATGCAAACTAGTATTAACAGTCGGTTCTGCCACCGTATCACACATCTCTTTTATCCCCAGTCAGGGTATATAAGAATTAAATTCCCAAGTAGAGCGATGAACGACTAATATTCTTGAACTCTTCTCCCCAAACAAAAATCAACGTTCCCCAGCGGAGTTTCCTCAAACAAAAAGCAGGAATCCCTATCAAGATTGAAGATACATGTATTCTTCATCCCAGCAACAATCAGAGATTTATTTTCCCAGTCAAAGATGCCGCGCAAAGTTACTAATACACTTTAACGACATCTCACATTCATATATCATATACAAACATCATAGCATATACATACAAAACGTATACAACATACTCTCATTTATTTTGAGAATATCATTACGCAATGCATTTCATACATCATGACATTGCATACAGTTAACTCTTTATCTTTTCAGGTAAAATCTATAGACAAATTCCTCAAAGGCCATAGCTGACTTATAACTACTTAAGCATTTTCCCCAGAGGGTCATTCTAAGAAAGATACCTCTTCTAGTTGAAGTCGGGCGTAGACATATTCTAGTTCGGATGAAATCAGGCGTATATTTCTTTCTTATGCTCTTTTTGGAAAAATTCAGACGTAGACTCTTTTTGGTACCTCTTCTAGTTGAAGTCGGGCGTAGACATCTTCTAGTTCGGATGAAATCAGACGTAGATTTCTTTCTGATGCTCCTTTTGGAAAAAGTCAGACGAAGACTCTTTTCGGTACCTTTTCTAGTTGAAGTCAGGCATAGACATCTTCTAGTTTGGATGAAATCAAGCGTAGATTTCTTTCTAATTCTCTTTCTGGAAAAAGTCATACGTAGACTCTTCTAGTACCTTTTCTAGTTGAAGTCAGGCGTAGACATCTTCTAGTTTGGATGAAATCAGGTGTAGATTTCTTTCTGATGCTCTTTTTGGAAAAGTCAGGTGTAGACTCTTTCTGGTACCTTTTCTAGTTAAAATCGGGCATAGACATCTTCTAGTTTGGATGAAATCAGGCGTAGATTTCTTTCTGATGCTCTTTTTGGAAAAGTCAGACGTGGAATCTTTCTGGTACCTTTTCTAGTTGAAGTCGGGCGTAGACATCATCTAGTTCAGATGAAATCAAGTGTATATTTCTTTCTGATGCTCTTTTTGGAAAAAGTCAAACGTAAACTCTTTTCGGTACCTTTTCAAGTTGAAGTCGGGCGTAAACATCTTTTACTTCGAATGAAATCAAGCGTAGATTTATTTCTGATGCTCTTTTTGGAAAAGTCAGGCGTATACTCTTTCTGGTACCTTTTCTAGCTGAAGTCGGGCGTAGACATCTTCTAGTTCAGATGAAATCAATCATAGATTTCTTTCTGATGCTCTTTTTGGAAAAAGTCAGGCGTAGACTCTTTCCGGTACCTCTCCTAGTTGAAGTCGGGCGTAGACATCTTCTAGTTTGGATGAAATCAAGCGCAAATTTCTTTCTGATGCTCTTTTTGGAAAAGTCAGGCGTAGACTCATTCCAATACCTCTCCTAGTTGAATTCAGGTGTAGACATCTTCTGGTTCAGATAAAATCAAGTGTAGTTTTATTATGATTTTTCTTTTGGATAAAGTCGGGCATAGACTTGTTCTAAATACATCTTCTAAGACAAAGTCGGGCATAGACTTAGTCTGATTTTCTTATCAACAATTATCCTGAATGGCATCTATAATCCCATCTCTGAAGACTTTCTGTCACCTCTCCAAATGGCATCTTTAATCTCATTCCCGGTATAATCAACCAACATTGTTACTTTGGGCACATGCGAGTGCAAATTTCTGGGCACTTAAGTGTTCAATTATATTCTACCTTCAAGTCACGAATGGCGGACATGCCAATCTAACTCTTCAAGTTTAAGAAGATTAAACATGCTAAGCTTTTGTACCCCAAAATTTTCCCTCACATTTTTCTTCAAAGCATTCTCATGAGATCCTCGTTTGCTCAAAGTGACTCAAGAGTTGATCAGACAAATTCTCCTCCTAAGCAATGGGTCTACAACTAGGGTTTTTCTTTTTTAAAGGAAGTTTGGGTTGCAAAGGAATCAAGTGGTTTCCATGGTTCTCCATAGGGATTCAACAATGTTCATGTCAAGTTTCAAGTCTTACATCACAAGTTTGCTCAGTCAATGGCTCAGATGATTGAAAACCAACTGTATTGGGTAAAAAGTAAACCATGACCAACATACAGTCAAACTTCAAGATTTTTAGTCAACATCAATATTTTGAAGTGATATTCATCATTTAATCAAGGCTTGATCATGATTCCTCAAGGAAATCCCTCAAATCATCAAAAGTCAAAAGTTATCAAATTAGGGTTTCCTTAGGAGAAGTCAACTGAACTTTGACCTAGCATAACTTTCACATGCTTTATCAAAATTTCCCAAACCAAAGCCCATTTTGAAGTAAATTAAGTCCTCTACAACTTTTTATCAGTATGCTCAAGTCTAAGAAATGCTTAATTTGAGAGATATGAGCCAATACATTACAGGTCATTTCAAAAGTCAACAAAATGATACTTTTTGTCAAGGCAACTTACATCAAGATAAAGTCTCCAAATGCAAAATTATCAAAAGAGAAATTTTAGAGGACATCTTGATATTTCCAAAAAGTCCAAGATTACCTTCAAAATATGAAAATTGAGAGAGTTATGACCATTGCAAGTTAGGAAATTTTGGTAAAATGTATGAAGTGCAGAGTGAGCAAACTTGAAGTTTTAGATTAATGGGCCTAACTTTTGATGTTCAAACATGTTCATAATGTGTTATAGGACCTCTAAATACATTCACATATTTATTTATGATTTTTATTTCTTTTATTTGAATTTTTATTCATTTAAATGCAAGTAAATCAAATAAAATATAAAATCATTGGGCCAAGGCGCATGGGCTTTTGATTTCAATCACACGGAGGCCCAAAAACACATGATAAACATGCCAAAACCGTGTAAGTTAAAAATGGAAAGAAATATATCAAAAAGGGAGCTTGAAAACATGTTTGATTCTTGTCTAATGTTGGCTATAATTGCATGATTTCTTCCCATATTTGTTGACATATCCTTTCCTCTATATAAGCACAGCAAAACATCAGATGTAAAACAAGAATTGCTTGCCTCAAAAATTGTCAAAAACATCCAAATTTTTGCAGGAAACCCTAGAGCTTCAAAAATCTCATTATAAGCCTCCTTACTGTGAAATCTCCATTCATTTCACTTCCAGGAATATTGAAGGGTAAGGCTGGATTGGTTACCATGATCCTAAGGGCTTGAATCAGCACACATGCACCATCGTGTTTTTCATTCTTTCTTGATTTTCGAATTCTTGTTTTCATTATGATTTAGCATGCACTAATGTTATTAATAGGTTTCTGAGTTATGTTTGAACAAGTTTGGATTGGTATTGTGATCCCACACAGTCAGAATTGTGAGATACCATAGTTTGCTCCGATTGGTTTCATTTGATTTGAAACTCATGATACAAGGACCTATAGCCAAAAACAAGTCCATATTCAGATTCAGGAGGGTTGAATTAGGGGTACTAGGATATTTTTGATCACTAACGCATTGATTTCGCAAGTTTTGTACGTTACAAGCTGTCAGAGAAGACGGCCGGAGCTAGGGCTTCGGCGCCTCTCCGACCAATAGCATCATGTTTTATATTTAATCTTGATGTTTGGTTTACATGATAAAACGTATGGCCGCCCCAGCGGTAGAAGCATGTATTGTAAAGGCGTTAGTGTACCAGGGCACGGGTTCGATCCCTGCCCCTGATATTATATTTTTCATGTTTTCTCTTGTTTGCATATCCAGTACAAACCAGACTAGCACGCTCATTGTGCTCCTCACTTCATCACCACTTGATCATCACAAGACCAGATCCAGTGTCTCAGATGTGTCCCCCTCACGGTGAACTTCTTGGAGCCTTCCCCACCGGATCCAGCACAGGTATCCTGGGCCTTGTCTCTTTGGGCTTAGTGGATCACTTTGTTACACCCCCCAGATTTACTTCTTCGGGCCCATTGCATTTTTTTTATATATTTTGTTTTAATCTTTTTTTCCACATAATTAATTTTTATTCAAATCAATTTAAAATCAATTTAAAATTAGGTTTTTCATTATTAAAATTAACCTAATTAATTTTGTTTTCTTTATTAAATTGATTAAATTTTGTTAAATAAATTAATTTCATTTTTGTTTAATAAAAATAATTAGGTCGTTTTAGTCATTTTATTTTTACTAATAAAACTTTTATTTTTTAATCAATTAACCATTAGGATAAATCATCAATTATTTTCCATTAAACAATTCCTACGTTTCTTTCCACAATCTTTGCATTTTTCTTATTTTTGCATTAGTTTTCGCAATTATGTATCTGGTAGAGGAATGTAATAGCATAAATTAGATTTTATTGCTTTCTTTCTTTTCCCATTTTTCTGATTTGTACCCCCTTCCTTGAAGCCCTATAATAGTTTAGATTTCTTTTCCGCATATTAGCGCTTTCCTTATAAGTGCTAAATGTATGCTAATAGGGTTTGTATGGCAAGATCTCAAACAAATACTAGATAACCCTAATATGCAAAATAAATGAACTGAACTAAAACGTTGTTCACATACGCACCTCTAGGGTGATTCCACTTGCTGGCTTCGGATGAAAAACAGTCATGTCCCTCGAACGTAAGATGCTTTAGCAAAGACCCTTGATTAAAAAGATCGTATTCCCTTGATGACCCTTCTATGGTGCCTTTGGTAAATGATCTTAGTCCCTTATGATAAATTTCTAAAGCGTCCTACGAGTTGCCTTTATGACTGTACGATGACCTGTGCCGGTCCCTCAAACATCCAACGATAGAGCTTCCTACTAACTAATGGTAGGATAGTACTATCTAAAGGAAGAGGAAAATAACACGAAAGACTTTTGAGTAGGTAGATATCTCGTAGTCTCTTGCTCACAAACAAAATCATTTTTTCACACAAAACACTTCTTTTCTGAAATATTTTCAAAACAAACACTTTGTATGCGTTCTCAATGATACAGGAATCATTACAAAGTTTGTCGCACTTAAGAATTTTCAAAATATTTTCAAACATATTCACAAAGCATTTTAAAAAGTGAGCTAGCGATAAAGAGCTCGTAGTTAACTATGGATGAAAAGGGAGCTAACACCTTCCCTTTTCATAACCTACCCCCCGAACTCAAAAAAATTATCAAAAGTCTTTCCTGTTCTTTTCACCCTTTCCTTATTGGATAAAAGAAAAGTTGGTGGCAAATCTTGCTATCCACAACATTTGTGATAAAACGAAAAACCAAAAGTCAGTTCTCCCACCGTATTACACCTTCCATTTGGATGTACTTGTTATATGTTAAACACTAAAGAGAATCTAGGTAAGTTTGATTCCAAAGCACAAAAGTGTCTGCTATTAGGATACTGTGAACACTCTAATGGCTTCAAAATCTATAGCACCGAATCATAAATTATGGAGTAATCAATCCATGTTAGATTTGATGGTAAGCTTGACTATGAAATGTCAAAGTTGTGCGAAAAGCTTGTAGATGTGACTATAACATTCACCGAACCAAAGGAGAAGATTCAAGAAGATAAAGAATCAGAAGCTCTTTCTTCTTATGTTGTTAATAGTCCTTCTAATCAAACTCAACCAAGGAAGAACATAATCATATCCTCTCATCCTGAAGATCTCATTCTTGAAAGTAAAGATGCTCCATTCAGAACAAGATCAACACTCAAACCTTCTGATGAAGTGCTTCTAGGTTTAGTTTCTTTAATAAAACTTACATATATTGAGGAAGCCTTTCTAGATAAGGATTAGATTCTGGTTATGGAAGAAGAACTAAACCAATTCTCAAATAATGATGTATGTGTTGTACCCCCAAATTTGCCCTCTCATTTCTCAAGAATTTTCTCACAAGATCTTCCATGACTCAAGTTTGCAGCACTGATACATCAATTTAGGTTTGGAATTTGCACAAGGGCAAAATGGTCAAAATGCACACTGAAAAGTCAAACTTTGACTTTTGGATAAAAATCAAGTTTCAAGAATCATATTTCATCAAGAAATGTTAGAATATGAATTTTGTTTCATCAAGAAAATAAAAAGTCAAAATTACTTTGGAAAAGTCAAAAATTCTAAGCACTTAGAAATTTTTCTAAGTGTTAAGAAAAGATGATAAGTTCAGAACTTCTGGCCAGATTTTCATCATAATGCAAGATGATCCAGGAAGAACTTCTAACACAAGAGTTGTAGATCTCAACAAGATCTAAAATATTACATAACAGAACTTCTCCTATAAATTTTGGGATTTCAAGTTATAAATCTTTGAAGACACGCCCATGAAACTGAAGCACTCAGTAAATTCTGGGCATTTCCAAGACAAAATTTGGTTAGAACTTATGGGCCAGTTTTCATGTAGGTTCAGTCAGAGTTTGCAAGAGTAATTCAAAGAGGGTATACAAAGCACGTTATAAGCTTTCTGAAAAGTCTGAGAACTCCTTCAGCCCATGCTGGAACAGGGAGATTTAAAGATCAAAAGTTGGACATTTGTTCTTAATTTGAGTTATGTTTATGCTGGACTTCTGATCCAGTTTCAAGCTATGATGCATAATCTCATGTTGCAGGCTTTCTGGCTTGTTAAATCTCATCATCATTTAATGCTCACACCCACTTTTGAGTCTTTATCCAAAGGATCTTCCCACGTGTGGCATAGAAGTACCATTGATGTCCTTGAAAAGCAAACTTTTGTACAAAGTTTATGTTGGGTCCATGCTTTACTTTTGTTTCTGAGTGTACTTTTCCATAAATAATGCCTACAAAATCATATTAGGCGCGGCTAAAGCTTCTAACCACTCTATTTGTGCCTTGAACCATATTGGTCTAAACTTACTTTAAAAACAACTCAACTATCCATAACACATGATGGTTGTACTCTTGAATTCTCCAAGCTTCTAAATCCTTTGCCTATAAATTAAGCTTCCTTTGCAACTGTTAAAGGGTCGGGAAAAACATTGAAAGAAGCCTTGAAACCTTGCTGAAAAATCCCAAGAACTCAAAACTGCAAATATAAACACAAAACCTGCTGGTTTTCTGATTTCTGCATTCAAACTCTAATTTTTCTTGTGTGTTTCTGGACCAAATCATCCATACAGTTCTAGAAATACACATAGAAGCTTTCCCAACCTCTGTTTTCAAACTGTAAAACAATATTCACCACTCTCTGTTTTAAAAAACCAGAATTTTGCACCTTGATTGCACCAGAACTTTTCCATCATTCATAGCTCAAGCTAAGAGTTGCTTCAGCTTTCTGAGAACTTGAGGAAGCTGATCAGAATATCACAATAACCTGAAATAGGCTCTAATTCATAGAACAATTTACAGTTGCAAGGTAAGTTTCTTCTGACATTTATTTCATTACTTAGGCATTGTTAGGCTTGTATGTCCAAAGATACAATGTAAACATCATGACTCTGATTCTGTACATATTTATATATTTCATGTATATGGCCTAAGTAGAGAGAATTTCATATCAGAAATTCTTAAGGAAATTAGGATTCAGAATTAGAATTATCCAAATTCATACTTTCTTCTGATTTACAGTTCTTATGCTTTATATTTCTGAAACCATGATGAAATTTTCCATAACTGCTATGTTTGCATTTTGTTTTTTATTTTTGTTGAGAAATAACTAAGTTGCAGATGCTCTGGATGGCATAGAGAAGGAGGTGAAGTTCATCATCAGAATTTACTGTGATATATGTTTATGTTTTTGCTTCTAATACCGGATGTATAGCCACCCTAGTGGTAGAGAGCGTTTGCGTAAGGCATTAATGTTAAAGTTCCTAAGTTCTAGCCCCAGAAATACCTTTTTTATGTTTATTTCTTGACATTTTTCCCATTATTTGTCAAATAATGATCCTGGACCAGAACTTCTAGATAAACCCCCTTCAGTTGATTGATAAAACAGTGATCTTGGACCAGAATTTCTAGATATTTCCATCCAACAACATTGACACCTCACAGACCCATTATCAGAACTTCTAGCTTTCCAATAACACTAGAATTGCTAGGTTTCCAATTGCATTAGAACTTCCAGACTCCCTAAACAACCATAACTTCCAATCTTCCAGTAACACTAGAACTTCTAGGTTCACAATTGCATCATAACTTCTAGGATTTCCTTTGTTCCCAGTAACCCCAAAACTTTAGTACGCCCGGATCCATAACTTCTAGCCTTCCCCATTGCTGCTAACATTTTCTTTCTGATTTGCAGCACACCAGAGTCATAACTTCTGCTCCTTATTTCTATCCTTTCAGCAATGCGCTGACTCTGATTCTTTTTCCTCTTATTATTTTTATCATCACTTCTATTTTCATTAATCAAAAACACCAAAAATACTTTATATTCACATGCTTTATTTTATTTCTTTAAAAAACAAAAAGACTAAAAATATTTTTCTTAAAGCAGATTTATTTCTTCTCTTAATAAAAACAAAGCAAATCATTTTTACTTTTTAATTCTTGTACATTATTTCAATATGGTTGTAATAGATAAATAGGACTTTAATTTCTTGCAATCCCTATTTGTAAATTTATACACCCCATCCCCAAGTTATTGTAATAGCGTAGACTATTTACTTTCCGCAATTTATCACTTTCATATAAATGCTAGTAATTAAGGCTTGTATGGGAAGATATAAATAACAAGTAGACAACCCCTAATAAAATATTAAATGCATGTAAATAAAACACACTATTCACACATGCACCCCTAGGGTTAACTCCACTTGTTGCCTAAAGATGGCCATGTTATGCGTGTGAGACGTCTTAGCAAAAATAATCAAAAATACAAGATCATAGTCCCTCGATGACGCTTCGAATGTTGCCTTTTAAATGATCTTAGTCCCTTAAAAAAATTCTAAGATATCTCACAACATTGCTATCATGACTATACGATGACCCATGCCCGTCCTTTTATATCCAAAGATAAAGCTTCTTACCAATCAATGGTAAGATAGCAACATATAAAGGAGAAGGAAAAAAATAAAGACTTTTGAGTAGATAGAAATGTTATTAGTTGCTTGCTCATTTTCAAAACAAACATCCTTTCAAACACACACCAAACACTTTCAAAACATGAAATATTTTCAAAAGTCCAACAATTTGTATACGTTCTTATAGAGACGAGAACCATTACAAAGTTTGCCTAAATGAAGGCGCTTTTCAAAAATACTTTCAAAATCCACCACAAATCACACTTTCAAACAAAAGCAAACGATCTAGCAAGCAACTAAGATCCCATAGATAACTATGGATGAAAAGGGTGCTAACACCTTCCCTTTTCATAATCTACCCCCCAAACTCAAGAAAATAATCTCAAAGGTCTTTCCTGTTCTTTTCACCCTTTCCTTCATTGGATAAAAGAAAAGTCGGTGGCGACTCTTGCTATCCGCAACAATTAAGATAAAATGAAAAACATCCCAAGACAGTTCTCCCACCGTGTTACAGAACTGGTGACTCTGCTGGGGATAACTTTAAAAGTGGGGTTACCTTAGGGCTAGATCACCTTTACTTTCTTTTCTTTGTTTGACTTGTTGCTTTACATTTTGGTTCCTTGTTTGGGCTTGTTAGATCCTTTACCCGAATCTGGGATACCTTTTAGGTAAGTAGCAATAAGTTGCGGAAACTGTACGGGATATACCTACTTGGTCTAAGCAATAGCTACGTTTGTGTGACACATTTTTTGGTACCGGTAGCCCTTGAGTAGTCAAGGAGAATATGGGGCCGTTGTATGGTGTCATGAAGCACTAACTGACTTTAGAACCTTTACTTGAACAACTTTTCCATTAGGAAGTAGTGAGGTTGTCGGCTTTGGTGCACTCCGAAGTTGGTTGATACTCGATACTACGCTCATTGAGATCGGACTTTCGGGATATTTCGGTCGCCATTAAAGAGGCTTGCACTGAAACAATTCCCGATGAAGAAAGATCAGTAATATTGAGATCCCCTAGAACCCGATTACTTTCTAGGACAGGTTGAACAAACTAAACTTCAAGAGGGTACTTACCTATAAACTCCATGCAAGCCTAAACCTAAGGACTTATTTGCTTTGTGTGAATATGATTAATTGTACATAACATCATAACATCATACCATTTCATTTCACACTAATCATTTCAAGGATTATTGGGATTTATCTTTGTTCTGTTTTGTAGGACATGGCTTCCACCCACAGGAATACTATCCAAGTCAATCTCGTAAGAATTCCTTCTCAACTCAAAGATTTAGCATCGAGGGTTCCTGAGATTTCTTCATTCACCGAAAGACACGGTCGACTCCTAAACTTGGTTACTCGAGCATCGACGAAGACATGATGAAGGTGCTTTTTCAGTTCTTCGACCCTTTGCACCGTTGCTTTACCTTTCCTGATTACCAACTTGTACCTACTATGGAAGATTTCTCTCAACTATTTAGGATTCCTATTATCAATCAACTACCTTTCAACGGTACTGAAAGAGAGCTAAGACCTGAAGAGATTTCCCGAGCGCTACACCTGCAACAATCCGATGTAGCAGCTAATTGGGAAACAAGAAGTGGTGTCAGAGGGTTCCTAGCCAAGTTCCTGTTGGAGAAAACTCAAGATTGTTGGAATACTCTGGATTTGCAAGATTTTGAAGAAATCTTGGCTCTTCTCATCTATAGGATGGTTCTATTTCCAAATCTTGACCAACTTATAGATGTGAATGCTGTCAAAATCTTCATATCTCGCAATCCGGTACCTACTTTGTTGGGAGATATCCTGCATTATCTCCACTCTTGCACCATGAGAAAAAGAGGAACCCTCATGTGTTGCACTCCTCTATTGGATAGATGGTTTTTTTTGCATCTCCCCCGATCCGTGTTGAAGAACGAGCAAAGTTTAAGGTGGTCCCATAGGTTGATGTCACTCATACATTCACATATTCACTGGTGTTCTCGATCCTTGGAGAACATTACTATTATCGAACGTTATGGGGAATTCCCTAATGTCCCTTTTCTTGGGTTAGGGGAGGTATCACTTGTAACCCTTGCTTAGCCTTACGACAGTTTGGGTATGCCTGAAAGGATGGTCCTCATGATGTGCTCATCCAAGGAGTGGTGTTCGACTAAGAGAGCGATGATCAAGGCTACCGTCAGAGGTTTGTACGAGCTTGGAGGATGGTAAATAGAGTGGGTAGTAAGACATTGGGACACAAGAATTCCATACCCCTTGAGCCTTACCTTAAGTGGGTACGAGCTCATGCTCAGAAGCTCGTAATGCCTTACCCCTCCATCCTACATGTTATCGTGGAGCCTGTGGCTGAAGAAGATGTCCCATACACTATCCTCTACCCCAACATGCCTACTTCTCTTGAAGACTTGCAAAAGGATTGGATTCAGCTAAAGGAAGAACAAGACACCTACGAAGCTCAATTTTACGCTAGCGAGAAAAGGGTTTTAGAGCTTACAAAGCAACTTCAAGAAGAACAGAGCTTGAACGCCTACCTTGCACCAAAGAGGATGCGTTCAACCTTTTTATCTTAGAAATTTATTTTGTAAGCCCAAGAGGCACGTTGTAATCATCTAGAACTAATTAATACAATTTGGCGTTTGTTCTTTTTTTTGTCTAGACAAATTTAAATTTCATAAATCCTTGAAATCATTTGCATGCACATTGTTCATGCATCATAACATAACAGGTTTTCCACGACAGGTTTCCTTATCTTTCTACTATTTATTTTAGTAAGATGGATATCGAGAAAACAGTGAAAGATCTACAAGCACAAAACTCCCAGTTTCAAGAGACTCAGCTGACCCTGGCCAAGGGGCAACAAGAGCTGATGACGTTGTTGGCATCCAAAAAGAAACCAAAAAGGAAAGACCTAGTCAACATGGGTAAAAGATTCAGAGAGTCGATCCGGCAGATACCAGTAGTTGAAGATTCATCTGAGGAAGACGAAAATCAAATTGGAGAAGCAAGGAGTACCCAGGCTGGGTGTGTCAATGATCGAATGTCCGATGATGAAGACTATTTTGACAAGTAGTATCCTTCTGCCGATGAAAAGTACAAGCAGCTAGAGGATAGACTGAAGGCCATTGAGATTCAAGCCATCCCTGGTTTGATATCTAGGGTTGTTATTCCCCATAAATTCAAGATACCAGTCTTCGTCAAATATGACGGGGTCTCCTTCCCAAAACTACATCTGAAGTCTTATGTGCGCAAAATACAACCGCACACCACCGACAAGAAACTCTGGGTCCACTTCTTTCAAGAAAGCTTGGATGGGACTCAGCTAGAATGGTTTTACCAATTGGAGGGTTCCCGTATCCATACATGGGAAGACTTGGCCACCACTTTCTATCACCAATACCAGTACAATGCCGACCTGGCGCCGACTAGAGTTCAATTGCAAGACATGACGATGGGTAAAAATGAAGGGTTCAAAGAGTACGCCAAAAAGTGGAGGGATCTTGCCAGTAGGGTCCAACCACCATTAAATGACATGGAACATATTGATATGTTTATGGGTACGTTATCTGGTCCATTTTTCAACTTATTGATGGGGTGTTCTTCGTCCGGTTTCACCTAGTTGATCTTGACCGGTGAAAGAGTCGAAAGTGGTATCAAGAGCGGGAAGACCCCATAGCATCTACTTCCACCTCCAATCCCGTAAAGAATCCCTTCACTGGGAAGAAAGAGACTTATGTTGTGTATGGGGCAAGGACCCGTACAAGGAAGGATAGTCGTCTATTCGTTAATGTTGTTCTGATTTCCAACCCAACTCCTCTTCAAAGACAATCTTCCAATCATCAATGATTTGAGGCTCCATGAAGACAATTCACAAGGATAGGCATGGCGTTATCCCAATCCTTACAACACATATTAAAGGATAACTTAGTAACACTATGTGATCCTCCGATCAATCCGAACACCTCCTGACCTAAATACAATCCAAATAACAAGTGTGCTTATCACTCAAATAGCCTCGGCCATGAGACCGATCAATGTTGGGCATTGGAGATCAAAATTCAAGACCTAATAGAAAACAAGACAATCAAATTTAATCCGCCTACAATTCCCAATATGATAACGGCACCAATGCCAAACCATGGCAAAGGTGTCAATGATGTTGAAGACATCATTTTTGTTTCCTCCGTCGAAGACTTGACCACTTCGTTAACCATTGTCAAAAAGAATCTACTGAAAGCCAGGGTTTTCCCTGGCTGTTTGAAGGGCTGTGATTACTACGCCATGCAAATTAATGGATGCAAATGGCTGAAGGAAGGCGTTCAACGCATGATGAATAGTCATGAGATCCTATTTGAGAAAACTCTATCTGCCAAAAGTTTGACCAATAAAATTGAAGACCTCTACATCATAACAATTTCAAACAAGCCTTTTAGGATCTCCTCAAAGGGTCCTATCAAGATTTCGAATGAACCGACTATTGCTTCTCTGATAATTACTGCCGTTGGGCCAATTCCGTACTCTTCCAACAAAGCAGTGCCATGGAGCTACGGTGCTGAGGTGTTTTACCATGGAATAAAGCAAGATGCTTGGATTGAAGAAATCAAGGATGATGATGTTGGTAATATTACTGGCTCTAGTAAGGTGACCATAACTGGGAGGATCTTTTCGCCCAACAATTCACCCCCAACTGCTACAACGACACCTGTTCGCATCACCGCTTCTAAGTAGTGTTGACACAAGGGGAAAGGAGAAAGTAGTTGAGCCTGCTGAGATAGAAATGCCCGTAAAAGACACTGCTGCTGAGGAACCTTCTGCTCGAGAAATTGATGAGATCTTGAAAATTATAAAGAGGAGTGATTTCAAGATAGTGGAGCATCTGGGGAAAACCCCTTCCAAGATCTCCATGTTATCTTTACTACTTTGTTTCGATGGTCATGCCCGAGCATTAATAAAATTTTTAAAGAAGGCTCATGTCCCTTATGAGACAACAACTGACCAGTTTGAAAATTGTGTGGCAAGCTTGATGGCCGACAACAGTTTGGGGTTCTCGGATGCTGATCTGACACCACTTGGAAGAAACCATAACAAAGCTCTGCATGTTTCTGTTGAATGTAATGGGACTACCCTAGAACATGTTTTAGTTGATACTGGCTCTTCTTTAAACGTGCTACCCAAGGGCGCTTTGGAACGTTTAGACTATGAATGACTGGTTTTGAAGCCGAGTGACATTATTGTGAGGGCTTTTGATGGGTCCAAAAGGACGGTTCATGGAGAGGTGGATCTCCCGATCAAAGTGGGCTCACATATTTTCAACTCTACTTTCTATATCATGGACATCCATCCTGCCTACTCATGTTTGTTGGGTCGCCCTTGGATCCATGGAGCAGGGGAAGTAACGTCAACCCTTCACCAAAAGCTAAAATACCCAGTCAAGGGGAGGATCATCACTGTTTGTGGTAAGGAGGAATTCGTGGTAAGCCATCTCAATTATTTTAAATATGTGGAGATGGATAACGAATTTATAGAAACCCCGTGCCAGGCTTTTGAAGTTGTTCCGCCTATGATTGCTACTGCAAAAGTCTCCTCCGACATGCCCAAAGTTGATAAGGTTGTGCCAAGGATGGCTTCATTTAAAGATGCTCGTGCCACTGTCAAAGATGGAAACTATGATACCTAGGGACAACTCTCTGAGATCCCGTTCAAAGCAGACAAATGTGGTTTGGGTTTCACTATCAAGGCTCAGAAAGAAGTGAGGCGCACTCGCGCAGGAAAACCCCCTATCCGTATTGGAAATCACGAATTAAATGCTGTAGAGGATTCTGATGATGAATTTGCATTCGAAGAATGGGTATACCCTACTATAACAGAGCTCAACAATTGGCATGCAAAGGACTTCGTTCCCATCTCCTTCATTGAGGAGTAATTACTTGTTTATTTGCTTTCTATCATTTCAAGAGCCTTTTATCTGTAATATTAAACAATGACTTTTAAGACATATGCCTGGCCCAAGGCACTTTGGTCCATTTGTTAGGGGTTTTATTTATGCTCATTTATCATATGATCATTCAATACAAACCATTGGACTTTTTGCATTCGAACTTTTATGCTCATTGTCTTTCTTTTTCTTCAATGCATTTTTCAAAATAGCCATGTATCTTACATGCACACACACACACACACACTCTTGCAGGTCCTCATCCATTCCAGATCTCATTGTTAATGACTCTACTATTGCCAACTATGATTTCGAACATCCAATTAACCAAGCCGAAGACGAAGGCGGGGAATATTGTGAAATACTAGGAGAATTAGCCAGACTTCTAATGCAAGAGGAAAAAGCTATCCAGCCGCACGAAGAGTTAGTTGAAGTCATCAACCTAGGTACCGAGACAGACAAGAAAGAGGTAAAGATCAGCGCCAACCTATGAAGCTGTGTCAAAAGCATATTGGTTCAGATGTTGCATGATTGTGTGGAAGTGTTTGCTTGGTCGTATGAACATATGCCAGGGATGGATACCAACATTGTAGTTCACCGTCTGCCAACAAAGGAAGATTGTTCTCCTGTTAAATAAAAAGTTTGTCGCATGCGGCCTGACATGTCTGAAAAGATAAAAGCTGAAGTGATGAAACTTTTTGATGCAGGATTCCTAGCTGTGACATCTTATCCCCAATGGGTTACGAACGTGGTTCTGGTGCCAAAGAAAGACGGAAAAGTTCGTATGTGCGTAGATTACGGGGATCTGAATAGGGCAAGCCCCAAGGATAACTTTCCTCTACCTCATATTGACGTCTTGGTCGATAACACCGCTCAACATAAAGTCTTATCTTTCATGGATGGTTTCTCCGACTATAATCAGATTAAGATGGCTCCCTAAGACATGGAGAAGACCACCTTCATTACGCAATGGGGCACCTTTTGTTACAAGGTCATGCCATTTAGATTGAAGAATGCAGGGGCAACATATCTAAGGGTTATGGTGGCTTTGTTTCATGATATGATCCATCATGAAATAGAGGTACATGTGGATGATATGATTGTAAGGTCACAAACTTAAGAGGAGCATCTCAATCACCTATACAAGCTATTCGAGAGGCTGAAAAAGTACAAGTTGAGGTTGAACCCCAATAAGTGCACATTCGGAGTGCGATCTGGAAAACTTCTAGGTTTTGTTGTCAGTGGTAAAGGCATCAAAGTCGATCCTGCAAAGGTAAAAGCCATTCAAGAAATTCCAGTCCCTCATTTTGAAAAAGAGATTAGAGGATTCTTGGGTCGTCTTAACTATATCGCTCGCTTCATATCTCACTTAACTGCTACTTGTAAGCCAATCTTCAAACTCTTGAAGAAAGATCAAGTAGTCAGATGGAATGATGAATGTCAAGCTTCCTTCGACAAAATCAAGGAGTATCTACAAGAACCTCATATCCTCATTCCTCCAATTGAAGGAATACCCTTTATCATGTACATGTATGTGCTAGAGAATTCTATGGGGTGTGTGTTGGGCCAACATGACGAGTTTGGCCGAAAAGAGCATGCTATTTACTACCTGAGCAAAAATTTTACCGACTGTGAAACCAGATATTCACTGCTTGAGAAAACTTGTTGCGCTCTGGCATGGTCTGCTCGTCGGCTAAGACAATATATGTTGACTCATACCACTTTATTGATTTCTAAGATGGACCCTATCAAGTACATCTTCGAGAAACCCGCTCTTTCCGGATGGATAGCTAGATGGCAGATGATTTTGACTGAGTATGATATTCAATATACAACACAAAAGTCCATTAAAGGAAGTGTATTGGCATATCATCTAGCCCATCAAGTTGTTGATGATTATCAGTCTATGAACTTTGACTTCCCGGATGAGAATATCATGCTAGTAACTGACTGTGCAAAACTTGGACGGCATGACGGACTTGAACAAGGATCCTGATGGACTATGGTGTTTGATGGGTGTTGTACCCCAAAATTTTCCCTCCTATATTCATCAACATTTCTCATCACACAAGCTCTAAAGGCAAAGCTTTTACCTTGGAAAAATTAAATTCTAAACATTGGGAATTTTTCTCTAAAAAAAAGGGTGTTTAAGAAGAAAATGGCACTTCAGAGCTTCTGCACCAACCTCCAGGCAGAAACAGTCAGAGATTGTAAACGTGGTTCAACACGTGATCTTTAGTCAGAACATGGGTCTTTCAGCAGTTACACCAGCTCAGTTAGAGATTGTAAAAGTGGTTCAGCACGTGATCTTCAGTCAGAACATGGCTCTTTCAGCAGTTACACCAGCTCAGTCAGAGATTGTAAACGTGGTTCAGCATGTGATCTTCAGTCAGAACATGGCTTTTTCAGCAGCTACGTAAAAGTTCAGTCAGAGTTTGCTAGAAAAAAGCAACAAAGCCAGAAACTCCTTCAGAACGTACTGGGATCAGAAGGTAATGGGATCAGCATATTGGGTAAAGTACTGAAGCAGGATCACTAAGTCCAGAGTCTGTAAAGACAGATCAAAGGAGCATACTGGAAAACTCTCAGAGCTTGCTGAGGCAGCAAGAGGCCAAGGTCAGAGCTTGGTTTACGTTGTTTTTGGTGAAGCAGAACTGCTGGCTCAGGTTTTAGGTAATGATGAAAAATCTCCTATTACAAGATTTTTGATGTTGATAAATCTCATCACCATTTAATGCTCATTAATGCTCACAACCACTCCTGAACATTCATCCAAGGGGTCTCTCCACGTGTGGCTTGGTAAACACCTTTATGCAGGTTTAGGCATGGGTCTATGCGCCACTTTTCGCCTATAGAGGTCACTTCTCCTCAATCCTTGCCTATTGTTCCAGCCTAGGCTGAAAAGCTGTCCATCATCACAACTTTTCATGAACTTCCTTCAAAAAGAAGTTAACCTCTACTGCATAATATTGGCGCCTTTAACATTCAAAAATCCATAAAGTTTTGCCTATAAATAGGACACCATTGTCCATCACAAGAGGGGGACGTGAAAAAACATCCAAAAGAAAAAATTGCTAGAAGAGGAACAGAAAACTCTAGTGAAGGAAACCTTGTGAAACTCTGCCAAAATCCCCAGTATTTCATAACTTTGAACTTCATACCTCCAAACTTCATTGATACTCAGTTTGTTTCCTGACTAGAGAAAACCCCTACAGTTTCTGACCATACATACACATACCTTCTCCATCCACCTATTCTAAAAAAGAACCTGTCCAGAACACCATCATAGCTAAAAGCTAGCTCCCACTCACAGACTTTTTCAACAGCCAGGTAAGCACCTGCTGACTTTCATCACGCTGCTAAGCATCATCAGCTTTGCATGCTCAATAAACATAATGTAAATATCATGCTGCTGTTGTTTGTGTTCTAAGGATTTTCATACCTCAGAATGTTTAAGTAGGAAGTGAATCAGTGTAGAACCTGCATGTGACCTTGTTGGTTCTGCCTCCTGAAACACTTTGACATTTGCTGGAGTTGTCCCAAGCATGTTTTCTGTTTTGTGGAAAAATAACAAAACTGCAGATGTTCTGGCTAGCACAGGGAGAAGCCAAGTTCTGACTTTGACGTTAGCACATCTGAAGCTTGTTTTGCTGTCAATAATATCAGAACTTCTGAGAATTATTGTATTTCCAGCAGGGTCAGAACTTCTGACTTCCCAACTAACAAACTTTTGTCTTGCAGCGCATGGGGGTCAAAACTTCTGACCTTCCCACTAACAGGTTTCTATTTTGCAGGTGCCAGAGTCAGAAGTTCTGACTCATACATTTTCACCAAAAGGTTGATAATCTGGCAGCAGGCCTGGGTCAGAACTTCTGACTTCCTCTCAGCAGCGCGCTAGCCCTCTCTCTCTCTTTATCTCTATCTTCCCTTTGTTATTTTCTTTTCTTATCTATTTTTCTCGTTGAACCACCCCATGTACAAATGTGTATCACCATCCCCTAAATGCTGTAATAGCGTAAGATTTTACATTTCCGCCTTTTATTGCTTTCAAATATAAATGCTAGTAATTAGGATGTGTATGGCAAGATAAAATCAATGAAATAGAAAATCCTAATTCAAGATAAACTCTTGCATGCAATAAAACGCACTTGCACATAAACAGCCCTAAGGTATCTCCACTTGGTTGCCTAAACAAATGGCCATGATATGTATGTTGAGTATCTATTGGCAAAACGAAAACAAAACAAAAGATCATAGTCCCTCGATGACGCTATCTTGGTTGCCTATACAAAAATGATCTAGTCCCCCAGAAAATTGCTAAAAGATACTTGACACAATTGCTATCATAGTCTATACGATGACCTGCGTCTGTCCCGTTTAACATCCTAACACAAGGTTATTCACCAAATACAATGGTGAAATAACACTGTTAAAAGGGTTAAAAACATAAGAAATATCTTTGAGTAAAATAGGGTAGATAGCTCTTAGTTACTTGATCAAAAGCTTGCAAAAACATCCTTGCTATTTTCAAACACACCTCTCAACACAACTTCAAAAACAATTTCAAATCAAACTTTCAAATCTTTTCAAAAGACAAAAACACCTTTGTATACATTAAAACAAGAATCATTACAAAGGTTGCCACAACGATGGCCTCTTTTCAAAAGCATTTTCAAAAACCACACACAAAGCACCATTTCAAATTGAAAAGCAAACGCAAGTGATCTAAAACTAAGAGCCCATGGAAAACCATGGATGAAAAGGGTCCTAGCACCTTCCCTTTTCATGATCTACTCCCCGAACCCAAGAAAACATCTCAAAGGTCTTTCCTGTGCTTTTTGACCTTTCCTTAGGATAAAATAAAAAGTCGGTGGCGACTCTTGCTAAACCGAAACATTTTGCAAACACAAACGCGAAATCCCAAGTCAGTTCTCCCACCGTATCACAATGGGGCTTACAACTCTTTGGGTAACGGAATTGGTGCTATGATAATCTCCCCTGAAGGTTGCCACACTCCTTTCATCGCTAGATTATGCTTCTATTGTACGAACAACATGGTTGAATATGAGGCATGCATCTTAGTTCTGAAGGTTGTCATTGATTTAAGGATTAAACATCTGAATGTGTTTGGAGATTCCGCTATAGTGATTAGACAAGTAAAAGGAGATTAGGACACTAAACATACTAATCTTATACCTTACAAAGAGCTTGTGGTATCTCTGATTCCTTACTTCGAAGAAATCACCTTTGAACACTTCCCTAGAGAAGAAAACCAATTAGCTGATGCTTTGGCCATGATGTCTTCTATGTTCAAGGTCAAATGGGACAACGAAGCTCCTATAATTACAATTGAGAGGTTCGAAGAACCCGCGCACTGCTATGAGCTTGACACTGACACGGAGAAGCCATGGTACCATGAGGTGAGGAGATACCTTGAAGCACAAGAGTATCCTAAAGGAGCTTCTGTCAATGATAAAAATTTCTTACGAAGATTGTCAGCCAAATTCTTCCTAAGCAATGGGATCATGTAAAAACGCAACCATGATTCAACTCTACTCCAATGTGTGGACAAGAAGGAGGCATAGGAAATTATGGAAAACATGCATGATGGTCTCTTTAGGACTCACTCTAGCAGACATACTATGGCCAAGAAATTCCTGAGAGTTGGTTACTATTGGTCAACAATGGAAACTGATTGCCATCACCACTCAAGGACTTGCCACAAGTTCCAAATCTATGCTGACAAGGTCCACGTGCCTCTTATTCCTCTAAACATCGTGACTACTCCGTGGCCGTTTGCAATGTGGGGCATTGATATGATTTGAGAGATTAAACCTACTGCTTCCAATGGATATCGCTTCATTCTGGTTGCTATCGATTATTTCACCAAATGGGTCGAAGCTACATCATTTGCCTCAGTCACAAAGAGCATGGTATCCAAATTCATCAAACATAATCTCATCTGCCGCTACGGTATCCCCGAAAGGATTATCACTGACAACGGGACCAATCTCAACAATGCCATGATTACAGAACTTTGCACTCAGTTTAAAATCAAGCATCACAATTCTTCTCCTTATAGACCTAAAATGAATGGTGCAGTGGAAGCAGCCAATAAAAGCATTAAGAAGATTGTGCAAAAGATGGCATTAACATACAAAGACTGGCATGAGATGTTATTGTTTGCTCTTCATGGCTACCGTACTTCAGCTCAGACATCAACTGGGGTAACTCCTTTTTCTTTGGTCTATGGCATAGAAGTTGTCTTGCCACTGGAAGTTCAGATTCCCTTGCTAAGGATTATGAATGAAGCAGGCTTAGGCGAAGACGAATGGATTCAGACAAGATTGGATCAGTTGAACTTAATCGATGAAAAGCGACTGGTTGCTGTTTGTCATGGTCAGATGTACCAAAAACATATGATCAAGGCTTTCAACAAAAAGATTAGGCCTCGAGTATATCAAGCTGGTGATTTGGTAATAAAGCGCGTCATTTTTCCGCAAAGCGACCCCAGAGGCAAATGGACTCCCACTTACGAAGGGCCATTTGTTGTCAAGAAAGTCTTCTCTGGTGGTGCCATGATGCTAACCACTATGGACGATGAAGATTTCCCACATCCTGTGAACGCGAACATAGTTAAAAAATACTACACATAAGAGACCCGTTAGGTTGACACACCTAGGCAAGATAATGGCATCCCGATAAACCAAAGATTTTGGGTAAATATTAGGGATATATGCAAAATATTGTACACCCGGAAAGTCGAAAACCCGAAAGGGCGACTTGGGAAAAAATGGGTATCCTGGTAGGCTAAAAACCCGAAATGGCGGTCCAGGCAAAAATTAAGGATTAAAAGCGTATGACTATGTCCCGTGGAATCACCACAGTCGACTTTATTACCAAGGTCCGAGTTTAAACGGTCCAAGATCAATCCAATCAACTTCTGTCAATGGAAAGGGACGTTCGAAGACATTGGGGCAATAGTAGAGTTGGAACATAATGAGATCATATCCACATGGCGGTTATCTTTGTTTTCCTTTTGACGATTTCCTCTTACTGGGATCTCTGTCTCCTTGTACAAAAACGCCTATTCATGGGCAAAATATCAATACAAATATATTTTGAAGTGCAAAATTTTTTGTTTTTGTTTTGAGTGCAAAGATGTCCAATGACTAAAATTGAACGAATATATGCATATGAATATAATTAAACTATTTAGCAAAAATGTGTCCTACTCAATAGCAACAAGCATTTGTTTAATACAGTTGAGATATCCCTACAAAGTTATCTCATTAGAATTATCCCCACGGAGCCTACTACAATAAACCTTTTCCCCAACAGAGTTGCCCACAAAGTTGGATTTATGCAAACCTCGGTCAGGTCCTCAATCTCTCGAAAACCCTCTCCCCAGTTGAGTTGGTCTTAAAAGAAGAAGCCTTGTGGATTTCTTCCTAAATAATTCACCTTGCCAGCATGTCATCAAATATTTCTCTTCAACAGGGTTAATTCCCCAACAAAACAATACACTCCTCAACAGAATCATTCCAATTCAAACAATTTTCAGACACTATGAAGCCTAGACCCGACCAGATAATAGTTTAATTTCTCAAGATACTATGAAGTCTGGACCCGACCAGATAATAGTTTAACTTCTCAAGATATTGAAAAACTTGGACTCAACCAGATAAGGGACTAATTTCCTTTCCCCAGTAGAGTTTGCCTCTACCCCCAACGAGTTACTGTGAAGCCTGGACCCGACCAGGTATCAGTTCAACTTTATCCTTTCAAGCGAGTTACTATGAAGCTTGGACCCGACCAGACAATAGTTTAACTTCTCAAGATATCATGAAGCCTGGACCCGACCAGATAATAGTTTAACTTCTCAAGATACTATGAAGCCTGGACCTGACCAGATAGTAGTTTAACCTCTCGAGATTTTGAGGAAAAAAACCTGGACTCAATCAGACAAGGGTTTAATTTCTTTTCCCCAATAGAGTGTACCTCTATCCCCAGCAAGTTACTGTGAAGCCTGGAATCTGACCAGATATCAATTCAACTTCATTCATTCAAGCCAGTTACTGTGAAGCCTAGAATCCGACCAGATGGCAGTTTAAAGTTAGCAAGTTACTGTGAAGCCTGGATCCGACCAGATATCATTTCAACTTCTTTCCTCCAAGCAAGTTATTGTAAATCCTGGACCCGACCAGATATCAGTTCAACTTTATCATTTCAAGCAAGTTATTGTGAAGCCTGGATCCGACCAGATATCAATTCAATTTCTTTCCTCCCAGCAAGTTACTGTGAAGCCTAGATCCGACCAGATATCAGTTTAACTTCATCCTTTCAAGTAAGTTATTGCGAAGCTTGGAGCCCGACCAGATAACAATTAACTTCATTCCCCTCAGAAATTTCCTACGAAGCCTGGAATCCGACCAGATAACAGTTAATTCAATCTTCCCTAGTAAGTCATTGCGAAGCCTAGAATATGACCAGATAACAGTCAACTTCATTATCCTTAACAAATTGCTGCCAAGCCTGGATTTCGATCAGATAACAACCAACTTTTGATGCTCTCCAGTCAGAAATAATTCCCCAGTAGAGCATTGAATAACCAAAATTCCTGAACTTTATTCCTCCAAGCAGAAATCGACACTCCCCACAGAGTTTCCTCATGCAAAGAGCCAAAGTCAGTATTCCCCAACGGATTCTCCTCAAAACAATAAAACAGGAATTCCCAGTAGAAAATGTCCTAAACCAAGTAGAAGATGCACCTACTTTCCAACAATGGTCCAGGATTCAGCCTCCCAAGTGTCCCCAGCATGTTGTCAAGGATTTATTTTCCTAGACAAAGACACGCTGCAATAAATGCATCACATTCATAAACCATAGCACATACATAACAAGTGCATGCGACATAATCTCATTTATTTTGAGAATATTAATATTCCATGCATACATCTGCATGCAACTAATCTTTTTCCTTACAGGAAAATCAATAAGCAAAAGACATCTACCATTTTAGCATAAATCAACCAAAATATTTATCCTGATACCTTCCCCAGTCACTTTGAATGGCATCTCTATGCCTATTTCCTACACAGTCAACTAACACATCATCGAGTGCAAATTTCTGGGCACTTTAGTGTTCAATCATCTTCCAACTTCAAGTCATGAATAGCGGACTCGCCAATCTAACTCTTCAGGTTTAAGAAGATTGAACAGGGGAAGCTGTTGTACCCCAAAATTTACCCTTTCATTCCTCAAGAATTTTCTCACAAAATCTTCCATGACTCAAGTTTGCAGCAATGATACATAAATTTAGGTTTGGAATTGGCACAGGGGAAACATGGTCAAAATGCACATTGAAAAGTCAAACTTTGACTTTTGGATCAAAATCAAGTTTCAATAATCATATTTCATCAAGACATGTTAGAATATGAAGTTTGTTTCATCAAGAAAATCAAAAGTCAAAATTACTTTGGAAAAGTAAAAAATTCTAAGCACTTAGAAATTTTTCTAAGTGTTAAGAAAAGATGATAAGTTCAGAACTTCTGACCAGATTTTCATCATAATGAAAGATGATTTAGGAAGAACTGCTGACATAAGAGTTGTAGATCTCAACGAGATCTAAAACATTGCAGAATAGAACTTCTCCTAGAAATGCTGGGATTTCAAGTTATAAATCTTTGAAGACACGTCCATGAAACTGAAGCAGTCAGTAAATTCTGGGCATTTCCAAGACAGAATTTGGTTAGAACTTATGGGCCAATACTCACGTAGGTTTAATCAGAGTTTGCAAGAGTAATTCAAAGAGGGTCTACAAAGCACGTTATAAGCTTTCTGAAAAGTCTGAGAATTCCTTCAGCCCATGCTGGAACAGGGAGATTTAAAGATCAAAAGTTGGACATTTGTTCTTAATTTGAGTTATGTTTATGCTGAACTTCTGATCTAGTTTCAAGCTATGATGCATAATCTCATGTTGCAGGCTTTCTGGCTTGTTAAGTATCATCATCATTTAATGCTCACACCCACTTTTGAATCTTTATCCAAAGGATATTCCCACGTGTGGCATAGAAGTACCATTACTGTCCTTGAAAAGCAAACTTTTATACAAAGTTTATGTTGGGCCCATGATTTACTTTTGTTTCTGAGTGTACTTCTCCATAAATCATGCCTACAAAATCAGATTAGGCGCGACTAAAGCTGCTAACCACTCTATTTGTGCCTTGAACCATACTGGTCTAAACTTGCTTCAAAAACAAGTAAACCATCCAGAACACATGATGGTTGTACTCTTGACTTCTCCAAGCTTCTAAATCCTTTGCCTATAAATTAAGATTAATTTTCAATTGTTAAAGGGTTGGGAAAAACATTGAAAGAAGCCTTGAAACCTTTCTGAAAAATCCCAAGAACTCGAAACTTCAAACATAAACACAAAACTTGCTAATTTTCTGATTTCTGCATTCAAACACTAATTTTTCTTGTGTGTTTCTGGACCAAATCATCCATACAGTTCTAGAAATACACATAGAAGCTTTCCCAACCTCTGTTTTCAAACTGTAAAACAGTATTCACCATTCTCTGTTTCAAAAATCCAGAATTTTGCACCTTGATTGCACCAGAACTTTTCCATCATTCATGGCTCAAGCTAAGAGTTGCTTCAGCTTTCTGAGAACTTGAGGAAGCTGATCAGAACATCACAACAACCTGAACCAGGCTCTAATTCACAGAATAATTTCCAGTTGCAAGGTAAGTTTCTTCTAAAATTTATTTCATTACTTAGGCATTGTTAGGCTTGCGTGTCCAAAGATACAATGTAAACATCATGACTCTGATTATGTACATATTTATAGATTTCATGTATATGGCCTAAGTAGAGAGAATTTTAGATCAAAACTTCTTGAGGAAATTAGGATTCATAATTAGAATTATCCAAATTCATACTTGCTTCTGATTTACAGTTCTGATGCTTTATATTTCTGAAACCATGATGAAATTTTCCATAATTGCTATGTTTGCATTTTGTTTTTCATTTTTGTTGAGAAATAACTAAGTTGCAGATTCTCTGGCTGGCATGGAGAAGGAGATGAAGTTCATCATCAGAATTTACTTTGTGATACATGTTTATGTTTTTGCTTTTAATACCGGATGTATAGCCACCCCAGTGGTAGAGAGCGTGTGCGTAAGGCATTAATGTTAAGGATCCTGAGTTCTAGCCCCATAAATACCTTTTTTATGTTTATTTCTTGACATTTTCCCATTATTTGTCAAATAATGATCCTGGACCAGAACTTCTAGATAAACCCCTTTCAGTTGATTGTCAAAACAGTGATCCTGGACTAGAATTTCTAGATATTCCCATCCAACAGCGTTGACACCTCACAGACCCATTATCAGAACTTCTAGCTTGCCAGTAACACTAGAACTGCTAGGTTTCTAGTTGCATTAGAACTTCCAGACTCCCTCAACAACCAGAACTTCCAATCTTCCAGTAACACTAGAACTTATAGGTTCCCAGTTACATCAGAACTTCTAGGATTTCCTTTGTTCCCAGCAACCCCAGAACTTTAGTACGCCCGGATCCAAAACTTCTAGCCTTCCCCATTGCTGCTAACATTTTCTTTCTGATTTGCAGTGCACCAGGGTCAGAACTTCTGCTCCTTATTTCTATCCTTTCAGCAATGCGCTGACTCTGATTCTTTTTCCTCTTATTATTTTTATCATCACTTCTATTATCATTAATAAAAAACACCAAAAATACTTTATATTCACATGCTTTATTTTATTTCTTTAAAAAACAAAAAGACTAAAAATATTTTCTTAAAGCAGATTTATTTCTTCTCTTAATAAAAACAAAGCAAATCATTTTTACTTTTTAATTCTTGTATATTATTTCAATATGATTATAATAGATAAATAAGACTTTAATTTCTTGCAATCCCCATTTATAAATTTGTACACCCCATCCCCAAGTGATTGTAATAGCGTAGAATATTTACTTTCCGCAATTTATCACTTTCATATAAATGCTAGTAATTAGGGCTTGTATGGGAAGATAAAAGCAACAAGTAGACAACCCCTAATCAAAGGTTAAATGCATGCAAATCAAATACACTATTCACACATGCACCCCTAGGGTTAACTCCACTTGTTGCCTAAAGATGGTCATGTTTTGCATGTGAGACGTCTTAGCAAAAACAATCAAAAATACAAGATCATAATCCTTCGATGACGCTTCAAATGTTGCCTTTTAAATGATCTTAATCCCTCAAGAAAAACGCTAAGATATCTCACAACATTGCTATCATGACTATAAGATGACCCACGTCTGTCCCTTTACATCCAAAGATAAAGCTTCTTACCAATCAATGGTAAGATAACAACATCTAAAAGAGAAGGGAAAAAACAAATACTTTTCAGTAGGTAGAAACGTTCTTAGTTTCTTGCTCATTTTCAAAATAAACATCCTTTCAAACACACACCAAACACTTTAAAAACATGAAATATTTTCAAAATTCCAACACTTTGTTTACGTTCTTATAGAGATGAGAACCATTTCAAAGTTTTCCTAAACGAAGGCACTTTTCAAAAATACTTTCAAAACCCATCACAAAGCACACTTTAAAACAAAAGCAAATAATCTAGCAAGAAACTAAGAGCCCATAGATAACTATGGATGAAAAGGGTACTAACACCTTACCTTTTCATAATCTATCCCCCGAACTCAAGAAAATAATCTCAAAGGTCTTTCCTGTTCTTTTCACCCTTTCCTTAATTGGATAAAAGAAAAGTCGATGGCGACTCTTGCAATCTACACCAATTGAGATCAAACACAAAACATCCCAAAACAGTTCTCCTACCGTGTTACAGTATGGGATCTTGTTTAGAAACCTAAAGGTGTCCATGTTATTGGAACCAGATGGGTGTTCAAAAACAAGCTCAATGATAATGGTGAAGTTGTCAAAAACAAAGCACAATTGGTTGCACAAGGTTATAGTCAACAAGAAGGAATATACTATACATAAAACTTTGCACCAGTCGCCAGGTTAGAAGCTATTCGGTTGTTAGTTTATTTTTCTGCAAATCATAACATCATCCTTTATCAGATGGATGTTAAGAGTGCATTTCTGAATGGTTATATTTCAGAATAAGTGTATGTCAAACAACCTCCTGGCTTTGAAAACTCTGGGAATTCAGCTTTGTTTTTAAACTAAAGAAATCTCTTTATGGATTAAAACAAGCTCCCAGAGCTTGGTATGACAAATTGAGCAATTTTCTTTTAGAAAATAATTTACCAAAGGAAAGTTTGACACTACACTCTTCTGCAAAACATTCAAAAATGACATTCTAACTGTTCAAATTTATGTTGATGATATTATTTTTGGTTATGCTAATCCATCCCTCTGTGAGGAATTCTCTAAGTTAATGCATGCTGAATTTGAAATGAGCATGATGGGGAATTGAAGTTCTTTCTGGGAATTCAGATTGATCAAAAACTAGAGTCTACTTACATTCATCAAAGTAAGTACACAAAAGAACTTCTGAAGAAATTCAACATGATAGACTACATTGTAGTAAAGACTCCAATGCATCCAACATGTATTCTGAGGAAAGAAGATGTAAGTGGAAAGGTATGTCACAAACTCTATCGTGGTATGATAAGCTCTCTTCTGTATTTGACTGCATCTAGACCTGATATTCTATTCAGTGTCCATCTTTGTGCTATATTCCAATCTGATCCTTGGGAATCTCATTTAACTGTTGTTAAGAGGATTCTAAGGTATCTAAAAGGAACCCTTAACCTTGGCTTGATGTATGAGAAAACATCAGAGTATTCTCTTTCTGGTTTCTGTGATATAGACTACACATGAGATCGACTATAGAGGAAGAGTACTTCTAGAAACTGTCAATTTCTAGGCAAGAAATTGATCTCATGGTCAAGCAAGAGACAATCAACAATTGCTCTTTCAATAGCAGAAGCAAAGTACACTTCAACAACACTATGTAGTACTCAGGTGATATGGATGAAGAATCAGCTGGAAGATTACCAGATATAAGAGAGTAACATTCTTATCTTCTGTAATAATATTGCCGCTATTTTCTTAAGTAAGAATCTTATCCTACACTACATGGCTAAACACATAGAAATCAAACATCACTTCATTAGAGATTATGTTCAGAAAGTGATCATATCTTTGAAATTTATAAATACAGACCATTAATGGGTTTATATTTTTACAAAACCCTTATCTGAAGATAGATTTCTGTTTATCCTAAATAATATGAAAATGGGTCTATGTCCAAAGTAGGATGTATCAAGCGTGTTTTAGTCGTAGCATGGAGGGATAAAATTCTAACTTAAACAAAAGACTTCTTATTTTTTCATCTCAGTCGTCAGAATATTTTTCGGTCAGAAATGTTCCTGATCAGATGGAAATATTTGTGATTTTCCAGATGCTGAGAATATCAAACGCATTACTTAAATAGACTTAGTGTCTATCACACTCTACCTAGGTCATGCACGAGCATTTATTTTTCTGGAAATTGATTAATCATTATTACATTTATTTAACTACTCCTCTTCACTATGTCTTGGGAACAATCGTTCAATTCCCTTGTCTTCAATTCCTTGTCATGTTACAATTAAATATTTTCATGTTCTTTCACCTTAACTTTTAATCTAATTCTTATTTCATTTCCTTCTTTTAGCATTCAATGACGTCATTTGAGTGTCTCGATCGTCTTACTTCGTGAACTGCTTGACTGGCTATTTATATCTCTTCTATAGTCATTCATCAAGTCTCTTTCCTTGAATCATCTTCAATTGTCTCTTCTTTTCAAACTTGTCTGCATACCATGGCTATTATAACCTTTCAAGGAGATGAAAACCGTCTCGATGTAATCAAAGAAAAAGACCCAACTATGTGTCCGACAGTGGTTTCATCAACAAGCTTATTGAAAATCAAGGATGGTATGGGTATGCAATAATGCTAATAGGTCCTTTTATCCTAACCTCTTAAAGAACTTTTGTCTTAATGCTTCTGTCAGTCCTGATGAAAACGCCATTCATTCCTACATCTTTGGCGTTTCGATAACCATCACTCGCTCCTCCATTGATGAAGCCATCCATAGTTCACCTTTACCTAACTCTTGCATGAATGTTGACATGTTTCCAAATGTTCCTAACACGTAATTTAGATATGAGCCCCTTAATTCAGATCATTTGAAGCCACTTGCAAAAATCTTGTTTTAGTTCCTGTTGAAAAATCTTCATCCTAGAGGAGAAGATCTTGATAAAGTTTTTCCTAGGGATATGTGTCTTCTTTATTGCCTTCTCAATAGTATTTCAATTCATCTTTCAACAATAATATTAAATCATCTAAAGCAATCAATCCTAGCATCCAAGAACTCTAAAAAATCATTCATTCCGTATGGACGTGTATTGTCTGAACTGTTTGAGTTAGCAGGTATAATTGAAAATGTTCAAAGAAATCTGTTCATCAGAGGCAATGCACTATTTTATGAGAGTTGTGATGTGTTTGAAGTTTAAATAGCTTTTCCTGTCTATATCCATTTTGTTGTAATCTCCTTCGAGTATCAATGAAAACTTTTTATCTTTTCTTATCATTTCTTCTGATCTTTATGTTTTTCAAACATAATTACCTTTTTGATTATGACAAAAAGGGGGAGTAATTAAATGAACATAATTTTGATTTCAATAATAAAGTTATGGAAAATATTCTCTGAAAAGAGCTACTTACATTCTAACCAAGTTAAACTTCTGTTTCTGTTAGAATTGTTTTTCTTTTTCAGGAAATGAGAACTCTGATTAAAGACAAAGATCTGAAATCATTATGCAAGGCTTATGTCTAACCTATTAGCTTCAGACTCTGATGATATTTTCCAGTTCATAACCAGACTCCAAGAAGTGAAATCTGGAATCAAACTCTAAAGAATTGAGAATCTGGAAGATGTCTTAGTGACATTAAAGTTTCAAAGATTTCAATTGGAATTCATTTTCATTGGCAGCTAAAGTAAAGATTCAATAAGAAGAAGTTCTATGAAATCAAGATCTCAACTGTTCTATTGACTTTAAGATCTCAATTTTTCCATTGGCATCCAAAGTCAATACTCTCAAGATCTCGATATCTGATTTATTGGAACCAGAGGGAGTTTTACTTAAATGGTTCGGAATCAGGATATTCGATCTTCATCAAGTCATTGACTCGGGGGGGGGGGGGGGGTATCATAAAAAGGATAATTATTCCTTACCTTTCTATTTTCACTTTTTCTGATTATGTGGACAAAATTGTGTCATCAAAATATATAGTTTTGTCATCATCAAAAAGGGAGAGATTGTTAGAACAAGGTTTGGTTCTGCAATATTATCTGAGTTTTTATGATAACAAATGAGTATATTTGTATGAAAATTTTTGTTATACTAATGTTTGTTATTATTTAGTACTTAAAAAACATGTTCTGCTTCTATGGATGGTGTGGCCAAGATATTAGAAGAGAATTAGTTCCGCTTCTGCGCTACACAAGTTTTGTTGAACAGTTGCAAGAAACTCCAGAAGGCTCTGAAGTGTAAGCTTTGATATTTGTCTAAAAAACCACTCAAATGATCTGAAGATAGAAGTTGCTACTTAAGTCCATATGCTGAAGACTCATGTTTCTAAAGACAACAAATTCTAAAGAAACTGTCAGGAGATATAAAAACAGAAGTTTCTACTCAAGTCTAGATGCTAAAGACTCAAGTTTCTAAAGACCCAAAGTTCAAAAGATAAGGGTTCTAAAGACCAAGTGTTGAAGACTCTGAAGACGCAGTTCTAAAGATTCTAAAGACTCTAAAGACTTGAAGTTCTAAAGACCCAATGCTCCAAGAAATAGGTTCTCATAGCCAAGTGTTGAAGACTCTGAAGACGCAATTCTGAAGACTCTAAAGACTTGAAGCTCTGATGACCTTATGTTATGTTCTCGCTTCTAAACTCATGCTCGCAGAAGCCTCTGAAATGCAAAAGGAAAGAAGATAACACTAACATGGTACAAATAGTACATGGTACAATCAACACTTCATTCCACTACCATGAAAGGATGGGCGCGTCGCACGATCTTGTCCCTCACGTTACTGTTCAACTTGCCAATGTTTTTGGAAATCCCAAGAGTACCCTTCAATGGGTATATTATTTTATTGGCTTTATAAAGGCTTGAAGACTAAGAGAGAAAGCTGCCAATCAACGAAATATTCACGCGCAAACACTGTTCATAACTTTCACATTCTTAAGTCACTGTTTTGAAAATAGTTTACATATTCAGCTTTTTAGAAGCAACATTCTTGTAAACAAAACTTGTATTCAAATAGTTGTTTAATATTCCTTAAGGGACCAGGTAAGTCTGTAGCCTTAAGAAGTCTAGGACTTGCGAGTTTTAGAGGTTCTTACTCACTTGCGGGTAGCTTGTGCACTATAATAATTAGGTTGATTATTGTTTGATATTCCTTAAGGGACCAAGTAGGCTTGTAGCCTTAAGAAGTCTTTGACTTGCGAGTCTTAGAAGTTGTTAGTCACTTGCGGGTAGCTTGTGAAAATTGTAATCAGTTAGGTTATAGTGAATTAAGTCTTCGATTAAGTGAGGTGAAATCACCTTGACTGTGAACTAGACTAGCTTGATAATTTTCAAGTGAACTAGTATAAACATACATTATTCTTTAGTTTATGTTCTTACTTATTGTTATTATCAAGAGTGAAGATTAAAAGGACTTTAACTTAAAGGGAAATAATTTTTTAAAGAAAAGTTTTTGGTTTTAAAACCCAATTCAAACTACCATTTCTTGTATTTTCACACCTTCGTCTTTGTCTTTATCTTGGTTTTGATATTGATTGTATTTGCCTTCTCGAACTTGTTTCCACCTTTTTGGTATGACTCTATCAACAACTCTCTTTCCTTTTCAACTCCTACTGTTATAATCAAATGCTTCACACTTTTGGCATGTAACTGTGGCAAAAATTCTAGGCAACACAAGTGAATTTCTAGGCTCATCATTTGACTCACTCCTCATTTTTTGGGACATCCTATTGTCCTTGTCATCAATGGTGGATTGAATGCTAGTTGTCCATCTACAGTCCCGATTTGTGGTCCATTAGTTGGCTAAATCATATTTGAATAACACTCTAGAAACATAGTTTTTCGGCACACTATTACACAACATAATAATCAAAGACAAAGATACATATGAATACAATATGTAATGAGATACATATGATTTTAGTAACTCTTGTGCACAACTCCTCAAGTGAGTAAACTGGTCCCTACCAGCACCTTGTATCAATTCGACTACTCTTCTTTTAGCCTTGAATGTTTGATCAGCTGGCAGTTTTACACCTCGTCTTTCAATTGATTCAACAATTAATCCAATTGATTTCATGTTTGGGGTGTGTCTAAATATGTGGGCAAATTGCTTGGCCAACCATCCAGCCTTGGCTTGTCGAAGTATGTAGAAAAATTGTTTGGCCAACCATTAGTGCATTGAGACATTGTTACTTGTGTTGATCAAGTTGAAACGAAAATCCAACGATGAAGGATGGTGAAGATGAAAGCTAGGATTTGTTTAAGATGAAAAGGAAAGAAACACAGAAGATAACTTAAAAGCTAGGGTTTGTAATCTAAAAGCTATGAAGTGAACAAAGATGAAGTCAACTTAATAATAAAAAAAAAAGTCTTAATATATTATTAGTAATGACATGGCAATAAGTGAGTCCATTTTTAAAGTGCCATGTCATTAGATTCTGACAAATGGAATGGATCACAAAAAATTCACATATTATGATAATGAGGGACCATATAGTTGGTTTTTTTAAAGAGGTATTAAAATGTTGGGAAAAACAATATATGAGGACTAAAACAGTATTTAAATCATAATAAAACTAGTAATAAACTCGTGTGTTCGTACGAGTTCTGGTATGAGACGCGCATTTATTTCAGATTTATATTTTGTAATAGAAAAATGTATGGTTACCCGTGAAGAAAAATAATTGAATATATAATTAATAAAAAATATTTTGATCAGTAACTTCATGTTCTCGTTAATAATCAATATTTTGATCAAAAACTTCATGTTCTTGTTAATATTCAATATTTTGATCAGTAACTTCATGTTCATGTTAATATTCAATATTTTGATCAGTAACTTTATGTTCTTGTTAATATTAAATATTTTGATCAGTAACTTCATGTTTGCGTTAATATTAAATATTTTAATCAGTAACTCTAGATTCTCGTTAATATTCAATATTTTGATCAGTAACTTCATTTTTCTGTTAATATTCAATATTTTGATCAATAACTTTATGTTCTTGTTAATATTAAATATTTTGATAAGTAATTTCATGTTTGCGTTAATATTAAATATTTTAATTAGTAACTTTATGTTCTCGTTAATATTTAATATTTTGATCAGTAACTTCATATTTACGTTAATATTAAATATTTTAATCAATAACTTTAAGTTTTCGTTAATACAAAATTTTGATAAGTAATTTCATATTTTCATTAATATTAAATATTTTGATTTAATGAAAATATTTTTGACTCGTTTTTAAACTCCTTTTATAATTATTGTTTATCTAATTTTATCACTGAATAACATAATAATATAATTTACATTGGGATCCTAACTTAAAAAATATGAAATAGATACCTTTATGTCAAGAAATATGACTCATAAACTGGTGTATAAGTCATTCAATCATAAAAATGATATTTATTTTAAAACTAATTTTTTTATATTATAAAGACTCTTATTTTGAAAGAGAGAAAGTTGTTGAAGAGATTTTTATAATATATTATATGATCATTACACTCAAATGCTTATATATATATATATATATATATATATATATATATATATATATATATATATATATATATATATATATATATATATAAAACAAAATTACACAGTATTGATATCAACAAGTAAAATAAATTTAAATTATTAGATTTGATATAGTAGGTTATAATCTATCTTATGTATAGTTTTTAATCTAAAGTCTAATCATTTGTCTTTTTAAGAGAACCATTTTTTTTATTTCCACTTTGTCATAAAGAAGTCTTAAAATTAGGCAAAAAGAAATTGACACTGCAATATGTAATCCAACAGTATAAAATCTAGTATACACTTTTAAAATGATTTTTAATTTTTTAAAATAGTAAACTTTTTCTGTATATAAAAATTTGTTGTTTATAAAATATTTGTATCAACAATACTTTTTTTCATGTTTATAAAAAGATTTGTCTTAATAGTATATCTTTTTTGTTTATAAAAATATTTACATTAATAATATATTTTTTTTATTTATAAAAATATTTGTATTAACAGTATACTTTTTCCGTTTATAAAAATATTTAGATCAATACATCTCTATTAAAATAAAATAGTACAGAAATCTTAATACAAAAATCATAAGAAAATCAAAATGAAATTGTTTATCAATAGAGAAATTGAAACTATGTAAACCACGTACACTTTTTTATAGCATATAAAAAAAATTCTCTCACATAGCTTTGCTTTTAAAAAAAATAGAACTTTGTCCTTAAAAGAACATATTCATACCCCACCATTTTAAAGAAGTATGATATAAATTTAACATTATTGATAGTGATTTTGATTTGAAAGAGAATAGTGGCAAAAAGCATAGACTTATACTCCTTTATATCATTTTAAATACTCCATAAATCACGAGCATATTTTGAAATTTGGGCATTTTATAAAAGCAAAATGCAACTAAGATCAATCAATTGACAAAATTTTGTAACAGAAATGAACAAACTCAAATCACAACCACATTGTCTAAACACAAACATTTCATCTAATAGAGAATTTAAAAGTATATTTGAAATGACAAATATCCTGGTTCTGAGTCAGTTTCGATACTTCACATAACCTTTAATTCTCTTGACCTCTGCATTCAAAAACTAAAAACCAAATGAAAAAACATATTAGTCATATATGCGGCCGTTGGTCTCAGAGCCGCCGCATCAGAATTCTTCTGCACAATTTTTTCCATCAAAATCAGAAATAACAGATCTAAAAATAACAAATAAAAATAACATATCAGATCTAAAACTATAAACCACAATATCAGATCTAAAATAATATATATTATGGATTTGTTTTACTACTCATTTGTGTATTCTTATAGATAGACCTACAACCTGAAATAATAAACGAAGTTGATATCCTACTAAAGTCGAAAACTGAAAGGAACTTGAAACGAAAATGATAAAAAACCTGTAAAAGAAGATTGTATGAAGATGGAAGTTGCTTGTGTTTTAAAGATGGAAGCTGAAGAGAGAAGCAAATGATAAGAAAATGAAGTTTTGAAAGGAAAACAAAAAGAAAAGTTATATGTAGCTAGATAATAGGAATAGACAATTGATTTTAAAAGAGGTCGATATAATATTAGAAAATAAATTTATATTATGCAGAACATTAAATCCCATTTTTTCTGGGCATTAAATGTCAAAATTGATTTGTCCTATATTATCAATAAATATTCAGCTTGTATAATATTAATAGAGTAGAAGATTTGAAATTTGAAAAGTTGATAGTTGAAGCATTGAAACAAAGAAAGGAATGTTAAACGTAGAAGCAAGCGACATGACTGCATGTGGAAACATAAGGACAAATTAGTATTTTGTAGAACATTTTATTTTCTTATATATTGTAGATTATATAACTATTATTATAAGAAAAAAATTCAATCTGTCAGGGGATAATTTTCTCACAAGTGGTAAAAATACAAATCTAAAATTTATGAAGGGATTTTTCCCCTAAGAAAATAGAGAGTCGTAAATTATTTTACGAGAGACTTTCTACGTCGTCTATTTGTTAGGAGCTAACTTTCTCAAAAAATATAATCACAATTTTCAATTCTACAACATAGTGACATAGACGCAGACTATATATTAAATATAAATTTTTTAAAATATATACTAATTTATCGTAAATATAAGTAAATTGTTTTTAATATAAACTGTTTTTAATTATATTTATATTAAATATAAATAAACTATTTTTAATATATATTAATTTTTAAGAAATAAAAATCGAAAACCAGTCAATCTTATTTACATACTAAACATATACAACTTTTAAAAGTCTATATAAAAAGAAACAAAAATTATTATATATTATTGTAAAATATATTATAAATTTATTTTAAATTCTTGCGGCATTGATACAAAAAATATAAAAAAAATAATAAAAATTAGATTATAAGCATAAGATAGAAGATGAAACAACATTATATTAACCACACAATATTAATGCAACATCTAACATATCAACTAACAAAACACAACATCAACAATATTATTGAACAATAACCATCAAAATAGAAAACAGAAAAGAGAAAAAAAATCAAAGAAAGAAGAAGCGAAACACATTTCTTTTGCATTGACAACTCAATTTTTGCGCACGACCGACTTATCTGGATCACTCTTCCTTCATTTTTCCATATTTTCCATATATTTTTTTTCTATATAGTTGAGAAAGAGAAAGAGCCAGAAGAGAAATAGAGAGAGATATAGAGTGAGATACGTATTGTGTTTTTCAAAAAATAATTTGCCACGAGCAAATAGAAAAGTAATAATGACAAAAATATTTGTCAGAGGCTACCCCTGACAAATGAAAAAGCAATAATAACAAAAATAATTTGTCATTGACTGTCCCGAACAAATGAAAAAACAATAATGACAAAAAATTATTTGTCAGGGACTACCTCTGACAAATGAAATAACAATAATAACAAAAATAATTTACCAACTAACTAACTCTGGCAAATGCTTATTTTATATATATATATATATATATATATATATATATATATATATATATATATATATATATATATATATATATATATATATATATATATATATATATATATATATATATATTGATCTGGATTGGGCCTACACTTGCCCTTCGAACGGAAAGCCCAAAGACAACCCAAGTTAGGAACCGTTGGACAACTCCCCACCCGACCGTTGGAGGACGTGGCCCACGATCCCATGACAGACATCTTAAACTGCCCTCCGAAAATCAAGGGTCCAACCCTATTCTCGCGGAGCAGTTGACCAGGGGGAAGCCCACTTGCTGAACTTCATACACACGTAAGCCCTGACAGTTCCTGTTAATTGGCCTTCATGTGGCCCAAGAGTGGGAACCTTGGCCCAACACTGGGGGCTATAAATACCCTCTCTCTCAAGAGGGTCAGGTATTCAAATTCATCTCCAAGCTCATACTTGCTTGCTCATTCCGCTTCTTACTTTACCGTCAGAGTGTCTTGCAGGTACCCCCTTCCCCCATCTCATTCAACTTCTGCCCGAGCCAGCTGTGACAGTCCATTTCTGATCCGGTAAGATCAGTGGCACCGTCTGTGGGAAACTTGCTTCCCTGTCTTCTATTCACTTGAGACCAAAGCTAAACAATCCCCGACTATCATGGCTGACCAAACTCCAGAAAACATGAACGTCCGTGTAATCGACGTTAATAACAACATCACCGACAATAATGCCAGCCTCGACAACACCGGTACCGTCGACCATAACACAGCCCCCCGCGTCAATATGCCCGGGCCTTCTGAATACAGAGACGGAGCGACTACTTTGTCATCATCTCTACCTCTCCGACATGAAGACGATCGGCCACCTCCCCATAACTACCAACACGTCCAATTCCACGAGGTCCCCGTCTCCGCAGGGGCAGACACCACGACCAGGATGCTATTCGCGGCAATCAATCAAACCAACTACCTAATCTTCGCCCAGGGAGAAAGACTGAGGGCGCTCGAGGACGAACAGAGGCCCCCAAGAAGACATAGGAGACCTCAATCTCCTCCTCCTCGACAAGCAGAGGAACATCCTCGATCTCCCCTGCGGAGACATAGTTGGGACATCTCTTGAAGCCCGTCACCCAGACCACTCGGGCGACGACCCCCTTGGAGAGGGACCAGCTCCTTGATCCGGGAAGGCGCGATCACGGCCACTCGCGTCTAGAACGAAGACCCCATGGATACAGGAACTGGGGAAAACCACCAACAATCATATCGCCCGAGGACCGCTCCGCGCGAACAGGGCCACTGTGACCGCCACTACATCTGATCTCTGTCTCGCTCGCCCGAACAAAGTGACGAGGACGACCCCCATGGTCCCTTGTCACAAGCTATCATGGAGGCGCCCATTCCCCCGGGAATGGAAAATCCTCCCCACCTAGAGTAATATGACGGCATCGCCGACCCGGTCGACCACATAGACGGGTTTGAGGCCATACTACACTATCACAACATTGAGGGACCGATCAAATTCCGGTTGTTCCCCACGACTCTGAGGAAAGATGTAATGGATTGGTACAAAGGTCTCGCCCCGAGGTCAATTACCTCTTGGCGAAATCTGAAGAACCAGTTCATCAGTTCATTCACTGCTTCACGACGACATCCAAAGACCGAAGCAGCCTCGAGGCCATCGTCCAGAAACACGATGAGACCCTGAGGGAATTAATTGACCGGTTCAACCGGGAGGCCATCCAGGTCCCCTGTACGGACCACATGAAAAGATACCTGCTCGAGAGGGGACTCCTCCCGGGCACTAAATTCAAAAAAGCCGTAGGCATGAACCACCTCGGACGTTCAATGCCCTCCTCGAGAAGGCCATAGCCTATATGGACTATGAGGAGAGAGAAGCGGCCAACAGAGCCCGAGATCCTAGGAATCACGGATCTACCAGTAATCCGTGACAAGACACCACCCCTCCTCGATGAACTGGCGAGAAGAGAAGGGACTACAAACCCCGAGACGCACAGGAACAAAGGGGGCCTTCGGGGAGGTTCGCTGAATACACTTCGCTAACGGCTTCCCGCAAGCGCATCTTAGCGGAGTGCGCAAATACAGATTTCAAGGACGGAGGCGTAAAGCGTCCTCGTCCCGCTCATGCTAAACCCAGGGTAGACCGAAGCAAGTATTTCTAGTATCACGGAGCCACAAGCACTTGACCGAAGATTGCGTTCATCTTAAGGACGCCATCGAAACCCTCGTAAAGGGGGGAAGACTTACGCAATATCGGCAAGACGGCGCCCCTCGTCGAGATGCCCGTGAGACGAGGGAAGTAGAAGAGGATGCCCGACCATCTGACGAGTCGGTTCCCATCTAAACCGCATTCTCTGTCACGAGACCTGAGGACTTCTACATCCCCGAACACCTGCAAGAGCCTTTGTCCACGCAGAGCAGGTGGGAAAACTTCCCCTCTACCATGGTCATTAATGGTGGAGGGTTTAATGATTTGACCATAAATTCAGCAAAGAGAAAGCTGGATGAACTGGTCGACGCGGCTCCCCCGTAAACGATGACCTTTAAAAGGGTGAAAGGCAGATCAGAGTCGATCACCTTTTACCTCGAGGAGCTCCCCGGAGGGGCCCCCAATTCGACCATCCCTCTTCTGATAAGGGCGAGAATGGCCAACTTCGACGTTCATCGCGTCCTGGTCGACAAGGGAAGTTCCTTCATCATGATGTACAACCAGTTGTTCAGAACCCTGCAGCTCGATGACTCTCACCTTTCACCATACGTGGGGCCAGACCTACAGGGCTTTAATGGCTCGACCTCCAAGCCGTGGGGGTACGTGGAGCTTATGGTCACCTTCGACGAGGATACCTCTACCAGGCAGGTCAAGGTCCGCTTCCTCTTCATCGACTGCCCATCCCTTTACCACTGCATCATCGGGAGGCCGACACTAGAAGAGCTGATCGCGGTGCCCTCCACTGTCCACTTAAAGATAAAGTTCTACACCAAGAGGGCACGAGTCGCCACTATTCAAGGCAATCTAGCAGCCGCCTGAAGATGCTTCAACGAGGCGGCTAAGGGATACAGTACAGTCGACACCGGGATACAACCCGCCAAGAAAGATGCAACTACACAATCAAAGCCTTGGCGGTTAGAGCCACTGCCCGCCATAGTTTAGGAACAGAGGGTCCCTCCAAAGGTCGACTCGATCTTGCTGGACACTTGCTTCAACTAGTACGAACCCTCCAACAGCGAGCAAGTGCCCCTCTGACCAATTCCAGATGGGGACTTCGAGCTCGTCCCTCTCGGTGAGAACCCAAACAGAGGGTGAAGATTGGCACTGGACTCCCCGACTTGGCAAGAAAGCAGATCAAGGCCTGCTTGAGGGAAAACGCAGATTTGTTCGCATGGAGTGCTGCGGAGATGCCCGGTCTCGACCCTGAGGTCGCGTGTCATCAACTCGCCATTGATCCAGCCGCTAGGGCAGTAGTACAATATAGGCGTAGCCAGTCTCCCGAGAAAGTGGAGGCTGCTATAAAAGACCTTCTAGAGGCAAATTTTATTTCTGAAGCCCAGTATTCAACCTGGCTGTCAAATGTTGTACTTGTTAAGAAAAATAATGGAAAATGGCAAATGTGCATTTACTATACCTATCTTAACCAGGCATGCCTCAAAGATGCATTTCCTTTACCTAATATCGATATGCTGGTCGACAACTCCGTCGGCTATAAATTTTTATCATTTATGGACGCCTATTCGGGCTACAACCAAATCCCAATGGCAATAGGCGTCAAACACTGCACCATTTTCATGACCAGCTCGGGCAACTATTACTATAACGTAATGCCATTCGGTCTGAAAAACGCAAGAGCAACGTATCAGCGGATGATAAACAAAGTCTTCCGCAACCAAATCGGAGATATACTCGAGGTATACATGGACGACATGATCGTCAAGTCCCGAGTAGACACTGACCATGTCGCCCATCTCAGGGAAGTCTTTGCTCAAGTAAGACAATTTAGAATGAGGTTTAACCCCAAGAAGTGCATGTTCGGGGTCAAGGCGGGCAAGTTCCTCGACTTCTACTTAACGGAACGAGGAATCGAAGCCAACCCTGATAAGTGTCGAGCTTTCTCTGACCTTCCTACACCCACGTTGAAAAAATCCATACAAGTCTTGAATGGAATGTTCGCCTCACTCTCCTGTTTCGTTGCAAAATCCTCTCAACACGCCCTGCCTTTCTTCAAACTCCTTCGCAAGGAAGTGGCTTTCGAGTGGACCGAGGAATGCGAGAAGGCCCTTCTCCATCTCAAACAGGGCCTCTCACAGTCGCTTGTGCTATCACGAACCGTCGACGGGGAGACCTTATTTCTTTACATGTCCGTTTCCGTTGAAGCCGTCAGTGCGGCCCTCATTCGAGAGACCCACGACGGACAAAAGCCTATTTATTTCACGAGCAAAGCACTCCAGGGGCCCGAGGTTAGGTACCAACAGATCGAGAAGGGGGCTTTGGCCCTCGTCAATGCGGCGAAAAGGCTCAAACACTATCTCTTTGCGTACACGATCATCGTACAAACGGACTAGCCCGTGAAATATCTCTTAGGTTGACCAGACATGGCGGGCCGAATGCTGAAATGATCCTTTGAACTCTCATAATTTGATGTCCAGTACGAGAGCAGGAAGTCCTTGAAGACCCAGGCTCTGGCCGATTTTTTCATGGAGATGACCGCTCATAACCCCCTCCCCCCCCCCCCCCCCCCCCGCTGGGAAGGACCACAAATGGACCATCTTCGTCGACGGAGCCTGTTGTACCCCAAAAGTTTCCCTCTCATTTCTCAAAGGATCATCCTGGACACTCAGACTTGCTTCTATCAAGTTTCAAGTATTGAATTACAATTTTTCAAGAAAATCATTCACAAGGGCAAAATAGTCAAAAGCACACTAAAAAGTCAAACTTTGACTTTTTTGATCAAATCAAGTTTCAACAATTATATTACATCAAGACATGAAATTGGTTCATCAAAAAAATCAGAAGTCAGAAATTACTTTGAAAAAATCAAATTTCTAAACATTTAGAAAATTTTCTAAGTGTTAAGAGAATATGATACTTCAGAACTTCTGGCCCAACCTTCATGCGAGTGCAATCAGAATTTGTAGACACGGTTCACAACATGATGTTTCAATCAGAACATATGAAAGCAATGTCTTTCGGTCAGAACATGACCCTTCAGCATATGGAGGTTACGTTTTTGATCTTCTGCGATCAGAACATCACCAAATCCCAAAACCTCGTTTAAGCAAAATGTTGCCCTGCTATATCACAGTCCTGCAATCAGCTGCTGATCCAGTCCATGCCTGCACTTTCTCAAACCCCATATTTGCACAAGTTCAAAATATGCACTCGCAAGAAGATATAAATTTGGACATTATAGGTCATTTTGAAAGGTCAATAAAAACACCTTTTGGGTCAAAGCTTCATACATGAACATGGAAGACTCAATTGAGATGAGAACAAAAGGATTGTTTAGAGGAAACCTTGAGATTTCTAAAAAGTCCAAGAACACATGTCTAGGGTCAAAATTGAGGGAGTTATGCATTGGCCAAGTTGACCCTTTTTGCAAAATTGCCAAAAGTCAAATGTGGCCAAAATTGCATTTTTTGTCAAATGGACCCAACTTTTTATGCTTGCACTGAGTTTGTAATGTGACCCAAGACCCATGAGCTCTTACATTTGTTATTATTTTATTTTTGTCATTTATTTTGATTTTATTTCATTTAAATCAAATAAAATCAAAATAAAATAGTAAAAATATCAAAAGCTAATCAAATCTTGAGATTTTGTGCATGTTTAGGATCATTACACAGTTGGAAGTGAGATCAAATCATGCAAGGCTCATATGGATACAAAAAGACTGCATTTTGCTTGATTTGGAAAGATTTGAACAAAGGATCAAATCATGAATCAATAATCATAATTGGGGGAAATTTGATATAAGTTGCAACCCTAATTCATTCTAGGGTACATAAGGAACATTGGCAGACAAAAAACAAAGAGGTTGGAGGCGTGTAAAAGAGAAAGAAAGTTTCAAAAAATTCAAGAAAAGTGGCAAACTGATTTCCACGTTTCAGATCAATTCAAAGCATTCTAGTCATCCCAGTCAATTGCTGGACTCCCCAGGATCAAGATTCAATCGTTAGCAAGCATTCTCGCGCCTTGAAACACGCTGTAAGGTTCATACAATTTATCACTTTTCTTGAATTCGAAAACCTTAATTCTGGCATCTTTAACATGATTAATTGGCATATTCTTAAACCTTATGATGTTTGCAAGCTAATGGTTATATTTAATTGTGTTTTCATTGACTGTACAACAAAGTGCCATGGCTAGGGTTTTCTCTTTGTGTTTAGGGTTTTCTTGTACAAGGACAATTGGCCATTGTGATACGGTGGGAGAACTGACTTGAGGTTTTGCGTTTGTCTTTGCAAATGTTTCGGTTTAGCAAGAGTCGCCACCGACTTTTTATTTTATCCAAAGGAAAGGTCAAAAAGCACAGGAAAGACCTTTGAGATGTTTTCTTGGGTTCGAGGGGTAGATTATGAAAAGGGAAGGTGCTAGCACCCTTTTCATCCATGGTTTTCCATGGGCTCTTAGTTACTTGTTTAGATCACTTGCTTTTGCTTTTCAATTGTTTGAAATTGTGCTTTTGTGTGTGGTTTTGAAAATGTTTTGAAAAGAGGCCTTTGTCTAGGCAACCTTTGTAATGATTCATGTTTGAATATATACAAAGGTGTTTGTATTTTGAAAAGACGTTTCAATGTTTAAAAGTTTGTTTTGGGAAAATGTTTTGAAATTGTGTGTTTTGAAACTAGCAAGGATGTTTTGCAAGAGATCAAGTAACTAGGAGTTGTCTACCCTACTCAAAGATCTTTCCTACATATTTTTAACCCTTTGACATTGTTGTTTTACCATTGTATTTGGTAAACAATCTTGTGTTTGGATGTTAAATGGGACAGGCGTGGGTCATCGTATGATCATGATAGCAATAGTGCCAAGTATCTTAGCAAGTTTTTGAGGGACTAGATCATTTTGTATAGGCAACCAAGATAGCATCATCGAGGGACTATGATCTTTTGTTTTGTTTTGCCAAGATACCTAGCATGCATACCATGGCCATTTTTAAGGCAACAAGTGGATGAAACCCTAGGGGTGCTTGTGTGCATTGTGTTGTCAATTTTCATGCATTTTTGTCTTGTGTTAGGTCAAGCTATTTGTTTGATTTTGGATTTTTGCATACAAACCCATATCTTTCTATCATGGCATATTTGAAAGCTATAAAGTGCGTAAAAGTAAATCTACGACTATTACAACATTGATATGGGAAGGGAGATACAAGTTTGAATAGGGGGATATTTGCAAGAAATTAAAACCCTAAGTCAACTATTACAACCAAATTGAACTCATTGTACAAATTGACAAATATTTAAATATGCAATTAAACATAAATATGCAAAAAGGTTTTTTTTGGTATTATTTTTATGTATGTAAAAAATAAATTATTTAATGTCCTAAAAATAGGAAAAATAAAAATGGTTATTTTTGGAAAGGGTAATAAACCCTAATTTTGGTTTAGGAAAATATATATATTATAATTATTTATTTATGTACAAGAAAATAAATAAAATATTTACAAAAAATATTAAAAATGAAATACGTGAGAAAATATTATTTTATATGTATAAATAATAATTAAAAAAAATATGTAAGTATTTTAATTTTATTTACAAACTTATTTAAGAAAATAAAAGTATATATTATTTTTTAACTATTCTTATGCCAAAATAATAAAAATAATAATAAAATAAAATGTGAAAATTTAAGAAAATATTTTTAGTGATTTTTTTATATTTAGAAAAAATAATAAAAGTCAGAAATGGAAATAGAAATGAAAAATATGAAAAAAATAAAACAATGGGTCAAGAGGGTGCAGAAAGCAAGCTAGGGGGTGTCAAAAACAAAGCCAAGTCAGGCCAAACCCGTTTCCACTTCATCTCTAACCTCTGATCAAACAAAAATGTGCGCACTGTTCAAACTTGGAAATCCTGCATACGTGCTCAAAAGCAAAAACTTACAACATGAAAGTTATAGAGCATGATCACACGATTCTAACCATGTAATAAACTTAATCTAACTCTCAAAGACCAGAGAGAATTTCTCTGGACCTAATTTCTAACCTAGTTTTTTCAGAAAGTTCATCATTCAAATTCTCCCAGCTCAGTTAACTTAAATGAATTCTATGCATATGTACAACTCAAAGACAATGAGGACTACATTTTTTATTCACAAACCTAAGCCTAATGATTCCTAAATAGAGAGATAGAAGTTTGAACTTTACCTGTTTCAGTCAAGCTCGAGTATGGAAATGTAGGGGTTGTGAGTGAGGCCTGGGATACTTGTGAGCTTGCTTGAAGTTCCTTTGAGCTTTCCCAATGCTTAGATAACTTTGAACTTGCTTGAATCTTTCTATAGAACTCAACCTGCAAACTCAGAATTCAAAAATGGTGAAGTGTGTAAATGGAGTTACAGTGACTTGGGAATGGTTGGGATAGCTTAGGTGAGTTGTATGGAGTGTGTTGGAACTGGTTGCAAGCAAAACGCACGAGTGGATTGTGATTTGGAAATCAAAATGCAGAACATGCCCTGTTTTGACAAGAACTTGTGTTTTGGTGTTTTGGAAGGTTTGAGGACTTGCTAGCTCGGGTTTTTGGCTTAGTGTGATATGTAAAACTTGTTTGAAATGTTTACAAACTTTGGTTTTATCAGATTGCCAAGTTATGTGGTTTTTGCAAGTTGACTTGGTTTTGAAGTAAAAGTTGATTTTGACAATGCTATGGCCTGTACAGGCTAGCTTCAAGCATGCTGATAGTTGGTGTACTTTCCATGATATTTGTGGACTTTGTTTGCTGCAAAAGAATGGTCCAATGCTCAAGAGAAACAAAATTGCATAAAGTTGTGCTTTATGAAAATGGCATTGTTGCCTTTTTGCCAAAAATGGATTAATTCAATGTGTAATCTTCTAAAGCTCAGAACAAAGCCTTAATCCATTGTGTTTGCATTCAATTTTTGAGTGTGGAAGGGTTTAAGGACCCATAAACAAGTACAAACATGTTTGGACAAAATTTGCAAATTGTAGCAACATGAAAAATGCCATGGACAAAAGTGAGAAATGTCCATTTTCAATCCTTCGATTCTCCCTAACCACAAATGATTTTGGAGAATTCTTGGACATTTTTGAAATCTTGTAGCATGCTCTACAATCCATCTTTGAAATTCATTTTGATATTCCACTTGGAACTATGTGAAAAATTGCCATGAAGATAGGTCAAAATCCTGCCTAAACTAGGGTAAAAATTCACAAAGTTAAAAGTTTCATGGACCCTTATTCCAAAAATCATAACTTGATATCCAAGCATCTTTTGGAAAAACTTTGTGAATAAAATTTGTAGATTTTATGGAGGAATACAACTTTCATGTTGGAAGTTTTGTTTGAATCCAATTGCATCATGGTGAAAAAGTTGGGCAAAGTTGGGAAAAAATAAGAAATTTTCATAACTTAGAAAATTTATAAGTTATGAAAATTTTCCATTTTAAACCCTAATTTTCAAAATTAGGTTTCTTGGTGAAAAAGTTTCATGTTTTGACACATCTTGATGAAAACTGACCCTTCGCACTTGATTTTGATCAAAAAGTCAAAGTTTGACTTTTTAGTGTACAGTTGATTTTTGATTAGTTGACTGGAAAATTCATCTGTCAATCCAATGCAATTGAGATCTTTTGAACCTTGTGATTAGGTCAAGATAGTGCCATTGAGTCCTTGAATCCATGCTTGAACCCAATTTGCCACTGGCTAGGTTAAAAATCAGAAATTGCCCTTCTGTAGTCAAAACCCTAAAAATGACCATTTTACCCTTTTGATGATCTGATCAAATTTCTTGAAGAGTTGTGGTCCAAAATTGATCAAATGGTTCATATGAGTCTATAATGTTGATGTGGATAAAAAATTATGAGGTTTGACTGTAAATTGGCAACAGTTGACTTTTTCCCCCAATACAACTTATTTTTAGGTCAACTGTCCAATTGACTGGGCAAAAATTTGATTCAAGGCTTGAAACTTGGTATGAGCAATCTTATAAGTCCAACATGAAGTATGAAAGTCACATGGGGCATTAGAAGTCTAAAATTCCTTGTGAAAACTCAAACCCTAATTTTAGGTCAACAGTGCAAGGAGATGTCTTGAGCAGAGCAAACCCTATCTTGGTCTTGAGTTCAAAGAGTCTTGTGAGGGGAAATATTAATAAAATGAGAGGGAAAATTTTGGGGTACAACAGCTGCCCCTGTTCAATCTTCTTGAACCTGAAGAGTTAGATTAGCGAGTTTGCCTTTCGTGACTCGAAGGTAAAAGAGGATTAGACACTAGAGTGCCCGTAAATTTGCACTTGTCAAAATATAGTTGAGAGAATAGGCTTAAAGATGCCATCCAAGAATGTTTGTTGAAAATTAGGAGAATGAGCGCCAGAATGGTATCCGTGTCTGGAGCATCTCTGAGCTGGGGGTCTGAATAAGCAATAGATTAGCATTCGTGTCTGGAGCATCCCTAAGTTGTTTTCTGAGCTTTAGATCTGAATAAGCAAATAGAATAGCATCTGTGTTTGGAGCGTCTCTAAGCTGTTTTCTGAGCTTTAAATTTGAATAAGCAATAGAATTGCATCCGTGTATGGAGCGTCTCTAATCTATTTTCTGAACTTGAATTTGAATAAACAATAGAATAACATCCGTGTCTAGAGCATCTCTGAGCTGTTTTCTGAATAAGAAAATAGAATAGCATTCGTGTCTGGAGCCTCTCTAAGCTGCTTTCTGAGATTGAATCTGAATAAGCAATAGAATAGCATTCGTGTCTGGAGCAACTCTAAGCTGTTTTCTGAGCTTTATATCTGAATAAGCAATAGAGTATCATCCGTGTCTGGAGCATCTCTAAGCTGTTTTCATGATTGCATATTGGTAGCTTGTTAATCTTATCCTGAAAAGGGTAAGATGTTAGCTGAAACACAAAGTTATGTTGCATGAAATGCATGATGCAATATATGTGTTTTTATCAATGTTTATGATATATGAATGTAATGTATGTGCATGTAAGCTGATTTGCTGTCTTGCTGAGGAAAATAAATCCTTGATAGCTGGAGATAATAAAATCTTTGACTACTACCGGGGAAAATAAATCCCTGACCATTGTTGGAGATTCAAAATCTTTGATTGCTGAGGATTAGAAATCCTTACTGACCACTGTTGGGGATAGAGAAATCCTTGGCAACTCGCGGGGATTATCAAAAACTTGACAACTTCTATGGGGATGTGAGAATCCTTCACGACTTTCCTGGGGATATAGGGATCCTTCAAGTCTTTAGAGTGCTGACAAAACCTGTTGTGAGAAAAATGTCAAGTGTTGTTTTGAGAAACCTGCTTGGGGAATCCTGAGGACTTGATGCCTATGGATGGAGATTACACAAAGGGAATTCTTACTCGGCTGGGGAATAGGGAAAACTCTGGCGATCTCTACCGGGGATCAAACAAAGGAAAACCTTGATCTGTTGGAGAATAAGGAAGACTCTGATGGCTCTTGCGGAGAACTGAGAATGAGAATCTTCAATCTGCTAGGGGAATTTGAATCCTTGGGGACTTCATGCTGAGGAGCCAAGAATGAGAATCTTCGATCTGCAGAGGATTAAAAATTATGATAAATTCATGCTGAGGAGTAATGAAGACTCTGGCAACTTCACTGGGGAATTAAGAATGAGAATCTTCATTCTGTTGGGGAGTAAAAACTCTGTGGGGAGATAGCTATTGTTGTACCCCAAAATTTTCCCTCTCATTTCATCAACATTTTCTCATCACAAGACTCTTGGAGCTCAAGATCAAGTTAGGGTTTGCTCTGCTCAAGGCCTCTCCTTGCACTGTTGACCCAAATTAGGGTTTGAGTTTGCACAGAGATGTTTTGACCTAAAATGCCAAAAGTGACTTTCATGCTTCATGTTGGACTCACAAGTTTACGCATACCAAGTTTCAAGCCTTGATTCCAATCTTTGCCCAGTCAATTGGACAGTTGACCTAGAAATCAACTGTATTGGGGAAAAGTCAACTGTGGCCAATTGAAAGTAAAACCTCATGATTTTTTGACCCACATCAACATTATGAACTCATATAAACCATTTGGTCAAGTTTGGATCACAATTCCACAAGAAATTTGATCAGATCACCAAAAGGGCAAAATGGTCATTTTTAGGGTTTTGACTGCACAAAGGCAATTTTTGACTGTTTGACCTAACCAATGGCAAACCAAGCTCATATATGGACTCAAGGACTCAATGGCATTGTCTTGACCCATTCAAAAAGTTCAAAAGATCTCAAATGCATAGGATTGACAGATGAATTTTTCAGTCAACTGATCAAAATTTGACTGTATACTGAAAAGTCAAACTTTGACTTTTTGGTCAAAATCAAGTGCCAAGATTCATTTTTCATCAAGACATGTCAAATTATGAAACTTGTTCATCAAGAAACCCAAAATTGTAAATTAGGGTTTAAAATGAAGAAATTTCATAACTTAGAAATTTTCTAAGTTATGAAATTTCCTTATTTTTTCCTAACTTTGTCCCATTTTTTAACCAAGATGCAAATGGATTCAAACAAAATTTGAAACATGAAAGTTGTAGTCCATTGCAAAATCTACAACTTTGATTCACAAAGTTTTCTCAAAGGAAGCTTGTATCTCAAGTTATGAATTTTGGAACAAGGGTACAAAACATTTTTAACTTAGAGAAATTTTGCCCTATTTTAGGCAGGTTTTTGACCTAACTTCATGGCAACTTTTCACCTATTTCCAAGAGGAATTTCAAGTTTCATTGCAAAGATGTATTGTAATACATGTTCCAAGCTTTCCAAATTATCCAAGAACTCATCAAACACCCTTGTGGTTAGAGAGAATCGAATTCACAAAGTTGGCCAAAACTCACTTTTGTTCATGACCAGTACATGTTCATAGCAAATGGCATTTTCAAATCAGCTTGTCTTATGCTAGCTTGCAGGCCTCAAAACCAATTTAAACTTCATAATTTAATGCCTAACCATTGTGTTAAGGTGTTATCTCATCCATTTGGGCATTACATGCAAGATTAAGCCTTAAGTAGTAAAAGTGATTTTGCCATTTTTGCAAAAGTAGCTTTATGTCAAACCATTATGCTTTGAGCCTTGGACAAAGATCTGAGATTGCAAATCAAATCCAGGGATTAGAAGGGGCCTAGAGGCTTTGTTTGCAGTATACAAGATGGCTTGTACATGCCTTTGACACTTACACACTTTTGTTGCTTACAATAGAAGAAACCTTGCAAACTCAATTCAACTATCACTTCCTGCAAGCATAAGCCAAAACAAACTTTGTGAGTATCTTCCATACATCCCAACTGACCTGAAACACGACTCAACCACCCTTCATACCTCATAATACACCAAAACACCACCTTGCTGCAAAAACAGGGCATATGCTGCAGATTGATGTCCACAACTCAATCCACTCGTGCACTTTGGCTAAAAACCTTTCAAACACCTTCCATATCATCCACTGAAACTATCCCAAGCCCTGAACTCAAGCTGTAACACCCCTAACCATGTTTTCCATTTTTACTTTCAAGCTGTGCAGGTGAACTTCCATAGCACGATACAGTTGGTTTCAAAGCAAGCTAGGCATTTGGGAAGCATCCTTAGACCTCAGGCAAGCTATACAGAAGCTTAAACTCCATTGAAGGTGGCCACATTGCTCTACACGATCCAAGCTGAAACAGGTAATCTATGAACTTCTGTCTCTCAATCTAGGAAGAGTTAGGCTTAGGTTTGTGAATGAAACATGTCCTACTCATAGCCCTGAAGCCATACATGTGTTTACTTTTAATTTATATTAAGCATGCTGTGAGAATTTTAGCCATGAACATTGAAGAAAAACTAGGTCAGAAATTGGGGGTGATGAAATTCTCCCCGGTTTCTTAGAGTTAGGTCAAGTGTTTTATATGGTTGAAATCGTTGCTTCAAGCTCTATAATTTTCATGTTTTAAGTTTTGTCAAAAGATCAAAGAATCAGGAGTTAGCATGTGGAACAAGAGGCGCGCGTTTTTTTGTTTCAAACAGAAGCTGGAGGTGGAAGATGATGGCTTGGGTTGGGCCTGAGTCATCCTTACTTTTTGCACCCCTTTTTTAGTTTTGCACCCCCCTGGCCCATTTAATTAAATACTTGTTATTTTTGACTTTTTGTTTTTTATTCTGATTTTATATTTTTTGCCCAAACATAAAAAACACCAAAAATATTTTTCCACATTTTTTTCATATTTATTTGGCATTTGTTTCATTTTATTAGTATATGTATGTAAATAATATAAATACTTTTTACTAAAACCCTAACAAATAATATAAAAATTATATTTATTTTCAGTTATTATTTTTATTTACACCTTGAAAATATTTTCTTAAATATACATTTTTTTCATATACATAAATAATTAATTTTATCTTTTTATGTTTAATAGGTTTAGTAAATATATATAAATACTTGTATATTATATTTATTAGAATACTTAGGATAAAAATATGAAAATAATACATTTTTATTTTTATTAATATATGACACTAAAAATACTTTTTTTACAATATACTTTTTATTTTTTGTATATAATTAACAAATATTGTACATAATTAATAAATAAATACTATTTACTTGAAAACTAGGGTTTAACCCTAAAACCACAAAAATAACCAAAAAATGACTTTTTTTATTTTGTTTATACTTCAAATATGAAAACCTTTTTACATACATAAAAAAAATCTTTTTTTGCATAATACATTGCATTTTGATATTTATTTACATTGTATTTATTTAAATATTAGATATTTGTCTTGTATATTCAATATGGATGTAATAGCTTAGAATTTAATTTCTTGTCAAATATCCCCAAATTCAAACTTGTACCCCCATCCCCATAATCATTGTTGTAATAGCTTAGCATTTAATTTTCTGCATTTAAAAGCTTTCAATTATGCCATGTTTAGACTTAGGGTTTGTATGCAAATCAAATCAACAAATAGCTTGACTTAATCCAAGATAAATATGCATAAAAAAACAAACACAATGCACACTTGCACCTCTAGGATTACTCCACTTGTTGCCTTAAAAAATGGGCCATGTTTGCATGTCAAGTACTTTGGCAAAACAAAGCAAAACAAAAACAAACAAAATGATCATAGTCCCTCGATGACGCTATCTTGTTGCCTAAACAAAATGATCATAGTCCCTCAAGAAAATTGCCAAAATACTTGACACTATTGCATTCATGGTCTAAACGATGACCCGCGCTCGTCCCGTTAACATCTTAACACAAGGTTGTTCACCAAATACAATGGTGAAACAACACTGTTAAAAGGGTTAAAACATGAGAAAGATCTTTGAGAAGTTTAGGGTAGATAGCTCTTGGTTACTTGACCAAACTTGCAAAACAATCCTTGCCATTTTTCAAAACACACATCACAACACAACTTCAAAACAAACTTTCGAAAACATTGAAACATCTTTTTAAAAAGACAAACACCCTTGTAAAACATTCAAACAAGAATTGTTACAATGGTTGCCTAGACAAGGCATCTTTTTCAAAACATTTTCAAAAACCACACACACAAAGCACCATTTCAAACAATTGAAAAGCAAAGGCAAGTGATCTAAGCAAGTAACTAAGAGCCCATGGATAACCATGGATAGAAAGGGTGCTAATACCTTCCCTTTCTATAATCTACTCCCCGAACCCAAGAAAACATCTCAAAGGTTTTTCCTGTGCTTTTTAACCTTTCCTTAGGATAAAATAAAAAGTCGGTGGCGATTCTTGCTCAACCGAAACATTTGCGAACACAAACGCAAAACCTCAAGTCAGTTCTCCCACCGTATCACAGAACTGGCGACTCTGCTGGGGAAATCTTTAAAAGTGGAGTAACCTTAGGGCTTAGATCACCCTTTTTCATGACTAATTGTTTTCTTTGATTGCTTTACATTTTGGTTCTCTTGTTTGGGCTTGAAATCCTCCACCCAGATTTGGGAAACATTCATAGATAGCAATACATTGTGGAAACTGTGCGGGGTATACCGACATGGTCGAAGCAATAACTATATTAGTGCGACATATTTGTGAGTACCGGTAACCCTTGAGTTCAATCAAGGAGAGTACGGGGCCGCTGAGTGATGTCACTAAGCACTAATGACCTAGAACCTTACTTGACCATCTTGGCCTTTTATTAGGGGTAGTGAGATGACCGGCTTTGGTGCAGTCCGAAGTTGGTAGATACTCGATACTACACTCATTGAGGGTTATTTTCTTGGAATATTTTGGTCGCTAGTTAAGTGGCTAAACCAAAACAATGAACATGGAAAACAATCCAATGATATTGAGCTCCTTAGAACCCGGTTACTATTTATAGGACAGGTTTTTAAGCCAACTACACTCAAGAGGGTACTTACCTATGAAACCTCATGCAAGCCTAAAACTAGGGTTTTGTGTGATTTGTTTGTACATACATCATGAACATCATAAAGCATCATATGCATCCACTAACCATTTCAAGGGTTTGGATCTTCATCTTTGTTCTTGTTTTATAGGTCATGGAAATTCTTCGCAGGAAAACTATCCAAGTCAACCTTGTGAGAATCCCTCCTCAACTCAAGGAGCTTACATCCAGAATTCCGGAAAGTTCTCTCTTCAGTGAAAGACATGGTAGACTTCTCAACCTAGTCAACACCAGCATTGAAGAAGACATGGTGAAAGTGCTGTTCCAGTTCTTTGACCCCCTTCACCACTGTTTCACCTTTCCCGACTACCAATTGGTGCCTACTTTGGAGGAATTTTCTCAACTCTTGAGAATTCCTATTCTTAACCAACTACCCTACAACGGCACGAAAAAAGAACCAAAACCTGAAGATGTTTCTCAAGCACTACACTTGCAACCATCTGACATCAAGGGGCATTGGGAAACCAGAAGTGGTGTCAAGGGATTCTTGGCAAAATTCTTGTTTGAGAAGGCGTAAGAGTGTTGGAATTCTTTGGGTCTGCAAGCCTTTGAAGAGATTGTGGCACTCCTCATTTATGGTTGGTCTTGTTCCCAAATCTTGACCAACTTATAGATGTGAATGCTATCAAGATCTTCATATCCAGGAATCCCATACCTACATTGCTTGGGGACATCCTCCACTCATTTTACACACGAACAATGAGGAAGAGAGGTATTCTCATGTGCTGTACTCCTCTCCTTGCAAGGTGGTTTATTTCTCACCTTCCACAATCTGTTTTGAAGAATGAGCAAGGTTCAAGGTGGTCACAACGATTGATGACCCTCACACATTCTGATGTACATTGGTGTTCTCGGTCCAGAGAAAATGTCATCATCATCGATCGCTATGGTGAGTTCCCTAATGTTCCATTACTTGGCATTAGAGAAGGCATTACCTACAACTGTTGTCTAGATTTAAGACAATTTGGATACGCTCGGAGGGATGGCCCTCATGACATGCTGATTCCTGGCCTAGTTTTTGACTTCGACAACGATGCGCAAGGACTTCGCCAAAGATTCATAAGAGCTTGGAGGATGCCTAACAAGGTAGATAGCAAGACACTGGGGCACAAGAACTCCATCCCTCTTGAGCCTTACCTCAAGTGGGTACGAACCCGCGCCCAGAGTCTTATGATGCCTTACCTTCACATTCTCCCTTTGATCAAAGAGCTTGTTAAGGAAGGAGAGGTACCATATACCATCCTACATCCTGACATGCCAACATCATGGGAGGAAATGCAGAAGAGTTGGATCCAACTCAAGGAAGAAAGGGATACTTTTGAAGCCAGCTTCTACGCCAGTGAGAAGAAGGTTTTGGAGCTTACCCGCCGACTTCACGAGGAGGAGACCCTCAACACTTACATCGCACCAAAGAGGATGTGCAACATCTTTTTACCTTAAGAAGTTTTTGTAATATTTGGCCCATGGGGCATTTATGTACTGACAAAATTTCTTCTTATTAATATGACGTGTGTTCTTTTTGTCTGCAACAATTTTGAATTTCTAAATCCTTGAATGCATTACATGGATAAACATATCATTCATCATATGCATAAACAGGTCTTCACACCAGGTTTCCTTATCTTTCTGCTGTTTATTTCAGTAAGATGGATATTGAGCAGACGGTCAAAGATCTGCAGGCACAAAACTCACAGTTTCAACAGCTCCTTATGACCTTGGAAAAGGGTCAGGAGGATCTTAAAGCATTGTTAGGGAATAAAGAGCAAGAAAAAGGAAAAAAGAAAAAGAAAAGAGTTGGGGTAGCTACACTGGGAAGAAGATTTGAGAATGAAGCTAAGAGAGTTCTTGAATTCCCCTCCACATCTGATGAGGGGACCGGTAAGGGAAAAGGAGCTGCACTACCTTCTGAGTCCGAGGCTGAAGAGGAAGAGGTTGAGGAAGATGAAGATTATTCAGAGCAGCAATACCTGCCAGCGGACGACAAATACAAAAACCTGGAGGATAGACTAGCAGCTATGGAGCTGCAAAGGGTTCCCGGGTTAGATTTTGAAGAATTGGGATTGATTGCTGGGATTGTGATCCCTCCAAAGTTTAAGGTGCCAACTTTTGCAAAATACGACGGTCTATCTTGCCCGAAGATGCACCTGAGGTCGTATGTCAGAAAAATTCAACCTCATTCATCCGATAGAAATCTTTGGGTACACTTCTTCCAGGACAGCCTGTCTGGTACACAGCTAGATTGGTTTTACCAGCTTGAGAGGTCAGAAGTGCATAACTGGGAAGACTTGGCAGCTGCCTTCTATCGCCAGTATCAATACAACGCCGACTTGGCGCCAACCCGTACTCAGTTACAAGGTATGGGGATGGCCTCAAATGAGGGATTCAAAGAATACGCCCAAAAATGGCGTGACTTGGCCGGAAGAGTACAACCACCGCTTTCAGATAGGGAGCTAGTTGATATGTTCTTGGGGACCCTATCTGGCCCTTTCTTCAACCATTTGATCGGTAGCTCTTCTGCAGGGTTTACTGATTTGATTCTGACTGGCGAAAGGGTGGAAGCTGATATTAAGAGTGGGAAGATTCAAAGGGATGCCTCTGCCTCCACAACTGTTAAGAAACCATTCCCGACCAAGAAGGCAGAAGCTGTTATATACTCTCAAAAAGGATTGAGAAGAACTGAGCGCAGGCCGACTGTAGGGGCCGTAATGATTCAAAGTTCGTCAAATGACCAGCCTCGTAACAATCAGTCTAGACCTAATCAGCAACGGGTAGAACGGCCACAACGACAGTTCACCCGCATCAACATGACGCCTGCACAAGTTCTTCCCCATTTGTTGAAGCTAAATCTCACCAATATTAGAGAGGCGCCAAAGATTGTGAATACCGCTTCCCCACATTATCATCCCAACGCAAAATGTGCCTATCATTCTGACAGCGCCGGGCATGACACCAACGATTGCTGGGTGCTTAAGAATAAAATTCAAGATTTGATAGACGCTAAAGAGATTGAGTTCGACGCCCCTGAGGAGCCGAATGTAATCTCCGCTCCAATGCCAAAGCATGGTCGCAATGTCCATGCTGTTGAAGAAGATCTGTTTGTTTCTACTGTTGATGATCTAATAACCCCACTACTGACAATCAAATTGAATTTGTTGAAGGCTGGGATTTTCCCAGGTTGTAAAGAAGACTGCTACCTTTGTTCCTCCTTACCAACCGACTGTCCATTGCTGAGGATAGGCATCCAACGCCTAATGGACAACCAAGAAATTCTTTTCGAAAAGACTCATGTTACTCCAACTCCTATCAATGAAGTTTCAATAATAACCATTTCCACCAATCTTTCCAAGGTCCCCAAAAGGCCTGTTAAGATTACATCCGCTCCGAAGATTGTACCCTTGAAGATAACCATGCCTGGGCCCATCCCATACAAATCTGACAAATCGATACCGTGGAATTATGGTGGAGAAATCTACTACCACGATGTTAAACAAATTGAGATAATTGAAGAGAGCTCTGACGAAGAAACTGCCGACATTGGAAACATTACCGGTACGAGCAAAATTACTCGAAGTGGAAGAATTTTCTCTCCAGAGATTGCCCCTCCAAAGGCAATCTTTGGACCCTCAGCTGCTCCCAAGGTTTCCCCTGCACCGGTAAAACTATCTGCAAGAACGCCAATGATTGAAGAAATTGTAACTCCTGTGGTTGTCCCTTCTGCTGCTGCCAATGATAAAGGAAAAGGGATCCAAGAATAGCTCGTCAGGACAAGGGCTCAGCCATTGGTCATCCCCGAAACCTCTAAAAAAGAAATGGAGGAGATTCTGAGAATAATCAAGAAGAGTGATTATGATGTGGTGGAGCAACTGGGGAAAACCCCCTCGAAGATCTCCATGTTGGCCCTGCTGCTTTGTTCGGAGGCTCATGCCAAAGACTTGATAAGGTTTTTGAAGACAGCCCATGTGCCCCAAGAAACCTCAGCCGATCAATTCCAGGATTGTGTAGCCAGCCTTACCGCTGACAACGGCCTAGGTTTCTCTGATGCTGACCTGACTCCTAAGGGAAGAAAACACAGTGACGCACTGCATGTGTCAGTTGAATGCAGAGGAACCACTCTCGCCCATGTCTTGGTCGATACTGGTTCTTCTCTAAATGTGTTGCCTAAGAAAGCTCTGGACCGGTTGGATTGTGAAGGCTTGGAGCTGAAACCAAGTAATATCATTGTCAGGGCCTTTGACGAGTCTAAAAGAATGGTGCATGGGGAGGTCGACATTCCCATCAAGATAGGCACTGAGGTGTTCAACTCCACATTCTATGTGATGTACATCCGCCCATCATACTCTTGCTTGCTAGGAAGGTCGTGGATTCATAATGTTGGGGCAGTCACTTCCTCTCTACATCAGATGCTGAAATACCCTGTTAAGGGAAAAACCATAACTGTACACGGTGAGGAGGAGTACATGATCAGTCATCTGAACTCCTTTCGGTATGTGGAAGTGGATGGCGAATTCATCGAAACAACCTTTCAACACTTTGAGGAAGTTTCTCCCGAGGTGGCAGTAGCAAAGGCAGTAGCTGAGGTACCCAAGCAGGTGGCCAGGATGGCATCTCTGAAAGACGCAAAGGTTGCAATGAAGGAGGGGAAGAGCTTAACATGGGGACAGTTGCCTGACTTTCCTCACAAGACAGACAAGTTTGGGTTGGGATTTACCGCTCGGGGCAAAAGGCTATGCGTCGCTCAAAAATTGAAAAGACACCCATCAAGATTTCTCCTCATGGAATCAATGCTTTGGAAGACGAAGACGAAGAGGGTAACATTGAAGATTGGATCTTCCCAACATTGAAGGGGGACTGCACAACTGGGAGGCGAAAGACTTTGTTCCCATTACTTTCATTAATCAGTAATTTATCTTTCGAACATTTCCTATTGGTCTGTAATAATTACTAAAACAATCTGCACACTACTTTTCACCTCATGCCTTGCCCGGGGCATGTAGGTCCATTTGTAAGGGTTTTGATTCTCTTCATAATCATATGCCATGTTTAATGAATCATTGGACGTTTTTCATTTATAAACTGTTGTGTTCATTTTCTTTCCTTTTGCATTTTTGTTTGTTTAAGGATGGATATTCCTTACACACACCCACACTCGCAAATGCAGGTACACATCCACTCCGGATTCCATGGGTGACTATTCTGTTGTATCCTTCAATAACTCTGAAGATTTGGTCAATCAAGCTGAGTACGAAGATGACGAAGATTGTGAAGTATCGGGAGAGCTAGCCAGACTTCTACAACAAGAAGAGAGGGCCATCTTACCTCATGAAGAGTGTGTTGGAAACTGTCAACTTAGGAACAGAGGAAGACAGGAAAGAAGTACAAGTGGGTGCCAATCTGGAACCAAGTGTCAAGGAGCGCTTAATACAGCTGTTAAATGAATACGTTGAAATCTTCGCCTGGTCTTATGAAGACATTCCAGGGTTAGACACAGACATCGTGGTTCACCGTCTCCCTACCAGAGAGGACTGTCCACCGATCAAGCAAAAAGTCCGCCGAATAAGGCCCGACATGTCTGAGAAGATTAAAGCTGAAGTAATGAAGAAATTCAACACTGGCTTTCTGGCTGTTACATCCTATCCACAATGGGTTGCTAACATTGTGCCCGTTCCCAAAAAAGACGGCAAGGTCAGAATGTGTGTGGACTATCGGGATTTGAACAGGGCTAGCCCTAAAGATGATTTTTCGCTACCACATATCGACATTTTGATTGACAACACGGCTCAGCACAAGGTTTTTTCCTTCATGGACGGATTCTCAGGCTACAACCAGATTAAAATGGCCCTCGAGGATATGGAGAAAACAACCTTTGTTACACAATGGGGTACCTTCTGTTACAAGGTGATGCCGTTCGGACTGAAGAACGCAAAGGCAACTTATCAACGCGCCATGGTAGCTTTATTTCATGATATGATACATCATGAGATTGAAGTTTACGTAGACGACATGATAACTCGATCAAAAACAGAAGAAGAACACCTTGAACATTTGCAAAAGCTGTTTGCCAGGTTGAAGGAATACAAACTCAGGCTGAATCCAAGTAAGTGCACTTTTGGAGTTAGGTCTGGTAAACTTCTGGGATTCATTGTCAGCAACAAGGGCATTGAGGTCGATCCAGCAAAAGTAAAAGCTATACAAGAAATGCCAGCCTCCCGTACTGAAAAGGAGGTTAGAGGATTCTTAGGACGCTTGAACTATATCGCCAGGTTCATCTCTCATCTAACGTCTACCTGTGAGCCAATTTTCAAACTATTAAAGAAAGATCAGGTAGTCGAATGGAATGATGATTGTCAAATTGCTTTTGATAAGATCAAGGAGTATCTGCTAGAACCCCCTATTCTGATGCCACCCGTCGAAGGAAGACCATTGATCATGTATCTGACTGTTTTGGACAACTCAATGGGGTGCGTACTGGGCCAACATGACGAGTCTGGTCGAAAAGAGCATGCCATTTATTACCTTAGCAAAAAGTTTACCAACTGTGAGACCCGCTACTCACTGCTCGAGAAAACTTGTTGCGCTTTGGTATGGGCTGCTCGCCGACTAAGGCAGTATATGTTGACTCATACCACTTTGTTGATTTCCAAAATGGATCCTATCAAGTATATCTTCGAGAAGCCTGCTTTATCTGGAAGAATCGCTAGATGGAAAATGATCCTGACTGAGTATGACATCCAGTATACCACCCAAAAAGCTATAAAAGGGAGTGTACTAGCTGACCATCTAGCTCATCAAGCTATCGAAGATTATCAATCCATGAGATTCGACTTCCCGGACGAGGACATCATGACTTTGGACAACATTGAAGGTAACGGACCGTATGAAGGACCTGAAAATGGATCTCGATGGACCCTGTACTTTGATGGTGCTTCAAATGCATTTGGAAATGGTATCGGTGTGGTACTCATTTCCCCGGAAGGTTGCCATACACCTTTCACGGCCCGACTTTGTTTCAGCTGTACCAACAACATGGCCGAATATGAAGCTTGCATCTTTGGTCTCAAGGCTGCTATAGACCTGGGGATCAAATCTTTGATCTTATTTGGGGACTCGGCTTTGGTTATCAGTCGAATCAAAGGAGAGTGGGACACCAAACATCCTAATCTTATCCCATACAAAGAACATGTCCTGACATTGCTGCCTCATTTCGAGCAGATTACTTTCGAGCATTTCCCGCGAGAAGAAAATCAGCTAGCAGATGCTCTGGCTACAATGTCTTCCATGTTTAAACTCAACTGGGATAACGAGGCTCCCCAAATCACCATCGAGCGAATGGATGAACCTGCGCATTTTCATGAGATTAATATCGAAGAAGTAGTGGAACAACCCTGGTTTCATGAAATCAAAAGGTATCTCCAGACTAGAGAATATCCCGAAGGAGCTTCCGTCAATGACAAAAAGTTCTTAAGGAGATTTGCGGCCAAGTTCTTCCTAAGCAATGGCATCCTTTACAAGCGCAACCATGATTGTGTTTTACTTCGTTGTATGGACAAAGCTGAAGCAGAGTTGATCATGACTGAGATACACATCGACACATTTGGCACCCACTTGAGCGGACATACGATGGCTAAGAAGATTCTAAGGGAAGGCTATTACTGGTCTACCATGGAAGCGGATTGCCATCATCATTCCCGTACTTGTCACAAATGCCAAGTCTATACCGACAAAATACATATTCCCCCTGTTCCTCTCAATGTTCTGACAGCTCCTTGGCCATTCGCAATGTGGGGCATTGACATGATTGGAGAGATCAAGCCCACAGCGTCCAATGGACATCGCTTCATCTTGGTCGCTATCGACTATTTCACCAAGTGGGTCGAAGCAGCTTCTTTTACCTCTGTTACAAAAAATGTGGTTGCCCGCTTCATCAAGCAGAACCTCATATGCCGGTATGGTGTCCCCGATAGGATCATCACAGACAACGGTACAAATCTGAACAATACCATGATCACCGCTCTATGCGAACAGTTCAAGATTTATCATCACAATTCATCTCCCTATTGACCGAAGATGAACGGTGTTGTTGAAGCTGCGAACAAAAACATCAAGAAGATCATCCAGAAAATGACAGTTACCTATAAGGACTGGCATGAGATGTTACCGTTTGCTCTGCATGGATACCGTACCACGACACGTACTTCAACAGGGGCAACCCCATTTTCTTTGGTGTATGGCATGGAAGTTGTCTTACCCGTGGAAGTTCAGATTCCTTCTTTAAGGATTATGAAGGACTCTGGTTTGAGTGAAGACGATTGGATTCAGACCCGACTTGATCAACTCAATTTGATCGATGAGAAGCGACTCACTGCTATTTGCCATGGTCAGACGTACCAAAAACGGATGATCAAGGCTTTCAACAAGAAAGTCATACGTCAAGTATATCAAGTCGGAGATCTTGTAATCAAGCGGATCATCTTGCCGCAAAGTGATCCCAGGGGCAAATGGACTCCTACTTACGAAGGACCGTTTGTGATCAAAAGCATCTTTTTTGGTGGTGCAATGATCCTGACCACCATGGACGGTGACGATTTGCCACACCCTGCGAATGCAGACATAGTCAAAAGATACTACGCATAAAACGACCCGACAAGTCGAAAACCTGAAAGGGCGACTTGGGCAAAAATGGGCATCCCGGTGAACCGAAAACCCGAAAGGGCGGTTCAGGCAAAAATTAGGGATAAAACAAAAAAAAATCTGTACACCCGGAAAGTTGAAAACCCGAAAGGGCAGCTTGGGCAAAAAAGGGTTTCCCGGTGGATCGAAAACCCGAAAGGGCAATTCAGGCAAAAGTTAGGGAATTAAAGCGTATGACTATGTCTCGTCGGATCACTTTAAAGACAATCTCTTCATCAACAAGCTCCGAGCTTCTGATCAATCCAATCATCGGCGGACGAAGCAGTGAATGGACAAGATATTCAGAGTTGTGAAGGCTATAACAGAATGGAATCCCATGGAATTGTTACGCATAGCCATCTTTCTTTTGTATAAATTTTTCAAATGTTTACGACAACATCCTCTTACTAGGATGTCTGTCTCCTTTGTACAAAGATATTCATAAAAAGTTAATACAAATACTTTTCCGAATATAGAAATTTGCTTTGTCTTCTTTTTCTTTTTCACACTTATGTTTTATTTGAGAAACATCCAATGTTTTGTTAAATAGGCATATGCATTTGAACATAATCATTTGCTTACAAATCAAGAAAAGTTGATTGCTGATAGGTTGAAGGTACAAATGGATATCTTGATGCCCTTTCAGAAGAAATCCCCAGCGAAGTTAAACTCCAAAATCCCCAAACAGAGTTAAACTTCAGGATCCTCAGTAGAACAAAAGCTTTCTCAAAGCTGATTTCCCCAGCCAGAGAGCCTTCCAGAATCCAAATCCCCTCAGAGTTAAGTTTCAAGATCCCCAGTGGAGCCAAAACTGTTAGTCCCCAGCGGAGCTAAAACTTCCAACTATCAATCCCCAGCGGAACCAGATTAGTGAACATTCTCCCCACAGAGATACTTCCCATCAGATTGGAGATTCTCAGTCTCACTCCTCCAGCATGAGTCTCCCAGGTTCTGAACTCCTCAGTAGAGATCATCAGAATTCTCATTCCCCACAAATCACCAAGGATTTTCAATCCCCAGCAGTGGTCCTAAAATCCCTCAACAACTGAAGATCTTGCTCCCCAAGCAATCAACAGACAACAAGGATTTCTCACCCTCGGTAATCAAAGGATTTTCAATCCCCAGCTTCGATTATGGGTTTATTTCCCCAACATTTGTCAAGGATTTATTCTCCAAAACAAATTACATTTCGAATTGATCGGTCGTTCAAAAGTTCCTTCATCACCTGTTGGAAGTTACGGTCGTCAAAGATCAAATCCTCACAAAATTCAAGTTATGAAGCCCGGATTCGACCGGATAGTATCTTGATCTCTACAGCATATTGTGAAGCCCGAATTACGACCGGATAACAGTATCAGACCACCGCGAAGCCTGGATTACGACCAGATAGTGGTATCTCCTAAGAGCAAGCTATGAAGCCCGGATTCGACCGGATATTAGTTTAATCCTCAACAAGTTATTGTGAAGCCTGGATTATGACCAGATAGCAATACAAGTTTCTGTGAAGCCTGGATTACGACCAGACAGCAACCAAGAATACTACGAAGCCTGGAGTCGACCAGATAGTGGTATATTTTTAACACAAGCTGTGAAGCCCGGATTCGACCAGATAGCAGCTCAACAAGTTATTGTGAAGCTTGGATTACGACCAGATAGCAATACAAGTTTCTGTGAAAGCCTGGAGATCGACCAGATAACAGTTAATCATCAACAGAATGAAGACTCTCATCCTTAAAACCTCAGAAGATTGGTATACTCCCGGTTTCTGACCCTTAACAGAATGAAGACTCTCGTCCTTGAATCCCCAGTAGATTGGCATACAACCCAAGCTCTTGAGCCCCCAACAGTGGTCCCAGGACTTCTCATTTTCAACGATCAAAAGATTCTTGCAATCCCCCGCAGCAGTCAAGGATTTACTTTCCCCTGCAGTAGTCAAGGATTCACTTGCCCCGACAGCAGTCAAGATTATATTATCTTTGGCTATCCAGGATTCATCTATCCTCAGCAAGACAGCTCATCAGCTTACATGCGCATTCATTACATTCATATCATAAACATTGATATAACATATATTGCATCATACATTTCATGCAACATAACTTTGTGTTTCAGCTAATATTTTACCCTTTTCAGGATAAGATTAATAAGCTTCAACTTCGACTTCTGGAAACAGTTTATGGATTCTCCAAACACAGATGTTAATCTATCGCTTGTTCAGATTCAACTTTTGAAAACAGTTTACGGATGCTTCCAGATACGGATGTCAATTTATTGCTTATTCAGACCCCCAGCTCAGAGATGTTCCAAAACATGGACACCTTTCTGATACTCATTTCTTTCACCTACAACATACATTCCAGATGGCATCTTTAAGCCCATCCTCTGACAAGATTCTGTCACATCTGCAAATGGAATCTTTAAGCCCATCTCCAAATGGCATCTTTAAGCCCATTCCCTCAACTACGCTTGGACGAATGCAAATTTTTTGGGCACTCTAGTGTCCGATCTCCCTTTACCCTCGAGTCGCGAAAGGCAAACCTGCAAATCTAACTCTTCAAGTTCAAGAAGATTGAACAGGGGAAACTGTTGTACCCCAAAATTTGCCCTCTCATTTCATCAACATTTTCTCATCACAAGACTCTTGGAGCTCAAGATCAAGTTAGGGTTTGCTCTGCTCAAGGCCTCTCCTAGCACTGTTGACCCAAATTAGGGTTTGAGTTTGCACAAAGATGTTTTGACCTAAAATGCCCAAAGTGACTTTCATGCTTCATGTTGGACTCACAAGTTTACCGATACCAAGTTTTAAGCCTTGATTCCAATCTTTGCCCAGTCAATTGGACAGTTGACCTAGAAATCAGTTGTATTGGGAAAAAGTCAACTGTGGCCAATTGAAAGTCAAACCTCATGATTTTTTGACCCACATCAACATTATGAACTCATATAAACCATTTGGTCAATTTTGGATCACAGTTCCACAAGAAATTTGATCAGATCACCAAAAGGGTAAAATTGTCATTTTTAGGGTTTTGACTGCACAAAGGCAATTTTTGACTGTTTGACCTAACCAATGGCAAACCAAGCTCATATATGGACTCAAGGACTCAATGGCATTGTCTTGACCCATTCAACAAGTTCAAAAGATCTCAAATGCATAGGATTGACAGATGAATTTTTCAGTCAACTGATCAAAATTTGACTGTATACTGAAAAGTCAAACTTTGACTTTTTGGTCAAAATCAAGTGCCAAGATTCATTTTTCATCAAGACATGTCAAATTATGAAACTTGTTCATCAAAAAACCCAAAATTGCAAATTAGGGTTTAAAATGAAGAAATTTCATAACTTAGAAATTTTCTAAGTTATGAAATTTCCTTATTTTTTCCTAACTTTGTCCCATTTTTTCACCAAGATGCAAATGGATTCAAACAAAATTTGAAACATGAAAGTTGTATTCCATTGCAAAATCTACAACTTTGATTCATAAAGTTTTCTCAAAGGAAGCTTGTATCTCAAGTTATGATTTTTGGAACAAGGGTACAAAACATTTTTAACTTAGAGAAATTTTGCCCTATTTTAGGCAGGTTCTTGACCTAACTTCATGGCAACTTTTCACCTAGTTCCATGAGGAATTTCAAGTTGCATTGCAAATATGGATTGTAATACATGTTCCAAGCTTTCCAAATTGTCCAAGAACTCATCAAACACCCTTGTGGTTAGAGAGAATCGAATTCACAAAGTTGGCCAAAACTCACTTTTGTTCATGACCAATACATGTTCATAGCAAATGGCATTTTCAAATCAGCTTGTCTTATGCTAGCTTGCATGCCTCAAAACCAATTTACACTTCATAATTTAATGCATAACCATTGTGTTAAGGTGTTATCTCATCCATTTGGGCATTACATGCAAGATTAAGCCTTAAGTAGTAAAAGTGATTTTGCCATTTTTGCAAAAGTAGCTTTATGTCAAACCATTATGCTTTGAGCCTTGGACAAAGATCTGAGATTGCAAATAAAATACAGGGATTAGAAGGGGCCTAGAGGCTTTGTTTGCAGTATACAAGATGGCTTGTACAGGTCTTTGACACTTACACACTTTCTTTGCTTACAATAGAAGAAACCTTGCAAACTCAATTCAACTTTCACTTCCTGCAAGCATAAGCCAAAACAAACTTTGTGAGCATATTCCATACATCCCAACTAACTTGAAACACGACTCAACCACCCTTCATACCTCCTAATACACCAAAACACCACCTTGCTGCAAAAACAGGGCATCTGCTGCAGATTGAGGTCCACAACTCAATCCACTCGTGCACTTTGGCTAAAAACCTTTCAAACACCTTCCATATCATCCACTGAAACTATCCCAAGCCCTGAACTCAAGTTGTAACACCCTAACCACGTTTGCCATTTTTACTTTCAAGCTGTGCAGGTGAACTTCCATAGCACGATACAGTTAGTTTTAAAGCAAGCTAGGCATTTGGGAAGCATCCTTGGACGTCAGGCAAGCTATACAGAAGCTCAAACTCCATTGAAGGTGGCCACATTGCTCTACACGATCCAAGCTGAAACAGGTAATCTATGAACTTCTATCTATCAATCTAGGAAGAGTTAGGCTTAGGTTTGTGAATGAAACATGTCTACTCATAGCCCTGAAGCCATACATGTGTTTACTTTTCATTTATATTAAGCATGCTGTGAGAATTTTAGCCATGAACATTGAAGAAAAACTAGGTCAGAAATTGGGGGTGATGAAATTCTCCCTGGTTTCTTAGAGTTAGGTCAAGTGTTTTATATGGTTGAAATCGTTGCTTCAAGCTCTATAATTTTCATGTTTTAAGTTTTGTCAAAAGATCAAAGAATCAGGAGTTAGCATGTGGAACAAGAGGCGCGCGTTTTTTGTTTCAAACAGAAGCTGGAGGTTGAAGATGATGGCTTGGGTTGGGCCTGAGTCATCCTTACTTTTTGCACCCCTTTTTTAGTTTTGCACCCCCCTGGCCCATTTAATTAAATACTTGTTATTTTTGACTTTTTGTTTTTTATTCTGATTTTATATTTTTTGCCCAAACATAAAAAACACCAAAAATATTTTTCCACATTTTTTTCATATTTATTTGGCATTTGTTTCATTTTATTAGTATATGTATGTAAATAATATAAATACTTTTTACTAAAACCCTAAAAAATAATATAAAAATTATATTTATTTTCAGTTATTATTTTTATTTACACCTTAAAAATATTTTCTTAAATATACATTTTTTTCATATACATAAATAATTAATTTTATCTTTTTATGTTTAATAGGTTTAGTAAATATATATAAATACTTGTATATTATATTTATTAGAATACTTAGGATAAAAATATGAAAATAATACATTTTTATTTTTATTAATATATGACACTAAAAATACTTTTTTACAATATAGTTTTTATTTTTTGTATATAATTAACAAATATTGTACATAATTAATAAATAAATACTATTTACTTGAAAACTAGGGTTTAACCCTAAAACCACAAAAATAACCAAAAAATGACTTTTTTTTATTTTGTTTATACTTCAAATATGAAAACCTTTTTACATACATTAAAAAAATCCTTTTTTGCATAATACATTGCATTTTGATATTTATTTACATTGTATTTATTTAAATATTAGATATTTGTCTTGTATATTCAATATGGGTGTAATAGCTTAGAATTTAATTTCTTGTCAAATATCCCCAAATTCAAACTTGTACCCCCATCCCCATAATCATTGTTGTAATAGCTTAGCATTTAATTTTCTGCATTTAAAAGCTTTCAATTATGCCATGTTTAGACTTAGGGTTTGTATGCAAATCAAATCAACAAATAGCTTGACTTAATCCAAGATAAATACGCATGAAAAAACAAACGCAATGCACACTTGCACCCCTAGGGTTACTCCACTTGTTGCCTTCAAAAATGGACCATGTTTGCATGTCAAGTACTTTGGCAAAACAAAGCAAAACAAAAACAAACAAAATGATCATAGTCCCTCGATGACGCTATCTTGTTGCCTAAATAAAATGATCATAGTCCCTCAAGAAAATTGCCAAAATACTTGACACTATTGCGTTCATGGTCTAAACGATGACCCGCGCCCGTCCCGTTAACATCCTAACACAAGGTTGTTCACCAAATACAATGGTGAAACAACACTGTTAAAAGGGTTAAAACATGAGAAAGATCTTTGAGAAATTTAGGGTAGATAGCTCTTGGTTACTTGACCAAACATGCAAAACAATCCTTGCCATTTTTCAAAACACACATCACAATACAACTTCAAAACAAACTTTCGAAAACATTGAAACATCTTTTCAAAAAGACAAACACCCTTGTAAAACATTCAAACAAGAATTGTTACAATGGTTGCCTAGACAAGGCATCTTTTTCAAAACATTTTCAAAAACCACACACACAAAGCACCATTTCAAACAATTGAAAAGCAAAGGCAAGTGATCTAAGCAAGTAACTAAGAGCCCATGGATAACCATGGATAGAAAGGGTGCTAATACCTTCCCTTTCTATAATCTACTCCCCGAACCCAAGAAAACATTTCAAAGGTTTTTCCTGTGCTTTTTAACCTTTCCTTAGGATAAAATAAAAAGTCGGTGGTGACTCTTGCTCAACCGAAACATTTGTGAACACAAACGCAAAACCTCAAGTCAGTTCTCCCACCGTATCACAGCTATACTGTTGGGGAGTAAGCTATCCTGCTGGAGAGATCAGGAGTTTGGATTGTATGTCAATCTACTGGGGAATTATCCTAGGTTGGGGATAAGACAAAAGTTAACTGTTATCTGGTTGATTCTCAGATTTTAAGACAACTTGTTGGGGAATCTGGGGAAAACAGAATGGTTTCCGCTGGCGATTGATAGTCTTAGCTCCGCTGGGGATCTTAATGACATGCTGATTTGATTGTGTATGGAAATTTGACTCCATTGGGGAAAAAGGTTTTAAGATAACTCTCCGGGGAATTATCTGGTTTTAAAGCGACTCTCCGGGGAAATTGGAGGAAACTGGATGGTTTCCATTGGGGTTTAAAGGTTGAAGATTTGACTCTGTTGGGGAAGAAAGTTTCATCTTTTATGAGGATTTGTAGTTCAAAGTTTTGGCCCCGCTGGGATTGGGAGTTTGAAGACTTAACTCTGACGGGGATTTTGAAATTTAACTTCACTGGGGATATGTATTTCAAGGTTTTTTAGCTCCGCTGGGGGATCTAGATGATGTACTGTAGGGGATTTCTCTTGGAATAGCCTAAAGATGTTTTCCTATACTTTCAACGTGTCAGTAATTATTCTTTCCCATTTCGTTTATTTGTAAACAGTGATCGTATTTAAATGCATATGCTCATTTAATAAATCATTGGACGTTTTCAAATAAAACATAAGTGTAAAAAGAAAGGAAAGGCAAACAGTTTTCTGCACTTTGAAGTATCTTTGTATTAACTTTGTGTAAGTATTTTGTACAAAGGAGACAAACATCCTAGTAAGAGAATGTTGTCATAAAAAATGAGAAAATTTTATACAAAGAAAGATGGCTATGTGTAAAAATTCCATGGGGTTCCCATTCTGCTATAGCCTTCGTAACTCTAAATATCTTGTCCATTCGTTGCTTCGTCCGCAGATGATTGGATTGATCGAAAGCCTTGAGATTGTCTGTGAAGAGATTGTCTTTAAAGTGATCTGATGAGACATAGTCATACGCTTTAATTCCCTAACATTTTCCTGGACCGCCCTTTCGGGTTTTCGATCCACCGGGAAACCCTTTTTTGGCCAAGTCGCCCTTTCGGGTTTTCAACTTGCCGGGTGTACAGACTTTTTGTTTATCCCTAATTTTTGTCTGAACCGCCCTTTCGGGTTTTCGATTCACCGGGATGCCCATTTTTTCCCAAGTTGCCCTTTCAGGTTTTCAACTTGCCAGGTCGTTTATGCATAGTATCTTTTGACTATGTCTGTGTTCGCAGGGTGCGGCAGGTCGTCACCGTCCATGGTGGTTAAGATCATTGCCCCACCAGAAAAGATGTTTTTGATCACAAATGGTCCTTCGTAAGTAGGAGTCCATTTGCCCCTGCGATCACTTTGCGGAAAGATGATCTGCTTGATTATAAGATCCCCAACTTGATATACCTGGCGCCTGACTTTCTTGTTGAAAGCCTTGATCATCCTCTTTTGATACGTCTGACCATGGCAAATAGCAGTAAGTCGCTTTTCATCAATCAAGTTAAGTTGATCAAGCTGGGTCTGAATCCAATCGTCTTCACTCAAACCATCATCCTTCATGATTCTCAAGGAGGGAATCTGAACCTCGATAGGCAAAAGAACTTCCATGCCGTATACCAAAGAATAGGGTGTTGCCCTTGTTGATGTACGCGCCGTGGTACGGTACCTGTGCAGAGAAAACAGTGACATCTCATGCCAGTCCTTGTAGGTGACTTTTATCTTTTGTATGATCTTCTTGATATTTTTGTTCGCAGCTTCGACAACACCGTTCATCTTCGGTCGATAGGGAGATGAATTGTGATGTTGAATCTGGAACTGTTCGCACAAGGTTGTGATCATAGTGTTGTTCAGGTTCACATCATTGTCAGTGATGATCCTGTCGGGGATACCGTACCGACATATGAGGTTCTGCTTGATGAAGCGGGCAACCACATTCTTTGTAACGGAGGAAAAGGAAGCTACTTCGACCCACTTGGTGAAGTAATTGTTGGCCACCAGGATGAAGCGGTGTCCATTGGATGTTGTAGGCTTGATCTCTCCAATCATGTCGATTCCCAACATAGCGAATGGCCAAGGAGCTGTTAAGACATTGAGAGGAACTGGAGGTATATGTACCTTGTCCGCATAGATTTAACATTTGTGACAAGTTCTGGAATGTTGATGGCAGTCAGCTTCCATGGTAGACCAGTAGTAGCCTGCCCGTAGAATCTTCTTAGCCATCGTATGCCCGCTTGAGTGGGTGCCAAAGGTACCATTATGCAGTTTAGCCATTGTTGTACCCCAAAATTTGCCCTCCCATATTTCTCAAGACATGTCAAGAATAATCTTCAAGTTGTTCAAAATGGCTCAAGGGTTGGACAGTCAAATCACCTCCTAAGACAGTCAAATCACCTCCTAAGGCAGTCAAGTCAAAATTAGGGTTTTGTGTTGCATCAAGGTCCTTACATACAAATGGACTCAAGTGCTTCCCAATGTCTTAATATGTTATTAATTTAATCCATGTCAAATTTCAATCCTTGCAGAGGAAGTTTGGTCAGTCAATTGCTCAAGAGGCCCAAAAATCGACTATGCTAGGGCAAAAGTCAACTGTGTCCCAAATACAGTCAAACCTCAAGATTTTTTGTCAACATTCTAATTTTGAAGGATAATTCATCATTTGATCAAGGATTGAGCATGATTCATCATGGATTGCTCAAGATTCATCAAGATTCAAAAGTTGCTAAATTAGGGTTTTGTAGGAAAAGTCAACTCAACTTTGACCGAGCATAACTTTCTCATACTTTATGAGAAATGACCCATCCAAATCTCATTTTTAATAGGATGCAATTTCCTACAATCCATCTTCACACCCCAAGATCAAGAAATGTACTCACAAAAAGTTACAAATTTGGACATTATAGGTCATTTTTGAAAGTCAACAAAAACACCTTTTTTGCCAAAGCTTATAACTTGAGCATGGAACATCAAAATGAGATGATACAAAAAGGGTTGATTAGAGGACATCTCAAGGTTTCTAAAAAGTCCAATAACACTTCCAAAAGTTCAAAATTGAAGAAGTTATGAATTGTTGAAGTTGGGCATTTTTCCAAAATTGCCAAAAGTCAACTGTCCTCAAAACTCCAATTTTTGACAAAAGGGCCCACTTTTTTCCACTTGATATGATCTTTTCATGCCACACACGTGTCCCATACTTGATTTCATGGCCATTCATTTATTTTTTTATTTTATTTAATTTTTATTGATTTAATTCATTTTTAATCAATATTAAATCAAATAAAATCTAAAAATTGATGAAATAGTATCTTTGTGATTGGTACAACTTTCAATTATCATCATGAATCAAATCAAACTCGTATTATGGCTTTTCATGCATAAAAAAAATCAGATTTGGCCTATATTTGGAAACTTGATAATGGTGATCATATCAAATCTCAAAACCTTGAATGCACTTGGATAAAAGCCCAACTTTTGACCTAATTCACTTTTAATATACATGTGCAAGCAAGCCAGACCAAGAACACGCACAAGGAACTGTTAAAACGGCCAGAAGAAGTTTATGAAAAAGCTTGAAAAGTGGGAGATCAAAAACAACATTGGAGCACGATTCAGTCCAAAAGCTTGACATAGTTCTCTTCCCTGACATCCAGTGAAGCGATACCAATCAAAACCAAGCCTTTTCATTGCCTAAAACTCATTGTAAGTCTCCACGAACCTTGATATGGACATGATATCGTGAAATCATTTTCTTGCATCCTCTTGCCAATTTTCTTGTACATTCATACTTGCCATTCAATTTCCATTGATTCTGCAATATTTAATTTTATTTTCGTGGCTTATAACCCCGTATCCAGAGCTAGGGTTCTTGTTCTTGCTTTTTAGGCGTTTTTGATGCAGGATAAATTGAGGCTAATGATGGGTATAGGAATGATCAGGGGAGAGAGACGAATGCAGTGATGGTCTCCGTTGGCATTTATATGGCATGTAGCTCATGATAGGATGATGCTATAGATCTAGCTGCGGAATAAAATCCGCAGGTAAACGAACCAGACTTCGTTGAAGAAGACGAAGATGTGTTCTAGCATCATTGGCCCATTCAAACAAATTGCGCATTTTTTTTGTTTTCCAGCATGATTAATTGATTTGTCCATATTATAATTATTTCTTATCCCACTAACAAAGATGCAACGTAGATGAGTTGGTAAGAGAAGCGTGGCAAAACCCCTTGGGGCCTGGGTTCGAATCCTAGGTCCCCCAAAACTTTGTTAAACTTTTTCTCCAGATATTCACATGCAGCACTCCAAGCATGGATCACCAAATGCTTCCAGATCTCAATGTGCCATGTGGCTTCAGGCCAAGATCCAAAATCTAGATTTGAGCATCCACCATACTCCCTGGTCAACAAGCACGCAGGGAATCACAAGGGTCAAACAGGCTGGCGTAACTGGGCCTCAAAAAATTTCTAATCATGCTCCCAGATCAGCCCCCCCCCCCATTTTGGTTTATTTCTTTTTCTCTCTATATTTATTTTATTTAATTATTATTATAAGAAATTAACAAATTAACATTTTTTTTATATAAAATCAGAAAACCCTAAAAAATAATATTTTGTTAATTTCAATATTTCATTATTTTTGTAAATAAATTTTAACCAATTAATTTAGTTTTTAATTAGGTACAATTTTAATATCTCTTGCATTAAATTAAAATTAACATAGAATTAGGGTTTTAAATATCTTTTAATCATTCTTATTTTATTTCCTTAATTAAAATAAAACCCAAAAATATTTTCATTTAATTAATTAATTCAATTATTAATTTAGACTAATTTTAATTCCGAAATAACAAAAATATGCTTTATTTAATAAAAGGGTCAAAACCCTAGGACACTCTGATTTAAATTTCTCACGCGCGAATTATTTTTGATCCATATTTCAATATTGTAACTGCTTCGAGAATGTAATAGTTTTTAACTTAGGACTTTATTTATTTATTTATCGCTTTTATTTACTTTTCGCAATTTAATTTTAAAGGGTTTGTCTTTGGCGATGTAAATACCCGAAGCCTTGTAATAGGTTAGATTTATTTTCCGCAATTTAATTTCCGCAACCATTAACTGTTAGATGTTTGATAAATAGGCAATGCATGACAAGATTAATCTTTAACCTAAAATCAACAGTAGCTCACCATTAACATGTATAGATAAAAATAACTGAAAATAACACACTCGCACATGCGCACTCTTAGGGTACATCTCACTTGGTTGCCTCGAACATGGTCATTGAGTATAGGAAGTTTTAGAGGTCGCCCTCTTGTCCAAAGATCATAAGTTGCCTCGAAACGGTTGCCTCAGATAAAATGATCTAAGACATTAGGGTTACCACTAAGGCGTCCTAACATTGCTTTAGTGACCACATGTCCCTTAATCGAATTGACCCGAAAACTCCAACGACTGTGCTACCTACTCCTCAATAGTGGGATAGCATTGTCTAAAGGACACTTGCACAATTTAATTCCTTTTTGAGTAGGTAGATGGTTCTTAAGTACTTGCTCCTTTTAAAACAAAACAAAACTTTTTGCACTTACACCCCTTTCAAAACAAAAACTCTTCTCAAATCCACAATCACAAAGAAAAGCAAACTTTTGAAAACGTAATGAGCAAGTACCTAAGAGCCCGTGGATAACCACGAATAGAAAGGGTGCTAACACCTTCCCTTTCTATAATCTATCTCCCGAACCCGAGAAATATCTCAAAAAGGAATTTTTCTGTGCTTTTGTCCTTTCCTTGTTGGATAAAATAAAAGACGGTGGCGACTCTTGCTCACTGCGACATTTTGCAAAAACAAACGCAAAACGCGAACCAGCATTCCAAAACAGTCAGTTCTATTCCCACCGATCACAGAACTAGCGACTCTGCTGGGGAACTTTTATAAGTGAGGTGTACCTTAGGATTAGATCACTATGTTTTCAATTGTATGCTTTGTATGCTTTAATTTTGTGGGCTTGTATCGGAGTTCTATAGATCCTAACCCGGATCTGGGGATATCCTTTAGGTAAGTAGCAATAAACTGTGAGGGATCTGTACGGTGTAGACCGATACGGATGAAGCAGTAGCTACGTTGGTGTGGCACCTTGGTCTGTACCGATATCCCTTGTGTTGGAACGAGGAGAATATGGGTCTTCTAAGGAGTCATTAAGCACCAACTGACCTTAGAACCTTAAATTGACCAACTTGGCCATAGAACAGTAGCAGTATGCTACACTCATTGAGACTAAACTCTCGCGATGATTCCGGCTGCAAGAAAATGTTGCTAAACTGGAATTATGACCGATTGAGGGTAGTCAGTGATATTGAGATCCTCTAGAACCTGGTTACTATTTTTAGGACAGGTCTTAACCAATTGAACTGAAAGAGGGCAGTACCTAAGCTCCATGCCAGCCTGAAATCTAAGGGCTCTCAGTGTGACTTGTGTGCCTTTACCATGTTTGCTTTTTGTGGATACTTGTGGTGTGCCTTTATCATGACATCATGACATCATAACATTGCATACATTTTGCATAAGGACTAACCTATTTCAAATACAATAGGGTTTCATCTTTGCTCTGTTTTGTAGGTCATCATGATGCCCATGCGTAGGAATACTATTCGGATCAACTTTGTCCAAGTACCTACCCTGCTTAAAGATTTGGTTGTCAGGATTCTAGACACTACTTCCTTCATCAGAAGGCATGGTTCTCTTCTCAGTTTGGTCATTTCAAAATTGGACGAACAAATGATGAGTGTTCTGGTCCAATTCTATGATCCGTTGTACCATTGTTTTACTTTCCAGGACTTCCAGCTGGTGCATACCCTAGAAGAGTTCTCTGAGCTGCTCGGTATCTCCGTCTTGGAACAAATTTCGTTTACTGGTTGGGAAAAGACTCTTAAGCCCGAAGAAATTGCTGTAACCCTTCACTTGACCAAGGAGGAGGTAATGGCTAACTGGGAGACTAGAAGTGGAGCTAAGGGTTTTCTGGCTAAGTTTTTGGTTGACAAAGCTAATTACTTCTGGGACAGCTTAGACTTCAAGGCGTACGAGGACATTCTGGCTCTCTTGATTTATGGTCTGTTATTGTTTCCGAATCCTAACACTTTTGTTGATATTAATGCCAACAAGATCTTCATCTCTCAGAATCTGGTACCCAATCTCTTGGGTGATATCCTTCATCAGCTCTATGCTCGTACTGCCTGAAAGCGGGGAACTTTGATGTGTTGTGCTCCTTTATTGTCGAGGTGGTTTATTTCGCACCTCCCTAAGTCCGTACTGAAGAACAAAGAAGGAATGGGTTGGGCTTATATGGTGATGTCTCTTTCTAATAATGACATTATCTGGACTCTCAAAGGAATGGATGAGGTGACTATCATTGATCGCTGTGGAGAGTATCCTAATGTTCCATTGATCGGGACCCATGGAGGGATTTCTTACAACCCATGCTTAGCTCTCCGTCAGTTTGGAAGAGCCAGAAGAGAAGGGCCTCATGAGATGTTGATGCCTCATATCATATTTGATTTCCAGGGAGATAGCGACGAGCTGCGTCATAGATTCATAAGGGCTTGGGACAGAGTTCACCAATCTGGTCTACATGAATTGGGTCCGAAGACTTCTCTGCCAATGGAGCCATACCTCAGATGGGTCCGCATCCGTACCCAGAAGTTAGGTATGCCATATGAAGCTGTCAGGCCTGTTACTCTTGAAGTTGCTAATGAGGAGGGGGTTCTTCCAACTATTCTCCACCCTTATATGCCCACTGATATTGGGACACTGAAGAGGTCTTGGATGCAACTACGGGAAGAACGGGATTCCTATTGAGAGAGGTTCAATGAACAGGAGCAGAAGATCCAGAAGCTGACTCGATAGTTGGAGAACGAGCGAATTCTGAATGATTATGTCTGCATTGAGAAGAAGAGACCATGGGAGCATTGATGGACCGTTGATGATTTCTTTTACAGTTTTTATTTACTTTTCAGTACTTCCATTCTTGTAACGCCTAAGGGCAATTTGTTGAACAATTTAAATTTTGAAGTTTAAATCTAATAAAGTGTGTTTCCTTTCTTGTTTATAAATTTGAATCTCGATTGTCTTTGAAATCATAATCATACGCATTTTATCCCATGCACTCCATAAGCAGGTACCCATTACAGGTCTCTTATCTTCTTCACTGTTTATTTCAGCAATCATCATGTCTGCTGAACCTTCAACTGAGCAAGCTATCAAGGCCCTCCAGGCCCATAATGCCCAATTTCAAGAGCTTTATTCATGAATCTGGCTAAGGGTCAGCAGGACCTGAAGACCTTGATTCTGAAGGAGAAAAAGAAGAAGAAGAAGAAGAGGACCATCCTGTTCAATACTGGACGCAGGTTTGGAAACGGTTTGCAGAATGAAGTTGATCTGACCACCTAATCTGGAGGGAAGGATAGTCCACAAGAAAGGAGGGATCTTAGCCTTATGGTCTCCGACAACGAGATAGACTATGATGAAGAACAGTATCCTCCTGCTGAGGATAAGTACAAACAGTTGGAAGACCGTTTGTGCGCTATGGAAATCTAGAAGGTGCCCGGTCTAGACTTCGGAGATCTGGGTCTATCATCTGGGGTGGTGATTCCCCATAAATTCAAGGCACCTGCCTTTGCCAAGTATGACGGAGTTTCCTGTCCGAAACTGCACCTCCGGTCATATATGAGGAAGATCCAGCCTTACACTGTTGATAAGAACTTGTGGATCCATTTATTTCAAGACAGTCTCTCAGGGACTCAGCTTGAGTGGTTCTATCAGTTGGACGGAGCCAGTATCCGTAGCTGGGAAGATTTGGCTACTGCATTCTATAGGCAGTATCAGTATAACTCTGACCTCGCTCCTACGCGTACCTAACTCCAGGGTATGTCAATAGGAACGGGTGAAGGATTCAAAGAGTATGCTCAAAAATGGAGAGACCTTGCTGGAAGGGTGCAACCACCTTTGGCTGATCGTGAGCTTATTGACATGTTTTTGGGGACCCTGTCTAGCCCATTCTTTAACCATCTGATTGGAAGCTCTTCAGCTGGGTTTACAGATCTTATTTTGACTGGTGAGAGGATTGAAGCTGGCATTAAGGATGGGAAGATACAGAAGGGTGCCTCTTCGAGCACCGAGAAGAAACCGTTTAAGAAAGAGTCCAGTGCTGTCTACAGTTCGAGAAGACAGAATAGACCTGAACACCGCCAAGCTGTCAATGCGGTTGTTATTTCAAAACCTGCTGGTGCCCCTCATCATCACAATCAAAAGGACGAGAGACCTCGAAGGCAATTCACTCGTCTCATCATGACTTTGTCTCAGATTCTGCCACAGTTGCTGAAGACCAATCTGGTGACTCTAAAAGAATCTCCTAAGAATCCAAGTACCACATCACCAAAGTACAACCCTAATGCCCGCTGCACTTTTCACTCTGATAGCCCGGGGCATAATACAGATGATTGTTGGGTTTTGAGGAAAAGGGTGCAAGACTTATTTGGTGCGAAGGAGATTGAGTTTGAGGCGCCCGAGAGGCCTAATGTTATGACTGCTCCCATGCACAAACATGGAGTAAATGCTGTAGAGGAAGACTTGTTTGTAGTTTCCGTGGATGATATTGTTACCCCTCTGATGACTGTCAAGAAGAACCTGTTGCTAGCCGGTTTATTCCCGGGTTGTGGCGAAGGTTGCCATATGTGTTCTGTTTTACCTAATGGTTGCCCATTTCTGAAGTCATGTATCTAAAACCTGATGGATAATAAAGAGATCCTGTTTGAGAAGATTGTTGTTCCTTCCATTCCTACTGAAGAAGTTGCCATCATTACCATTTTCAACAATTCTTCCAAGGCTCCCTCAAGGAAGCCTGTTAGGATTACATCTACTCCGAAGATCGCACCTGTAATCATAATTGTTTCGGGGCCCATCCCCTACACCTCTGACAAAGCTGTCCCTTGGCACTATGGGGCAGATGTTTATGTTCTTGGAGTTAAGAAAGAGTTGGATGCTGATACCGGCGTCAATAACATTACTGGGCCTGCTAAAGTCACCCGCAGCGGTAGACTTTTCTCACCTGATATTACTCCACCAATTGTCTGAAGACCTGTTGTCATTACACCTGTAAGTGTACCTACTGCCATTCCTGATCAAGTTCTTAGTTCTACTCCTGTCGCCGAGTCATCTGACGCTCGGGGCAAAGTGATCATCACTGATGTGCCCGCCCAGACGGAGGCACCGAAGACAATTACTGTTGAAGCTTCCAAACAGGAGATGGAAGAGATTCTGAAGATTATTAAGAAGAGTGATTATAACGTAGTTGAGCAGCTGGGGCAAACCCCATCCAAGATTTCTATGTTGTCACTGTTGTTGTGTTCAGAGGCCCATGCCAAGGCTCTGATTACCTTCCTGAAGACTGCCCACGTGCCACAAGAGACATCAGCTGATCAGTTTACCGATTATGTGGCCAATTTAACTGCTGATAATGGTTTGGGTTTATCCGACACTGATTTGACTGCTAAAGGGAAGAACCATAATGATGCCCTGCATGTCTCCATTGAATGCAGGGGAACTACTCTTGCACATGTATTGGTTGACACTGGTTCCTCGTTGAACGTCTTGCCCAAGAAAGCTCTAGACCGGTTGGATTGCGAAGGGTTGGAGATAAAGTCAAGTAACATCATTGTCAGGGCCTTCGCCGGGTCTAAAAGGATGGTGCATGGTGAAGTTGATATTCCAATTAAAGTTGGTTCTCAGGTCTTCAATTCTACATTCTACGTGATGGAAATTCGGCCATCCTATTCTTGTTTGATGGGTCGTCCATGGATCCACAAAGCTGGAGTTGTAACCTCAACGCTCCACCAGAAGCTGAAGTACCCGGTCAAAGGGAAGATTGTGACAGTTCAGCGGGAGGAAGAGTACATGGTCAGCCACCTCAACTCGTTCAGATACATATAGATGGATGGGGAGTTCATTGAGACCCCATTTTAGCATTTTGAAGAGGTTCCTCAGAAACTGGTGTTGTACCCCAAAATTTTCCCTCTCATTTCATCAACATTTTCTCACCACAAGACTCTTGGAACTCAAGATCAAGTTAAGGTTTGCTCTGCTCAAGACCCCTCCTTGCACTGTTGACCCAAATTAGGGTTTGAGTTTGCACAAGGATGTGTTGACCTAAAATGCCCAAAGGTACTTTCATGCTTCATGTTGGACCTAGAAGTTTATCCATACCAAGTTTCAAGCCTTGATTCCAATCTTTGCCCAGTCAATTGGACAGTTGACCTAGAAATCAGCTGTATTGGGGAAGAAGTCAACTGTGGCCAATTGACAGTCAAACTTCATAATTTTTGACCCACATCAACATAATGAACTCATATGAAGCATTAGGTCAAGTTTGGATCACAATTCCACAAGAAATTTGATCAGATCACCAAAAGGGCAAAATGGTCATTTTTAGGGTTTTGACTGCACAAAGGCAATTTTTGACTGTTTTACCTAATCAATGGCAAATTAAGCTCACATATGGACTCAAGGACTCAATGACATTGTCTTGACCCATTCAACAAGTTCAAAAGATCCCAAATGCACAGGATTGACAGATGAATTTTTCAGTCAACTGATCAAAATTTGACTGTATACTAAAAAGTCAAACTTTGACTTTTTGGTCAAAATCAAGTGTCAAGATTCATTTTTCATCAATACATGTCAAATTATGAAACTTGTTCATCAAGAAATCCAAATTTGCAAATTAGGGTTTAAAATGAAGAAATTTCATAACTTAGAAATTTTCTAAGTTATGAAATTCCCTTATTTTTCCCTAACTTTGTCCCATTTTTTCATCAAGATACAAATGGATTCAAACAAAACTCAAAACATGAAAGTTGTAGTCCATTGCAAAATATAAAACTTTTATTCACAAAGTTTCCTCAAAGGAAGCTTGTATCTCAAGTTATGATTTTTGGAACAAGGGTGCAAAACATTTTTAACTTAGAAAAAATTTGACCTATTCTAGGCAGGATTTTTGTCCAACTTCTTGGCCATTTTTCACATGGTTCCACTTGGAGTTTCAATTTGAATTACAAAGATGGATTGTAGTACACATTCCAAGCTTTCCAAATTGTCCAAGAACTTCTCAAACACCCTTGTGGTTAGAGAGAATCGAATTTGCAAAGTTGGGCAAAATTCACTTTTGTTCATAACCAAATGCATGTTCATACAATTTCCATTTTCAAATCAACATGCTTGGTACTTGCTTGAAGGCCTCTAAACCAAGTTTGCACTCCATAATTAAATACCTAACCATTGTGTTCAAGCTCTGTTTTGTGCATTTAGTCATTACACAAAGAATTATCCCTTAAGTAGAAAAAGCAAACTTGCCATTTTTGAAAAGTAGTGCTTTATGTCAAATTCAAAATCCAAGAAGTACAAGCCAAATCTTTGAGGCCAGATAGAGTCCACAAATTTGTGTTACCAAGAGCAAGATATGCAGCATACATAGAGTGTGGTACAGGTCTGCATACACACTTACACTATCCTTGCTTACATTTGAAGAAAGCTTGCAAAAACTCTCCAACTCTCATTCTTGTAAACATCAGCCAAAGCAAAGTTTGCAAACATCTTTCATACATCCAAGCAAGCCTAAAGCACGACCAAACCACCCCTCATCCCTCCTCATATAGAAAATTACAGTTTTTCTGCAAAACAGGGCACCTGTTGCAGTTTGACTTCCACAATCCATTCCACTCGTGCACTTTGGCTAAAACCAGTTCAAATACCTTCTATATCATCCATTGGAACTATCCCAAGCCCTAGATACAAACTGTAACACCCCTAACATCACTTGCCATTTTCAGTTTTCTTTTTTGCAGGTGGACTTCCATAGCACGATTCAGAGTGATTCAAAGCAAGCTAGGTGTTGGAGAAGCATCCTTGGACTTCAGGCAAGCTGTACCAAAGCTCAAATTCCATTGAAGATACCTACATTGCTCTGTTCAAGTCAAGCTGAAACAGGTAAAACCATGGACTTCTATCTCTCAATCTAGGAAGAGTTAGGCTTAGGTTTGTGAATGAAACATGCTCTACTCATAGCCCTGAAGCCATACATATGATTACTTTTCATTTATATTATGCGTGCTGTGAGAATTTTGGTCATGAACATTGAAGAAAAATTAGGTCAGAAATTGGGGATGAAGAAATTCTCCCTCGTTTCTTAGAGTTAGGTCAAGTATTTTATATGTCTGAATTCGTCTCTTGATGCTCTACATTATTTATGTTGAGAGTTTTTGCTAAAAGTCAAGGAATCAGGATTTGTGTTGGACAAGAAGAAGCGCGCGTTTTGTTTCAAACAGGACTTGCTGTTCACACCCCTTTTTTCCATTTACACCCCCTTGGCTCATTGTGTGATATTTTGATCATTTTTGATTTTTTCTTTTTGATTCTGACTTATTATTTTTTGCTCAAATATAAAAAATATTTTTCCACCCTTTTTTGCATTTATTTGTTTTATTTAATATATGTATGTAAATAAATATAAAAACCTTTTTATTTAAAACCCTAAAAATAATACAAAAATAAATATTTTCCAGTTATTATTTCTTGTTTACATTTTGAAAACATTTTCTAAAATATACTTTTTTTTGTAAATAATTAATATTTTATTCTTGTATATATTTAGTATATTTAATATAATATATAAATACTTCTATATTTTATTAGATATTTAGGACAAAAATATAGAAATAATACATTTTTATTTTTATTAATATATGACACTAAAAAATACCTTTTTTTACAATATACTTCTTCTTTTTTTTGTATAAATTAATATATAAATATTGTATATAATTAATAAATAAATACTATTTATTTAAAAAACTAGGGTTTTGCCCTAAACAATAAAAATATTCAAAATTTGACCTTTTTATTTTTGTTTATATTTCATATTGAAAAACACTTTCACATACATAAAAAATCTTTTTTGTGCATAATACATTTTGCATATTTATTGTATTTACTTTATATTGTACAATTAAATATTTGTATATTCAATATGGATGTAATAGCTTTAGATTTAATTTCTTGCCAAATATCCCCCCATTTGTAAATATTTGTATCCCCATCCCCATAATCATGTTGTAATAATTTAGGACTTTAAATTTCCGCATTTAAAACTTTCAAATTATGCCATGATAGACCTAGGGTTTGTATGCAAAACAAATAACAAATAGCTTGACTAATACAAAGACAAAAATGCATAAAAATGGACAACACCAATCACCCTTGCACCCCTAGGGTTACTCCACTTGTTGCCTTCAAAAATGGGCCATGTTTGCATGTTGAGTTCTTTGGCAAAACAAAATAAATCAAATGATCATAGTCCCTCGATGACGCTTTCAAAGTTGCCTAAACAAAATGATCAAGTCCCTTAAAGAAAAATTACCAAAGACATTTGGCACTATTGCATTCATGGTCTAAACGATGACCCGCGCCCGTCCCTTTAACATCCTAACACAAGATTGTCCACCAAATACAATGGTGGAACAATACTGTTAAAAGGGTTAAAACATAGGAAAGATCTTTGAGAAATTTAGCGTAGATAGCTCTTGGTTACTTGATCAAACTTGCAAAACACACTTGCCTACTTTCAAAACACACTTCACAAACACAACTTCCAAAACAAACTTTCAAAAACATTGAAACATCTTTTCAAAAAGACAAACACCTTTGTAAAACATTCGAGTAAAGAATTGTTACAATGGTTGCCTAGACAAGGCATCTTTTTCAAAACATTTTCAAAACCACACACTCAAAGCACCATTTCAAACAATTGAAAATGTAAGGCAAGTGATCTAAGCAAGTAACTAAGAGCCTATGGATAACCATGGATAGAAAGGGTGCTAATACCTTCCCTTTCTATAATCTACTCCCCGAACCCAAGAAAACATCTCAAAGGTTTTTCCTGTGCTTTTTAACCTTTCCTTAGGATAAAATAAAAATTCGGTGGCGACTCTTGCTAAACCGAAACATTTGCGAAAACAAACGCAAAACCTCAAGTCAGTTCTCCCACCGTATCACAACTGGCATCAGCTGAGGCTGTGGTTGAAGATTCTCCTATGAAGATGGCTTCCTTAAAGGATGCCCGGGCTGTTATTGAGAAGGGTGAGTGTGCAAATTGGGGCCGACTCCCTGATTTTACTCAGAAGACTAACAAGTTTGGTTTGGGTTTCACTGCAGAAGCTCAAAGGGTTGTTCGAAGTGCAAGAATTGGAAGACCTCCCGTGTTCATCAGCAACTCGGGAGTAAATGCCATTGAAGATGATGTGGAGGAGTCTGAATTCGACAGCTGGATCTATCCTACGACCAACGGTGGACCAAGCAACTGGACAGCAAAGGACTTTATCCCTATTACTTTTGTTAACCAGTAATGAACTCTTTGTTTTGAATTTGTAACAGACAATGTTGTGAAACTTTATGGCCCGGTGTCTTACTCGGGGCACCGTGGCTTCATTTGTGAGGGCTTTTGTGTGCCATTTTCATATATCATTAATAAAAGCATTGGACGTTTCTTGCATTTCAAATTTTGCGCTCCTTCTTTTTCTTTATTATATATATTGCAAAACAACTATTTTACACACACTCACATATACAGGTCCACATCCACTCTGGATCTCACTGGTAACGACTCTGTTACTGCCAGTTATGACTTCGAAAATCCGATCAACTTAGCCGAAGACGAAGGTAAAGATGATTGCGAAGTGCCTAGTGAACTTGCAAGACTGCTACTCCAGGAAGAGAGGGCCATTCAGCCACATGAAGAGCCGGTAGAAATAGTGAATCTGGGTACTGAAACAAATAAGAAAGAAGTCAAGATCGGTGCAAACTTGGAGCTTAGTGTGAAGCAACGGTTAATTCAGATGCTGCATGACTATGTTGAGATCTTTGCCTGGTCTTATGAAGATATGTCAGGGTTGGATACTGGCATTGTGGTTCATCGCCTGCCCACCAAAGAAGATTGTCTTCCGGTAAAATAGAAGGTTCACCGTATGCGCCCAGAGATGTCTGAGAAAATCAAAGCCGAAGTTATGAAACAGTTTGACGCTGGTTTTCTAGCAGTGACTTCTTACCCTCAGTGGGTTGCTAATGTGGTTCCTATGTCGAAGAAGGATGATAAGGTTCGAATGTGTGTTGACTATAGGGACTTGAACAGGGCAAGCCCTAAGGATGACTTCCCTCTACCACACATCGACGTTCTGGTTGACAATACTGCTCAGCACAAGGTATTCTCCTTTATGGATGGTTTCTCCGGTTATAATCAGATAAAGATGGCTCCCGAAGACATGGAGAAGACGACCTTTGTTACTCAGTGGGGCACCTTTTGTTACAAGGTCATGCCTTTTGGATTGAATAATGTTAGGGCAACATATCAGCGTCCATGGTCGCTTTGTTTCATGATATGATCCATCATGAGATTGAAGTATACGTCGACGATATGATTGCGAGGTCCCAGACTGAGGAGGAACACCTTGACCATCTACAGAATCTATTTGACAGGTTGAAGTTGTACAAGCTGAGATTGAACCCGAACAAGTGCACCTTCGGGGTGAGGTCTGGCAAACTACTAGGTTTCGTCGTAAGCGACAAAGGTATTCAAGTGGACCCTGCCAAAGTGAAAGCCATACAAGAGATGCCAGCTCCCAAGACAGAGAAGGAGGTCAGAGGCTTTCTAGGACGACTGAACTACATTTCTCGATTCATCTCTCACCTGATTGCTACTTGTGAGCCAATCTTCAAGCTGCTGAAGAAAGATCAAGTGGTACGTTGGAACAACGAATGCCAGGATGCTTTCGAAAGGATCAAAGAGTATCTCCAGGAGCCACCTATTCTAATGCCACCAGTGGAAGGGAGACCTCTAATCTTATATTTGACAGTACTTGATAACTCAATGGGGTGTGTGCTGGGGCAGCATGACGAGTCTGGCCGAAAAGAGCATGCTATTTATTACCTTAGCAAAAAGTTTACCGACTGTGAGACCCGATACTCACTGCTTGAGAAAACTTGCTGCGCTTTGTCATGGGTTGATCGCCGGCTGAGACAGTATATGTTGACTCACACTACTCTATTGATTTCAAAGATGGATCCAATCAAGTATATCTTCGAAAAGCCCGCCTTGTCCGGAAGAATAGCAAGATGGCAGATGATCTTGACTGAGTATGACATCCAGTACACAACTCGAAAAGCAATTAAGGGAAGTGTATTGGCAGACCATTTGGCACATCAGGCAGTGGATGATTATCAGTCTATGAACTTTGAATTCCCAGACGAGAATATCATGCTGATAACGGATTGTGAGACACATGGACCGGATGAAGGACCTGAGGAAGGATCCCGATGGTCTATGTACTTTGATGGAGCTTCAAATGCTTTAGGTAATAGCATCGGCGCTGTGATCATATCTCCTAAAGGCTCTCATACTCCGTTTACCGCCCGACTATGTTTCAACTGCACCAATAACATGGCGGAGTATGAAGCGTGCATCATGGGTCTTCGAGCAGCAATTGACCTAAGGATTAAGTTTCTAAGTGTTTTCGTAGATTCCGCTCTCGTGATCAGTCAGATCAAGGGCGAGTGGGATACGAAACACCCTAATCTTATTCCTTACAAGGAGTATGTATTGACGTTGCTTCCCCATTTCGAGGAGATAACCTTTGAACACTTCCCAAGAGAGGAGAATCAGTTGGCGGACGCGCTAGATACGATGTCTTCTATGTTCAAAGTCAATTGGGACAACGAAGCTCCCGGGATCATTATTGAAATATTGGACGAACCTGCACACTGTTGTGATCTTGAGACTGAGGAGGTAACAGAAAAGCCCAGGTATCATGAGGTGAAGAGGTACCTTGAAGCTCAAGAATACCCCGAAGGTGCATCTATTAATGACAAGAAGTTTTTGAGGAGGTTTGCAGCCAAGTTCTTCATCAGCAATGGCATTCTTTACAAACGTAACCATGATTCGACCTTACTACGTTGTGTGGATAAGATTGAAGCAGAAAGAATCATGACGGAGCTGCATGAAGGTACTTTCGAAACTCATTCCAGTGGACATACCATGGCAAAGAAAATCCTTCGGGCAGGATATTAGTGGGCCACAATGAAAGCTGACTGTTATCAGCATTCTCGGACATGTCACAAGTGCCAGGTCTATGCTAATAAGGTGCACATTCCTCCAGTTCCTCTGAATGTTCTGACAGCACCTTGGCCTTTTGCAATGTGGGGCATTGATATGATCGGCGAGATCAGACCTACGGCATCCAACGGGCATCGTTTCATCCTGGTAGCGATTGATTACTTTACGAAGTGGGTCGAAGCAGCTTCCTTTGCTACCGTAACAAGAACGTCGTGGCACGGTTCATTTGGCATAACCTGATCTGTCGATACGGTGTACCAGAAAGGATTATTACGGAAAATGGTACCAATCTTAACAACAAGATGATCACTGAGCTCTGCGAGCAATTCAAGATACAACATCATAACTCTTCTCCCTACCGGCCGAAGATGAATGGGGCTGTAGAAGCGGCTAATAAAAACATTAAGAAGATTGTGCAGAAGATTACAATGACATAAAAAGACTGGCACGAGATGTTACCGTTTGCTCTTCATGGGTACCGTACCTCAACACGGACGTCAACAGGGGCAACACCCTATTCCTTGGTTTATGGCATGGAGGCAGTCTTGCCCATCGAAGTTCAGATACCCTCTCTCCGGATCATGAAGGATGCAGGTTTGAGAGAAGATGACTGGATTCAGACCCGACTTGATCAACTGAATCTAATCGACGAAAAAAGACTTACCACTGTTTGTCATGGTCAGACGTACCAAAAATGGATGATCAAGGCATTTAACAAGAAAGTTAGACGACAAGAGTATCAAGTTGGGGACCTGGTAATCAAGCACATTATCTTACCTTAAGGTGATCCCAGGGGCAAATGGACCCCTACTTATGAAGGGTCATTTGTGGTTAAGAACATCTTCTCAGGAGGAGCGGTGATTCTAACCACCATGGATGGTGACGACCTTCCTCACCCCGTCAATGCAGACATAGTAAAAAGATACTACGCATAATCAAAGACCCGCTAGGTTGACTGGCCTAGGCAAAAATAAGGGCTTCCCGGCGAACCAAAAGGGTTCGGGCAAAAATAAGGGATGAAAATGAGAAAAATCTTTACACCCGGCAAGTCGAAAACCTGAAAAGGCGGCTTGGGCAAAAAATAGGTATCCCGGTGGACTGAAAACCCGAAAGGGCGGTCCAAGCAAAAGTTAGGGATCAAAGCGTAACACTATGTCTCATTGGATCACCTTGCATCCAGACTTCAGTATCGAATATCAGGCTCGGATGACACCAATCAATCAGATTCATCTTCAACTAAGCAGCAAAGTGATGAGATGCTTGAAGATATAAAGGAAATAGCAGAGTTGGAACCCAGTGGGATTATTCACATTAGCTGTTTTTTGTTTTCTTTTCACAAATTGTATAAATTCTGTGTGTTCGGCGGCGTCCTCTTATTAGGACATCAGCCTCTTGTACAAAAATGCCTATTTTTAGGCCAAACTTCAAAATCAATACAAATTCATTTTCAGAAATTGCAAATTGTTTTTCCTTTAGCTGTTTAGTTTTGCAAAGAACGTCCAATGTTCATTTTTGATATATGCATTTGACATTAATTGCTGCTCATAAATATTTACACGCAAAACAGAAGGCAAATTATTGGTAATATCAGAAATAGGGGTAATAAGAATTGTCCGAGCTGTCTAGTTGCTCTATCCACCAAGGTACCAAAGGAGGTTCAGCTGAAGAATATGACCAAGATACCGTCACTCCCCGCAGAGTAAGACAATATTGGTAGCTCTCCCCACCGAGACTTGCAACTACGAACGAATCATCAATGCTCTCCCCAAGCAGAGTTAATCTATCATCGGCCCTAAAAAGGCTTGGTATCCTCAGAAGGTCTTAATCTTCCCTAGCAGAGTATAAAGATATCCTCCAGCAAGTATAAGAGCGTCCCTGACAGTCTTAATATTCCTCAACAGAATATAAGAATGTTCCCCGGTGTAATACAAGATACCCCTAGTGGAGCCATTTCCCCAGCGTAGTCTAAAAAAGGCTTCCCCACCAGAGCTGAATCATCTTCCCCAGTAGATTCTGGAAGCTTATCCCCTGCAGAGCGCAAATAAATCTCCCCAGCCAAATTCAGAAGGTTATCCTCACAAGAGTCTAACTGGGTTATCCTCAGCAAGTTGCAACTTAAATATCATCCCCAACGAAGTTCTTTCTATCCCCAGCGGAGTTCATCATTAAAATCCCCAACAGAGCTTATCAATAGAATCCTCGGCGAAGTTATCGTTAAAATCTTCAGCAGAACTACTCTTCCCTATAGAGTAATTCCCCTCGGAGTAATCTCTTCATCAGTTTATTCCCCCAACAGAGTTTTTTTCTCCTACATGTTTATCATCTTCGTTCATCATCCCCAGCGGAAACGAAGAACTCAACTTTATTCTCCAGCAGCTCCGGGATTTATTTTTCCCCAGCTAAAACATCACATTTCCATACATCATGATACATGCATATACGCATCATACCATACAATCTCATTTATGTTGAGAACATCATTGCTTGATCCATCTCATGCATTTGCATGTGACTGACCTTTTACCTTTCAGGAAAGATGCAGTTAAGTTCCCAACTTAGTCAAAGACCTGACCAGTTCTTAAATCCCAATTGATTTATCCTCGGTTGAATTTCAGATAAGGTTTTCAATCTCGACAGTTTCCCTACATCATAGTGTGGACGAGTACTATAACCTCAACGGTATACTCCATTGAGCACGAGTCAGTTCCTAGATCTTGATGTTTTCCTCCGTCATAGTGTGGACAAGTTCTATAACCTCAACGATATACTCCATTGAGCACGAGACAGTTCCTAGATCTTGATGAAGATGTTTCCCTACATCATAGTGTGGACGAGTACTATAACCTCAACGGTATACTCCATTGAGCATGAGTCAGTTCCTAGATCTTGATGTTTTCCTCCGTCATAGTATGGACAAGTTCTATAACCTCAACGGTATACTCCATTGAGCACGAGTCAGTTCCTAGATCTTGATGTTTTCCTCCGTCAAAGTGTGGACAAGTTCTATAACCTCAACGGTATACTCCATTGAGCACGAGACAGTTCCTAGATCTTGATGAAGATGTTTCTCTATGTCATAGTGTGGACGAGTACTATAACCTCAACGGTATACTCCATTGAGCACGAGTCAGTTCCTAGATCTTGATGAAGATGTTTCCCTACGTCATAGTATGGACGAGTACTATAACCTCAGCGGTATACTCCGTTGAGCACGAGTCATTTCCTAGATCTTGATGTTTTCCTCCGTCATAGTGTGGACAAGTTCTATAACCTCAGCGGTATACTACGTTGAGCACGAGACAGTTCCTAGATCTTGATGAAGATGTTTCCCCCCAATTGAATTATGGACAGGTTTTTAAGACTCAGCCGAGGCAATCTCTCAGTTGAAGTACAGGCCAGATTCCTAAATCTCAACAAAGTTTAGACTTCCCCGGTGGAATCTTTTACAACCACAGGTATGCAAATTCTCGCTAAGGAATCTCTTATGCGATCGACACTCCTGCAGATGGCATCTGTAAGCCCATCCTCCTACCAACAATCTCCAAATGGCATCTGTAAGCCCATTCCCGACATCACAATGTTGATACTACACCATGTGAGTGCAAATTTCTGGGCACTCTAGTGTTCAATTATCTTCCACCTTCGGATCACGAAAGGCTCAAAAGTCAATCTATATCCTCAAGTTTAAGAAAATTGAACAGGGGAAACTGTTGTACCCAAAATTTTGCCCTCCCATATTTCTCAAGACATGTCAAGAATAATCTTCAAGTTGTTCAAAATGGCTCAAGGGTTGGACAGTCAAATCACCTCCTAAGACAGTCAAATCACCTCCTAAGGCAGTCAAGTCAAAATTAGGGTTTTGTGTTGCATCAAGGTCCTTACATCCAAATGGCCTCAAGTGATTCCCAATGTCTTAATATGTTCTTAAGTTCATCCATGTCAAATTTCAAGCCTTGCAGAGGAAGTTTGGTCAGTCAATTGCTCAAGAGGCCCAAAAATCGACTGTGCTAAGGCAAAAGTCAACTGTGTCCCAAATATAGTCAAACCTTATGATTTTTTTTCAAAATTCTCATTTTGAAGGATAATTCATCATTTGATCAAGGGTTGAGCATGATTCATCAAGGATTGCTCAAGATTCATCAAGATTCAAAAGTTGCTAAATTAGGGTTTTGTAGGAAAAGTCAACTCAACTTTGACCAAGCATAACGTTCTCATAATTTATGAGAAATGACCCATCCAAAGCTCATTTTGAAGAGGATGCAATTTCCTACAATCCATCTTCACACCCCAAGATCACGAAATGCACTCACAAAAAGTTACAAATTTGGACATTATAGGTCATTTTTGAAAGTCAACAAAAACACCTTTTTTGCCAAAGATTATAACTTGAGCATGGAACATCAAAATTAGATGAGACAAAAAGTGTTGATTAGAGGACATCTCAAGGTTTCTAAAAAGTCCAAGAACACTTTCAAAAGTTCAAAATTGAAGAAGTTATGCATTGTTGAAGTTGGGTATTTTTCCAAAATTGCCAAAAGTCAACTATCCTCAAAACTCCAATTTTTGACAAAAGGGCACACTTTTTTCCACTTGATATAGTCTTGTCATGCCACACACGTGTCCCATACTTGATTTCATGGCCATTCATTTACTTTTCTATTTTATTTAATTTTTATTGATTTAATTCATTTTTAATCAATATTAAATCAAATAAAATCTAAAAATTGATGAAATAATATCTTTGTAATTGGTACAACTTTCAATTATCATCATGAATCAAATAAAACTCGTATCATGGCTTTTCATGCATAAAAAATCAGATTTGGCCTATATTTGGAAACTTGATAATGGTGATCATATCAAATCTCAAAACCTTGAATGCACTTGGATAAAAGCCCAACTTTTGACCTAATTCACTTCTAATATACATGTGCAAGCAAGCCAGACCAAGAACACGCACAAGGAACTGTTGAAACGGCCAGAACAAGTTTGTGAAAAAGCTTGAAAAGTGGGAGATCAAAAACAACATTGGAGCACGATTCAGTCCAAAAGCTTGACATAGTTCTTTTCCCTGATATCCAGTGAAGCGATACCAATCAAAACCAAGCCTTTTCATTGCCTAAAACTCATTGTAAGTCTCCACGAACCTTGCTCTGGACATGATATCGTGAAATCATTTTCTTGCATCCTCTTGCCAATTTTCTTGTACATTCATACTTGCCATTCAATTTCCATTGATTCTGCAATATTTAATTTTATTTTCGTGGCTTATAACCCCGTATCCAGAGCTAGGGTTCCTGTTCTTGCTTTTTAGGCGTTTTTGATGCAGGATAAATTGAGGCTAATGATGGGTATATGAATGATCAGGGGAGAGAGACGAATGCAGTGATGGTCTCCGTTGGCATTTATATGGCATGTAGCTCATGATAGGATGATGCTATGGATCTAGCTGCGGAATAAAATCCGCAGGTAAACGAACTAGTCTTCGTTGAAGAAGACGAAGACGTGTCCTAGCGTCATTGGCCCATTCAAACAAATTGCGCATTTTTTTTGTTTTTCGGCATGATTAATTGATTTGTCCATATTTTATTTATTTCTTACCCCACTAACAAAGATGCAGCGTAGATGAGTTGGTAAGAGAAGCGTGGCAAAACCCCATGGGACCTGGGTTCGAATCACAGGTCCCCCAAAACTTTGTTAAACTTTTTCTCTAGATGTTCACATGCAGCACTCCAAGCGTGGGTCACCAAATGCCTCCAGATCTCAATGTGCCAAGTGGCTTCAGGCCAAGATCCAAAAGTTAGATTTGAGCATCCACCATACTCTCTGGTCAACAAGCACGCAGGGAATCACAAGGGTCAAACAGGTTGCCGTAACTAGGCCTCAAAAAATTGCTAATCATGCTCCCAGATCAGGCCCACACCCCCCCCCCCCCCCCCCATTTTGGTTTATTTCTTTTTCTCTCTATATTTATTTTATTTAATTATTATTATTAAAAATTAACAAATTAACATTTTTTTATATAAAATCAGAAAACCCTAAAAAATAATATTTTGTTAATTTCAATATTTCATTATTTTTGTAAATAATTTTTAACCAATTAATTTAGTTTTTAATTAGGTACAATTTTAATATCTTTTGCATTAAATTAAAATTAACATAGAATTAGGGTTTTTAATATCTTTTAATCATTCTTATTTTATTTCCTTAATTAAAATAAAACCCAAAAATATTTTCATTTAATTAATTAATTCAATTATTAATTTAGACTAATTTTAATTCCAAAATAACAAAAATATGCTTTATTTAATAAAAGGGTCAAAACCCTAGGACACTCCGATTTAAATTTCTCACGCGCGAATTATTTTTTATCCATATTTCAATATTGTAACTGCTTCGAGAATGTAATAGTTTTTAACTTAGGACTTTATTTATTTATTTATCGCTTTTATTTACTTTTCGCAATTTAATTTTAAAGGGGTTGTCTTTGGCGAAAGGGTGCTAACACCTTCCCTTTCTATAATCTATCTCCCGAACCCGAGAAATATCTCAAAAAGGAATTTTTCTATGCTTTTGTCCTTTCCTTGTTGGATAAAATAAAAGACGGTGGCGACTCTTGCTCACCGCGACATTTTGCGAAAACAAACGCAAAACGTGAACCAGCATTCCAAAATAGTTAGTTCTATTCCCACCGATCACAACCATGATCTGCTTAGCTTCAACCTTGTTCACACAATGAAGCAGAATACAATCATGATTGTGCTTGTATAGGATACCATTGCTCAAGAAGAACTTAGATGAGAATCTTCTTAAGAACTTTTTGTCGTTGACCGAAGCTCCTTCAGGGTATTCTTGCGCCTCGAGATACCTTTTGACTTCGTGAAACCAAGGTCGATCCACTACTTCTTCGGTATTAATCTCGTGACAATGTGCAGGTTCGTCCATCCGTTCAATGGTGATTTGGGGAGCCTCATTATCCTAGTTAAGTTTAAACATGGATGAAATTGTAGCTAGAGCATCTGCTAGATGATTCTCTTCTCGCGGGAAGTGCTCGAAGGTAATCTGCTCGAAATGAGGTAACAATGTTAGGACATGTTCTTTGTATGGGACGAGGTTAGGATGTTTAGTATCCCACTCTCCTTTAATTTGACTAATAACCAAAGATGAGTCCCCAAATACAATCAAAGATTTGATTCCCAAGTCAATAGCAGCCTTGAGACCAAAGATACAAGCTTCATACTCGGCCATGTTATTGGTGCAGCTGAAGTAGAGTCTGGCGGTGAAAGGTGTATGACAACCTTGTGGTGAGATGAGTACCACGCCGATATCGTTGCCAAGTGCATTGGAGGCACCATCAAAGTACAGGGTCCATCGGGATCCTTGTTCAGGTCCGTCATACGGTCCGTTATCTTCAATGTTGTCCAATGTCATAATGTCCTTGTCGGGGAAGTCAAACTTCATGGATTGGTAATCTTCGACAGCTTGATGGGCTAGATGGTCAGCTAGTACACTCCCCTTTATAGCTTTTTGGGTCATGTACTGGATATCATACTCAGTCAGGATCATTTTCCATCTAGCTATCCTTCCAGATAAAGCAGGCTTCTCGAAGATGTACTTGATCGGATCCATCTTAGAAATCAATAGAGTGGTGTGATACGGTGGGAGAACTGACTTGAGGTTTTGCGTTTGTTTTCGCACTTGTTCGGTTTAGCAAGAGTCGCCACCGACTTTTTATTTATCCTAAGGAAAGGTCAAAAAGCACAGGAAAGACCTTTGAGGTGTTTTCATGGGTTCGGGGGGTAAATTATGAAAAGGGAAGGTGCTAGCACCCTTTTCATCCATGGTTATCCATGGGCTCTTAGTTACTTGTTTTAGATCACTTTCCTTTGCTTTTCAATTATGTGAAATGGTGCTTTGTGTGTGTGGTTTTGAAAATGTTTTGAAAAAGATGCCTTGTCTAGGCAACCATTGTAACAATTCTTTACTCGAATGTTTTACAAAGGTGTTTGTCTTTTTGAAAAGATGTTTCAATGTTTTGAAAGTTGTTTTGGAAATTGTGTTTGTGAAGTGTGTTTGAAAATGGCAAGTGTGTTTTGCAAAATTGATCAAGTAACCAAGAGCTATCTACCCTAAATTTCTCAAAGATCTTTCTCATGTTTTAACCCTTTTAACAGTGTTGTTTCACCATTGTATTTGGTGAACAACTTTGTGTTAGGATGTTAACGGGACGGGCGCGGGTCATCGTATAGACCATAGAGGCAATAGTGTCAAGTATCTTTGGCAATTTTCTTGAGGGACTATGATCATTTTTGTTTAGGAAACAAGATAGCGTCATCGAGGGACTATGATCATTTTGATTTGTTTTTATTTTTCCAAATAACTCAACATGCAACCATGGCCCATTTTTGAAGGCAACGAGCGGGATTACCCTAGAGGTGCAAGTGTGAATGGTGTATTGATTTTCATGTATTTATCTTGTGTTAGGTTATCTAGCGGTTGATTTTGAATCTTCGCATACAAACCCTAATTACTATACAGTATATAGAAAGAGATAAATTGCGGGAATTTAAAGTCTAAGCTATTACAAATAAGTATTCGGGGATGGGGGTACAAATGTTTACAAATGGGGATGAGTCTTATCAGGATAGTAGTGTCCAAATATTATTTACAACCAAATCGAATCATCACATTCTCAATGTAAAATATAGCAAAGTATAAGGATAAAAGAGAATCAAAAGTATTGTAAAATGTATGTGATTATTTACAAATGATCAAAATGTTAACTTAATGTATTATTAAGTATTGTTATTTTTATTTTTGTGTTTTTTTTGTTAATTATATATAAACAAAAGTTTTAAAGAAAAGAAAATGAAAATTGCTTAAGTTAAAGAAAACTATTATTATGTATTAATTGTACTAAATAAAAAAAGTATTTAATAAAATTTTGTACAAAAAAGTTAATGTATTATTTTTATTTAATAAAATAGGTTATGAAAAAAAAGGAAATAAGGTGATAAAAAAAAGGTATTAGTTTGTATAACCTAAAAAATAAATAAGAAGAAATTAAATGGGCTTAGGGGTTTGTTCTTGGCCTAAATAACAAAAAAAAACAGATTGACACAAAAAAGGGGGGTGTAGGAGCCAGTTTGTTTGGGCTTAGCAGTTGGATGGGGCGGAAGCCCAAATGGTTTGCAACAAGGATTTTGTTAGGGTTCACTTTGTTTTGTTTCAGAACCTAGGGTTACAAAGTTTTGGAACGGCGCCGCTCTCCTCTCCTTTCTTCGTCCTCTTCATCCTTCTTAAGCAAAGCTTCTGATGTCTCCTCAAGCCTTAGGCCACCAGACACGATGCCTCCACCTCCTCCTCTTCATGGTTGCTCAGGCGGTGATAAAAAGAGGTAATGATTTTGTTCTATCGCGTTTTTTAGGGTTTTTCAGATTCTTGTCTCTTGCATGTTATTAATTTTTTATATGTTCTGATCCTCTGTTATTTGTTTATGTGAGGTGTAAAAAGGGAAGAAGGGACAATACCTTTAGGTTTTTGCTTCTGAGAGGAGGCGGGGGAGTGGACGGTGATGCTTCTCAGGCGGCCGGTCAAGGAGGTTGTGATGCTGATGAAAGCTTTTCCGGTAACCTCGTATCTTTCTCCTTGGATGGTTTTATGATGAAACTTCTGAAAACCCTAGGATAGCCATTTCTGAATCTTCTTTTCTTTTTTTGATTTGGTTTATACTGTGATGAGCTTGGCTCTGAGAAAACTTGCTATTGTTCTGACTTTCTTCCTCTCTTTTGCTTGATGATGATAGCTCTGAGATGCTTGTTTGTTTGATCCTGTGATGAACTTCTTGTTCTGAGGATGCTAGTGTTGTTTGGATATTTGGATTTGCTTGAGTTTGGATTTGAAATGAAGGCAGGTTGAAGGCTATGCAGGCTTGGACACTGAGTTTGTTCAGGTTTATTGTTTGTGTAGTTTTTGAGAGGCTTCAAGGCTTGTGCTTCCAGTTTTGTTTGGTGATTTTAAACAGGCTTATTGTGCAGTTTGTTATGCTTGAAGGCTGGCTTATTGTGCAATTAGGTTTCTGGATACTGAGTTTGTTCAGGTTTTAGGCAGGCTGGAGCTTATGCAGGTTGATATGTTTTGAGTTTATGCAGGTTGATATGTTTTGAGTTTATGCAGGTTGATATGTTTGCTTCAAGGCTTGTGTTATGCTTGATTTGTGTTTGACAGGCTTGAGGAAAGTTTGGAGATTTGTTTTAGGCTTTTGTAACTGGTACAGGCTTGTAGCTTATGCAGGCAAGCTTGGTTTGCTTGCTTGAAAGCAGGCTTGGAGGTTACATGCTTTTTGCTTCTGTAACAGTTTTGTAGGTGTGAAGGCAGTTTGAAGCTTGTTTGAGGCAGGCTTTGACAGGCTTGCTTCTTTAGTTACAGGCTTGCTGTTGTTATGTGTTTCAGTTTTGTGGTATATTTTCCTTTATGTGTTCTGCCCCCCCTTTACAGTGTTGGATATCTTGTTATATTTATTGTCCTCTAAGCCTGCAAAACTGTAAGCCTCTACTTCTCTCTCTCTTTCTCTCTCCACAGAAAAAGCATATTTTATTGCTTAACTGTCCTTTTTTCTGAAAAGGTGTTGGTTGGAAAATGATGAAGAGATTTTGACAATATGCTTGCATCTTTGGTTTTCCTCTGCATATCCTCCAGATTTTCTGCATTTGCTTTTTGTGTACTTGTTGACAGTTTTTGATAGCTTTGATATCTTTTGGTATCTTCTTTGACAGCTTTGACAGCTTCCTTGGACAATTTTGAATTTGTGATTTAGTTTGCTTAGTTTGAAACTGTAACTTGGCTGTTTGGTATTTTTCAGTTTGCACATGTGCAGCTTGTTTGAATTTGTGCATCTTTGTGCATTTTGCTTAATATGCTGCCTTGTATTTAATTAATTCATATGCTTGCAAACAATTTTGCTTTCCTCTTTGTGAACCAAGAAGAGAATCTTCTTGCGATTTGCAGAGAGGACGAACAAACTGATTCCGGCCAACACCTTTAATGATGAGTTTTTTTTATTAACTGTCTGGAAAATACTTTTCCAAATTCATCCGTGTTTGACTTCTCTTTTTCTGGCTTTGCAGGTGAATATTAATTGGGGTCAGGGAAGCAGCAGTAGAAGATGAAGACTTCAAGCAACTTAGGATATAGATTTAATTTATTTTTAATCATTGTAATAAACGTCATTGTAACACTGTAAATAAATTTACTGTATCAAATAAACATTTGTAACAACAATTGAAAATGAATAAAAATCTTTTTTGTCAGATATCTCTTTTAATTCTTCTGCACTTGTTCATTTAATTACTTAAATTTCTTGAATTATAATAATTGGAAGTTATCCCAATAATTTTAACTTAGAAATTATAAATAATCAACAAACGTCTGGCGTTCCAAATAACCAAAAGCATTGCACAGTTAAACAAACAAACGTCCATACGCCTTTCACTTCACTGATTAAACCAATACTTCAAACTCTCAATCAGAAGCCTCAGCTTCTATCCCAGATGATTAGACTTTGAGAAACAAACAGGAATTTTGAACAAGCGTCAAAACCATGTGACAGTCAAATGAAATGTTGTGGATTCAATTCCTTCTGAGAATGCGTGCGCAAACCCTAATGTTGGATTTACTGTCAAAGAAACGTCCGCCTGATCAAAACCCTGAGCCAAACTCAACCAAATCACTAAAAACCCTAATAATCTGCTTGGACTGATTCAAAATTTAATGGAAACCCTATTTTTGTTTGACTGATAAGAAAAGTCTGTTTGACCGATTCTTGAGCCAATCTGAAAAATCAGGAAAAGCCCGAAGCTGTGATTTCTTGTGAAAAAGAGGAGGGCAAATTTTGGGGTACAGCAAGTGGTATGAGTCAACATATACTGCCTTAGCCGGTGAGCAGCCCATACCAAAGCGCAACAAGTTTTCTCGAGCAGTGAGTATCGGGTCTCACAGTCGGTAAACTTTTTGCTAAGGTAATAAATGGCATGCTCTTTTCGGCCAGACTCGTCATGTTGGCCCAGTACGCACCCCATTGAATTATCCAAAACAGTCAGATACATGCTTAGCAGCCTTCCTTCGACGGGTGGCATCAAGATAGGAGGCTCTAACAAATACTCATTGATTTTATCGAAAGCAACTTGACAGTCATCATTCCATTTAACCACCTGATCTTTCTTCAACAACTTGGAGATTGGCTCACAGGTAGATGTTAGGTGAGAAATGAACCTTGCAATGTAGTTTAGGCGTCCCAAGAAACCTCTGACCTCCTTCTCAGTGCGAGGGGCTGGAATTTCTTGTATAGCTTTGACTTTTGTAGGGTCAACCTCGATGCCTTTGTTGCTGACAACGAAACCCAACAGTTTACCAAATCTGACTCCAAAAGTGCACTTGTTAGGGTTCAGTCTGAGCTTGTACTCCTTCAACCTGACAAACAGCTTTTGTAGATGGTCAAGGTGTTCTTCTTCTGTTTATGAACGGGCTATCATGTCGTCTACATAGACTTCAATTTCATGATGTATCGTGTCATGAAACAAAGCTACCATGGTGCGCTGATAGGTTGCCCCGACATTCTTCAGTCCAAATGGCATCACTTTATAGCAGAAGGTACCCCATTGTGTAACAAAAGTAGTCTTCTCCATGTCTTCAGGGGACATTTTGATCTGATTATACCCTGAAAATCCATCCATGAAAGAAAATACCTTGTGCTGAGCTGTATTGTCAACCAAGATGTCAATGTGCGGTAGTGGAAAGTCATCTTTAGGGCTAGCCCTGTTTAAGTCTCTGTAATCCATGCACATTCTCACTTTGCCATCCTTCTTAGGCACGGGCACAATGTTAGCAACCCATTATGGATAGGAAGTAACAACAAGAAACCCAGCATTGAACTGCTTCATCACTTCGGCTTTGATCTTTTCAGACATATCGGGCCTCATTCGGCGGACTTTCTGTTTAATTGGTGGACAGTCTTCTCTTGTAGGGAGACGGTGAACCACAATATCTGTATCGAGTCCCGGCATGTCTTCATAAGACCAGGCGAAGATTTCAACATATTCATTCAACAGCTGAACTAAGTGCTCCTTGACATTTGGTTCTAGGTTGGCACCCACTTTGACTTCTTTTCTGTCTTCATTAGTACCCAAGTTGATAGTCTCTAACAACTCCTCATGGGGGTAGAATAACCCTTTCTTCCTGTTGTAGAAGTCTATCCAACTCTCCTGGCACCTCAGTCTTCATCACCTTCGTATTTGGCATGATTGACCAGATCTTCAGAGTCACTGAAGGCCATAGCAGAATTGTTACCCATGGAATTCGGAATGGAAGGGTACCTGCATTTTGTGAGTGTGGGTGTGAGTAAGGAATAGCCACCTTTAAACAAATAAAATGTAAAAAGAAAGAAAATGAACACAACAGTTTATATGTGAAAACGTCCATGATTCACTAAAAATGGCATATGAAGATGAAAAATCAAACCCTTACAGATGGACCTATATGCCTCGAGTAAGGCATAAGGCAAAAGAGTGTACGAATTGTTTAATAATTATTAAAGACCAACAGAAATGTTTGAAAGATAAATTACTGATTTATGAAAGTAATGGGAACAAAGTCCTTTTCCTCCCAGTTGTGCAGTCCTCCTTCAACAGTAGGGAAAATCCAGTCTTCAAAGTTGCTCTCCTCTTCACCATCCTCCAAAGCATGAACTCCATGATGAGCGATCTTCAACGATGGCCCTCCAGCCCGGGCGCGGCGGGTAGCCTTTTGAGCAAAAGCAGTGAAACCCAAGCCGGATTTATCAGATTTGAAAGGAAATTCTGGTAGCTGACCCCATATTGTGCTTCCTCCTTCTTCAATCACAGCCTTTGCATCTTTGAGGGATGACATCCGAGACACAGGTTTGGTAATAATGGGTACATAAGTCATTGTCTTGGTTGCTGCAACTTCAGGAGAAACCTCTTCAAAGTGTTGAAAGGGGGTCTCGATGAATTCACCATCCAGTTCAACATAGCGGAATGAATTTAGATGGCTTATCATATACTCCTCTTCGCCATGAACTGTTATAATTTTCCCATGGACTGGGTACTTGAGAATTTGGTGCAGAGAAGAAGTGACGGCCCCAACATTGTGGATCCAGGGTCTTCCCAACAAGTAAGAATAGGAGGGACGGATGTCCATCACATAAAATATGGAGTTGAAAGTTTCCGTTCCCACTTTAATCGGGATGTCCACCTCCCCGTGGACCATCCTTTTAGAACCATCAAAGGCTCTGACAATGATATTGTTGGGCTTCAAGGTCAAACTTTCACAGTCCAATATGTCCAATGTTTTCTTCGACAAGACATTTAAAGACGACCCGGTATCAACCAGAATGTGAGCTAGAGTAGTCCCTCTGCATTCCACCGAGACATGCAAAGCGTCATTATGCTTTCTCCCCTTAGATGTTAAATCGGCATCGGAGAAGCCAAGACCATTGTCAGCTGTTAGGCTAGCTACACACTCCTGGAACTGATCCGTGGAGGTTTCCTGTGGCACGTGGGCCGTCTTCAAGAATCTGATCAAGGCTTTAGCATGAGCTTCGGAACAGAGAAACATGGCCAGCATAGAGATTTTTGAGGGGGTTTGCCCCAGTTGCTCCATAATATCATAGTCACTTTTCTTAATTATTTTCAAAATCTCCTCCATTTCTTTTTGAGTGGTCTCGGGGATGACCAAAGGCTGAGCCCTCGTCCTGACGGGCGCTTCTTGGATCCCCTTCCCTTTATCAGCAGCAACAGCAGAGGGTACAACCACGGGAGTCACAACTTCTTCAATAACTGGAGTTCTCACAGATATGCTGACTGGTACAGGAGTAACCTTAGAAGCATTTGAGGTTCCGAAGATTGCCCTTAGAGGAGCAATCTCCGGAGAGAAAATTCTTCCGCTACGGGTGATTTTACTCGTCCCTGCAATATTTCCAATGTCAGGAGTTTCTTCATCAGAACTTTCTTCAACTGATTCAATCTGCTTAATACCGTGGTAGAATATCTCTCCTCCATAGTTCCACGGTATTGATTTGTTGGACTTATACGGTATAGGCCCCGACATAGTTATCTTCAGAGGTACAATCTTTGGATCGGATGTAATCTTAACAGGTCTTTTGGAGACCTTGGAAAGATTGGCGGAAATGGTAATTATAGCAACATCATTGATAAGAGCTGGAGTAACAGGAGTCTTCTCAAAAAGGATCTCTTGATTATCCATTAGGCGCTGGATGCCTAACTTCAACAACGGACAGTCAGTTGGTAGGGATGAACAAAGGTAGCAATCTTTTTCACAGCCTAGGAAAATCCCAACTTTCAACAGATTCATCTTGATTATTGGTAACAAAGTCATCAAATCATCAACAGTAGCAACAAACAGATCGTCTTCAATAGCATGGGCATTGTGGCCATGCTTTGGCATTGGAGCAGAGATCATATTAGGATTTTCATGGGCGTTGAATTCCACTTCCTTAGCGTCTATTAAATCCTGAATCTTATTCCTGAGGGCCCAACAATTATTGGTGTCGTGCCCCAGGCTATCTGAATGATAAGCGCATTTGGCGTTGGGATGGTAATGTGGTCATGAAGTGTTAGGGTTTTTAGGGGCCTCCCTCAAACTGGAAAGTTTTAACTTCAAGAGATGGGGTAGAATCTGAGCAGGTGTCATGTTTATCCGGGTGTATTGCCGTGCAGGCCTTTCCACCATTTGCTGGTTGGTTCTAGGTTGATTGTTTCTGGGCTGATCAGCTGCAGACTTCTGAATCATTACGGCTCCCACTGCTGGCCGGCGCTCACCTCTTCCCTGACCTCTTTGGGAGTAGACAACTGAGACTTCTTTCTTTGCTAGAAAAGTCTTCTTGACGGCAGCGGAAACAAATGTATCTTTTTGAATTTTACCGCTCTTGATTCTGGCTTCAACTCTCTCACCAGTTAGAATCAACTCGGTGAACCCCGCAGATGAAGTCCCTATCAGGTGATTGAAGAATGGACCTAACAGAGTCCCCAAGAACATATCAACTATTTCCCTCTCAGATGGAGGTGGTTGCACTCGCCCCACAAAGTCTCTCCATTTCTGGGCATACTCCTTAAAGCCTTCACTGGAGACCATACCCATACTCTGTAATTGAGTACGAGTAGGTGCTAGGTCCGCATTATATTGATACTGCTTGTAGAAGGAAGCAACCAAATCCTTCCAATTGTGCACATCCGACCTCTCTAGTTGGTAGAACCAATCCAACTGTGTCCCTGACAAACTATCTTGAAAAAAGTGGACCCAGAGGTCCTTGTCAGAAGAATGAGGTTGAATTTTTCTGACGTAAGACCGTAGGTGCATCTTTGGGCAAGACACCCCGTCGTACTTAGAAAAAAGTGGCACTTTAAACTTGGGGGGAATGAAGATCCCAGAAACCAAACCTAACTCTTCAAAATCCAGCCCAGGCACCCTCTGTACCTCCATAGCTGCCAGACGCTCTTCCTGATTCTTGTACTTGTCATCTGCAGGAGGGTATTGCTGTTCAGAATAGTCTTTCATCCTCCTCATCTTCTTCTTCCTCAGACTCAGATGGTACTGCAGCTCCCTTTCCTTTTCCTACCCCTTTATCAGATGTTGAGGGGAAGTCCAGGACACTTCTAGTTTGACCTTCAAATCTTCTACCCAAAGTAGCCACACCAACTCTTTTCTTTTTCTTTTTCTCCTTTTCCTTCTCTAACAGAGCTTTAAGATCCTCTTGACCCTTTTCCAAGGTCATGAGTAGTTGTTGGAACTGTAAATTATGCGCTTGTAAGTCTTTGACCATCTGCTCTATATCCATCTTGCTGAAATAAACAGCAGAGAGATAAGGAAACCTGGTGTGAAGACCTGCTTATGCATATGATGAATGATATGTATTCATGTAATGCATTCAAGGATTCAGAAATTCAAATTTGTTTTAGACAAAAAGGAACACACGTTATATTAATAAGATAGAATTTGTTAGTACATCAATGCCCCATGGGCAAAATAATACAAAATTCTAAGGTAAAAAGACGTTGCGCATCCTCTTTGGCGCAATGTAGGTGTTGAGAGTCTGCTCTTCGTGGAGTCTACGAGTAAGTTCTAAAACCTTCTTCTCACTAGCGTAGAATTGGGCTTCAAAAGTATTGCGTTCTCCCTTGAGCCGTATCCAACTCCTTTGTAAATCTTCCAATGATGTTGGCATGTCAGGATGTAGGAGGGTGTATGGAACCTCTCCTTCCATAACAGGCTCTTTGATCACGGGAAGAATGTAGGGGTAAGACATCATAAGACTTTGGGCGTGGGTTCGTACCCACTTGAGGTAAGGCTCAAGGGGGATTGAATTCTTATGTCCCAATGGCTTACTGTCCACTTTGTCGAAGTCCTTGAGCGTCGTTGTCGAAGTCAAGAACCAAGTCTGGAATCAGCATGTCATGTGGGCCATCCCTCTGGGCATACCCAAACTGTCTCAGAGCTAAGCAGGGGTTGTAGGTAATTCCCCCCTAATGCCAAGTAGTGGGACATTAGGGAACCCCCCACAATGATCAATGATGATGACATTTTCTCTAGACCAAGAACACCAATGAACATCTGAATGTGTAAGAGTCATCAATCATTGTGACCACCTCAAGCCTTGCTCATTCTTCAAGACTGATTGGGGAAGGTGAGAAATAAACCACCTTTCTAGGAGAGGAGTACAGCACATGAGAACACCTCTTTTCCTCATTGTCCGTGTGTGAAATGAGTGTAGGATGTCCCCAAGCAATGTAGGCACAGGATTCCGAGATATGAAAATCTTGACAACATTCACATCTATAAGCTTATCAGGGTTTGGGAACAGGACCAACCCATAGATGAGAAGTGCTACAATCTCCTCAAAAGCTTGTAGATCTAGAGAATTCCAGCAGTCTTGTGCCTTCTCAAACATAAACTTTACCAAGAAACCCTTGACACCACTTATAGTTTCCCAATGACCTATGATATCAGATGGTTGCAAGTGTAAGGCTTGAGGAACATCTTCAGGCTTTGGATCTCTTTCCGTACCATTGTAGGGTAGTTGATGGAGAATAGAAATCCTCAGAAGTTGTGAAAATTCCTCCAAAGTAGGCACTAGTTGGTAATTAGGAAATGTGAAGCAGTGGTGTAGGGGGTCAAAGAACTGGAAGAGAACCTTCACCATGTCTTCTTCAATGATGGAGTTGACCAAGTTGAGAAGTCGACCATGTCTTTCACTGAATGGAGAATACTCTGGTATCTTGGAAGCGAGCTCCTTGAGTTTAGGAGGGATTCTCACAAGGTTGACCTGGATAGTTTTCCTGCGGAGTGATTCTATAACCTACAAAACAGGAACAAAGATGAAGATCCAAACCCTTGAAATGTTTAGTGGATGCATATGATGCTTCATGATGTTTATGATGTATGCACAAGTATATGTACAAATAAATCACACAAGTTCCTAGTTTCAGGCTTGCATGGGGTTTCATAGGTAAGTACCCTCTTGAAGTTTAGTTGGCTCAACTTGTCCTATAAATAGTAACTGGGTTCTAAGGAGTTCAATATCACTCGGTTATTTTCTGTGTTCATTATTTCAGTTTAGCCACTTTAATGGCAACCAAAATATTCCAAGAAAACAACTCTCAATGAGTGTAGTATCGAGTATCTACCAACTTTAGACTGCACCAAAGCCGGTCATCTCACTACCCCTAATAAGGCCAAGATGGTCAAGTAAAGGTTCTAAAAGTCCATTAGTGCTTCATGACATCACTCAGCGGCCCCATATTCTCTTTGATTGACTCAAAGGCTACCAGTACCCACAAATATGTCGCACTAATATAGCTATTGCTTCAACCATTTCGGTATACCCTGCACAGTTTCCATAACGTATTGCTATTTACCTATGAATGTTTCCCAAATCTGGGTAGAGGATTCAAACCCAAACAATAGAACCAAATGTAAAGAAATCAAAGCAAACAAGGTAAGCATGTAAAGGTGATCTAAACCCTAAGGTAACCCCGCTTTTAGATTAGTCCCCACCAGAGTCTCCAGTTCTGTGATACGGTGGGAGAAATGACTTGAGGTTTTGCGTTTGTGTTTGCAAATGTTTCGGTTTAGCAAGAGTCGCCATCGACTTTTTATTTTATCCAAAGGAAAGGTCAAAAAGCACAGGAAAGACCTTTGAGATGTTTTCTTGGGTTCGGGGGGTAGATTATGAAAAGGGAAGGTGCTAGCACCCTTTTCATCCATGGTTTTCCATGGGCTCTTAGTTACTTGTTTAGATCACTTGCTTTTGCTTTTCAATTGTTTGAAATGGTGCTTTTATGTGTGGTTTTGAAAATGTTTTGAAAAGAGGCCTTTGTCTAGGCAACCTTTGTAATGGTTCATGTTTGAATATATACAAAGGTGTTTGTCTTTTGAAAAGATGTTTCAATGTTTGAAAGCTTGTTTTGGGAAAATGTTTTGAAATTGTGTGTTTTGAAAATAGCAAGGATGTTTTGCAAGAGATCAAGTAACTATGAGTTGTCTACCCTACTCAAAGATCTTTCCTACACATTTTAACCCTTTGATATTGTTGTTTTACCATTGTATTTGGTAAACAACCTTGTGTTTGGATGTTAAACGGAACAGGCGTGGGTCATCGTATGATCATGATAGCAATAGTGCCAAGTATCTTAGCAAGTTTTTGAGGGACTAGATCATTTTGTATAGGCAACCAAGATAGCGTCGTCGAGGGACTATGATCTTTTGTTTTGTTTTGTTTTGCCAAGATACCTAGCATGCATACCATGGCCATTTTTAAGGCAACAAGTGGATGAAACCCTATGGGTGCTTGTGTGCATTGTGTTGTCAATTTTCATGCATTTTTGTCTTGTATTAGGTCAAGCTATTTGTTTGATTTTGGATTTTTGCATACAAACCCTAATCTTTCTATCATGGCATATTTGAAAGCTATAAAGTGCGTAAAAGTAAATCTACGACTATTACAACATTGATATGGGAAGGGGGATACAAGTTTGAATAGGGGGATATTTGCAAGAAATTAAAACCCTAAGTCAACTATTACAACCAAATTGAACTCATTGTACAAATTGACAAATATTTAAATATGCAATTAAACATAAATATGCAAAAAGGTTTTTTTTTGTATTATTTTTATGTATGTAAAAAATAAATTATTTAATGTCCTAAAAATAGGAAAAATAATAATGGTTATTTTTGGAAAGGGTAATAAACCCTAATTTTGGTTTAGGAAAATATATATATTATAATTATTTATTTATGTACAAGAAAATAAATAAAATATTTACAAAAAATATTAAAAATGAAATATGTGAGAAAATATTATTTTATATGTATAAATAATATAAAAAAATGTAAGTATTTTAATTTTATTTACAAACTTATTTAAGAAAATAATAGTATATATTATTTTTTAACTATTCTTATGCCAAAATAATAAAATAAAATGTGAAAATTTAAGAAAATATTTTTAGTGATTTTTTTATATTTAGAAAAAATAATAAAAGTCAGAAATGAAAATAGAAATGAAAAATATGAAAAAATAAAACAATGGGCCAAGGGGGTGCAGAAAGCAAGCTAGGGGGTGTCAAAAACAAAGCCAAGTCAGGCCCAGCCCGTTTCCACTTCATCTCTAACCTCTGATCAAACAAAAACGCGCGCCCTGTTCAAACTTGGAAATCCTGCATACGTGCTCAAAAGCAAAAACTTGCAACATGAAAGTTATAGAGCATGATCACACGATTCTAACCATGTAAAAAACTTAATCTAACACTCAAAGACCAGAGAGAATTTCTCTGGCCCTAATTTCTAACCTAGTTTTTTCAGAAAGTTCATCATTCAAATTCTCCCAGCTCAGTTAACTTAAATGAATTCTATGCATATGTACAGCTCAAGGGCAATGAGGACTACATTTTTTATTCACAAACCTAAGCCTAATGATTCCTAAATAGAGAGATAGAAGTTTGAACTTTACCTGTTTCAGTCAAGCTCGAGTATGGCAATGTAGGGGTTGTGAGTGAGGTCTGGGATACTTGTGAGCTTGCTTGAAGTTCCTTTGAGCTTTCCCAATGCTTAAATAACTTTAAAATTGCTTGAATCTTTCTATAGAACTTAACCTGCAAACTCAGAATTCAAAAATGGTGAAGTGTATAAATGGAGTTACAATGACTTGGGAATGGTTGGGATAGCTTAGGTGAGTTGTATGGAGTGTGTTGGAACTGGTTGCAAGTAAAACGCACGAGTGGATTGTGATTTGGAAATCAAAATGCAGAACCTACCCTGTTTTGACAAGAACTTGTGTTTTGGTGTTTTGGAAGGTTTGAGGACTTTCTAGCTCGTTTTTCTGGCTTAGTGTGATATGTAAAACTTGTTTGAAATGTTTACAAACTTTGGTTTTATCAGATTGCCAAGTTATGTGGTTTTTGCAAGTTGACTTGGTTTTGAAGTAAAAGGTGATTTTGACAATGCTATGGCCTGTACAGGCTAGCTTCAAGCATGCTGATAGTTGGTGTACTTTCCATGATCTTTGTGGACTTTGTTTGCTGCAAAATAATGGTCCAATGCTCAATAGAAACAAAATTGCATAAAGTTGTGCTTTATGAAAATGGCATTGTTGCCTTTTTGCCAAAAATGGATTAATTCAATGTGTAATCTTCTAAAGCTCAGAACAAAGCCTTAATCCATTGTGTTTGCATTCAATTTTTGAGTGTGGAAGGGTTTAAAGACCTGTAAACAAGTACAAACATGTTTGGACAGAATTTGCAACTTGTAGCAACATGAAAAATGCCATGGACAAAAGTGAGAAATGTCCATTTTCAATCCTTCGATTCTCCCTAACCACAAATGATTTTGGAGAGTTATTGGACATTTTGGAAAGCTTGTAGCATGATCTACAATCCATATTTGAAATGCATTTTGAGATTCCACTTGGAACTATGTGAAAAATTTCCATGAAGATAGGTCAAAATCCTGCCTAAACTAGGGCAAAATTTCACTAAGTTAAAAGTTTCATGGACCCTTATTCCAAAAATCATAACTTGATATCCAAGTATCTTTTGGGAAAACTTTATGAATCAAAGTTGTAGATTTTGTGGAGGAATACAACTTTCATGTTGGAAGTTTTATTTGAATCCAATTGCATCATGGTGAAAAAGTTGGGCAAAGTTGGGGAAAAATAAGAAATTTTCATAACTTAGAAAATTTCTAAGTTATGAAAATTTTCCATTTTAAACCCTAATTTTCAAAATTAGGTTTCTTGGTGAACAAGTTTCATGTTTTGACACATCTTGATGAAAAATTACCCTTGGTACTTGATTTTGATCAAAAAGTCAAAGTTTGACTTTTCAGTGTACAGTTGATTTTTGATTAGTTGACTGGAAAATTCATCTGTCAATCCAATGCAATTGAGATCTTTTGAACCTTGTGATTAGGTCAAGATGGTGCCATTGAGTCCTTGAATCCATGCTTGAACCCAATTTGCCACTGGCTAGGTTAAAAATCAGAAATTGCCCTTCTGCAGTCAAAACCCTAAAAATGACCATTTTACCCTTTTGATGATCTGATCAAATTTCTTGAAGAGTTGTGGTCCAAACTTGATCAAATGGTTCATATGAGTCTATAATGTTGATGTGGATCAAAAATTATGAGGTTTTATTGTAAATTGGCCACAATTGACTTTTTCCCCAATACAGCTGATTTTTAGGTCAATTGTCCAATTGACTGGGCAAAAATTTGATTCAAGGTTGAAACTTGGTATAAGCAATCTTATAAGTCCAACTTGAAGTATGAAAGTCACATGGGGCATTAGAAGTCCAAAATTCCTTGTGCAAACTCAAACCCTAATTTTAGGTCAACAGTGCAAGGAGATGTCTTGAGCAGAGCAAACCCTATCTTGGTCTTGAGTTCAAAGAGTCTTGTAAGGGGAAATCTTGATAAAATGAGAGGGAAAATTTTGGGGTACAGCAGGCATTAATAATGGTACCGTGATGCTCGTGAGGTTGCAACGAGTAGATTGGTACCATTGGTTGTGATTTATCATGCTTGCACAGAATTTTGGAGATGCACAGGGTTATACCTACACCTGGCGTCCGTAGGTAAAAGCCATGTAATTTACAGTGACGGTGGGAGGAAGAAGAAAGTAATGTGGCACTCCCTGACTTGCCAATTCAAATTTCGCGCGTTTAAGAATTATTATTTTGTTTTTACCATATAGTGCTTGTTTGTTATTACTTGTACAAATAACCAAGCCAGCTCAGTTGGTCAGCATGCAGTGTGAGAACGCCTAAGGGCCTGGGTTCGATCCCTAGGTCCCAACTTTGCTTCCTATTATTTTTTCTTGCATAATCAGGTACACATATATCCAATAAGCCCACCATACATCATCAGCATCCAACCATCCAAACCACCAACAGGCCAGATCCAACGCCTTATCCCTGAGGGTCCACCATGCACTGGAGTCAAGTGCACACACAGAATCTGGAAAAGTCAAAGGGGCCAAAGAATTGTTGGGCCTAGAAGTCAGATCCACACCCCCCCTTTTTCCAAGCAGCAACCAGGCCCCCTCTTATTCTTTTTCTATTTTCTTTTATTTATTTAATTTGTTTGAATTATTTTCTAACCAAAATTAATTTATTTTTCCCAAAAAAAATCATAAAATCAAGTTTTCACAAAAATTTAGAATTAGATTTTTATTTTATCAAATTTAATTTAATGTTAGCTTAATTTAATTTAGGTTAATTCTAACTTTTTTATATATTTAAAATCGATTAGAAAAATTTAGGGTTACCATGTGATTTAATTTTTTACTTCTTTTCATAAACATAAAAAATACAAAATAGGTTAATTTAATTATTTTTTCTTAAATTAAAATTAATTAGTAATTAGTTTTTTATTTTATCCAATTAAACTTTATTTTCTCAAATAACACAAAAACCACAAAAACGACAAAAAAATGATTTCTTCTTGTAAATTACAATTAGGTAGATGGGGTCAAAAATCCTAAGTCTCTCGTTTTCAATTCATCGCGCGCGTTCACTATTTTTTTGCAATATTAATGTAATTGCTTACAGTATGTAATAGTTTAATTAGGATTTTCTTTATTTATCGTTTTTACGGTTTTTTTGGCTATGTAATTAATCCCTCCCCCGAAGCCTTGTAATAGCGTAGGTTTTATTTCTCGTATTTTAATTCTCGTAAATATTAACTGTTAGATGTATGTTAATAGGATTGTGTGACAAGATTGCATGACAATTTAAAATGGCTAGAAAATCCTAATGTGCAAAGATAATAACTGAAATCAAATCACTCGCACATGCACACTCTTAGGGTATACTCTCACTTCGGTTGCCTTCGGTAAGCGATTATTAAGTATATGGTGTTTTAGTGGTCGTCCTTCTGTATAAACAAAGATCAAATGTCCCATTCGGAAATGTTGCCTCGGAAAGGTTGCCTCAGAAATGTTGCCTCAAATATGATCTTAAGACATTAGGGTTATTACTAAGATGTCCTAACATTTCTTTAGTGATCGCACGTCCCTTTCGAATTGACCCTTACAACTCCAACGACGGTGCTACCTATTTCTCAATAGTAGGATAACGCTGTCAAAAGGAAACAAGAACATAAACAATCTTTTTTCGAGTAGGTAGATGCTAGTAGGTACTTGCTCAAAAAAAATCAAACTTTTTCACATCAAACACTTTTTTTCAAACAAAGTTTTCAAAAACACTTCGTAACACTCTTGAGGACAGAAACAAGGGTTAAACCGAAGTAAAACAGAACTTTTCAAAACAAACACACACAAGAAATTTCAAAAAAGATGAGCAAGTACCTAAGAGCCCATGGAAAACCATAGATAGAAAGGGTGCTAACACCTTCCCTTTCTATAATCTACCCCCCGTACTCAAAATCTCGAAAAAGGAATTTTTCTGTGCTTTTTTCCTTTCTGGTTGGATAAAATAAAAGTCGGTGGCGACTCTTGCTTACCGCGACATTTTGCGAATATAAAAACCCAAAACGCAAACCAGCATTTTCAAAACAGTCGGTTCTGCCACCGTATCACACCTACCATCCAAGATTTCATTTCAAAGTAACCCTACTACCCAAGTTCCTTTCCATAAGCCCTACTATCCAGGCTTTCATTTCGAAGTAACCCTACTATCCAGGTTCCTTCTCCCTTATCTCCAAACAACAGTTTACAACACTGTAAGGCCCGGACCTGACCAGATATGGTCGATTTCACATTTCCCCAATAAGCCTATGTACAGCCTGGACCCTAACCAGATATGCATTCTACTTTCACCTCCTCAATCAAGAGTTAATTCCCCAGTAGAGTAATGGACAACCGAAGCTCCTAGATTTTACTTCCCAGGGCATAAATCAACATTCCTCGGCAAAGTCCTCCTCAACAGCAAGTACAGGAATTCTCACCAAGGAATCTCTTATGCAACTGATCTTTTCAGGATGGCATCTTTAAGCCCATCTCCGAAGATTCTCCGTCGCCTTCCAAATGGAATCTGTAAGATCATTCCCGATATCACCAATCAGTATTACTTTATGCGAGCGCAAATTTCTGGGCACTCTAATGTTCAATCATCTTCCACCTTCAGATCACGAAAGGCAGACAGACCAATCTACTCTTCAGGCGTAAGAAGATTGAATAGGGGCAGCTGTTGTACCCCAAAATTTGCCCTCTCGTTTCTCAAAGGATCATCCTGGACTCTCAGGCTTGCTTCTATCAAGTTTCAAGTCTTAAATTATAATTTTTCAAGAAAATTATCCACAAGGGCAAAATGGTCAAAAGCACACTAAAAAGTCAAACTTTGACTTTTTAGATCAAATCAAGTTTCAACAATTATATTTCATCAAGACATGAAATTGGTTCATCAAAAAAAAATTAGAAGTCAGAAATTACTTTGAAAAAAATCAAATTTCTAAACATTTAGAAAATTTTCTAAGTGTTTAGAGAATATGATACTTCAGAACTTCTGGGCCAGCCTTCATGTGAGTGTAATCAGAATTTGCAGACACGGTTCAGAACATGATGCTTCAATCAGAACATATGGAAGCAATGTATTTCGGTCAGAACATGACCCTTCAGCATATGGAGGTTACGTTTCTGATCTTCTGCGATCATAACATCACCAAATCCCAAAACCTCGTTTAAGAAACTTGCTGCCCTGCTATATCACAGTCCTGCAATCAACTGTTGATCCAGTCCACGCCTGCACTTTCTCAAACCCCATATTTGCATCAAATTAGCATACTAAATCTATGATTAAAAAGCAATGAAACAGTATACCAAAAATGTTTGAATCCCATTTATTTTCCCCCCAAAACCACAGCAAACCCATCTATAAATAATTTGCTCCATCACACGTTCAAGAGGCTGGTCTTTTGAGAGAGAAAATTGTCAAAAGAGAGAAAAGAAAACTGTGAAACCTTCATAAAAATCTAGAATTTCCAAACAGAAAACCAAACCTTTGTTCTTCCCTTTGAATCAAAGAACTTGGCATTTTCTTTTCCGTTGCTCTTGCTGACTCCAGAACATCTGAAGACAACACTTCAAGTTCCAAACACACGCTCCAGATTCAAGGTAAGTCTTTCTGACTTTGCATATTTTCATTCAGAACATCATTAAATATGTAAATATCATAGTGTTGAGATTGTCCATATCATTACATAAGAAAAAATTGTGGATCAGAACTTCTTGATTAAGGCTAGGCTCAGAACTATGATTAGAACTTCTATAAACTGTTGTGCTTTTATCCTCTTTATTTGTAGTTAAGGACTGAATAAATTGCTGATGTGCGGATTAATATGATGAAAGAGTTGAAATGTAACACATAACTTCTGTTTTTCACTCACCATTTTAACCCATAGAATGTCTAGGGCTTTCTTACTGTTGAGCACACTGAATTTCTGACGCTTCCACTCGCTATTTTAACACACAGAACTTCTGGACTTTCTTACTATTTTAACACACAGAATTTCTGATGCTCACTCACTGTTTTAGCACAACACAGAACTTATGACTTTTGGTTCACTGTCTGAATACCACCCAGAACCTCTATTTCCTTTCCCTCTGACGTTTCTTGTAGGACCTTAGAGTGTATCAATCCAGAACTTCTGATTCCATTGACATTCCTTTCCGAGTCACAACGCGTCTGGCTTCAGAACTTCCGATCCTTGTTGTTTTGCTTGCAGCAGCACGCTGTTTCTATCTTTCATTTATTTTCCTTTTTATCATTTTCAATATTAATCCTTTTTTATTAATATAAAAAAGACATAAAAATATTTTCTTTTATTGATTAATTTATTTCTTTTTTTTTTCTTGATTCATTAAGATGCAAAAAACCATTTTCGAAAAAAGTCCTTTTTTCTCTCTTGCATTGTACATTTCAATATGGTTGTAATAGTTAAATAGGATTTGAATTCTTGCAACCCCCCATTTGTAAAATGTACTCCCATCCCTAAAATATTCTAATAGCGTAGGACTTTTATATTTCCGCAATTTAACGCTTTTCCAAATATAAAATGCTAGTAATTAGGATGTGTATGGAAAGATATGAAATCAACGAATAGATCACCCTAATCAAGACTAAATGCATGCAATTAAACACACTTGCACACTAGCACCCTTAGGATAATCCCACCTTGTTGCCTATCAGAAAAATAGTCATGTCCCTCGAACATGGGTGTTTTAGCAAAAGACTCTCGATAAAAGATCGTAGTCCCTTGATGACCCTCGATGTTGCCTTCGATAAACGATCTAGTTCCTCACACGACATTGCTAAAACGTTCCATGGGTTGCCTTCTATGACTATACAAAAACATCCCGCGCCCGTCCCTTCACATCCAACGATGGGGCTTCTTACCAAATTAATGGTAAGATAAAAACATCTAAAGGAAGAGGAAAAGAACATCTAAGACCTTTTGAGTAGGTAGATTCACTCCTAGTTGTTCGCTTGCTCATAACAAAAACATTTTTATACACCAACACATCTCTTTGAACTATTTTCAAAACCAACACTTTGTACGCGTTCTTATAGAGATGAGAATCATTACAAAGTCACATTTTCAAAATACTTTCAAAACCCACATCACAAAGCACATTTCAAAACAAAAGCAAGTGATATAGCGAGTAAACTAAGAGCCCATGGATAACCATGGATGAAAGGGGTGTTAACACCTTCCCCTTTCATAATCTACCCCCTGAACCCAAGAAAACATCTCTAAAGGTCTTTCCTGTGCTTTTTCACCTTTCCTTACTAGATAAAAGAAAAGTCGGTGGCGAATCTTGCTATCCGCAACATTTGCGATCAAACGCAAAACAAAAAGTCAGTTCTCCCACCGTATTACAGAGCCTCGATGTGATCGGTGGATCTGGAACTGACTGTTTAACGCTGGTTCGCGAAATGTCGCGGAAGCAAGAGTCGCCACCGTCTTTTATTTTCTCCAAATGGAAAGGACAAAAGCACAGAAAAATTCCTTATAGAGATTGCTCTCGGTTCGGGAGGTAGGTTATAGAAAGGGAAGGTGTTAGCACCCTTTCTATCCATGGTTATCCATGGGCTCTTAGATACTTGCTCACTTGTGTTTTCAAAAATGGTTTGTTTGCTTTTCAACTGTGGGTTTTAAAAAGTTTCTTTGAAAATTCCAGTTCGACTCTTGTATCGGTCCTCAAGAGTGTTTGAAAAATTGCTTTCGAAAGCTTTTTGAAAAGGTGTCGGTGTGAAAAGTATTTTTGAATTTGTTTTGAAATTAGAGCAAGTATCTAGAGTCGTCTACCTACCCTAAGGAATTCGTCTGTGTAAATGTCCTTTAAAGTAGCGCCATCCCACCATTGAGAGGTAGGTAGCACCACCGTTGAAGGTGTTCGGGTCAATTTGAAGGTTCGGGACATGGTGATCACCGGAGCAATAGGAAGATACCTTAGAAGCTACCCTCATGCCAGGTTCCCGGATCATGAGGACTTACTAAAACATCCTCTACTCGACAATCACCTTTCGAGAGGCAAGGCAACAGTGAAGCGTACCCTAGGGGTGGTGTGTGATTTGTGTGTCATGTTCGTTTACATTTATCTTGTTCATGTCGGGGGTGATCTACGCGTTGCTTTTATTTTGACATTCATTCTTGCATGCAATTATTAATAGTTAAAAAGTTGCGAGAAATATAAATTTCCTAAACTATTACAAAGGCGCGGGTCCACATCGCCAAATTAAATCCAGGACCCGTTTTGACATAAAATAAAGTAAAGCGCGAGAAATATAAATGTCCGAATTACATGGCTTTGGGAGAATTACATTAATATTTAAAAGAAGGACTAAAACTAAAATGCGCGAAGAGAATAAAAATCGGGAATGCGAGGGCGTTGGACCCTTTTTAATGAAATTAAATTATATTAACAAATTAATTAAATTAAAATGAAAGGAAATTATTTTTTTGAGTTTTTTTGTATTTATGAATTTTTTAATGAGAATTAAATGAAATTAATTAATTAACCCTAATTCTAGTTATTTTTAATTTATTAAAAAAAGCATTAAAATTTAATCTAAAATTAACCTAATTAATTAATACAATTTTATTTACAAAAATAAATAATTAGTTATTAGTAATGAGAAAAGAAAAGAATAAAAATCTTTTAAAACCCTAATTCTACAAATTTTAAGTTTATTAGAAAATATTAACATTAATCCTAGAATTTAAAACTAAATTAATTGATATAATTTATTTACAAGAAAATATTAAATCAAATATATTTATTTTTTTGTCTTTTCTGATTTTTATGTGAAATTAATTTTTATTGAATTAAAAGGAAAATAAGTGAATTAAGACAAATAATGGAAAATAAAAAAAGAAAAGAGTTGCAAACCCTTGGGGGTGTTGACCCCAAATTGGAGGTATCTCCAGCATTTTTGGCCCAATGTTTAAGGCCTTATTTGACTTTTCCTGGGAGCGTGTGTACGTGTTGACTGATGCCTATGATGTTCTTCAGATCTCAACCTTTGGATTGCCCTCAGTGGCCACGTGGCGTGTGTGGATTATGAGTGCATGGTAAGCCTTTGAGGGGAAACTGCATGGAATGACATTAGAAAAAACAATATTGAAGGGATAGGGGGACCTGGGAATCGAACCCAGGTCCCATCACTTACCATACCATGTGCCTTGCCACTTGTGCTAACTGCGCGCGTTGTATATGGAATGACAAACAAATAACATAAGGGAAAATTGGTTAGTGACATAGAAAATAAAAAACGCGCGTTGAATTCAAATGATCCAACCATCGTTCGCCACCTAATCTTCTTCTTCCTTCAACCCTGCAATAAAAAGAAGTAGCGGGGGTTTTAAACCCCCCCCAAAATACAGCCTTTTCCAAAATAGCGATTAGCTTATGAGGCCATATAAATTAGGCGCGGTTAGTGAAGTGAGTTCGTCCAAACGTCCTGATTCTAACCATGGCACTGAGATGTCTTGATTTTACAATATACGTAAACGCCTAATTTGAAACTTGAGGAACCCTAAAACATTCCAATGGCAATTTTCGCTACAAGCATTGTTAGTCAAATTAAAGGTCACCAATAGTCTCAGAACCTTCATATTAGTCTAAATCAACAGTCAAAATGTATCAAAAATGCATGCATATCAGAATACGATTATGGAAAAGTTTTGAGAAAGTTTGACACCCATGTACCAATTCTGGAGGCGTGGGGACTGGAAAACGATTCAGGAAGCTTCCTTGACGCTTTGGCAAGCTATTGGGATTGTTACTTTTCTTTGAATCGTGCTAGAAGGTAGTTTTAAGTTTTCAGATTTTTTGACAAAAGTGCAAGCTTGGTTCTTGAGATGAGGCGCAGCATTCAGGTCCTTTCCACTAGGGTTTGCTTCTGGTTTATGTATGGAATGATTAGGGTAAAGATTTGGATCCAAAAAACCTTTGCATTGATGGAAGGATATTTGATTTTCATGGCATAATTTTTCCAATCTTTTTCACATGTTTTTGATGCCAATCATGTCCAATCAACTTGATTCTTTCCATATCAGATAATGCACGAAATCTTGAAGATATTTCATGCATAAAAAGATTTGAAAAGCTTGCCTTGGTATTTTTCCCATATTTTAATTAATTAAATGAATTATTAGCAATTAAAAATTCAAATAAATAAATAAAAATGATGAATAAATTCCCTTTGGGCCAAATGGTCGTGCACATGTTTTGGATGATGAATCTTGGAAGAAAAAGAGGCCCATTAGCAATTTTAAAGCATTTGAAGCAAAGTTGACTTTTCAAAATACCCAAAAATTTCCCAACTTCCACAAGGCATATCTTGCTCAATTTTTAAGCTTTGATCATGTTCTTGGACATTTTGGAAAGGTCTTGAAGTCCTCTAACCAATGCCTTTGGTCCCATGTCATTTTGATTTACCAATCTCAAGTTATGGCGTTTGACTTAAAGTCTCTTTTTGTTGACTTTTGAAAATGACCTATAATGTTGAAATTGATAACTTTTTGTGAGAGCATTTCTTGGACTTGAAGTGTGAAGAGGAGTTGTAGGAAATGTCTTTCTCTTAAAAATGAGCTTTGGATGGAATTTTTCTGATAATCCATGTGGAAGTTATGCCTTGGTCAAGTTACAGTTGACTTTTTCAACTGTCCAAATATGGAAACTTTTGCATCTTGAGACTTTTTGAGCCAAGCTTTGAGAATCATGATCAAGCATTGATCAAATGATGTTTGTGGCTTCAAAATGAGATGTTGACCAAAAATTTGAACTTTTTTACTGTCAAATGACCATTTTGCCCCTACAGTTGACTGTGAAGCAATTAGGGTTTTTGACTGTGCAATTCTGCGTTTTTACAACTAAAACATGCTCGCTCGGTTTGGAATCCCGCAGACGCTCGTCAAAGATAACGGTACCCAGTTCACCGACCAAGGCTTTCAAAGCTTCATTGCCAAACTCAGAACCAAACAACATTTTACATCAGTCGAACACCCCCAGACTAACAGGCAAGTCGAGGCTACAAATAGGGTTATCTCGAAGTAATTGAAGAAAGTTCAGATGATGAAGAAGCCAACATTAGTAACATTGCGGGCACTAGCAAAATCACCAGGAGCGGGAGAATATTTTCTCCAGAGATTGCCCCTCTAAGAGCAGTCTTTGGACCCTCATCAGCTAACGAGGTCATCCCTGCACCAATAAAACTCTCTGCTAAAACTCCTATGATTGAAGACATTGTCGTTCCTAGTACTGTCTCTCCTACCGCTGCTGACAAAGGTAAGGGAATCCAAGATGAGCCCGTCAGGACGAGGGCTCAACCCTTGGTAATCCCGGAAACCTCCAAGAAGGAAATGGACGAGATTTTGAGGATAATCAAAAGAAGTGATTACGATGTGGTGGAACAGTTGGGGCAAACCCCCTCCAAGATCTCCATGCTGGCACTACTACTTTGCTCAGAAGCGCACGCTAAAGCCCTGATAAAATTCCTGAAGACAGCTCATGTGCCCCAGGAAACCTCTGCGGATCAATTTCAGAATTGCGTGGCTAGCCTGACTGCGGACAATGGATTAGGTTTTTCTGATGCCGACCTAACTTCTAAAGGTAGAAATCACAATGATGCTTTGCACATTTCAGTCGAGTGTCGAGGAACTACTCTCGCACATGTCTTGGTTGATACTGGTTCGTCGCTGAATGTTTTGCCTAAGAAGGCCTTGGACCGACTAGGTTGTGAGGGGTTGGATTTGAAGCCGAGTGATATTGTTGTCAGAGCTTTCGATGGTTCGAAGAGAATGGTCCATGGAGAGGTTGAAATTCCCATCAAGATAGGCACCGAGGTGTTTAAATCCACTTTCTATGTGATGGACATCCATCCATCATACTCTTGCTTGCTGGGTAGGCCTTGGATACACCATGCTGGGGCAGTTACCTCCTCCTTGCATCAGATGTTGAAGTATCCTGTCAAGGGAAAGATCATCACTGTCCATGGCGAAGAAGAGTACATGATTAGCCACTTAAATTCTTTCCGGTATGTGGAGGTTGAAGGAGAGTTCATTGAGACACCGTTTCAACATTTCGAAGAAGTCCTTCCTGAAATAGCAGTAGCAAAGTTGGCAGCCGAGACACCGAGACAGATGGCCAGGATGGCATCTCTGGAGGACGCAAGGGCCGCAATAAAAGAAGGGAAGAATTCAGCATGGGGGCAGTTACCCGACTTTCCGCATAAGACTAACAAGTTTGGGTTAGGGTTCACAGCCGCCGGCCAGAAAGCTATGCGCTGTGCGAAGATTGAAAGGGCGCCAGTCAAAATTTCTCCCTACGGAATCAACACCCTGGAAGATGAAGACAAGGAGAGCAACATTGAAGAGTGGATTTATCCAACTGTCAAAGGAGGATTGAGAAATTGGGAGGCTAAGGACTTTGTCCCCATCACTTTTATTCATCAGTAATTTATCTGTTAAACATTTCTTATTGGGTCTGTAATATTTACTTTCAAACAATCCGTACACTATCTTTTCACCTCCTGCCTTGCCCGGGGCATGTAGGTCCATTTGTAAGGGTTTTGATTATTTTTCATATCCATATGCCATGTTTAATGATTCATTGGACGTTTTTCATTTGATAAACTGCTTATGTTCATTTTCTTTCCTTTTGCATTTTTTGTTTAAGGATGGCTATCCCTTACACACACCCACACTCACCAATGCAGGTACCCATCCACTCCGGATTCCATGGGTGACTATTCTGCTATATCTTTCAATAACTCTGAGGATCTGGTCAATCTAGCCGAGTATGAAGATGACGAAGGTTGTGAAGTACCCGGAGAACTAGCCAGACTTCTGCAACAAGAGGAAAGGGCCATCTTGCCGCATGAAGAGTCACTGGAAACTGTCAACTTAGGGACCGAGGAAGACCGGAAGGAGGTGCAAGTGGGTGCCAATCTGGAGCCGAGAGTCAAGGAGCGCCTGGTACAGTTGTTGAATGAGTATGTTGAGATCTTCGCTTTGTCTTATGAAGACATGCCAGGTTTAGACACGGACATCGTGGTCCACCGTCTCCCCACAAGAGAGGATTGTCCACCGATCAAGCAAAAAGTTCGCCGAATGAGGCCTGACATGTCTGAAAAGATCAAGGCAGAAGTAATGAAGCAATTCGATGCTGGCTTTCTGGCTGTTACGTCCTATCCTCAATGGGTCGCTAACATTGTGCCAGTACCTAAGAAAGATGGCAAAGTCAGGATGTGTATGGACTACCGGGATTTAAATAGGGCCAGCCCCAAAGATGATTTTCCACTTCCACACATTGACATTTTGATCGACAACACAGCTCAGCACAAAGTGTTTACCTTCATGGATGGATTCTCGGGTTACAATCAAATCAAAATGGCCCCCGAGGATATGGAGAAAACAACTTTTGTCACACAATGGGGCACTTTCTGTTACAAGGTGATGCCGTTCGGGCTGAAGAACGCAGGGGCAACTTATCAACGCGCCATGGTAGCTTTATTTCATGATATGATACATCATGAGATTGAAGTTTACGTAGACGATATGATAGCTCGGTCACAAACAGAGGAAGAGCACCTTGAACATCTGGAGAAGCTGTTTGCCAGATTAAAAGAATACAAGCTCAGGCTGAATCCAAGTAAATGTATTTTTGGAGTTAGGTCTGGTAAACTCCTGGGATTCATTGTAAGCAACAAAGGCATTAAAGTCGATCCCGCAAAAGTAAAAGCAATACAAGAGATGCCTGCTCCTCGTACTGAGAAGGAAGTTAGAGGATTCTTGGGGCGCTTAAACTATATTGCCAGATTCATCTCGCATCTGACTTCTACCTGTGAACCAATTTTCAAACTCTTGAAGAAAGATCAGGTAGTCGAATGGAACGACGATTGTCAAGCTGCTTTTGATAGAATCAAGGAGTATTTGCAAGAACCTCCTATTCTGATGCCACCCGTCGAAGGAAGACCATTGATCATGTATTTGACCGTCTTGGATAACTCAATGGGGTGTGTTTTGGGCCAGCATGACGAGTCTGGTCGAAAAGAGCATGCTATTTATTACCTTAGCAAAAAGTTTACCGACTGTGAGACTCGCTACTCACTGCTCGAGAAAACTTGCTGCGCTTTGGTATGGGCTGCTCGCCGACTAAGGCAGTATATGTTGACTCATACTACCTTGTTGATTTCCAAAATGGATCCTATCAAGTATATCTTCGAAAAACCCGCTTTATCTGGAAGGATAGCTAGATGGCAAATGATCTTAACTGAGTATGACATCCAGTACACCACCCAAAAAGCTATAAAAGGGAGTGTACTAGCTGACCATCTGGCTCATCAAGCTATCGAAGACTATCAACCCATGAGATTTGACTTCCCAGACGAAGACATCATGAATTTGGACAACATTGAAGGTAACGGACCGTATGACGGACCCGAAAAGAGATCCCGATGGACCCTGTACTTTGATGGTGCTTCAAATGCACTTGGAAACGGTATCGGCGCGGTACTCATTTCTCCTGAAGGTTGTCACACACCTTTCACGGCCCGACTTTGCTTCAGCTGCACAAACAACATGGCTGAATACAAAGCTTGCATCTTTGGTCTCAAGGCTGCTATAGACTTGGGGATCAAATCTTTGATCGTATTTGGAGACTCGGCTTTGGTTATCAGTCAAATCAAAGGAGAGTGGGATACCAAACATCCTAATCTTATCCCATACAAAGAACATGTTCTGACATTGTTGCCTCATTTCGAGCAAATTACCTTCGAGCATTTCCCGTGAGAAGAGAATCAGCTAGCAGATGCTCTAGCCGCAATGTCCTCCATGTTTAAACTCAACTGGGATAACGAGGCTCCCCAAATCACCATCGAGCGAATGGATGAACCGGCGCATTGCCACGAGATTAATACCGAAGAAGTAGTGGAACAACCTTGGTTCCATGAAATCAAAAGGTATCTCGAGACCCGAGATTATCCTGAAGGAGCTTCCGTGAATGACAAGAAGTTCTTAAGGAAATTCGCTGCTAAGTTCTTCCTAAGCAACAACATCCTTTACAAACGAAGCCATGATTGTGTATTACTCCGATGCGTAGATAAAGCTGAAGCAGAGTTGATCATGACTGATATACACAGCGGCACATTTGGCACTCACTTGAGCGGGCATACAATGGCTAAGAAGATCCTAAGGGCAGGCTATTACTGGTCTACTATGGAGGCTGACTGCCATCAACATTCCCGTAATTGCCACAAGTGTCAAGTCTATGCTGACAAATTTCATATCCCTCCGGTTCCTCTCAACGTCCTGACTGCTCCGTGGCCCTTTGCAATGTGGAGCATTGATATGATTGGAGAGATCAAGCCCACGGCTTCCAACGGGCATCGCTTCATCCTGGTTGCCATTGACTACTTCACTAAATGGGTCGAAGCAGCTTCCTTCGCCTCTGTCACTAAAAATGTGGTTGCCCGCTTTATCAAGCAAAATCTCATATGTCGGTATGGTGTTCCAGACAGGATCATCACAGACAACGGTACAAATCTGAATAACACAATGATCACTGCATTGTGCGAACAGTTCAAGATTTATCATCACAATTCATCTCCCTATCGGCCGAAGATGAACGGTGCTGTTGAAGCTGCGAACAAAAACATTCAGAAAATCATTCAGAAAATGACAGTCACTTACAAAGACTGGCATGAGATGTTACCGTTTGCTCTGCATGGATACCGTACGACGGTACGTACTTCAACCGGGGCAACCCCATTTTCTTTGGTTTATGGCATGGAAGTTGTTTTGCCTATGGAAGTCCAGATCCCTTCTCTAAGGATCATGAAGGATGCAGGTTTGAATGAAGATGATTGGATGCAAACCCGACTTGATCAACTCAATCTGATCGACGAAAAGCGACTGGCTGCTATATGCCATGGTCATACGTATCAAAAGTGAATGATCAAGGCCTTCAATAAGAAAGTCAGACGTCAAGTGTATCAAGTCGGAGACCTCGTAATCAAACGGATTATCTTGCCGCAAAGTGATCCCAGGGGAAAATGGACGCCTACATATGAAGGACCATTTGTGATCAAGAGCATATTTTCTGGTGGTGCAATGATTCTGACCACCATGGACGGCGACGATTTGCCGCACCCTGCGAACGCAGACATAGTCAAAAGATACTACGCATAAACCCGACAAGTCGAAAACCCGAAAGGGCGGCTTGGGCAAAAATGGGCATCCCGGTGAGCCGAAAACCCGAAAGGGCGGTTCAGGCAAAAATTAGGGATAAAAATAAAAAGAATCTGTACACCCGGCAAGTTGAAAACCCGAAAGGGCGACTTGGGCAAAAATGGGTATCCCTGTGGATCGAAAACCCGAAAGGGCGATTCAGGCAAAAGTTAGGGAATTAAAGCGTATGACAATGTCTCATCGGATCACTTCAAAGACAATTTCTTCATCAACCGGTTCCAGGCTTCTGATCAATCCAGTCATCGTCAAACGACGCTTTGAATGGACAGATATTCAGGGTTGTGAAAGCTATAGCGGAATGGAATCCCATGGAATTATTTCACATAGCCATCTTTATTTTGTATAAACTTTTCAAATATTTACGACAAAATCCTCTTACTAGGATGATTGTCTCCTTTGTACAAATATACTCATAGAAAATCAATACAAATACTTTTCCCAGAAATTTGTGTCATTTCCTTTTCTTTCCTCTTGCACTATTTGTTTATTTTGAGAAACGCCCAATGTTTTGTTAAATAGGCATATGCATTTGAAACATAATCATTTCCTTATGAACCAAGAAAGAGAATTACTGATAAGTCGAAGGAAACCCCCGGGAGATTTGGAATCCATATCCCTAGCAAGCCGTGAAGCTCATCCCCAGTAGATTCTGGAAGCTTATTCCCCGCAGAGAACGGACGTCTCTCTCGAGTTTTATTCAAAGTTATTCCTCCCAGGGACTTATAACTGGGTTATCCTCAGCTAACAACCGCGGAAGATCGCACTCGCCAAAATTCTTCCTATCCCCAGCGGAGTTCATCAAAATTCCCCAACAGTAACTTATCTTTACAATCCCCCAGCCAGAGGATCCTCAGGAATCCAATTTCCCTCAGAATTTAAGTTTCAATATCCCCAGCGGAGCCAGACTAATGGACCTTTTCCCAAGAGTTTTGGGAAGGAAAATCTTGAGTTCCCCAGTGAAGTCGCCAGAGATACTTCCCGCCAAGCTGAAGATTCTCAGTCTTGCATCCCCGGCATAAGTCTACTAGATTGGTAATCCCCAGTAGAAGTCATCAGGATTTCCCCAGAGGTTGGGTATACAACCCAAGCTCTTTGTTCCCCAGCAACAGCCAAGGATTTGTTCTTCCCGGCAGCGGTCAAGTTGTTCTTATCTTCAGCCATCCAGGATTCATCTATCCCCAGCAAGACAGCTCATCAGCTTACATACGCATTCATTGCATTCATATCATAAACATTCATATAATATATATTGCATCATGCATTTCATGCAACATAATTCTGTGTTTAGCTAACATTTTGTCCGAACAGGATAAGAATAAAAGGCTATCATTAACGGTTTCATATACAGTTTTACACGAGCTCATCATCAGGAAACCCTACACTGGTTCTTCCTCAAACTTCAAGATTTCTGAAAACAGTTTATGGGTTCTCCAAGTAACGGATGTTAACCTATCGCTTGTTCAGTCTCTTCTCAAGACCTCCTGAAAACAGTTTACGGGTTCTCCAAGTAACGGATGTTAACCTATCGCTTGTTCAGTTTCTTCTCCAGACTTCTGAAAACAGTCTATGGATTCTTCCCAACAACGGATGTTAATCTATCACTTTTTCAGACACAACCTCCTGAAAACAGTCTATGGATTCTTCCCAACAACGGATGTTAATCTATTACTTGTTCAGATGCAATTTCTGAAAACAGCTTACGGACGCTTCCCAACAACGGATGCCGCTCTATTGCTTATTCAAACTTCAAGACTTCTGAAAACAGTTTACGGGTTCTCCAAGTAACGGATGTTAACCTATCGCTTGTTCAGTTTCTTCTCCAGACTTCTGAAAACAGTCTATGGATTCTTCCCAACAACAGATGTTAATCTATCAACTTGTTCGGATGCAACCTTCTGAAAACAGCTTACGGATTCCTCCCAACAACGGACGTCAATCTATTGCTTATTCAGACCCTCAGTTTGAAGATGGTCCAAAGCATGGACACCTTCCTGATACTCATTTCCCGGTGGCATCTTTAAGCCCATCCCCGACAAGATTCTGTCACCCCTCCAGATGGCATCTCTAAGCCCATCTCCAAATGGCATCTCTAAGCCCATTCCCGCATCCATTACTTTGACGAGTGCAAATTTAAGGGCACTCTAGTGTCCAATCTCCTTTTACCCTCGAGTCACGAAAGGCAGCTTGCCAATCTAACTCTTCAGGTTCAAGAAGATTGAACAGGGGCAACTGTTGTACCCCAAAATTTGCCCTCCCATTTCTCAATGATTTCTCATCACAAAACCTTTGAAGCCCAAGATCCAGTTAGGGTTTCATCTGCTCAAGACTTCTCCTTGCACTGTTGACCCAAATTAGGGTTTGTGTTTGCACCAAGATGTTTTGACCTAAAATTCCTAAAAATACTTTCATGCTTCATATTGGACTCCCAAGTTTATCCACATCAAGTTTCAAGCCTTGATTCCAAGTTTTGCCCAGTCAATTGGACAGTTGACCTAGAAATCAGCTGTATTGGGGAAAAAGTCAAATGTGGCCAATTGACAGTCAAACTTCATGGAAATTGACCCACATCAACATTATGAACTCATATGAACCATTTGATCAAGTTTGGATCACAATCCCACAAGAAATTTGATCAGATCACCAAAAGGGCAAAATGGTCATTTTTAGGGTTTTGACTGCACAAAGGCAATTTTTGACTGTTTGACCCAACCAATGGCAAACCAAGCTCACATATGGACTCAAGGACCCCATGGAATTATCTTGACATTCTCAACAAACTCAAAAGATCCCAAATACCCAGGATTGACAGTTGAATTTCCCAGTCAATTGATCAATTTTGACTGTATACTGGAAAGTCAAACTTTGACTTTTTGGTCAAAATCAAGAGTCAAGATTCATTTTTCATCAAAATATGCCAAATCATGAAACTTGTTCACCAAGAAATCACAAAATGCAAATTAGGGTTAGAAATTAGAATTTTTCATAACTTAGAATTTTTCTAAGTTATAAAAAACCCTAATTTTTTCTCAACTTTGCCCCACTTTTTCACCAAGATCCATTTGGATTCAAACAAAAGTCAAAACATGAAAGTTGTAGCTTGTTGCATAATCTACAACTTTGATTCATAAAGTTTTCCCATTTGAGGCTTGTATATCAAGTTACAAATTTTTGAATAAGGGCACTAAACCATTCTTAACTTAGTGAAATTTTAACCTATTTTGACAAGGTTTTCTACCCAACTTCAAGGCCATTTTCCATACACTTCCACTTGGAATTTCAATTTGCATTTCAAAGATGGATTGTAGTACACATTCCAAGCTTTCCAAAATGTCCAAGAACTTCTCAAAAAACCTCATGGTTAGGGAGAATCGAATTTTGAAAAATGGGAAAAAGTCACTTTTTTTCTTGGCCATGTACATGTTCATAACACTATGCATTTCAATCTCAGCATGCTTAAGCTACATTACAGGTCCTAAAACCCTTTGACACTCAATAATTTAATGCAAAACCATTGTGCCAAGTTGTTATTCTAAGCATTTGGACATTACATGGAGAATTAACCCTAAACTAGAAAAAGCACTATTTCCATTTTTGAAAAGGAGAACTTTATGTCAAGTTTGCAATCCAAGTGGTACAGTCTAAATCTTCTTGGCACAAGTTTGTGAGCAAATTGCACTGATCAAGGCCAATGTATGCAGCATAGTGTGAGGGCCTGTACAGGCTAGAATCATCAAGTGGCCATTGCTTGCTTCAAGTTCAAGTAAGATAGCATAACTTGTCCCAACTCTCATATCAGCTAAAAAACACTTAGACAAACTTATCAAACACATTCCAAACATTGATCCTAAGCTAAAGCACGAGCCTTTCACCTCCAATCCCTCCCAAAACTTAGAATCACCTTGAAACTGCTCAAACAGAGCAACCTTTGCAGATTGAGTTCCAACTCTCAATCCTTTCAAGCATTCTTGCCCAAACCAGTTCATACACATTCCCTAGCATCTATGCAAGCTAACCATGACTTGAAACACGGCCTGTAATCCCTCTAACAAGTTCCACCATTTTCACTTTTTCATTTTGCAGTTGAAGTTCTACAGCTCAATCCAAGGTGTCTCAAGGCAAAGTAAATATTGGAACAGCATCACCACACCTCAAGGAAGCTACACCAACCATTATCTTGCCCTGAAAGCTTCTCCATTGCCAGATAGAACTTCAACTGAACAGGTAAGTTTTTGAATTCGTATCTCTCTTATTAGGCATCATTAGCTCTAAGTTTGTGAATAAACAATGTTCTACTCATGCCACTGAACATGTACATGTTTTTACTTTTCATTTCTTTTGCTTGAGCTGTGAGAATTTAAGGTTTGAAAATGGCAGAAAACTTAGGTCAGGATTTGAGATTGTTAAAATTCTCTCTCATTTCTGAGAGTTAGGATGAGTTTTTTATATATTTGGAATCGTGATTCAATGCTTGACATGTTTTGTGTTGAAAGTTTGTGCAAAAGCTCAAAGAATCAGGATGTTTGAATCCCTGTTACAAGCGCGCGTTTTTGGCTGGAGGTTGAAGAAGGTGTCTCATGGGCTGGGCCAGCTTTTGTTCTACTTTTCACACCATACAATTGCTTCTGCACCCCCTGAGCCAATTTGATTTATTTTTAATGATTTCTGACTTTTTCTTTTTTTGATTGATTCATTTATTTTTTCTCATGTTATTAAAAATATAAAAATCTTTTTTCTCACCATTTTTTAATTTATTAGGTATTTATGTGATTTTCTTTTGATTAATATACAAATAAATGAATATATACATTTCATTAAAAATATTGAGAAATATGTAAAAATACTTTTATTTTCATTTTTATTTTATTTTACCTTCTGAAAATACTTTATATAAAAAATACTTTTTTACAAATATTAAATATTATTATTATTTATATATATATATATATATATATATATATATATATATATATATATATATATATATATATATATATATATATATATATATATATATATATATATATATATATATATATATATATATATATATATATATATATATATATATATATATATATATATATATATATATATATATATATATATATATATATATATATATATATATATATATATATATATATATATATATATATATATATATATATATATATATATATATATATATATATATATATATATATATATATATATATATATATATATATATATATATATATATATATATATATATATATATATATATATATATATATATATATATATATATATATATATATATAAAATACATATCTAAAATAATACATATATACATATATTTATTAATATATTTAGAGTAAATACAAAATATATACACTTTTGTTTTTTTTATTTTATTATTATTAATATTTAATATAAAAATACATACATTTTGGACAAATACCTCATTTTATTTTATTTTGTATATATAAATAAATATTTGTACATAATAAATGAATAATGTATTTTATTTAATAGAATTAGGGCTTTGCCCTAAATTTGAAAATACTCCAAAAATAATACCCTTTTATTTCTCTTTTTATTTCACATAAATAATATTCTTTTTTTTTTATATACACATAAAAATTCTTTTTACATTTTGCATATTTATTTCAATTTCCATTTAATTATACATTTATTTGTCTTATAAATATTCAAAGAAAATGATGTAATAGTTAGGTTTAAATTCTTGTCTAAATATACCCCATTTGAAACATTGTACCCCCCTCCCCATATTATTGTGTTGTAATAGTGTAGGAATTTAAATTTCGCGCTTTAACGCTTTCTAAACATACCATGCTAGAATTAGGGTTTGAATGCGAATAAAACGAACAAAATAGTTGGACCTAACTTCAAGATAAATAAGCATGAAAATGGACGACACATTTCACACTTGCACCCCTAGGGTATTCCACTTTGTTGCCTTCAAATAATTGGGCCATATTGCATGTTGAATTTCTTTGGGTAAAACAAACAATCAAATGATCATAGTCCCTCAAAATGTTGCCTAAATGAATGATCAAGTCCCCTTTTAAAGAAAAAATTGCCCAAATACATTTAACACTATTGCAATTATGGTCTAAACGATGACCCGCGCCCGTCCCTTTCACCTCCTAAGACAAGATTGTCCACCAAATGCAATGGTGGAACAAAATTGTCAAAAGGTTTAAAACATGACAAAAATCCTTGAGAAAACTTTAGGGTAGATAACTCTTAAGTACTTGCCAATTTACAAAGAAAACACTTGCCTAAATTCAAACCACACTTCACAAACACTTTCAAAACAAACTTTCAAAAAACCTTGAAACATCTTTTCAAAAGACAAAACACCTTTTGTAAAACATTCGAGTAAACAATTGTTACAAGGGTAGCCTATACAAGGCATCTTTTCAAAACATTTTCAAAACCACACACCAAGCACCATTTCAAACAATTGAAAACCAAGGCAATTTGATCTAAGCAAGTACCTAAGAGCCCATGGATAACCATGGATAGAAAGGGTGCTAATACCTTCCCTTTCTATAATCTACTCCCCGAACCCAAGAAAAATCTCAAAGGTTTTTGCTGTGCTTTTTAAACCTTTCCTTAGGATAAAATAAAAAGTCGGTGGCGACTCTTGCTCAACCGAAACATTTGCAAAAACAAACGCAAAACCATAGTCAGTTCTCCCACCGTATCACAAGTATCATTGAGAGAATCTTGGATATCTTCTACTGAGTCTTCATCAGGAAAATCTTTTAGGGGTCGATTTAGCTGGACTAGAGAAGGCCTTTGACTGGATAAGAAACAGAAAAATCTTAGGGTCAATTTAACTGAACTGGTCTAGGTCTTGAAATCTTCAACTGGATAAGAAACAGGGAGATCTTAGGGTCGATCTGACTGAACCAGAGAAGGCCTTGGACTGGATAAGAAACAGAAAAATCTTAGGGTCGATTTAACTGAACCGGTCTAGGTCTTGAAATCTTCAACTGGATAAGAAACAGGGAGATCTTAGGGTCGATCTGACTGAACCAGAGAAGGCCTTTGACTGGATAAGAAACAGAAAAATCTTAGGGTCGATTTAACTGAACTGGTCTAGGTCTTGAAACATAGTTGAGAATCTAACTGGATCCTTCCTGAAAGGTAAAGGTCAGTCATATGCGATGCATGATATGGATCAAGCAATGATGTTCTCAACATAAATGAGATTTGTAAGACATGATGCGTATATGCATGCTATAATGTATGAAAATGTGATGTTTATGAATGTATCTTTTTGTCTTTTAGGAAAATAAAATCCTTGACGGGTGCCGGGAAGTCACTCTTGGGCTGATGTTGAAGAATAGATTTTTGCTCCCGCTAGGGATGATAGTTGCAAGAATACCGGTAGGAGAAGATGACTCCGTTGGGGAATAACCTTGGTGAATGGATTACTCTGCGGGGAGAAAAGTACTCTAGTGATCTTGCTGGGAAACAATACTCTGTGGGGAGAGAGGTACTTTGTTGAGTTGTTGATAATAACTTGCTGGGGATCCCATTGTTATGTTGGAAGCGTTAATAGACTTCGCTGGGGATAAGAAGACTTTGCCGAGGACGATTTTCTCCGTGGCTTTTGGCTGAGGATAACCCAGTTATATCCTGGTAGGGAAATAACTCTTTGAATAAAGCCGGGGGACGCGTTCGTGCTCTGCGGGGGTAAGCTTCCAGAATCTACTGGGGATAAGCTTACTGCTTGGGGAGATGGATTCCAACTTTTCCTGGGGAAACTGGATTGGACTCTCCTGGGGAAGTTTTGGACTGTATTGGGGGAAGTGACTCCACTGAATGCTTGGTATACCGCCGGGGAACAATCTTTAGGTCAAGACTGCCGGGGATGCTTGTTAAGAGTGCATATATATCGTGCTGGGGAATGTTGAGATCTGCTGCAGGATACCCAACTTCCCTAAGGTTGATTGTATAGCTTTGCTTGGGGATACCCTTATTGTGTTAGACTTCGCTGGGGATAAGAAGACTTCGTCGAGGACGCTCTTTCCGTGGCTTTTGGCTGAGGATAACCCAGTTATATCCTGGTAGGAAAATAACTCTTTGAACAAAGCCGGGAGACGCGTTCGTGCTCTGCGAGGATAAGCTTCCAGAATCTACTGGGGATAAGCTTTAAGACCTGTTGGGAATAAGCTTCGTGCTGGGGAGATGGATTGAACTTTCCTAGGGAAACCTCTGGACTGGACTCTCCTGGGGAAATTCTTGAGATGTAATTTTTGTAAGTTGAAAGAGGGAACCTATGTAGGGTTGCCTGATGATGAGCTCGTGTAAAACCGCATCTTGGAAAGAAGGACACCTGTGTAGGGTTTACTGATGACGAGTTTGTGTAAAACTACGTCTGGAGCTCGAGAAGGGAACCTGTGTGGGGTTACTTTGACGATGAGCCCGTGTAAAACTGCATCTTTGAAGAGGTAAAACCTGGGTAGGGTTTCTGATGACGAGTCCGTGTAAAACTGCATCTTTGGGGAGAGAGAACCTGTGTAGGGTTTCTTCGAGATAAGTTCATGTAAAACTTTTGGCGGAACCGGGGTAAGGTTACTGCAGGGTAAGTTCGTGTAAAACTTCTCGATGAACCGGGGTAAGGTCATCTTGAGATGAGTCCGTGTAAGACTTTAGGAGGAACCGGGGTAAGGCTACCTGGAGGTAAGTTCGTGTAAAACTTCTTGATGAACCGGGGTAAGGTCATCTGGAGATGAGTCCGTGTAAGACTTCAGGAGGAACCGGGGTAAGGCTACCTGGAGGTAAGTTCGTGTAAAACTTGAGATAAATCCGTGTAAGACTTTTAGGAGGAACCGGGGTAAGGCTACCTGGAGGTAAGTTCGTGTAAAACTTGAGATAAATCCGTGTAAGACTTTTAGGAGGAACCGGGGTAAGGCTACCTGGAGGTAAGTTCGTGTAAAACTTGAGATAAATCCGTGTAAGACTTTTAGGAGGAACCGGGGTAAGGCTACCTGGAGGTAAGTTCGTGTAAAACTTGAGATAAATCCGTGTAAGACTTTTAGGAGGAACCGGGGTAAGGCTACCTGGAGGTAAGTTCGTGTAAAACTTGAGATAAATCCGTGTAATACTTTTAGGAGGAACCGGGGTAAGGCTACCTGGAGGTAAGTTCGTGTAAAACTTGAGATAAATCCGTGTAAGACTTTTAGGAGGAACCGGGGTAAGGCTACCTGGAGGTAAGTTCATGTAAAACTTGAGATAAATCCGTGTAAGACTTTTAGGAGGAACTGGGGTAAGGCTACCTGGAGGTAAGTTCGTGTAAAACTTGAGATAAATCTGTGTAAGACTTTTAGGAGGAACCGGGGTAAGGCTACCTGGAGGTAAGTTCGTGTAAAACTTGAGATAAATCCGTGTAAGACTTTTAGGAGGAACCGGGGTAAGGCTACCTGGAGGTAAGTTCGTGTAAAACTTGAGATAAATTCGTGTAAGACTTTTAGGAGGAACCGGTGTAGGGTCACTTTGATGATAGGTCCGTGTAAGACTTATGGAGGAACCGGGGTAAGGTTACTTTGATGATAAGTCCGTGTAAGACTTTAGGAGGAACCGGGGTAAGGTTACCTTGAGATAGGTCTGTGTAAGACTTTTTCTGAGGATGAGTCCGTGTAAGACTTTGTCTGAAAGTTGAGAAGGAACCGGTGTAGGGTTGCCTGATGATAATCAAGTGGATGATTGTCCTGTTTGGTTTCGGATGTTAACCCACGATCTGGGATTTGTAAAGGTAGATGGTAATCATCTTTGTATTAACCTTTCGTTGGTACTTTGGTTGACAAAGCAATTGGATCGCCTGGACGACTCATTATTGCCCCTGTTTCTATGGGAGAAGGCACCTGTGGGGTGCTGATAGTTGTTGATAGACAAACCTTCTTCTGGTAGGCAGGTGACGAGATGCCGGGATATAGTCGTACGCTCTTGATCCCTAACTTTTACCTGGACCGCCCTTTCGGGTTTTCAGTCCACCGGGATACCCATTTTTGCCCAAGCCGCCTTTTCAGGTTTTCGACTTGCCGGGTGTACAGATTTTTTCATTTCATCCCTTATTTTTGCCCGAACCCTTTTGGTTCGCCGGGAAGCCCTTATTTTTGCCTATGTGTGTCAACCTAGCGGGTCTTTGATTATGCGCAGTATCCTTTCGACTATATCCACTCTCTCAGAATGTAGGGAGTTGCCCCTGTTAGAAGTGTTTCTGTTCATTAGGCATTCGTCGTGCGAATTTCTCTGTTGTTCAAACAAATAGTCATATGCAAACAAGGTTATTTAAGAATGCAAAAGCTTATGTCTGTCTTGAAGTTTTCGAAAATGCATTCTTTTTCATAAAATAAGTGAATGTTTGTAAAACGTGATGTCAACTCCGTATTTTACCGTAGGCCTTAAGGAGTCAGGATACCTTTCGTAACAGTATGCTTTCGAACTAACCCATGCTTCAACTAGGACTTTTTAAGGGTTATAACGTGGCCTGGTTCACGGTTTAAGAAACAAAGGATAAAGGCTCAAATTATTTATACCCACCCGCTCTTCATGATGTTCTTCAAACCTAAGCTCAGTTGATCGTGCGTTAGACCTTATTTGAGTCTTTGCTCTGATATTCTGGTGATGGTTCGGATGTTGATAACTTATTTTGAATAGGCAGTCATTTCCTTTTGTTGAGGGTTCGTATGACCTCTTTCTTTTTGATTTTATGATCCCTATATTTTTTTTTCCTGAACTGTTTCTTTTGTGATTACAGTCAGCGGGATGCCCCAATTTCGTAAGTCTCCTTCAGAGGTTTTAACTTATTGGGATTTTATTTTGAGAAGTAATGACTGCCTGTCTTTATGATCGTTTGGAACCATCAATGTCTTCTTTTGTTTTGTAAGGACCTCTTTGGTGCCATTCGTTATGCACTTGGATCTACTGAGAGAACTACCCTGCCCCAGGTTATGATTAAGGGTTTTAAATTTCGAAGAGAAAAACTCCTACTTCTTTGGCTCGAAGGGGTTGACGAGGGATTATCTTCCTTATAACTCCAGTGTTTAGGGATTGAAACAATGCATGTACCTCATCAGCGGGGTCTGTTCAAAAGCATACTGTATATCGTGGTATCGTTGTTGTCATCCTCCCTCAAGAGGCTTAGCATTATTAACCAAGAGTTGATCATCATAAAAATATGAAAACAGTTTTAAGTATAGTAAACATAATTAATTCAAGACAGACATGTGTAATGCATTCATGAAATAAAAGAGTTTATCATGACAATTGTTTATTTGAACAAGAAAAGAAAAATACAACTTGAATTCAAATGAACAAAAATCTCTCAATTCTAGCCATGTTTTGGCAAAGGAACAGTGGTCACAGTGGGTGTTTCAGCAGGCTCGAACTCGATCTCCTTAGCGTCGATCATATTCTGGATTTTATACTTCAGCGCCCAACAGTCCTCAGTATTGTGCCCCGGGCTATCAGAATGATAAGCACACCTCGCCTCTGGATTGTAGTTTGGAGAGGAGGTCTTGGGATTTGCAGGAGGGTTGATCACCGCAATCAGGTTCATTTTCAACATGTGCTGCAATGCTTGGGACCATGGCATGTTGATGTTGGTGAATTGTCTTTTAGGCTCGTCCGGCCTTCGCTGATTTCCCTTTTGTGGTTGTCGGCATGGTGTAGAACCAGAGATCATGACTGCCCCTGCATGTTGGTCATGACGACTCTTTTGACTGTATGCAGCATTAGATTCCTTCTTTCCCATGTAAGGCTTTTTGTGAGTATCAGAAGGTGTGGCCTCTTGGATCTTCCCGGCCTTGATACCAGCTTCAATTCTTTCCCCAGTCAGAATGAGGTCGGTAAACCCTACAGATGAATTACCAATCAGGTGGTTGAAGAACGGCCCGGATAGGGTCCCCAAGAACATATCAACGAGTTCCCGGTCAGTTAGAGGTGGTTGTACCCTCCCAGCAAGGTCTCTCCATCTCTGCGCATATTCTTTGAAACCTTCTCCCGATCCTAACGACACACCCTGGAGTTGGGTACGTGTAGGGGCGAGGTCGGAATTATACTAATACTGCTTGTAAAAAGCAGTAGCCAACTCCTCCCAGTTACGAACCTTGGTTCCATCCAGCTGATAGAACCATTCGAGATGAGTCCCTGAAAGACTCTCCTGGAAGAAGTGGATCCACAAGTTCTTGTCCATAGTGTATGGTTGAATCTTCCGCACATAAGATCTGAGATGCAGCCTGGGACAGGATGCCCCATCATACTTAGCAAAAGAAGGAACCTTGAATTTGTGTGGGATCACCACACCAGAAGATAGACCCAGGTCTCCGAAATCCAACCCAGGCACTTGTTGAATTTCCATGGCATTCAGACGATCCTCTAGTTGTTTGTACCGGTCCTCAGCTGGAGGGTACTGCTCATCATTGAACTCCGTCTCGTTGTCAGAGACCACTGGACTAGGCACCTCTCTCTCATGGTGACTGCCTTCCCCCACAGATGGAGTGATCCTCTCAGCTTCATTCTGTAGTGTGTTCCCAGATCTGCGTCTAGGGTTGAACAAGACAGTCCTCTTGTTCTTCTTCTTCTGAATCAGAGTCTTCAATTCCTTTTGACCCTGGGCTAGACTCATAATCAACTCCTGGAACTGGGCATTCTGGGCCTGGAGGGCCTTGATAGTTTGTCCCTCGGATGATTCAGGATTCATGATGACTGCTGAAATAAACAGCGAAGAAGGTAAGTAACCTGCAACAAGTGTACCTGTATTGCAATGATATGTATGATATGCATGCAATGTTTTCAAGGACCTCGCGGGGTAAACAAGAAATCTGTTAAAATTTGAAACCGGTAGCTTGATTGAAGGCACTGCATATTGTTGAGAGTCCTTCTTCAAGGGTCAAAAGCTCACCATATCCAGTGGGTCATAGCCCCTGACAACCTTGGCTAGAGGAAAATAAATCCTCTTTGCCCCTTGCTAAATGTTTATTCATCATGACCTGCATCACAAGCCCTTGGGATCCTTGAAATGGATTAGTCCTTATGCAGGATGTATGCAATGGTATGATGGTATGTTATGCATGGGGTAATGTAGGTAAACCCTGTTATGAGTCCAGATTAAGGACTGTAAACAAAACCTGCAAGAAACTCAAGTGTCAGACAACAAGCATGCAAATAGTCAAGTACGAAGGCACACAAGTCACACAAGAGAAGCCCTTAGAGTTTAGGCCAGCATGGGGTCTGGGTATTACCCTCTTGAAGTTGGTGGGCTCAACATGTCCTATTAGAAGTAACTGGGTTCTAAGGGTCCCAATATCACTGGATTGCTTTCATTGTTCATCGTTTCGATTTAGCCACTGAACTGGCGACCGAAATATTCCAGGAAAGCAACCCTCAATTGAGTGTAGTATCGAGTATCAACCAACCTCGGACTGCACCAAAGTCAGTTATCTCACTACCCTAAAGAGGCCAAGATAGTTCAATTAAGGTTCCTAAGGTCTGTTGATGCTTCACGACACCACGCGGAGGCCCCGTACTCTCCTTGATTGAACTCAAGGGTTACCGGTACACACCAAAGTGCCACATCAACTTAGCAGACTGTTTCAACCATGTCGGTATACCCCACACAGTTCCCTCACAGCCTTGTTGCTACTTTCTAAGAAGGTATCCCCAGATCCGGGTTAGGATCTATAGAACTCCCAAGACAGTCCCACAATTTAAAGCAAGCAAAGAAAGCAATTGAAGACACAGTTATGAACTATCCCTAAGGTACACCTCACTTTATAAAGAGATCCCAGCAGAGTCGCCAGTTCTGTGATCGGTGGATCTGGAACTGACTGTTTAACGCTGGTTCGTGAAATGTCGCGGAAGCAAGAGTCGCCACCGTCTTTTATTTTCTCCAAATGGAAAGGACAAAAGCACAGAAAAATTCCTTATAGAGATTGCTCTCGGTTCGGGAGGTAGGTTATAGAAAGGGAAGGTGTTAGCACCCTTTCTATTCATGGTTATCCATGGGCTCTTAGATACTTGCTCACTTGTGTTTTCAAAAATGGTTTGTTTGCTTTTCAACTGTGGGTTTTAAAAAGTTTCTTTGAAAATTCCAGTTCGACTCTTGTATCGGTCCTCAAGAGTGTTTGAAAAATTGCTTTCGAAAGCTTTTTGAAAAGGTGTCGGTGTGAAAAGTATTTTTGAATTTGTTTTGAAATTAGAGGAAGTATCTAGAGTCGTCTACCTACCCTAAGGAATTCGTCTGTGTAAATGTCCTTTAAAGTAGTGCCATCCCACCATTGAGAGGTAGGTAGCACCACCATTGAAGGTGTTCGGGTCAATTCGAAGGTTCGGGACATGGTGATCACCGGAGCAATAGGAAGATACCTTAGAAGCTACCCTCATGCCAGGTTCTCGGATCATGAGGACTTACTAAAACATCCTCTACTCGACAATCACCTTTCGAGAGGCAAGGCAACAGTGAAGCGTACCCTAGGGGTGGTGTGTGATTTGTGTGTCATGTTCGTTTACATTTATCTTGTTCATGTCGGGGGTGATCTACGCGTTGCTTTTATTTTGACATTCATTCTTGCATGCAATTATTAACAGTTAAAAAGTTGCGAGAAATATAAAGTTCCTAAACTATTACAAAGGCGCGGGTCCACATCGCCAAATTAAATCCAGGACCCGTTTTGACATAAAATAAAGTAAAGCGCGAGAAATATAAATGTTCAAATTACATGGCTTCGGGAGAATTACATTAATATTTAAAAGAAGGACTAAAACTAAAATGCGCGAAGAGAATAAAAATCGGGAATGCGAGGGCGTTGGACCCTTTTTAATGAAATTAAATTATATTAACAAATTAATTAAATTAAAATGAAAGGAAATTATTTTTTTGAGTTTTTTTGTATTTATGAATTTTTTTAATGAGAATTAAATGAAATTAATTAATTAACCCTAATTCTAGTTATTTTTAATTTATTAAAAAAAGCATTAAAATTTAATCTAAAATTAACCTAATTAATTAATACAATTTTATTTACAAAAATAAATAATTAGTTATTAGTAATGAGAAAAGAAAAGAATAAAAATCTTTTAAAACCCTAATTCTACAAATTTTAAGTTTATTAGAAAATATTAACATTAATCCTAGAATTTAAAACTAAATTAATTGATATAATTTATTTACAAAAAAATATTAAATCAAATATATTTATTTTTTTGTCTTTTCTGATTTTTATGTGAAATTAATTTTTATTGAATTAAAAGGAAAATAAGTGAATTAAGACAAATAATGGAAAATAAAAAAAGAAAAGAGTTGCAAACCCTTGGGGGTGTTGACCCCAAATTGGAGGTATCTCCAGCATTTTTGGCCCAATGTTTAAGGCCTTATTTGACTTTTCCTGGGAGCGTGTGTACGTGTTGACTGATGCCTATGATGTTCTTCAGATCTCAACCTTTGGATTGCCCTCAGTGGCCACGTGGCGTGTGTGGATTATGAGTGCATGGTAAGCCTTTGAGGGGAAACTGCATGGAATGACATTAGAAAAAACAATATTGAAGGGATAGGGGGACCTGGGAATCGAACCCAGGTCCCATCGCTTACCATACCATGTGCCTTGCCACTTGTGCTAACTGCGCGCGTTGTATATGGAATGACAAACAAATAACATAATGGAAAATTGGTTAGTGACATAGAAAATAAAAAACGCGCGTTGAATTCAAATGATCCAACCATCGTTCGCCACCTAATCTTCTTCTTCCTTCATCCCTGCAATAAAAAGAAGTAGCGGGGGTTTTAAACCCCCCCAAAATACAGCCTTTTCCAAAATAGCGATTAGCTTATGAGGCCATATAAATTAGGCGCGGTTAGTGAAGTGAGTTCGTCCAAACGTCCTGATTCTAACCATGGCACTGAGATGTCTTGATTTTACAATATACGTAAACGCCTAATTTGAAACTTGAGGAACCCTAAAACATTCCAATGGCAATTTTCGCTACAAGCATTGTTAGTCAAATTAAAGGTCACCAATAGTCTCAGAACCTTCATATTAGTCTAAATCAACAGTCAAAATGTATCAAAAATGCATGCATATCAGAATACGATTATGGAAAAGTTTTGAGAAAGTTTGACACCCATGTACCAATTCTGGAGGCGTGGGGACTGGAAAATGATTCAGGAAGCTTCCTTGACGCTTTGGCAAGCTATTGGGATTGTTACTTTTCTTTGAATCGTGCTAGAAGGTAGTTTTCAGTTTTCAGATTTTTTGACAAAAGTGCAAGCTTGGTTCTTGAGATGAGGCGCAGCATTCAGGTCCTTTCCACTAGGGTTTGCTTCTGGTTTATGTATGGAATGATTAGGGTAAAGATTTGGATCCAAAAAACCTTTGCATTGATGGAAGGATATTTGATTTTCATGGCATAATTTTTCCAATCTTTTTCACATGTTTTTGATGCCAATCATGTCCAATCAACTTGATTCTTTCCATATCAGATAATGCACGAAATCTTGAAGATATTTCATGCATAAAAAGATTTGAAAAGCTTGCCTTGGTATTTTTCCCATATTTTAATTAATTAAATGAATTATTAGCAATTAAAAATTCAAATAAATAAATAAAAATGATGAATAAATTCCCTTTGGGCCAAATGGTCGTGCACATGTTTTGGATGATGAATCTTGGAAGAAAAAGAGGCCCATTAGCAATTTTAAAGCATTTGAAGCAAAGTTGACTTTTCAAAATACCCAAAAATTTCCCAACTTCCACAAGGCATATCTTGCTCAATTTTTAAGCTTTGATCATGTTCTTGGACATTTTGGAAAGGTCTTGAAGTCCTCTAACCAATGCCTTTGGTCCCATGTCATTTTGATTTACCAATCTCAAGTTATGGCGTTTGACTTAAAGTCTCTTTTTGTTGACTTTTGAAAATGACCTATAATGTTGAAATTGATAACTTTTTGTGAGAGCATTTCTTGGACTTGAAGTGTGAAGAGGAGTTGTAGGAAATGTCTTTCTCTTCAAAATGAGCTTTGGATGGAATTTTTCTGATAATCCGTGTGGAAGTTATGCCTTGGTCAAGTTACAGTTGACTTTTTCAACTGTCCAAATATGGAAACTTTTGCATCTTGAGACTTTTTGAGCCAAGCTTTGAGAATCATGATCAAGCATTGATAAAATGATGTTTGTGGCTTCAAAATGAGATGTTGACCAAAAAATTGAACTTTTTGACTGTCAAATGACCATTTTGCCCCTACAGTTGACTGTGAAGCAATTAGGGTTTTTGACTGTGCAATTCTGCGTTTTTACAACTAAAACATGCTCGCTCGGTTTGGAATCCTGCAGACGCTGGTCAAAGATAACGGTACCTAGTTCACCGACCAAGGCTTTCAAAGCTTCATTGCGAAACTCAGAACCAAACAACATTTTACATCAGTCGAACACCCCCAGACTAACAGGCAAGCCGAGGCTACAAATAGGGTTATCTTGCAAGGACTGAAACACAGGTTAGGCGAAGCCAAGAGGGGATGGGTCGAAGAATTACACAGCGTCTTATGGGCTTATCGAACAACACCCCACTCGACTACCGGTGAGACACCATTCCGACTGACTTACGGTACCGAGGTAGTCATCCCAGTAGAAATCATGGAGCCATCCAAGCGAATTAAAATGCCCCTCGAAGAGGAAATGAACGACGAGGCCTTGAGAGAAGAGCTTGACCTCGTTGAAGAAATCCGATCAGGAGAAGCCCTGCGCGAGGCCAATCTGAAACAATATGTAGCCCTAGGCCATGATAATAAAGTCGTAAAACGCAAATTTCAGGTCGGCAGCCTAGTCTTGCGGAGAAACCAGAAGGATTCCCGTGAAGGGAAGTTAGTCGCAAACTGGGAGGGACCTTATCGCGTCCGGGGAGCTACGGGCACCAGAGCATATTATCTTGAGCAATTAAATGGAGAACCATTACCGCGACCCTGGAATACTGTGAAGCTAAAACAATATTATAGCTAAGCCCCTCACCTGCTGGGGACTTTTGTCGTCAAATATTCACCTTCATTTGATGAAGGGAAAAGCTCGACCACGTAGGTGAGTCGAGGTACATGCCCGACCTACCAACCAACAAAGGCATAATGTTGCTCACTTTGACGAACAACAGACGTGCCCGACAGAGACACCTCGACCGAGCTTCGCTATCAAAGTACCCCAACATGGCAGAACGCCCAGCTCGCGATGGACAGTTCACACCACGAGCGTAGGATCTCGATCGGGATCATACACCTGTCCTGCGGATCCTTACTCCGCTTCCTCGATACACTTCGAAGTATGTCGAACCGACATTAGGGTCGAACGGGTACCTCCACACGAATACGAACTTCGTGAAAAATTCATAATGACCACAATAATGGTCAGGCATATACATCAAATATTGTTATTCATCAAATAGACAGTTATAAACAAAGCGATTATAATATACCGACCGCAAGGGACGACGTTGTTCGAAAGTACAGTTTAGGAATGACGGCCACAAAACTAAAAGAATGATAGCAGGCACACAAGACCTAAAATAACAGCAGACACGCAGGCCCTGAATAATAAATACAATCAAACTTCCTCCTCCCCATCGCTGCTGTCAGGGGGATAAAGGATCTTCCCATCAACGACTTGATTAAATGGGCCCTCCCCCTCGACCACTATCTCGACCCCGGGGTTCAAGATCTTGAGCTGCTCGACGACAGTGTTGAAGTCGTAGCCAAGGGTGTCAACCACGTCCTGTTCGAGCACGCAGATGCGAGAAATCAAATACTCCCTGGTCACCATGTTCTTCTCCGTTTCGGCTTCGTCCTCGGCCGATGTGACGATCCCCTCTAACTCCAAATTACGAGTGACCAGACGCTCGTTCTCCTTAGTGGCCGCCTCCAGTTGAGGCCTCAGCTCATTCAAATCCTTTAGAAGCCGAACCTGGGCCTCGAACTTCGACTCGTGGTTAAGGATATCACACTTCAACTTCTCATTTTTAGCCTTCAGCTTGTGGATTTTGGTGTAGGCCGTGTCAAGGGAGGCTTAAGCACTCGAGGACTCGTCGTTGAGCGAAAGGGCCGTCTCGAGCACCCTCATCATAGCGGCCACGTCCTTGGCCAAGTGCTTCCGGTGAACCTCCTTGTCTTCAGTCAAGATTGTCTCCCTCTCTTCCTCGCACACGCCGATGGGGTTCTCCTCGCTGAAGAGGTCGTGATTTAGATAGCAATAAGGCAATACGAAAACCCCCGCGGGCATTTTTTCACCCCCGGGCGTTATGCCCACAGCGTTATCTACACGTTTCCTCTTAGCCACGGGCTCGTTGACGGGAATCTAGGCCAGATCAGTAGAAGAAGCAGGATTTTTTTATGAGGAAGGGGAACCATTGGCCCGATCGACAAACTTGGCCTGTTCCTGAAGCTGGGTGACTCTGTTTCATGGTCCAGAAATGGATGCATTTTTGGGCCTCAGCTTCAACAGACGCTCAGAAAGAGATGCCATTCGACCTGCAATAAAAAAGAATCGTTAGTCGAGTTGGAAAAATAAAAAACAGGGCAAGCACGTCCCCGCACTAAAAAGGAGACAATTAACGGCTACGCCTTACCCAAAAGCCTCATGGCTTCCCCATTCGAGGAGCACTCGAGCAAGGCCTTAGTGTTGATCAACTTATTGACTAAGAGATACTCCCCCTCGTCGTCGAACAACAGATTGTTGTTTACGTCCATGCACTTCATGGGGGAGAAACTTTTAACATAAGCCGACAACTTCTTGTACGAAAGCTGGTCTTGGGCGTCCAAGTCCTCGGGTTTCACTGCATAGTATTCAGGCCTTTGTTCATAATGCTTCCACTGCCATTCGAGCGGGAATCTGGCCATAAGTCGGGTAACTGGCCGCCCGTCCTCCACCTCTTCCACACGGGTATAGAGAGAATCTATAGTCGCGTCCGTCATGGGCTTCACGACGAAGTACCTCTCTTTAAAATTTTGGACAGACTCCAGAAAAAGTCGGAAGAGTTTCCCGAACTGCTTGGAGGATACCCACGCCTGCCCCCCTCGGACAGATTGTCTTTGTAGGTGAAAGATGCAGAAAAAAGGGGCAGTATGGCGCCTATCCCCAGGTACTGGCAGACTAGCTCAAACGCTCACATAAACGCCAACGCATTTGGATGAAGATGGGAAGGCGCCAACTGAAGCCATTGGAAAACCCCGACCTATAAATCATTAAAGGGCAGGCGCATCCTCGCCTCTTTGAAAGCAAATTCATACATGGGGAACCGTTTTCCCGAATACGTCGAGCATATCCTTCGGTCCCGATGGGGAATTTGGAGCATCCAATTAGCCAGGGCCCATTCTGCGTGTTCTTTCGGATAATTGAACGCATTTGTCACATCCTGTGAAAAGCACGATCATTTACCCCGGGGCTCAGGAGCAACCTAAGCCAAAGGGTCCTTGTCGGTACGGGTGTGATACGGTGGGAGAACTGACTTGAGGTTTTGCGCTTGTCTTCGCAAATGTTTCGGTTGAGCAAGATTCGCCACCGACTTTTTATTTTATCCTAAGGAAAGGTTAAAAAGCACAGCAAAAACCTTTGAGATGTTTTCTTGGGTTCGGGGAGTAGATTATAGAAAGGGAAGGTATTATCACCCTTTTTATCCATGGTTATCCATGGGCTCTTAGTTACTTGCTTAGATCACTTGCCTTGCATTTTCAATTGTTTGAAATGGTGCTTTGTGTGTGGGTTTGAAAATGTTTTGAAAAGAGGCCATTTGTTGTGGCAACCTTTGTAATGATCCATGTTTGAATGTATACAAAGGTGTACTTATCTTTTGAAAAGTTTTCAATTTTTTTGGAAGTTGTTTTGAAAGGGTTTTTGAAAGTGTTGTGGAGTGTGGTTTTGAAAAGTAGGCAAGTGTGTTTTGCAAGTTTGATCAAGTAACTAAGAGTTGTCTACCCCTAAATTTCTCAAAGATCTTTCCTATGTTTTTAACCCTTTTAACAATTTTGTTCCACCATTGTATTTGGTGGACAATCTTGTATTAGGATGTTAACGGGACGGGTGCGGGTCATCGTTTAGACCATGATTGCAATAGTGCCAAGTGTCTTTGGCAATTTTTCCTTTAAGGGACTTGATCATTTTTAGGCAACTTTCGAAAGCGTCATCGAGGGACTATGATCATTTGATATTGTTTTGTTTTGCCAAAAACACTCAACATGCAACATGGCCCATTTATTGAAGGCAACAAGTGGAGTAACCCTAGGGGTGCAAGTGTGATTGGTGTTGTCCATTTTCATACTTTTTGTCTTTTGTTTAGTCAAGCTATTTGTTGTTTGATTTGCATACAAACCCCTAAGTCTATCATGGCGTCTTTAGAAAGCTTTAAGGTGCGGAAAATAAAATCTTAAATTATTACAACATAATTATGGGATAGGGGGTACAAATGTTCAAATGAGGATATTTAGCAAGAAATTAAAATCTAAGCTATTACATCCAAATTGAATATTCAAAGATTAATTGTACAATAATTAAGTAAATAAATATGAAAAAAATGTATTTTATGCACAAAAATGGTTTTTATATGTATGGGAAAGTATCTTTTTATGTGAAATATAAACAAAAAATTAAAAGAATCAATTTTTGGATATTTTGTGTTTTTTAGGGCAAAACCCTAATTTTCTAAATAATAATATTTATCAATTATATTATATACAATATTTATTAATTATATACAAAAATAAATAAAAGAGAAGTATATTGTAAAAAAGTAATTTTTGAGGTCAAATATTAATAAAGATAAAAAATGTATTATTTTTATATTTATCCTAAATATTTAATAAAAGATAGATAAGTATTTATATTATTTACTAAATATATTAAATATGTACAAAAATAAAAATATTTATTATTTACAAAAAAAAAGTATATTTTTGGAAAATGTTTTCAAAAGATAAAATAAAATAAAATCAGAAAATAAAAATGTATTTGTATTATTTTTAGTATTTTAAATAAAAGTATATATATATATTTATTTACATATGGAACTAAATGAAACAAATAAATACCAAATAAAATGCAAAAAATGTGAGAAAAATATTTTTTAGTGTTTTTCCATGCTTGAATAAAAATATAAAATCAGAATCAAAAAGAAAAACTCAAAAATGACAAATATATCATACAATGGGCCTGGGGTGTATGTGAAATAAAGTGGTGCAAACAGAAAAATGAACCAAGCCCAGCCCAAAAGGAGTTGTCTTCAACCTCCAGCATCATTAAAACAAAAAACGCGAGTTCTTCCTCCATCTCTGCAAACTCTTGATTCCTTGACTTTTAACAAAAACTCACAACACAAACATTATAGAGCATCATGTCACGAGTTCATACATATAAAAAACTTGATCTAACTCTCAGAAATGAGAGAGAATTTCTTCTCCCCCAATTTCTGACCTAAGTTTTTTCTAATGTTCAGGTTCCAAATTCTCTTAACACACACAATATAAATGAAAAGTAATGATATGGGTAGCTTCAGGGCCATGAGTAGGACATAACTTCTTCACAAACCTAAGCCTAAATATGCTTGGATAGAGAGATAGAAGTTCAAACTTTTACCTGTTCAGCTTGAATCGTGTGCAACAATGGAGGCACTTTCAATGCAATGTGAGGACTTGTACAGCTTGCTTGAAGTTCAAGGATGCTTCTCCAACCTCTAGCTTGCTTTGAAACTAGCTGAATCGAGCTATGGAAGTTCACCTGCAAAGTTGAAAACTGAAAAATGGAAAATGATGTTAGGGATGTTACAATTTGTGTTCAATGCTTGGGATAGCTTCAGTAGGTGATATGGAACATGTTTGAACTCTTTTTGGCCAAAGTGCACGAGTGGAAAGGTTTATAGAAGTCAAGTTGCAGAAGGGACTCTATTTTTTGCAGTAGGATGGTGTTTCTGTGAATGAGGAGGTATTGAAGGTGGTTAGGTCGTGCCTTAGGTCAGTTATGAAGTATGCAATGTGTTCACAATGTTTGCTTTGGCTAGTTGTTACAGGAATGAGAGATGTGTTTAGTTTTGCAAAGTTTCTTCCTTGATAAGCAAAGTTTGTCAAGTTGGGTTATAGGCCAAGGCAGGTCCCTCAAGCATGCTGCATAATTTCTCCTTGATCAGTGGGATTAGTCCATAAACTTGTGACTCCAAGATCTGCTTGTACTTCCAAGATATGGACTTTGACATAAAGTCATGCTTTTTCAAAATAACAAACTTGCTTTTTCCAAATATGGCTTGATTTTGTGTGTATTGTCCAAATGCACAAAATAACACTCTAACACAAAGGATATGCATTTAATTATTGAGTAAGAAAGGGATTAGAGGCCTGTAATCTAGCTTGTACAAGCTGATTTCAAAAATGCCCATGTTATGAATATGCATTTGGTCATGAACAAAAGTGACTTTTGCCCAACTTTGCCAATTCGATTCTCCCTAACCACAAGGGTGTTTGAGAAGTTCTTGGACAATTTGGAAAGCTTGGAATGTGTACTATAATCCATCTTTTTAATGCAAGTTGAAATTCCATGTGGAAGCATGTGAAAAGTGGCCATGAAGTTAGGCAAAAATCCTGCTTAAAATAGGTCAAAAAATTTCTAAGTTAAGAATGTTTTGCACCCTTGTTCCAAAAATCATAACTTGAGTTACAAGATTCTTTTGAGGAAACTTTGTGAATCAAAGTTATAGATTTTGCAATGGACTACAACTTTCATGTTTTGAGTTTTGCTTGAATCCAAATTTATCTTGATGAAAAAATGGGACAAAGTTAGGAAAAAATTAGGAAATTTCATAACTTAGAAAATTTCTAAGTTATGAAATTTCTTCATTTCAAACCCTAATTTGTAATTTTTGATTTCTTGATGAACAAGTTTCATAATTTGACATGTCTTTGTGAAAAATAAATCTTGACACTTGATTTTGATCAAAAAGTCAAAGTTTGACTTTTCAATATACAGTCAAATCTTGATCAGTTGACTGGAAAAATCATCTGTCAATCTTGTGCATTTGAGATCTTTTGAACTTGTTGAACATGTCAAGACAATTCCATTTAGTCCTTGAGTCCATATGTGAGCTTGAATTTCCATTGGTTAGGTCAAACAGTCAAAAATTGCCTTTGTGCAGTCAAAACCCTAAAAATGACCATTTTGCCCTTTTGGTGATCTAATCAAATTTCTTGTGGAATTGTGATCCAAACTTGATCAAATGGTCCATATGAGTTCATAATGTTGATTCGGGTCAAAAATCATGAGGTTTGACTGTCAATTGACCACAGTTGACTTTTTCCCCAATACAGTTGATTTTTGGGTCAACTGTCCAATTGACTGGGCAAATATTGGAATCAAGGCTTGAAACTTGGTATGGATAAACTTGTGAGTCCAACATGAAGCATGAAAGTCACTTTGGGCCTTTTAGGTCAAAACATCTTTGTGCAAACTCAAACCCTGATTTGGGTCAACAGTGCAAGGAGGAGTCTTGAGCAGAGCAAACCCTAACTTGATCTTGAGCTCCAAGGGTCTTGTAGTGAGAAAATATTGATGAAATGGGAGGGCAAATTTTGGGGTACAACAGTTGCCCCTGTTCAATCTTCTTAGACCTGAGGATGTAGATTGGCTTGTGTGCCTTTCGTGATCCGAAGGTGGAAGATGATTGAACACTAAAGTGCCCAGAAATTTGCACTTGCATGCTGGAGTATTTGCAATGTGATGTCGGGAATGGGCTTATAGATGCCATTTGGAGAGATGGTGGATAGGAGGATGGGCTTATAGATGCCATCTGGAGACGTGACAGAACCTTGTCGGGAATGGGCTTATAGATGCCATTTGGAAGTGTTGATCGCGTAAGAGATTCCTTAGCGAGAACTTGCGTATTTTGAGAAAGGAAGATGGTTTCCTGGCTTGTTACAGGTGTTTATCTTCAAACTCTTCATGCAGATATGCCCTGGCTAGGTACAGGTATCGAATCTACAATTAGTTGCTCACAGACGTGCCCTGGCTAGATACAGGAATCGAATCTGGAACTTCAAAAGGTTGCTTACAGACGTGCCCTGGCTGGATACAGGTATCGAATTCCTAAACTATTCATGCAGATATGCCTTGGCTAGATACAGGTGTCGAATCCATAATCAAATACTCACAGATATGCCCTGGCTGGATACAGGAATCGAATCTGGAATTTGTCGTCTACAGATATGCCCTGGCTGGATACAGGTATCGAATCTAGAATTTGTCGTCTACAGATATGCCCTGGCTGGATGCAGGTATCGAATCTGGAATTTGTCGTCTACAGATATGCCCTGGCTGGATGCAGGTATCGAATCTGGAATTTGTCGTCTACAGATATGCCCTGGCTGGATGCAAGTATCGAATCTGGAATTTGATCACTCACAGATATGCCCTGGCTAGATACAGGAATTGAATCTGGAATTGTGACAGTTGATAGTAATCATCTTCGGATTGTCCTTTTTTCCCTGAAAAGGCAAAACATCAGTTGTATGCAATGCATGATGTCATGATGTTTTTCAAGAATAAATGAGATTGTGTGATATGATGCGTATATGCATGCGTCATGGTGTATGATAATGTGATGAATGTATTTTTGTCTAGGAAAATAAATCCTTGACGAAGGCTGGGAAATCAAATTTTGGGATGATGTTGAAGAGTGGAGTTCTTCGTTTCCGCTGGGGATGATGGTTGCAAGAATAAACTGGTAGGAGAAAATGACTCTGTTGGGGAATAAACTTGTTGGAGAGATTACTCTGCGGGGAATTACTCTGTGGGAAGAGATACTTTGCTGAGGTTTTGATGAGAGATCCGCTGGGGATTCCACTGATAAGTTATGTTGGGGAATTTGATGAACTCCGATGGGGAATAGGAAGAACTTCGTCGAGGACGATCTTTCCGTGGTAATTAGCTGAGGATAACCCAGTTATACCCTGGTGGGGAAATAACCTTTGAATAAAGTCGGGGAGAGACGTATGTACTCTGCAGGTGATAAGCTTCCAGAATCTACTGGGGATATGGATTCCACTGGGGTGTCTGTATTCCGCCGGGGAACAATCTTATATTAAGACTGTCGGGGATGCTTGCTGAGGAATGTCTATACTCCGCTGGGGAATGTTGAGATCTTCTGGGGATACCCAACTTCCTTAAGGCTGACAGTAGACTAACTCTGCTTGGGGAGAGTACCGCTGACTTGCTAGGGGAATATTGTGCCTTTTCAGGGCTGATGGGGGACCAACTCTTCCTGGGGAGAGTATTGCTGACTCTTGTCTTACTCTGTGGGGAGTTGAGGTAACTTGGTTACATTCTTCAGCCGAACCTACCTTAGTACCTTGTGAAGGGGTGAAAAACACAAGAAGGGGGGGTTGAATTGTAAAACTGGAAACTTAAAGCAAATGACAAGATATTTTTATCCTAGTTCGTTTGATCTCAAACTACTCCAGTCCACCCGTCAAGGTGATTTCGCCTCTCTCCAACGAGGTCTTAATTCACTATATTCAACTGAATACAAATCTGCTTTAACAACTGCTAAAGCCTTCTTGATTCAAACCACAATCCGGTTTGTCAAGGCAACACTTTCTTACAAAGGTATAAAGTAATGTGTGTGAATGTTTTCTACAAAACTATATCACAACTGTGATGTTTACACAAATTAAGCTTAGAATACTAGGATGCTAAACACTAATGGAGTATCAGAGTTTGTTGGTTTAGCAAAACTGGTAGATGAAGATTATTGATCAGCTTTGTTTCGTGTAGAGAGTTTGGAAGCATTAGCCATTATAATCTTCGAAGCTTGGTTTATATAGCACTTGAGAAGATGAACGTTGAAGCAAATATTCTTGATTCAATGCTAATAACAAGCTTTCCTTTTTGAGCAGATCTTGTCTGGAATGAAGCCGTTGGAATTGATTAGCGTTCAATGCACAGTACCGTTGCTTCTTCAATGCACGTTCTGGCTTGGCTCATTCTGATTCTGCTTCGCTGCTGATGAACTATTGATTCTGTATCAGAGTGTTTACGCGCAGTTCTGTTCATCAAGCTTCAGCATGTGCGTGAGTTGATCATCTGATCTTCACGTTCTGATTCAGCAACTTCTGATGCTGGTGTATCAAATCAAGTTCTGATGCTGATGAAGTGATCTTGCATATTTTAATCAGCATATCTGCAAGTCAGAGCATAGTATTTTTAGGCAGCATATAATTCAATCATGAAACATTTAAATACTATGTCTTTTCATTTTGTTATCATCAAAACTTAAATATAGGGTACTAGATTCAAACATTGTTCTAACAATCTCCCCCTTTTTGATGATGACAAAAACTAGATATTTTAAATGAAAAAATAACGTGAAAAGTATCTGGGAAATGTTTCAGAGTTAAGAAGTAAAGAGAAATCAGAGTTTAAGAGATACTCCCCCTGAGTTTGTTACTTCCCTTTGATATGCGTGACTTATCAGAGAGCAGAGCTTCAGAGCTTTTCCTGTCAGAGCTTTGCTTCGGATCAGAGTGTTAGGACGATCAGAGCTTCATATATCAGAACTTCATATTTGATCAGAGCAACATGAGCTTCTACATTTTGATCAGAGCATCTAGCTTCTAGTCTTCATGAGCTTCCTTGTGCCTGTAGACTTAAAAACAAAACAAAAAAAAACATTTCAAGTAATAGAGTTAGAATGTTTGAGAATTTCTGTCTAGTTAGCCGTTATTGATTTTAAATATCATTCTTGTTCTCCCCCTTTTTGTCAGCAATCAAAAAGTGCTGGTGATGTGTAAAAACACTTAAGATCAGAAAAACAAATTATATAAAAATAGTTCATGATCAGAGCAAAATAGCGTTACAAAACATAGTCAAAACAATACATCAGAAAATGAAGAAAACATAGAGAATGTCATGCATGAAAAAATTTTAAGGTTGTGGGGGCATGCGTGAGAACAGGCTTTCCAGCATTGCTTGAATCTTTTCAGAAGTTTCATTCTGCTTCTGAACCATATTGACAACAGTGTCAATCTTGCTGTCCTGTACATTCATTCTTGCTTCCATCTTCTGATCATTCTCTTCCATCCGCTGCTGGAGACGCAAGTCATTCAGCCTTAATTCTTCCAGAGCCTGCCTGTCCAAGGCAGCTTGAGAACTTTCAGCAGGAGGAAGCTTCTCAGAACTTTCAGCTACATCTTCTGCTGGATTTTCTTCCTGAAGGGTCTTGTCTTCTTCTGATGGTTGCACCTGTGCAGCTTGCTCTTTCTCAGACCAGGATTCACTGTCCAGAGGGAGCACAACTTCTTGAGGCAGCTGACTCTCAACTTCCTTCAGCAGCTTGCTAAAGTTCTGTTGAGCCTGCTCATAGTTGACGTCCTGCAGCTTGAGGGCTTCAGCACGAACCCATACTCTGAACTGTGACCAGAGCTGATCAGAAGCAGCTGGGTCGATCATCCCCGGACAGACTTGCTTCAACGAAGCAATCCATTGCAGCATACCTGTTTCAAAATTCAAGATACCAGAGCCAACATCTGGTTGCTTTGGTATGGGTATGGCAATTTTGTGTCTTAGATCAGCAAGACGTTCAAGACTTGTTAAGTCAATGAAAGTTCTGCTGGGGTTTTCAGATGATTGGTTTTCAGAGGTTGTTTGTTTTGTAGGAGGGTTATCAGAGTCAGAGGATATTTCTATTGGAGTGGTTGGAGTTTTTGGAGGGGTTGATTCCTATGATGATGGCAACTGGGGCCTGACAATGGTGGTTCCACATGGCAACTGGATTGCCAGCGGTGAAGGTTGAGGTGAGTGGGGATCAGAATGATGAGGAGAAGGGGTTTCATAGCGTTGAAACTCTGTTTGTGGTGAGGGTGGATTATTTTCTGGTTGAGGAGGTGGAATCTCTGATTGCTCAGGGATCAGAGGTTCTTCTGTGAGAGGTTGTTGTTGTTGTGGTTCTGATTCTGGTTGAATTTCTGATTCAGGTTGTTGTTGTATTTCTGGTTCAGGTTGTGGAGGAGGAATATTTGGTGGTTCAGAATGAGGTTGAACAGAAGCATGTTCACGCTCAATATCAGCTAGCACTCTATCTAGTGCTGGTGTTGTTGAAACAGTTGGTTGTTTGGTAATTTTGATTCTGGGTCTTCTGAGTAGTAAGGCCTCAGAAGGGTCTTCTGGTATGGTTTCATCAATGGTAGGGATTGGGATGGATATTCTGTGAGAAGTTTGAGGAGGGGCAGCAGATGTTGGAATAGTAGATGAAATTGAAATAGGGGCAGCAGATGAATTACCTCGTTTCTTTGGAGTCTGATGAGATGATCCTTCTGCTTTCCTCTTCTTTGTCTTCTTCTGAGTCACTTCAGGCTGGACTTGACTCAGATCCTTGATCTTCAGCTTTGAACCTGCATCTTCTTCCTTGAATGAATCTGGATACTTGAGAAACATATCAGGTTGGGATTCCATTTCAGAAAATCTTGGGAAATTACTCAGAGGCACTCTTCTTCTGGAGATGTCAGCAGTTGAAGAAGCTCTGGGTTCCTTCCTGATATTTTCTATCAGCTTCATCTTTTTCAGGTTCTTAGCGTTCAGCGGTTTTCCAACAGTTGGTTCCATAGTGCCCAGCACTTTAGCTTCGCTCAGATAATCTATCAGATTATTCTCTGTCAGAATATCTGATATGAGCCTCCCAAACGGTATCCAGTCCCTTTTGGTCCTTTCTTCTTCTCTAGTCTCTTTCACACTAGTCTTCAGATGGTTGAACAGGAAGTGTGCCAGATTGATCTTCACCCTCTGATCAATAAAGTAGATCAGAAATTGCTGATCCACGTTTATATAATCAGGAGAGCTTGTTGGCTTCCTGTGATTGAAACAGCCCAGAACAATCTTGGCCCATACTCTGCAGTGATCCTTCAGATCCTTAATTTTGTTGCTGGGAAATCCAAGAGTGAAAATGCAGTTTGCTACCACACCTATATCAGGGCATCTGTCAGCCATGTCCACACAACGGACTCCACCACAACTTTGACCAATTAACCTAGCAATGAGGTCTTCAGAAATTATTATCTTCTTTCCCATGACAGAAGAGATGACTAGATGTTTATGAATCTTGGCGTGAATCCAAAATTCCTTGACAAGCTCTGGGAAAGTTGGTCCAACCAACCTATCGAAATACCTCTCCCACTTTTGAGCCTTGATTTCATCAGTTAGGTCAAATCCATTTTCCTTCAAACTTTCGAAATCGACGATTAACTCAGAGAGAACCTCAAGATTCTTTACCGGTGTGAGAAGAGTTCTGGTAGGCACCTGATATTGCTCAGAAGTTTCTTTCTTCTGATTCCCTGCAGAAATGCTGGAGGATGCCATTGTTCTCACTGAAAAGCTTTTAAAAAAAGTTTTGAAGGAGATAAACTCAGAAATATGCAGAAAAAGTTTCAGAGATTATGAGAAAGCGTAAAGAATAAGAATGAAGAATAATGTGCTTAAATAGGTTTTCAAAAATTATTTTGAAAAATTAAACGTTTTTTTTTTAAGAGAGAGAAAAAAATAATGATTGCCATTAACAAGCGTGATTACTCTGCATTAAATGCTTGCTGATTTTGTGGGATTTGAGAAAGATACTTAAAAACGGTTACCAGACATGTGTCTCAATGCACCCAATCAGCGCTTTCCTTTCTCAGAAGCGTGCACGCGTTCTGCTTCAGGGATTTGCTGATGATTGGATGACACTTGTTTGATGTAGTGATCAGCACGTCTGTATTTGAGATTAGACTCTCAGATCTTTAGACTTGCATCTGATACAATCTGCATGTTCTATCTTTCTGAAAGGAGATTGATCAGAAGTTCACAGTAATATAATTACATTCTGAAGATAAATACATGGAATTAAAACATTTTCATTCTGGGCATACTTTCATGCTGAGATGTTTCAGAATGAAATTGAACCTATCTTCTGAAAGGGGTTTAGTAAAGATATCAGCCCATTGATGGTCTGTATCTATAAATTTTAAGTTTAAAATACCTTTCTGAATATAGTCCCTAATGAAATGATGTTTTATTTCTATATGCTTAGCTCTAGAATGTAAAATAGGATTCTTACTTAAGCAAATAGCAGAAGTATTATCACAAAGAATAGGAATGTTACTCTCAAAAATCTGGAAGTCTTCAAGCTGACTTTTCATCCAGAGCATCTGTGTGCTACATCCAGCTGCTGCTATGTACTCAGCTTCTGCTGTTGACAGAGCAATTGTTGATTGCCTTTTGCTGGACCACGAGATCAGATTTTCTCCCAGAAACTGGCAGCTTCCAGAAGTACTTTTACGTTCCACTCTGTCTCCAGCAAAATCAGCATCACAGTAGCCTACTAAGCTGTAATCACTAGATTTTCTATAAAACAAACCCAGATTAGTAGTACCTTTCAGATACTTGAAAATTCGCTTAACAGCTGTTAAGTGAGATTCTCTAGGATCTGATTGGAATCTAGCACAAATACATACGCTGAATAAAATATCAGGTCTTGAAGCAGTCAGATAAAGGAGAGAACCAATCATACCTCTGTAGACTTTCTGTTCTACGCTTTTGCTTACCTCTTCTCTTTCCAGAATGCACGTGGGATGCATTGGAATCTTTGATGGCTTACATTCTGAGAGGTCAAATTTCTTCAGAAGATCTCTGATGTATTTGCTCTGATGAATGTAAGTTCCCTCTGGAGTTTGATTAATCTGAATTCCTAGAAAGAATTTCAGTTCCCCCATGAGGCTCATCTCAAATTCTGCCTGCATACACTTAGCAAATTTTCTTCCAAGAGAAGGATTAGTAGAACCAAAAATAATATCATCAACATAAATTTGACAGACTAAAATGTCACTCTTAACTGTTTTACAGAATAGAGTAGTGTCCACTTTCCCTCTGGTGAATTCATTTTCAAGCAGAAAGTTACTTAGCCTTTCATACCAAGCTCTGGGAGCTTGTTTCAGACCATACAGTGACTTTTTCAGTTTGAAAACATGTTCTGGATGTTTTGTATTTTCAAAACCTGGGGGTTGGTGAACATAGACTTCTTCTTCTATATAACCATTTAAGAATGCACTCTTGACATCCATCTGATACAGAGTGATGCCTCTATTTACAGCAAATGAAATTAAAAGTCTGATAGATTCTAACCTGGCGACTGGGGCAAAGGTTTCTGTATAGTCTATCCCCTCTTGCTGACTATAACCTTGTGCAACCAGTCGTGCCTTGTTTCTGACGACTTCACCTTGTTCATTGAGCTTGTTTCTGAACACCCATCTTGTTCCAATGACGTTGAATCCTTTTGGTCTTGGAACGAGATCCCATACGTCGTTTCTGGTGAATTGATTCAGCTCTTCTTGCATTGCCAGAATCCAGTCATTGTCCAGAAGTGCTTCATCAATAGAAGAAGGCTCAATCAGAGACACAAGTCCCATAAGAGTTTCTTCAGAGTTTCTGAAGCTTGCTCTTGTTCTGATTGGATCTTCCTTTCTTCCTAGAATAGTCTCTTCTGGGTGATCCAAACTGCTTCTGGGTACTCTCTTCTGAGGTTGATCAGCAGCAGTTGTAGGATTTCTAGCATTGCTTCTTTCAGACGTTGAAGGAATGTCTGTGTTGAGAGCTTCTGATGACTTGTCTTCAGAACCTGCAAATTCAATTTCTATACCTGCAAGATTTTCATTCTGCTTTGACTTTTCAGAGTCAAGCTTGTCATCAAAATGAACACTGATTGATTCTTCCACAATCTGTGTTTCTGTATTGTATACTCTGTACCCTCTTGAGCGTTCAGAGTATCCTAACATAATACACTTCTGTGCCTTAGAATCAAACTTGTTCAAATAATTCTTAGTATTTAACATATAGCAAGTACATCCAAATGGATGAAAATACGAAATGTTGGGCTTTCTGTTCTTCCACAATTCATATGGAGTCTTTTCCAGAATAGGTCTTATTGAGATTCTATTCTGAATGTAGCACGCTGTGTTTATTGCCTCTGCCCAGAAAGTCTTAGCAACGTTTGTCTCGTTGATCATGGTTCTGGCCATTTCTTGCAATGTTCTGTTCTTTCGTTCTACAACTCCATTTTGTTGGGGAGTTCTAGGACAAGAGAAATCATGCAGAATGCCTTTGTCATTAAAGAATGACTCAAAATCTTTATTTTCAAATTCTCCACCATGATCACTTCTGACTTTAACGATTCTAAGATCTTTTTCATTCTGAACTTGGTTACAGAAGGTAACAAACACAGAGTGTGACTCGTCCTTGTGTCTTAAGAACTTTACCCATGTCCATCTGCTATAGTCATCTACGATTACTAACCCATACTTCTTGCCACTGACTGAAGCAGTTTTAACTGGTCCAAATAAGTCAATGTGCAGAAGTTCTAATGGCTTAGAGGTAGAAACAACATTTTTGGATTTAAAAGAAGGTTTTGCAAATATGCCTTTCTGACATGCTTCACACAGAGCATCTGAATTGAACTTCAAATTTGGAAGTCCTCTGACCAGATTGAGTTTGTTAATCTGAGATATTCTTCTCATACTAACATGCCCCAATCTTCTGTGCCAGATCCACTGCTCGTTGTTAACAGACAGAAGACATTTTACGTTCTGACTCTTTAGTTCAGAAAGTTTGATTTTGTAAATGTTGTTTTTCCTCTTACCATTAAACAGGATAGTCCCATCTTTCTGACTAACAGCTTTACATGATTTTTGATTAAAGATTATATCATAACCGTTATCACTTAATTGACTTATGGATAACAGGTTATGCATCAATCCATCAACTAGCAGAACATTATTAATAGAGGGAAGATTTCCGTTACCTACAGTTCCAGAGCCAATAATCTTTCCCCTCTGATTGCCTCCAAAACCAACGTGGCCTCCAGGCTTAAGTTCCAGGCTTTGGAACATATGCCTTCTTCCCGTCATGTGTCGTGAGCAGCCAGAGTCCAGGTACCATGACTGGTGTTTCTGACTTGCTGCTAAAGATATCTGCAACATGTATTATTTTATCCTTAGGTACCCAGATCTTCTTGGGTCCTGATTTGTTAGTTTTACCAAAACTCTGGTTGAATTTTGGTTTCACAAAGTGATTACTACTAGTATATTTGATGTCATGTGTGTGACCATACACAAAGTGTGAATTTAGAGGAGTGGGTTTAATAATTAAATCCATGACATTTTTAGGTGTAGGAACCTTACCTAGGTATCCTATTCCTTTCCTGCCGTTTCTGCTAACTCCATAGATCATTGAAGCCATTCTGCTTCTATCTATGCTTTTAGCAAGGAACTTCTGGAAACTATGATCATACTCCTTGATGATCTCATCAGCGTTGCTGGGAGTTTCAGAAATTGGTTCATTCTGAGAGTTTTGTAAAGAGTTTTCTAATTTTAAAATTTTATCTCTCAGCTCAGAGTTTTCCAATTTGAGACTCTCAGACTTATTAGAGTCAGATTCAAGAGTCCTTTTCAGGTCTCTGAATTTAGCTCTAATCTGCTGATAACGTTCCAGAATTTCATTGAGGCTTTCAGCAAGTTCAGCCTTTGTAAAATTAACAGCGAAGTTAGGGAATACCTCTTCTGTGTCTGATTCTGAGTCTGAGTCAGAAGCTTCACTGTCATCTGGAATGTTAGCCATGAGCGCTATGTTCGCCCTTTCATCATCTGATTCTGAGTCAGCTTCAGACGAGTCAGAGTCATCCCATGTGGCCATGAGACTTTTCTTCTTCTCTCTTCCAAACTTCTTTTTGGGCTTTTCCCTCTGAAGCTTTGGACAGTCACTCTTGTAGTGTCCTTGCTCATTGCACTCGTAGCAGATGATGTCCTTTGTATTTGGCTTCTTGCTACCAGAGGAGCCTTCAGATCTTCTGTATCCAGAGGAAGAATCTGTCCTTCTGTATCTGGAAGAAGACTCGTTCTGATCAGATCTTCTGGGATTCCTGAACTTCCTTTGTCTTTGCTTCCACAGTTGATTTACTCTTCTGGAGAGAAGGGAAAGCTCGTCTTCTTCTGATGAGGATCCATCAGATGTTTCTTCAACTGCCTGCAAAACTTTAGATTCAGATTTTCTGTTAGATTTTAAAGCTATAGGCTTACCTTGCTTCTGAGGCTCGTCAGCTTCTAGCTCTATCTCATGACTTCTGAGGGAGCTTATAAGTTCCTCCAGAGTGATTTTGTTGAGATCCTTTGCTAGCTTCAGAGCAGTAACCATAGGCCTCCACTGCTTTGGTAAACTTCTGATTATCTTCTTGACATGGTCAGCAGTAGAGTATCCTTTGTCCAGAACTTTGAGACCAGCTACCAGAATCTGGAATCTAGAGAACATAGTTTCAATGGATTCAGATTCTTCCATTTTAAACGCCTCATACTTCTGAATGAGCGCCAGAGCTTTTGTTTCTTTGACTTGAACGTTGCCCTCGTGCGTCATTCTGAGAGAATCAAAGATGTTCTTAGCTGTATCTCTGTTGGAGATCTTTTCATACTCAGTATATGAGATGGCACTGAGGAGGATGGTTCTGGCCTTATGGTGATTCTTGAAATCACGCTTTTGTTGATCAGTCATTGATTTTCTTTCAATCTTCTGACCAGTTGCATTCACAGGGTGCGTGTATCCATCTGTCACCATATCCCACAGATCAGCATCATGTGCTAGAAAGAAGCTTTCAATTCTATCTTTCCAGTAATCAAAGTTTTCTCCATCAAAGACTGGAGGTTTGCCGCTGAATCTGTCTCTGTCCTCATTGTTGTCATTGCTGAAATGAGAGTTGTTTCCTGCCATTGTGTTTTTCTGACGCTGGATCTTGTACTGACACGGTTAGGTGTTTTAGCTCAGAACCAGGCGCTCTGATGCCAATTGAAGGGGTGAAAAACACAAGAAGGGGGGGTTGAATTGTAAAACTGGAAACTTAAAGCAAATGACAAGATATTTTTATCCTGGTTCGTTTGATCTCAAACTACTCCAGTCCACCCGTCAAGGTGATTTCGCCTCTCTCCAACGAGGTCTTAATTCACTATATTCAACTGAATACAAATCTGCTTTAACAACTGCTAAAGCCTTCTTGATTCAAACCACAATCCGGTTTGTCAAGGCAACACTTTCTTACAAAGGTATAAAGTAATGTGTGTGAATGTTTTCTACAAAACTATATCACAACTGTGATGTTTACACAAATTAAGCTTAGAATACTAGGATGCTAAACACTAATGGAGTATCAGAGTTTGTTGGTTTAGCAAAACTGGTAGATGAAGATTATTGATCAGCTTTGTTTCGTGTAGAGAGTTTGGAAGCATTAGCCATTATAATCTTCGAAGCTTGGTTTATATAGCACTTGAGAAGATGAACGTTGAAGCAAATATTCTTGATTCAATGCTAATAACAAGCTTTCCTTTTTGAGCAGATCTTGTCTGGAATGAAGCCGTTGGAATTGATTAGCGTTCAATGCACAGTACCGTTGCTTCTTCAATGCACGTTCTGGCTTGGCTCATTCTGATTCTGCTTCGCTGCTGATGAACTATTGATTCTGTATCAGAGTGTTTACGCGCAATTCTGTTCATCAAGCTTCAGCATGTGCGTGAGTTGATCATCTGATCTTCACGTTCTGATTCAGCAACTTCTGATGCTGGGGTATCAAATCAAGTTCTGATGCTGATGAAGTGATCTTGCATATTTTAATCAGCATATCTGCAAGTCAGAGCATAGTATTTTTAGGCAGCATATAATTCAATCATGAAACATTTAAATACTATGTCTTTTCATTTTGTTATCATCAAAACTTAAATATAGGGTACTAGATTCAAACATTGTTCTAACACCTTGGTGGACAGAGCAACTAGATCGCTTAGACAATTCTTTACTGTCCCTGTTTCTGATGTCATCTGTAATTAGTCCTTTGTTTCTCATGCAAATATTCATGATTAGCAATTAATGTCAAATGCATATATCAAAAATGAACATTGGACGTTCTTTGCAAAACAAAACAGAAAAAGGAAAATAATTGGCAATTTGTATGGAAAAGTGAATTTGTATTGATTTTGAAATTTGCCTGTAAATAGGCGTTTTAAGTACAGGAGGCTGACATCCTAGTAAGAGAACGCCGCCGAGCAAAATAGAGTTTATACAATTTTGTGAAAAGGAAACAAAACAGCTATGTGAAAAAATAATCCCACTGGGTTCCAACTCTGCTATTGCCTTTATGTCTTCAAGCGTCTCATCACTTTGCTGCTTAGTTGAGGATGAAGTTGATTGATTGGCGTCGTCTGATCCCGATAGTTGATACCGAATTCTGGATGCAAGGTGATCCAATGAGACATAGTATTACGCTTTATCCCTAACTTTTGCCTGGACTGCCTTTTCGGGTTTTCAGTCCACCGGGATACCCATTTTTCCCAAGCCGCCTTTTCAGGTTTTCGACTTGTCGGGTGTACAGATTTTTTCATTTCGTCCCTTATTTTTGCCCGAACATTTTTGGTTCGCCGGGAAGCCCTTATTTTTGCCTAGGTGTGTCAACCTAGCGGGTCTTTAATTCATGCATAGTATCTTTTTACTATGTCTGTATTGGCGGGGTGAGGAAGATCGTCACCATCCATGGTGGTTAGAATCATAGCTCCTCCCGAGAAGATATGTTTAACCACAAATGGCCCTTCGTACGTAGGGGTCCATTTGCCCCTGGGATCACTTTGGGGAAGAATGATGCGCTTGATTACCAGGTCTCCGACTTGATACTCTTGTTGTCTGACCTTCTTGTTAAATGCCCTGATCATCCGTTTTTGGTACGTCTGACCATGACAAATAGCAGTGAGTCTCTTTTCGTCAATTAGGTTTAATTGATCAAGCCGAGTCTGGATCCAGTCATCTTCGCTCAAACCTGCATCCTTCATTATCCGGAGAGAGGGTATCTGGACTTCAATAGGCAAGACTGCCTCCATGCCATAAATATCCTGCCCGAAGGATTTTCTTTGCCATGGTATGTCCACTGGAATGCGTTCCAAAGGTACCTTCATGTAATTCTGCCATGATCTTTTCTGCTTCAGTCTTATCCATGCAACGCAGTAGGGTTGAATCATGGTTTCGCTTGTACAGAATGCCTTTGCTGAGGAAGAACTTTGCCGCAAACCTTCTCAGGAACTTCTTGTCGTTAACAGATGCACCCTCGGGATATTCTTGAGCTTCAAGGTACCTCTTCACTTCATGATACCATGGTTTTTCTGTTACCTCTTCGATCTCGAGATCGCAACAATGTGCAGGTTCATCCAACTTCCAAATAATGATCTAGGGCGCCTCGTTGTCCCATTTGACTTTGAACATAGAAGACATCGTAGCCACCGCGTCCGCTAACTGATTTTCCTCTATTGGGAAGTGTTCAAAGGTTGTCTCTTCGAAATGGGGAAGCAATGTCATCACGTACTCCTTGTAAGGAATAAGATTTGGGTGTTTTGTATCCCACTCGCCTTTGACCTGATTGATCACGAGAGCGGAATCTCCGAAGACACTCAAAAACTTGATCCTTAAGTCAATTGCAGCTTGAAGACCCATGATACATGCTTCATACTCTGCCATGTTGTTGGTGCAGTTGAAACATAGCCGAGCGGTGAGTGGAGTATGAGTGCCTTTAGGGGATATGATCACAGCGCCGATACCGTTACCCAAAGCGTTCGAGGCTCCGTCAAAGTGCATAGACCATCGAGATCCTTCCTCAGGTCTTTCATTCGGTCCAGGTACTTCACAATCAGTCACTACCATGATATCCTCGTCTGGAAATTCAAAGTTCATGGATTGGTAATCGTCCACTGCCTGATGTGCCAAATGGTCTGCCAATACACTTCCCTTGATTGCTTTTTGAGTCGTGTACTGGATGTCGTATTCTGTCAAGATCATCTGCCATCTTTCTATTCTTCCGGACAAGGCAGGCTTTTCGAATATGTACTTGATTGGGTCCATTTTTGAAATCAACAGAGTAGTCTGAGTCAACATATACTATCTCAGCCGGCGAGCAGCCCATACCAAAGCGCAGCAAGTTTTCTCGAGCAGTGAGTACCGGGTCTCATAGTCAGTAAACTTTTTGCTAAGGTAATAAATGACGTGTTCTTTTCGGCCAGACGCGTCATGCTGCCCCAGCACACACCCCATTGAGTTGTCCAGTACTGTCAAGTATAAGATTAGAGGTCTCCCTTCAACCGGTGGCATAAGAATGGGTAGTTCTTGTAGATACTCTTTGATTCTTTCGAAAGCAGCCTGACATTCATCGTTCCAACGTACCACTTGATCTTTCTTCAGCAGCTTGAAGATCGGTTCACAGGTAGCAATTAGATGCGAGATGAATCGGGCAATGTAGTTTAACCGTCCTAGAAATCCTCTGACTTCTTTCTCTGTCTTGGGAGTTGGCATCTCTTGTATGTCTTTCACTTTAGCAGGGTCCACTTGAATGCCTTTGTCACTTACGACGAAGCCTAGCAATTTTCCAGATCTCACCCAAAAGGGGCACTTGTTTGGGTTCAACCTCAGCTTGTACAACTTCAAACGGTCAAACAACTTCCGTAGATGGTCAAGGTGTTCTTCCTCATTTTGGGACCTTGCAATCATATCGTCGACGTATACCTCAATCTCATGGTGGATCATGTCATGAAATAAAGCAACCATGGCACGTTGGTAGGTTGCCCCAGCATTTTTCAACCCAAAAGGCATGACCTTGTAGCAAAAGGTGCCCCACTGAGTAACAAAAGTGGTCTTCTCCATGTCTTCAGAAGCCATCTTGATCTGATTACAACCGGAGAAGCCGTCCATGAAGGAGAATACTTTATGCTGAGCAGTGTTGTCAACCAGTACGTCGATATGAGGCAGAGGGAAATCATCCTTAGGGCTCGCCCTGTTCAAATCCCTATAATCAACAAACATTCGGACCTTACCATCCTTCTTCGGCACTGGAACCACGTTGGCAACCCACTGAGGGTAAGAATTCACTGCTAGAAACCCGACATCAAATTGTTTCATAACCTCAGCTTTGATTTTCTCGGACATTTCTAGACGCATACGGCGGACCTTCTGTTTTACCGGAGGGTATTCTTCCTTGGTAGGCAGGTGATGAACCACAATGTCGGTATTCAACCCAGGCATGTCTTCGTAAGACCAAGCAAAGATTTCCACATAGTCATGCAGCATCTGAATCAACCGTTGTTTCACACTGAGCTCTAGATTGGCACCAATCTTGACTTCCTTTCTGTCTGTCTCAGTACCCAGATTTACCGTTTACACTGGCTCTTCATGTGGCTGAATGGCCCTCTCTTCCTGGAGTAGTAGTCTTGCAAGTTCACCAGGCACTTCGCAATCATCTTCACCTTCATCTTTGGCTAAGTTGATCGGATTTTCGAAGTCATAACTGGCAGTAGCAGAGTCGTTACCAGTGAGATCCAGAGTGGATTGGAACCTGAATAAGTGAGTATGTGTAAATATAGCTGTTTTGCAATATATAATAAAGAAAGAAAAGGAGCGCCAAGATTTTGAAATGCAACAAACGTCCAATGTTTTTATTGATGATATATGAAAATGACACACAAAAGCCCTCACAAATGAAGCCACGGTGCCTCGGGTAAGACACCGAGCCATAAAAGTTTCAAAATATTGTCTATTACAAATTCAAAACAAAAGAGTTCATTACTGAGTGACAAAAGTAATAGGTGTGAAGTCTTTGGCAGTCCAGTTGCTTGGTCCACCGTCGGTTGTTGGGTAGATCCAGCTGTCGAATTCAGATTCCTCCACGTCGTCTTCAATAGCATTCACTCCCGAGTTGGTGATGAACACAAGAGGTTTTCCAATCCTTGCCTTACGAACAGCCCTCTGAGCTTCTGCAGTGAAGCCCAAACCAAACTTGTCAGTCTTTGGAGTGAAATCAGGAAGTCGGCACCAGTTTGCACACTCACCCTTCTCAATAACAGCCCGGGCATCCTTTAAGGAAGCTGTGATTGGTGGGAATAGAACTGACTGTTTTATAAGCTGGTTTCGCGAAATGTCGCGGTAAGCAAGAGTCACCACCGTCTTTTATGTTCTCCAACATGGAAAGGAAAAAAGCACAGCAAAATTCCTTATTCGAGAATGTTTCTCGGTTCGGGAGGTAGATTTATAGAAAGGGAAGGTGTTAGCACCCTTTCTATCCGTAGTTATCCACTGGCTCTTAGGTACTTGCTCTTATGTTTTCAAAATTTGTTTGCTTTTCAATTGTGTGTGGGTTTTGAAAAAGTTTCGTTTGAAAAGTTTCTAAGTAACTCTTGTATCTGTCCTCAAGAATGTATGAAAAATTTGTTTGAAAACTTTTAGAAAGTGTGAGGTGTGAAAAGTTGTTTTTGATTGTTTGAAGAGAGCAAGTAATTAAGAGAATCTACCTACTCTAAGGAATTAGGCTGTGTAAGAGTCCTTTAGATAGTGCTATCCCACCATTGAGAGGTAGGTAGCACCATCGTTGGAGGTGTTCGGGTCAATTCGATTAAGGGACATGTGTGGTCACCGAAGCAATGGTAGGACACCTGAGAAGTAACCCTAATGTCCTAGATCCTTTTATCCGAGGAAACCGTTTCGAGGCAACTGGATCTTTAGACAAAGGGCGACCTCTAAGACGTCCTATACTTGATGACCACGTTTCGAGGCAACCAGTGAGGCGTACCCTAGAAGTGGCATGTGCTTTGTGTGTTGTTTTCATGTTATGTTTATCTTGTACATGTTATTTGTGAGCTACGGATTAATTTTATTTACATACATTCTTTCATGCATTTAACAGTTAGGGGTGCGGAAAGTAAATTGCAGAAATATAAATTCTAACTATTACAAGGCGCGGGTCTATACATCGCCAAAAACAAAAACCCGTTTTTGAAAAGTAAATGCAGAAAATTAAGGAAAGCAATAAAATCATAATTACTATTACATCCTCTGTACAGTTACATGAATATAATCAGAATAAATAAATACGCGCGAAAGAATTAAATCGGGAACGTCCTAAGGGTTTTGACCCTTTTAAGAAAAGAATTGAATTTTTTTGTCCTTTTTTGGTGATTAAATGTAATTAATTACATAAAGCCTAATTACTAATTAATTAATTTATTAAAAGAAAATATTTTTGTATTTTTATGTTTTTATGAAATAAAGTAAACAAAAGAAATTAAAAAAAATGAAAGTAAAAGACCTAATTCTAAATTAATTTTACTTATTAAAAAATGTTAAAATTAAACTAATTAAACTAATTAATTTATTAGTATTTTATTTACAAAATAAGTTAACAAGTAAAAATGTTTTTTTTTTGGTTTTATTGTGAAAAATATTAATTGGTTAATTTTGGTGATAATAACAATAATTAAAAAAAGGTTAATAATTAAATTAGAAAATATAAAAAGGAAAAGAAAAAGAATAGACCAAGGGAGGGGGTATGGGCCCAATATGGAGGTGAAAATTGGAATCTGAGGCCCATTTGCACAAAGCCATGTTTGACTTTTGGAGATTATCCATGGTGTAGGTTGACCAGGAGTATGGTGCTCGTCCAATCCAAGCCTTTGGATCTGCTTCTGAGGGACACTTGGCAAGCTGATATGTGAGGTTTATAGTGCTCATCATTTGGAGACCTACACAAGAATGCGTTAGAAAAAATAACATGGAATTATGGGGGGACCTGGGAAAACTTACAGCGCGGTATGATGGACCTTAGGACGTGGCAAGGGTTGCTTTAGCTTTAGAGTATGGCAAAGAAGAGAGTCACGTTCTCCTTTTGGCCTGAAAATGCTTGCAACACTCCTTTTGATCTCACATTTTTTTTGACACTTTTTGGATTTTGCTCTGGCCGTTTGTACACACTCTCTAGGTCGTGAATGAGGCTTGCAAGGCTTGTATATATAGTAATGAGTGAGAAAAAGTCACATTTAGGAGCCTTTAACCATTGCAATTAAGCTTTGGATTTTGTCTTAACCACCATTAAAGGTCTTTCAAAGCTTGTTCAAAATTTGAATTTTCATGCCTAAATGAGCTTAGCACGAAATTGGTAGGTTGCAAATGCTTCATGAAGGCTATTCAAACCATAAGATACCATTTAATTAAATTTTTTAGATTTACTTGAATTATTATGGATTAAAATGAATTAAATCCATAAAAATAGAAAAATAATTATTTGGTCTTGAAATTGATCATGGGACACGTGGGTGGCATGACAAGGATGAATCAAGTGGAAAAAAGTGGGCCCTTTTGTCAAAAATTGAAGTTTCAAGGATAGTTGACTTTTGCCATTTCACAAAAATTTCCCAACTTCTCCAATGCATATCTTGCTCAATTTTGATCATATGAACATGTTCTTGGACATTTTGGAAAGGTCCTGAAGTCCTCTAACCAATGCCTTTGGTCCCATGTCATTTTGATTTACCAATCTCAAGTTATGTTCTTTGACTTAAAGTGCCTTTTTGTTGACTTTTGAAAATGACCTATAATGTTGAAATTGATAACTTTTTGTGAGAGCATTTCTTGGACTTGGAATGTGAAGATGAGTTGTAGGAAATGTCCTCCCCTTCAAGATGAGCATTGGATGGGATTTTTCTTATGAACCATGAAAAAGTTATGCCTTGGTCAAGTTACAGTTGACTTTTCAGTTGTCCAAAAATGGAAACTTTTGCATCTTGATGAATTTTGAGCCATGCTTGTAGAATCATGATCAAGACTTGATCAAATGATGATTGTGGCTTCAAAATAAGATGTTGACCAAAAAATTTGACTTTTGACTGCCAAATGACCATTTTACCCCTACAGTTGACTGTGAAGCAATTAGGGCTTTTGGCTGTGCAACTTGATGCTGTGAGTCTTGAAACTTGGCATGTAGATGCTTGACAATGTGTATAGGCCTATGGGACTTGATTGAGCCCTTGAAAACCTCAACTTCCTTGCAGGAACCAAAACCCTAATTTGACTGGCTTAGGAGGGTGGTTGACTGTGAAACCCTTGAGTAGACTTGAGCAAATTGAGATGATGCTTGTCAAAACTTTGAAGAATATGGGAGGGAAAATTTTGGGGTACAACAGTTGCCCCTGTTCAATCTTCTTAGACCTGAGGATGTAGATTGGCTTGTGTGCCTTTCGTGATCCGAGGGTGGAAGATGATTGAACACTAAAGTGCCCAGAAATTTGCACTCGCATAGTGAGGTGTCAGCAATGTGATGTCGGGAATGGGCTTACAGATGCCATTTGGAGAGATGATGGATAGGGGGATGGGCTTATAGATGCCATCTGGAAGTGTGACAGAACCTTGTCGGGAATGGGCTTATAGATGCCATTTGGAAAGATGGTATGGGAGGATGGGCTTATAGATGCCATCTGGAGATGTGACAGAACCTTGTCGGGAATGGGCTTATAGATGCCATTTGGATACTGTTGATAGGTGGATGGGCTTAGAGATGCCATCTGGAGGTGGTCTGTTGAACTGTAATTTTTGTAAGTTGAAAGAGGGAACCTGTGTAGGGTTGCCTGATGATGAGCTCGTGTAAAGCTGCACCTTGGAAAGAAGGACACCTGTGTAGGGTTGACTGATGATGAGCTCGTGTAAAACTGCATCTTGGAAAGAAGGACACCTGTGTAGGGTTGACTGATGATGAACTCGTGTAAAACTGCATCTTTGGAGGAAGGAAACATGTGTAGGGTTTCTGGGTGACGAGTTCGTGTAAAACTTCATCTTTTGGAAAGAGAGAACCTGTGTAGGGTTTTTTTTGGGATAAGTTCGTGTAAAACTTCTTGAGGAACCGGGGTAAGGTCACCTTGGGATAAATCCGTGTAAGACTTTGGGAGGAACCGGTGTAGGGTTACCTTGAGATAAGTTCATGTAAGACTTTTGGAGGAACCGGGGTCAGGTTACTGCAGGGTAAGTTCGTGTAAAACTTCTTGATGGACCGGGGTAAGGTCATCTTGAGATAAGTCTGTGTAAGACTTCTGGAGGAACCGGGGTAAGGTTACTGCAGGATAAGTTCGTGTAAAACTTCTTGATGAACCGGGGTAAGGTTATCTTGAGATAAGTCCGTGTAAGACTTTTGGAGGAACCGGGGTAAGGTTACTGCAGGGTAAGTTCGTGTAAAACTTCTTGATGAACCGGGGTAAGGTCATCTTGAGATAAGTCCGTGTAAGACTTCTGGAGGAACCGGGGTAAGGTTACTGCAGGATAAGTTCGTGTAAAACTTCTTGATGAACCGGGGTAAGGTTATCTTGAGATAAGTCCGTGTAAGACTTTTGGAGGAACCGGGGTAAGGTTACTACAGGGTAAGTTCGTGTAAAACTTCTTGATGAACCGGGGTAAGGTCATCTTGAGATAAGTCCGTGTAAGACTTCTAGAGTAACCGGGGTAAGGTTACTGTAGGATAAGTTCGAGTAAAACTTCTTGATGAACCGGGGTAAGGTTATCTTGAGATAAGTCCGTGTAAGACTTTTGGAGGAACCGGGGTAAGGTTACTGCAGGGTAAGTTCGTGTAAAACTTCTTGATGAACCGGGGTAAGGTCATCTTGAGATAAGTCCCTGTAAGACTTCTGGAGGAACCGAGGTAAGGTTACTGCAGGGTAAGTTCGTGTAAAACTTCTTGATGAACCGGGGTAAGGTCATCTTGAGATAAGTCCGTGTAAGACTTATGGAGGAACCGGGGTAAGGTTACTGCAGGATAAGTTCGTGTAAAACTTCTTGATGAACCGGGGTAAGGTCATCTTGAGATAAGTCCGTGTAAGACTTCTGGAGGAACCGGGGTAAGGTTACTGCAGGGTAAGTTCGTGTAAAACTTCTTGATGAACCGGGGTAAGGTTATCTTGAGATAAGTCCGTGTAAGACTTCTGGAGGAACCGGGGTAAGGTTACTACAGGATAAGTTCGTGTAAAACTTCTTGATGAACCGGGGTAAGGTTATCTTGAGGTAAGTCCGTGTAAGACTTCATCTGGAAGAAAAGGAACCGGTGTAGGGCTACTTTGATGATAAGTCCGTGTAAGACTTCATCTGAAAATTGAGAAGGAACCGGTGTAGGGTTGCCTGATGATGAGTTCGTGTAAAACTACATCTGAGGTTGAGAAGGAACCGGTGTAGGGTTGCCTGATAATGAGTTCGTGTAAAAACTACATCTGAGGTTGAGAAGGAACCGGTGTAGGGTTTCCTGTTGATGAGCCCGTGTAAGACTTCTTCTGAAAGAAAAGGAACCGGTGTAGGGTTGCCTGAGGATGATCAAGTAGATAATTGTCCTGTTTGGTTTCGGATATTAACCCATGATCAGTCGTCCACAGAATTTTCCTGGCTTGTTACCGGTGTTGATCTGGAACTATAAAGGTAGATGGTAATCATCTTTTGATTGACTTTTTTTTTTCTGAAAAGGCAAAGTATTAGTCATATGCAATGTCATGATGCATGAACTGCATGATTTTAAGATGTTCTCAAAAATAAATGAGATTTGTGTTGTATGATGCGTATGCATGCTATAATGTATGAAGATGTGATGTTTATGAATGTATTCTCGTCTAGGAAAATAAATCCTTGACGAATGTCGGGAGTTTGTTGAATCCTGGGCTGATGTTGAAGAGTAGAGTTCTTTATTTCCGCTGGGGATGATGGTTGCAAGAATAAACTGGTAGGAGAAGATGACTCCGTTGGGGAATAAACTTGTTGGAGAGATTACTCTGCGGGGAATTACTTTGTGGGAAGAGATACTTCGCTGAGGTTTGATGATAACTCCGTTGGGGATGCCATTGATAAGTTTTGTTGAGGGAACTGATGAACTCCGCTGGGGGGTAGGAAGAACTTCGCCGAGGACGATATTTCCGTGGTAATTGGCTGAGGATAACCCAGTTATAAGCCCTGGTGGGGAATAACCTTCTGAAATAAAGCCGGGGAGAAGCGTTCGTACTCTACAGGGGATAAGCTTCCAGAATCTACTGGGGATAAGCTTCCAGAGTCTACTGGGGAGGATGATTCAACTCTCTTGGGGAAACTCTTGGACTGTATTGGGGAATGGCTTCACTGGGGTGTCTGGTATTCCGCCGGGGAACAATCTTAGATCAAGACTGCCGGGGATGCTTGCTCAGGAACATCTGTATACTCCGCTGGGGAACATCGAGATCTTCTGGGGATACCCAACTTCCTTAAGGCTGATAGTAGACTAACTCTGCTTGGGGAGAGTGTTGCTGACTTGCTAGAGATATTGTTCCTTCTCGGGGCTGATTGGAGACCAACTTTGCTTGAGGAGAATTGTTGAATCTTGTTTTACTCGACGGGGAGTGAAGGTATCCTGGTCGTTCTTCAGCCGAACCTACCTTGGTACCTTGGTGGATAGAGCAACTAGATTGCTTAGACAATTCTTATTGCCCCAGTTTCTGTGGGAGAAGGTACCTGTGGAGGCCTTGATAACTGCCGATTGACAAATCTTCTTCGGGTAGGCAAGTGACGAGATGACGGGACATAGTCGTACGCTTTGATCCCTAACTTTTGCCTGGACCGCCCTTTCGGGTTTTCAGTCCACCGGGATACCCATTTTTGCCCAAGCCGCCTTTTCAGGTTTTCGACTTGTTCAGATTTTTTTATTTTCATCCCTTATTTTTGCCCGAACCCTTTTGGTTCACTAGGAAGCCCTTATTTTTGCCTAGGTGTGTCAACCTAGCGGGTCTTTGGTTGTGCGTAGTATTTTTTTTTACTATGCCCATGCTCTCAGGACGTAGGGAGTTGTCACTGTCGGTAGCATTGTGTTGACATACTACCAGAAGATGTCTGATCATGCAAGATTCGTTGCTGGAATTCATGCCCAATGCCCCAGTTGATTCAGATGGAGATCTTCCCCTGGCTATTTGGCATTTTGAGAGATTCTCTGAATCTTGACTTAACTACCCCAGATGATGGACAATGATCATGTCGTGCCCCTTGGTTGGAAGTGTTTCTCCCCTTGAGGTGATCCTTTTGTTGAGAAGGCGTTGTTCACTGGATATTCATCGTGCGAATTTCTCTACTGTTCGAACAAATAGTCATATGCAAACAATGTTATTTTAAGAATGCAAAGCTTATGTCTGTCTTGAAGTTTTTGAAAATGCATTTTTCAGTAAAACAAGCAAATTTTGTAAAATGTGATGTCAACTCAGTATTTTAAAGCAAGCCTTAAGGAGTCAGGATACCTTTCGTAACAGTATGCCTTCGAACTAACCCATGCTTCAGCTAGGACTTTTTAAGGGTTATAACGTGGCCTGGTTCATGGTTTAAGAAACAAAGGATAAAGGCTCAAATTATATTTGTACCCACCCGCTCTTCGTGATGTTCTTCAAACCTAAACTCAGTTGATCGTGCGTTAGACCTTGTTCGAGTCTTTGTCCTAATATTCCCATGATGGTTCGGATGTTGACATTTTATTTTGAATAGGCAGTCATTTCCTTGTTGATGGTTTGCAGGTCCTCTTTTCTTTTTGATTTCGTTATCCCTGTTTTTTGCCTGAACTGTTTCTTTTGTGATTACAGTCAGCGGGATGCCCCAGTTTTGTAAGTCTCCTTCATAGGTTTTGACTTATTGGGCTTTAGTTTCTAAAAGATAATGACTGCCTGTCTTTATGATTATTCAGAACCATCATTGTCTTTTGCTTTGTAAGGACTTCTTTGGTGCTATTCGCTGTGCACTTGGATCAACTGAGAGAACTACCCTACCCCGGGTTATAATTAAGGGTTTTAATTTTCGAAAAGAAAAACTCCTACTTCTTTGGCTCAAAGGGGGTTGACGAGGGATTATCTTCCTTATAACTCCAGTGTTTAGGAATTGAAACAATGCCTGTACCTCATCAGCAGGGTCTGTTCAAAAGCATACTGTAGATTATGGTATCGTTTTCGTCATCCTCCCTCAAGAGGCTTAGAATTATTAATTGAGAGTTGACATCAAAAAATGAAAGCAGTTTGAATATAGCGAATGAGAATATATTGATTCAAAACAGACATATGCGATGCATTGATAAAGTAAAAGAGTTTGACATGAACAAATGTTTGAACAATCAGAGAAAAATACAACTTGAACATTCGAATGAACAAAAGCTTCTTAGTTTGCACCAGTCATTTCAGATGGAAGATTCTCAGCAGAAGATTTTCATTTTCCCTCCCGGCATGAACTCCAGCACCCTTATGTCGATCAAGTCTTGGATCTTGTTCCTCAGGCTCCAACAGTCGTCAGTGTCATGTCCAGGACTGTCAGAATGGTAGGCACACCTTTCATCAGGATTGTACTTTAGGGAGGTTATGTTGAGCTTCTTAGGAGGATCCTTTAAAGCAATCAGCTTGACCTCCAACAAGCGTTTCAGTATTAGTGAGGATGGCACACCAGTCTCCGAGAAATGTCTTCCAGACGTATTTTGCTTACGCCAATTACCCTGTTGACGCTGGTGAGGTTGATGCTGGGCTTGTGACCCCGAAGCAAACTGGGGAGCTTTTCCCTTGTCTTCTTGCCCCACAGGTGGTTGAATGATGGCTTGCTCTTCAACGTTAGATGTTTGCCCCAGTTGTTATCCCGAAGCAGTTGGTTGACGAGAACTCTGAGCTCTCCTTATCTTTGAGATAAGTCTTGGATAAGAGCCATTTGCCCCAGCATCTGGGTTCTCATTACATCTACCTCAGCTTGCAGATGTTTCAGCTGTTCGTCATTGTCGTCTTCGGGACTCTTCCTGGCCAAATTCCCCATGAGGAGGGTTCTCAGCTCTTCCTGCCCCTTGGATAGATTTAGGAGGATCTCCCCGAACCGAGTCTCTTGAGCATGAAGATCCTGGTTGTCTTGTTGGGAAGCCATTGCTGAAATAAACAGCAAAGAAGGTAAGTGACCTGTCAAAAGGGTACCTGTTATGCAATGATATGTATGTATGCATGCAATTTTTTCAAGGATCTCGCGGGGTAAACAAGAACAATTGTTAGAACTTGAATTTCGTAGCTTGATTGAAGGAACTTCATGTTGTTGAGAGTCCTTCTTCAAGAGTCAAGGCTCACCATATCGAGTGCACTACGAAAAAAACAATTTTTGGCAGCGCATCTACGAAAGCGCTTTTAAGAGAAAGCACTTTCGTAGCCTTTAAAAAAAATTCGCTTAAAAAAAGCGCTTTTATAGGGTTTCCTACGAAAGCGCTTTTCAGAAAGCGCTTTCATAGGTATTTGAAATATCTAACCTACGAAAGCGCTTTTGAAAAGCGCTCTTATAGGTGGCCCTATAAAAGCGCTTTTGAAAAGCGCTCTGAAAGGGGGACCTACGAAAGCGCTTTCTAAAGCGCTCTTATATGGGGGACATACGAAAGCGCTTTTTACCTCAGAAACGCTCTCATATATGGGTCTTAGAAAGCGCTTTTAGAAGCGCTTTCGTAGGTTGTTTCCCTAAATACGAAATTTGCCCTCACTTGTTCATTTCTTCGTCTTCCTGTTCCTGTTTGTTCGTTTCTTGCTGTCGTTCCTGTTCCTGTTCCTGCCGCCGTTCTCTCATTCCTGCCGCCGTTCCTGTTCCTGTTCGTTCGTTTCTTCTTCCATTATCTGTTCACGAACAACAACCAACACACCATTCAGCGACGACGTACTCCCTCCGTGCTTCTTTCGTCACAACATACAACTAGCTCCATCCTGGCTTCCTGCTCCAGCCAACAATCTTCACCGTGACACCAGTCGTTGTAAGCATCACTATCATCTTTCTTTTGAGTTTCTTTTGGTATTTTCATGATACTGTTGGTGCTGATTTTGTTTTAAGATGTTAATGTTGAATTAGAAATAATTAAATTAGGTTAATAGTTTAATGTAAGCCATGTTATTTTCCTGAATGAGGACTTGTTGCTAACATTGTTGTTATTGGTGTTAAATTTGATACTCATATCGGTGTTAGTATTTTCTTTTATGGTTGTGTGAATATGAATGAGATTCTGAATAGTAATTGTGTTAATCTGATTTCAAATTGTTTTTGAAATAATCTCCATCTGTGTATGGAAGTTTGTTTCCTATTAGAATGCGGGCTTTAGGTGATATCTTATGATGTCAGCACCATTCTTAGGAGTATTTTGTGTGCTATTTTTCTTATGAGAAATACTACTTGATTTGAATTAATTTGAGTGAGTTTTTTGTTTCAATACCATAAAGTTTGAGTTTAACTCGAGTGATATTTTGACGTCGATGTCACTTTATCCGTATTGATTTTGAATAATAGAGTTTGGCTAATATCGATGTTCAAATTATGTTGAAGTGTTGATGTTAGTTATGAAATTGAGAACAATTAGTTAATTTTCTGTTAGAGTGAATAGTTGGGTTGTTAGTAGTTAAATTGGCTTTGGCAATAAGTTAAAACTTTGTTAGTAGTTAAATAGTTGGACTGTTAATAGTTGGATTGTTAGTAGTTGGATTGTTAATAATAAATAGCTGGACTGTTAGTAGCCGGACTCTCCCATCAATGATATCACAGTACCAACAATTTAAACTAGAATGACAAGTTTTTAAATTAAATTCTTAAAGAAAATAATAATAACAATTAACAATTTAATTGATCCATCATGTTTATATTAGTCTAATTAACATCATGATGATAATATATTAACAAGCAAATTATAGAGAAAAAAAATTGAAAATTAACTTGTGAATATATTGAGCAGAAAATAAAGGTTGTGAAAGGCTGTAAATGAAGAAGAGAAAAAGAAATAAGAATGAGTAGAATTCCAACTTTAGAAATCAGAAGTTATTCTACCTATGTATGAGATTCACCTACAAAAACCGAATGGCGTCAAATAATATATATGAGAATGAGTTCACAACTCACCTAATGTGTAAAACTATAACCACTACATTTTTTGTGAATTAAACTAAGAATTTCCATTCTTCTTCCTCGCAGCGTTTCCCGGCCTAGTTCGACGTACGACGCTCATTCTCCGCGTTTCTTAGAGTTCGAAACATCTGAGAGGTAACTTTCTTCCTCAAATTACTGGTATATATTGTGATGAATTTGTCTTAAATTGTCTTTCGTATGTTGCATTTTCTTGATACGGATTCATTCCGTGTATACTTTGCGTTTTGACAGAAACGCAGTATACTACTGTTTTGTGCACTAATTAGTTGATATGGATAAGACATGGATGTATTCCAATCGATTATCGAAAGACTACGAGAATGGTGTTTCCGAGTTTGTTAAGTTTGTTGTTGCGCACGCCAAAGACCCCAGTCGTATGACATGTCCCTGTTTGTATTGTTTTTATGGGAACCGGGTTGACGCAGTTCAGTTGGCATCGCATTTAATTCGGTATGGAATTGATAGGAGTTATACATGTTGGAATATGCATGGTGAGAAAAGTAACGGGAATGTTGAATCGGGGTATGCAAGGACCTATGTTTCAAATGATGATTGCACAGATACATACGATTATGATCGAGTCGAAGAAATTGCAGAAGCGCTTGAAGAAGATCTTAACGATTGTCCCAAAATGTTCGAGAGGTTGGTAAGCGATGCAGAGAAACCGTTGTATAATGGTTGTACAAAATTCACAAGATTGTCTGCGGTGTTAAAGTTGTACAACTTAAAAGCCGGCAATGGATGGTCGGATAAAAGTTTCACAGAGTTATTAGCCTTTATGAAAGATATGCTACCAGAGGATAATGTTCTTCCCAATCGAACGTATGAGGCCAAAAAGATGTTGTACTCCATTGGCATGAGCTATGATAAGATACATGCGTGTCCAAAAGATTGCGTTTTGTTTCGAAACGAGTATGCATTGTTAAATGAGTGTCCTAAATGCGGTGCCCCTCGATATAAGAAAAAGTTGTCTCCGGCAAAAGTCTTATGGTATTTTCCTATAATCCCGAGATTTAGACGGATGTATCGTAGTGAAACCGATTCAAGACACTTGACTTGGCATTCAGATGAAAGAATTATTGATGGAAATTTTCGACATCCGGCAGATTCTCCACAGTGGATGAAAATTGATAATGATTATCCTGAATTTGGAAAAGAAGCAAGAAACCTTTGCTTGGCATTGTCTACTGATGGAATGAACCCACACGGTATTCAAAGTATCTTGCATAGCACATGGCCTGTGATTCTTATGATTTATAACCTACCTCCATGGCTATGTATGAAGCGTAAGTACATGATGTTGTCTATGTTAATTTCTGGGCCTAAACAACCAGGAAATGACATAGACGTATACTTGGAACCATTAATCGAAGATTTGAAGATTTTGTGGGAGAACGGTGTGGAGGTTTATGATGGTTATAGGAAAGAAAGTTTCAACTTGAGGGCGATGTTGTTTGGAACAATTAACGATTTTCCAGCATACGGCAATCTATCCGGGTATAGCATTAAAGGTGAAAAAGCGTGTCCTGTTTGTGAAGACGGAACCGATACCATGCGATTGAAACTTTGTCAGAAGAATGTCTTTCTCGGTCATCGTAGATTCTTAACTTCTAAACATCAGTATCGTGGATAGAGAAAAGCGTTCAACGGAGATACCGAACAACGTAGAGCTCCGCCTGGTTTGACAGGTGATCAAATTTTTGAAAAGGTGAAAGATGTGAATATTCAGTTTGGCAAGCCTTTTGCACATAAAGTTGTCACAGGTGGGTGGAAGAAGAGGTCGATTTTTTTTGAATTGCCATATTAGAAATCTTTGTACGTAAGACATTTTCTTGATGTGATGCATATTGAAAAAAAAGTATTTGACAATGTTATTGGTACGTTACTCAATATAAAAGGGAAGTCTAAGGATGGCCTTAAATCAAGGGAGGACATGGTAGACATGGGAATAAGAACTGAACTGGGACCCGTGAAGAAAGGAAGACGGACATACCTACCACCTGCTGTTTACACTCTATCTAGAAAGGAGAAAAAATATTGTGTAAGTTTCTGAGTGAAGTTAAAGTTCCAGAAGGCTACTCATCGGATATTAGAAGACTTGTGTCTATGAAAGACCTCAAGTTAAAGAGTTTAAAGACGCATGATTGCCATGTTATAATGGAACATTTTCTACCGATAGGTATACGTTCTATTCTGCCAGAAAAGGTAAGAAGCGCAATAACTAAATTGTGTTTTTTCTTCAAGTCAATTTGCAGTAAGGTGATCGATCCTGAGATCTTGCCAACATTGCAAAAAGAAATAGTTGTTACTTTGTGTGAGCTTGAAATGTATTTTCCTCCCTCGTTTTTTGACATAATGGTTCATCTTGTCGTTCATCTTGTGAAAGAGACACAATTGTGCGGACTAGCTTATATGTGATGGATGTACCCTGCTGAACGTTATATGAAAATATTAAAAGGGTATGTGAAAAATCGGAGTCGACCAGAGGGTTGTATTACCGAAAGATACATTGTTGAAGAAGCGGTTGATTTTTGTACTGAATATTTGTCAAATGTTCAATCAATTGGACTCCCCAAATCTCATGTTGTTGAAAAAAAGAAGGTAAGAAGCTAATTGGAAATAAAGTTGTGACAGTATCAAGGGTCGAACGGGATCAAGTGCATTTGTATGTTCTGCACAATGAGATTGAGGTTGAGCCGTATGTTGAAATACACAAGGGTGTTCTTCGAGGTTTAAATTCGAATAGAAATGAGAATTGGATTGTACAAGAGCACAATCGAAGTTTCATACCATGGTTTAAGGAACATATTTATTCAAAGTATCATTCAGATCCCGCCTCAGTGACAGAAAGGTTGAGATGTTTAGCATATGGTCCAAGTTTGGTTGCGTTTTCTTATAGCACATACGCAATTAATGGATACACATTTTATACCAAAGAACAAGATGATAAAAGTACTGTGCAAAATAGTGGTGTCACCTTGGTAGCTGAAGCAATGCACATATCTAGTGTGAAGGACTTAAACCCGAAATTTGCAAATCTGTCGTATTTTGGGGTTATCGAGCGCATTTGGGTCTTTGATTACGAGAAATTTCAGATTCCTATATTCGGTTGCAAGTGGGTTGAAAATAATAATGGTATACGGATGGATAAGTCAGGATTTTTACAAGTGGATCTTAACAGGGCGGGGTACAAAGATGAGCCTTTCATTCTAGCCTCTCAAGCTAAACAAGTGTTCTATGTCACTGATCCGACAAGTACGAAATGGTCTATAGTGCTTTTCTCTAACAAAGTAATTGATGAAAAGATTGGAGACCAAGGCGATACTGGTGTTGACATTGAATCTTTTACCAGAAATGATCAAAACGAGAATGAATCATGCATTAGAAATGATCATAATGAGGGTATTTGGATCAATCCAACCGTCCGCGTTCTTAAGAGACGAGTAGAACATATTCCTACCAAGAAAAGAAAGAGATGTTAGTGAAAAATTATTCGGAAATGAAGCTACTGATTGATACGTAAGTGACATTATTCTAAATATTCGTTTGTGTTTATATATTTAATTATTTCAATGTCATTGTTCTAAATAAATATTTTAATTGTCATCAGTTCAATACAAGTATTCCGATGTCAAAGGGAAGCACGAGTACCACAGTCTAAATCAAACAACATTAATTGGATCAAAGTACAGGTATATAAATTTCAACAATTTTGCTTATAATATTTATGCTACTTGATAAATCAATAGATGTGTATAATCTTATTTGTTTTTATATGTAGTGCCCTCAACAACAAAACGGCATAGATTGCGGATACTTCGTTTTGAAGTTTATCAAAGAAATCATTCAAATGAATGAAATCGAGATTCCAATCACGGTATGGATTTATACTTTGTTTTATTACTTATCGGATTTTGCATATAATTTATTACATTAAACTAAATCATGCATATATTTTGTTTTGTAATGTAGTATTTTGATCAATACAATTGTCCATATTACTCGCCACGTCAATTGGAAGAACTCAAAGAGGAGTTGTGCCAATATTTTATTGAGCTAAGAATCTTATAATAAGGTACGAATACATTATTGTGTGAAAATTGGTTAATTATGAATATATTGTTTTGTGTATACAACACTGACCGTGTTATTATGTTCATATTGCAGGATCAGGACCTTGGATATATATGTAGATTAGGATTGATTTACTTAGTGTTATATAGCTGATTTCTTAGGGTGTATTTTGTTACGTTTAAAAACATGTTAATATTGAATTACCATGGTGTATATATATTTTGGATATGAATTGATTATAATGGTATATATATATATATATATATATATATATATATATATATATATATATATATATATATATATATATATATATATATATATATATATATATATATATATATATATATATATATATATATATATATATATATATATATATATATATATATATATATATATATATATATATATATATATAAAATATTTGGTATTTGAATTACATTTGGTATTTGGATTAAAACTAATATATATTGGTATTTCTAGATTAGATTGTAAAATACCGGTTTAAGAATTACAGGTTTGTTGCAAAAAAATGCAGGTTTAGAAATTTTTTAAATTTTAGATTTTTCAGTAGAAAACCTATGAAAGCGCTTTTAAGAAAAAAGCGCTCTCGTAGGCCTACCTATGAAAGCGCTTTTTGATTAAAAGCGCTTTCATAGGTAGGCCTACGAGAGCGCTTTTTTCTGAACAAAAAGCGCTCTTATAGGCCTACTTTAGATTGCCTGACACGCATTCTGAATACACCTATGAAAGCGCTTTTTCAGAAAAAAAGCGCTCTCGTAGGCCTACCTATGAAAGCGCTTTTTACCAAAAACGCTTTCATAGGTAGGCCTACGAGAGCGTTTTTTTCTGAACAAAAAGCGTTGCTAAAACCTTTAGCAGCGCCACCTACGAGAGCGCTTTTAAGCGCTTTTAAAGCCTAAAAAAAGCGCTTTCGTAGGTTATTTCTGGCATAGTGGTGGGTCATATCCCCTGACTCAAGTCATTAACCTTGGCTAGAGGAAAATAAATCCCCTTTACCCCTTGCTGGACATTTGATTCATCATGACCTGCATCACAAAACCCTTGAGGTCCTTGAAATGGATTAGTCCTTATGTAGGATGCATGCAATGGTATGATGGTATGCTATGCGTGGAGTAATGTAGGTAAACCCTGTTATGAGTCCAGATTAAGGAGTGCAAACAAAACCTGCAAGAAACTCAAGTGTCAGATAACAAGCATGCAAGTAGTCAAGTTTGAAGGCACACAAGTCACACAAGACAGCCCTTAGAGTTCAGGCCAGCATGAAGTTTGGGGTACTACCCTTTTGAAGTTGGTGGGCTCAAAAACCTGTCCTATCAAAAGTAACCGGGTTCTAAGGAGCTCAATATCATTGGGTTGTTTTCTATGTTCATTGTTTTGATTTAGCCACTGAACTGGCGATCAAAATATTCCAAGAAAACAACCCTCAATGAGTGTAGTATCGAGTATCAACCAACTTCGGACTGCACCAAAGTCAGTCATCTCACTACCCCTAAAGAGGCCAGGATGGTTCAATTAAGGTTCCTAAGGTCAGTTGATGCTTCACGACACCACGCGGCGGCCCCGTACTCTCCTTGACTTGACTCAAGGGTTACCGGTACTCACCAAAGTGCCACATCAACGTAGCAAAGTGCTTCAACCGTGTCGGTATACCCCGCACAGTTCCCTCACAGTCTTGTTGCTACTTTCTAAGAGGTATCCCCCAGATCCGGGTTAGGATCTATGAAACTTCCCAAAACAGGCCCACAATATTAAATCAAGCAAAGCAAGCAATTGAAAACATGATGATGAACTATTCCTAAGGTACACCTCACTTATTAAATATCCCCAGCAGAGTCGCCAGTTCTGTGATCGGTGGGAATATAACTGACTATTTTGTAAGCTGGTTTCGCAAAATGTCGCGGTAAGCAAGAGTCGCCACCGTCTTTTATGTTCTCCAACATGGAAAGGACAAAAGCACAGCAAAATTCCTTATTCGAGATGTCTCTCGGTTCGGGAGGTAGATTTATAGAAAGGGAAGGTGTTAGCACCCTTTCTATCCGTGGTTATCCACGGGCTCTTAGGTACTTACTCTTATGTTTTCAAAATTGTTTGCTTTTCAAATGTGAGTGGGTTTTGAAAAAAGTTTCGTTTGAAAAATTTCTAAGTAACTCTTGTATCTGTCCTCAAGAGTGTGTGAAAAATTTGTTTGAAAACTTTTGAAAGTGTGGGTGCGAAAAGTTGTTTTTGTTTGTTTGAAGAGAGCAAGTACTTAAGAGAATCTACCTACTCTAAGGAATTAGGCTGTGTAAGAGTCCTTTAGATAGTGTTATCCCACCATTGAGAGGTAGGTAGCACCATCGTTGGAGGTGTTCGGGTCAATTCGATTAAGGGACATGTGTGGTCACTGAAGCAATGGTAGGACACCTGAGAAGTAACCCTAATGTCCTAGATCCTTTTATCCGAGGCAACCGTTTCGAGGCAACTGGATCTTTAGACAAAGGGCGACCTCTAAGACGTCCTATACTTGATGACCACGTTTCGAGGCAACCAGTGAGGCGTACCCTAGAAGTGGCATGTGCTTTGTATGTTGTTTTCATGTTATGTTTATCTTGTACATGTTATTTGTGAGCTACGGATTAATTTTATTTACATACATTCTTTCATGCATTTAACAGTTAGGGGTGCGGAAAGTAAATTGCAGAAATGTAAATTCTAACTATTACAAGGCGAGGGTCTATACATCGCCAAAAACAAAAACCCATTTTTGAAAAGTAAATGCAGAAAATTAAGGAAAGCAATAAAATCCTAATTACTATTACATCCTCTGTACAATTATATGAATATAATCAGAATAAATAAATACGCGCGAAAGAATTAAATCAGGAACGTCCTAAGGGTTTTGACCCTTTTAAGAAAAGAATTGAATTTTTTTGTCCTTTTTTGGTGATTAAATGCAATTAATTAAATAAAGCCTAATTACTAATTAATTAATTTATTAAAAGAAAATATTTTTGTATTTTTATGTTTTTATGAAATAAAGTAAACAAAAGAAATTTAAAAAAATGAAAGTAAAAGACCTAATTCTAAATTAATTTTACTTATTAAAAAATGTTAAAATTAGACTAATTAAACTAATTAATTTATTAGTATTTTATTTACAAAATAAGTTAACAAGTAAAAATGTTTTTTTTTTGGTTTTATTGTGAAAAATATTAATTGGTTAATTTTGGTGATAATAACAATAATTAAAAAAAGGTTAATAATTAAATTAGAAAATATAAAAAGGAAAAGAAAAAGAATAGACCAAGGGAGGGGGTATGGGCCCAATATGGAGGTGAAAATTGGAATCTGAGGCCCATTTGCACAAAGCCATGTTTGACTTTTGGAGATTATCCATGGTGTAGGTTGATCAGGAGTATGGTGCTCGTCCAATCCAAGCCTTTGGATCTGCTTCTGAGGGACACTTGGCAAGCTGATATGTGAGGTTTATAGTGCTCATCATTTGGAGACCTACACAAGAATGCGTTAGAAAAAATAACATGGAATTATGGGGGGACCTGGGAAAACTTACAGCGCGGTATGATGGACCTTAGGACGTGGCAAGGGTTGCTTTAGCTTTAGAGTATGGCAAAGAAGAGAGTCACGTTCTCCTTTTGGCCTGAAAATGCTTGCAACACTCCTTTTGATCTCACATTTTTTTGACACTTTTTGGATTTTGCTCTGGCCGTTTGTGCACACTCTCTAGGTCGTGAATGAGGCTTGCAAGGCTTGTATATATAGTAATGAGTGAGAAAAAGTCACATTTAGGAGCCTTTAACCATTGCAATTAAGCTTTGGATTTTGTCTTAACCACCATTAAAGGCCTTTCAAAGCTTGTTCAAAATTTGAATTTTCATGCCTAAATGAGCTTAGCACGAAATTGGTAGGTTGCAAATGCTTCATGAAGGCTATTCAAACCATAAGATACCATTTAATTAAATTTTTTAGATTTACTTGAATTATTATGGATTAAAATGAATTAAATCCATAAAAATTAAATAAAAATAGAAAAATAATTATTTGGTCTTCAAATTGATCATGGGACACGTGGGTGGCATGACAAGGATGAATCAAGTGGAAAAAAGTGGGCCCTTTTGTCAAAAATTGAAGTTTCAAGGATAGTTGACTTTTGCCATTTCACAAAAATTTCCCAACTTCTCCAATGCATATCTTGCTCAATTTTGATCATATGAACATGTTCTTGGACATTTTGGAAAGGTCCTGAAGTCCTCTAACCAATGCCTTTGGTCCCATGTCATTTTGATTTACCAATCTCAAGTTATGGTCTTTGACTTAAAGTGCCTTTTTGTTGACTTTTGAAAATGACCTATAATGTTGAAATTGATAACTTTTTGTGAGAGCATTTCTTGGACTTGGAATGTGAAGATGAGTTGTAGGAAATGTCCTCCCCTTCAAGATGAGCATTGGATGGGATTTTTCTGATGAACCATGAAAAAGTTATGCCTTGGTCAAGTTACAGTTGACTTTTCAGTTGTCCAAAAATGGAAACTTTTGCATCTTGATGATTTTTGAGCCATGCTTGTAGAATCATGATCAAGACTTGATCAAATGATGATTGTGGCTTCAAAATAAGATGTTAACCAAAAAATTTGACTTTTGACTGCCAAATGACCATTTTACCCCTACAGTTGACTGTGAAGCAATTAGGGCTTTTGGCTGTGCAACTTGATGTTGTGAGTCTTGAAACTTGGCATGTAGATGCTTGACAATGTGTATAGGCCTATGGGACTTGATTGAGCCCTTGAAAACCTCAACTTCCTTGCAGGAACCAAAACCCTAATTTGACTGGCTTAGGAGGGTGGTTGACTGTGCAACCCTTGAGTAGACTTGAGCAAATTGAGATGATGCTTGTCAAAACTTTGAAGAATATGGGAGGGAAAATTTTGGGGTACTACAGAAGCCATCTTCAAAGGAGGGTCTTCAATCACAGTTTCAGCTGATGCCAGTGTCTGAGGAACTTCTTCAAAGTGCTAGAATGGAGTCTCAATGAATTCCCCATCCATTTCTATGTACCGGAATGAGTTGAGGTGGCTGACCATTTATTCTTCTTCCCCCTGAACTGTAACAATCTTCCCTCTGACCGGGTACTTAAGCTTCTGATATAGTGTGGAGGTCACATCTCCAGCCTTGTGGATCCATGGACGACCCAGCAAACAAGAATAGGATGGTCGGATATCCATCACATAGAAAGTAGAATCAAAAACTTGAGAACCAACCCTGATTGGAATGTCAACTTCCCCATGTACCATCCTCTTGGACCCGTCAAAGGCCCGGACAACAATGTTACTTGGCTTGAGCTCTAAACCCTCACAATCCAGCCTGTCTAAAGCTTTCTTGGGCAATACATTCAATGAAGAACCGGTGTCTACCAACACATGGGCAAGAGTAGTGCCCCTGCATTCAATGGAGACATGCAGGGCGTCGTTATGGTTCTTTCCTTTGGCAGTCAGATCGGCGTCAGAGAAAGCCAACCCATTATCGGCAGTCAAGTTGGCCACACAATCGGTAAATTGATCAGCAGATATTTCTTGTGGCACATGGACCGTCTTTAGGAAGGAAATCAGGGCCTTGGCATGGGCCTCTGAACACAACAACAATGATAGCATAGAAATTTTTGATGGGGTGTGCCCCAACTGCTCAACTACATTGAAATCACTCTTCTTAATGATCTTGAGAATCTCTTCCATCTCTTGCTGGGAAGCTTCAACAGTGGTTGTCTTTGGTGCCTCCGTCAGGGCAGGAAAATCAGTAGCAATCCCTTTGCCCCGAGCGTCAGATAACTCGGCAGCAGGGGTAGAAACAGGAACTTGATCAGGAAGGGAAGCAGGCACACTTGCAGGTGTGATGACAAGAGGTTTCTGAATTGTTGGTGGTGCAATATCCGGTGAGAACAGCCTACCACTGCGAGTAACTTTGGCAGGCCCGGTGATGTTACTGACGCCGGTACTAGTATCAAACTCTTACTTTACTCCAAGAACATAAACATCTGCCCCATAGTGCCATGGGACAGCTTTGTCAGACGTATAGGGGAGGGGCCCCAGAATAGTGATGATGATAGGAGCAATCTTCTGAGTGGACATGATTTTGACAGGCTTCTTCGAAGGAGCCTTAGGAGGTTTATTGAAAATAGTGACAATAGAAACTTCTTCAGCGGGGACAGCAGGAACGGCAATCTTCTCGAACAAGATTTCTTTGCTATCCATCAGGCTTTGGATACCTGATTTCAGCAAAGGACAACCAACAGGCGAAACAGCACATAGAAGGCAACCTTTACCACATCCCGGAAATAAACCGGCTAGCAACAGGTTCCTCTTGACGGTCAACAACAGAGTAACAATATCATCCACAGAGGCTACATACAGGTCTTCTTCCACAGCATTCACTCCATGCTGGGGCATGGGAGCAGTCACAACATTAGGTCTTTCGGGCGCCTCAAACTGTATTTTTTTAGCATCAATAAGGTCCTGAACCTTATTCCTTAGAGACCAACAATCATCCGTAGTATGCCCTGGGCTATCAGAGTGATAAGCGCAACGGGCGTTGGGGTTGTACTTTGGAGAAGCTGTGTTCACTACCTTCGGAGCTTCTTTGACAGTTACCAGATTGGTTGACAGTAGTTGCGGCAAAATCTGAGACAGGGTCATACTGAGCCGAGTGTACTGCCTTTTGGGTCTCTCACCCCTTGGTTGGTTGTACTGCTTAGGAGCAGCAGCAGGCTTTGAAATTACCAATGCATTGACAACTTGGCAGCGTTCCGGTTTAATTTGTCTTCTGGGACCATAAACAGCACTAGCTTCCTTCTTGAAAGGCTTCTTTTCAGTACTCGCGGAGGCACCTTTCTGTATCTTCCCCGACTTGATACCAGCTTCTATCCTCTCACTGGTTAAGATCAGATATGTAAACCCAACAGAAGAATTACCAATCAGGTGGTTGAAGAATGGACCAGACAGGGTCCCTAAGAACATGTCGACAAGCTCACGGTCCATCAAAGGTGGCTGCACCCTACCAGCCAGGTCTCTCCACTTTTGCGCATACTCCTTGAATCCTTCGCTCGTTCCCAGTGACATACCCTGGAGTTGGGTACGCGTGGGAGCGAGGTCGGAATTATACTGATACTGCTTATAAAATGCAGTAGCCAAGTCCTCCCAGTTTCGAATACTAGCTCCATCCAGCTGATAGAACCATTCGAGTTGAGCCCCTGAAAGGCTATCCTGAAAGAAATGGATCCATAGGTTCTTGTCTGCAATGTAAGGTTGGATCTTCCTTACATATGATCTGAGATGCAGTTTGGGGCAGGAAGCCCCGTCGTACTTCGCAAAGGCAGGTGCCTTGAACTTGTGTGGGATCACCACCCCAGAAGATAAACCTAGATCTCCAAAATCCAGCCCCGGCACATTTTGAATCTCTATGGCACTTAAACGGTCCTCTAGTTGCTTGTACCGGTCTTCAGCAGGAAGGTACTGTTCATCATTGTAATCTGTCTCGTTGTCGGAGACCACGGGACTAGGAGCCTTTCCCCCTTAGGGACTATCTTTCCCTGTAGAGGAAGTAGTCTGATCAGCCTCATTCTACAGTGTATTCCCAAATCTTCGTCCAGTGTTAAACAGCGCAATCCTCTTCTTCTTCTTCTTTTTCAAAAGCAGAGTCTTCAACTCCTCTTGACCCTGGGCTAAGCTCATGACCAGCTCCTGAAACTGGGCGTTCTGGGCCTGGAGGGCCTTGATAGCTTGTTCGGTAGTAGGCTCGGAAGACATGATGATTGAGTGCTGAAATAAACAGCGAAGAAGATTAAGCAACCTGTAGAAGAAGGGTACCTGTTATGCATATGATGAATGATATGCTTATTTATGCAATGCATTCAAGGATTTAGAAAATTCAAAATTGTTGCAAACAAAAAGAACGTACGTCATATTAATAAGAAAAAATTTGTCAGTACATAACTGCCCCATGGGCCAAATATTACAAAAAAAACTTCTCAAGGTAAAAAGACATTGCGCATCCTCTTTGGTGCGATGTAGGTGTTGAGGGTCTCTTCCTCGTGGAGTCGGCGGGTAAGCTCCAAAACCTTCTTCTCACTGGCGTAGAAGCTGGCTTCAAAAGTGTTTCGTTCCTCCTTGAGTTGGATCCAACTCTTCTGCATCTTCTCCCATGATGTTGGCATGTCAGGATATAGGATGGTGTAGGGAACCTCTCCTTCCTTAACGGGCTCTTTAATCATAGGGAGAACATGAGGGTAAGGCATCATTAGACTCTGGGCTCGGGTTCGTACCCACTTGAGATAAGGCTCAAGAGGGATGGAGTTCTTGTGCCCCAGTGTCTTGCTGTCTACCTTGTTAGGCATCCTCCAGGCTCTGATGAATCTTTGGCGAAGTCCTTGCGCATCGTTGTCGAAGTCATAAACTAGGTCAGGAATCAACATGTCATGAGGGCCATCCCTCCGTGCATATCCAAATTATCTCAAAGCTAGACAAGGGTTGTAGGTAATGCCTCCTCTAATGCCAAGTAATGGAACATTAGGGAACTCTCCACAATGATCGACGATGATGACATTTTCTCTGGACCGAGAACACCAATGTACATCAGAGTGAGTGAGGGTCATCAATCATTGTGACCACCTTAAGCCTTGGTCATTCTTCAAGACAGATTGTGGAAGGTGCGAAATAAACCACCTTGCAAGGAGAGGAGTACAGCACATGAGAACACCCCTCTTTATCATTGTTCGTGTGTAAAATGAGTGAAGAATGTCCCCAAGCAATGTTGGTATTGGATTTCTGGATAAGAAGATCTTGACGGTGTTGGCATCTATAAGCTGGTCAGGATTTTGGAACAAGACCAACCCATAAATGAGGAGTGCCACAATTTCTTCAAAGGCTTGTAGATCCAATGAATTCCAACACTCTTGGGCCTTCTCAAACAAGAATTTTGCCAAGAAGCCTTTGACACCGCTTCTAGTTTCCCAATGCCCCTTGATGTCAGATGGTTGCAAGTGTAGTGCTTGAGCAACATCTTCAGGCTTTGGTTCTTTTTCCGTACCGTTGTAGGGTAGTTGATTAAGAATAGGAATTCTCAAGAGTTGAGAAAATTCCTCCAAAGTGGGCACCAATTGGTAGTCGGGGAATGTGAAACAATGGTGAAGGGGGTCAAAGAACTGGAACAACACCTTTACCATGTCCTCTTCAATGCTGGTGTTGACTAGGCTGAGCAGTCTACCATGTCTTTCACTGAAGGGAGAGCTTTCTGGAATTCTGGATGTGAGCTCCTTGAGTTGAGGAGGGATTCTCACAAGGTTGACCTGGATAGTTTTCCTGCGAAGAATTTCCATGACCTACAAAACAAGAACAAAGATGAAGATCCAAACCCTTGAAATGGTTAGTGAATGCGTATGATGCTTTATGATGTTCATGATGTATGCACAAAACACATGTACAAGCAATTCACACAAAACCCTAGTTTCAGGCTTGCACGGGGTTTCATAGGTAAGTACCCTCTTGAGTGTAGTTGGCTTAAAAACCTGTCCTATAAATAGTAACCGGGTTCTAAGGAGCTCAATATCACTGGATTGTTTTCCATGTTCATTGTTTTAGTTTAGCCACTTAACTAGCGACCAAAATATTCCAAGAAAACAATCCTCAATGAGTGTAGCATCGAGTATCTACCAACTTCGGACTGCACCAAAGCCGGTCATCTCACTACCCCTAATAAAAGGCCAAGATGGTCAAGTAAGGTTCTAGGTCATTAGTGCTTAGTGACATCACTCAGCGGCCCTGTACTCTCCTTGATTGAACTCAAGGGTTACCGGTACTCACAAATATGTCGCACTAATATAGCTATTGCTTCAACTGTGTCGGTATACCCCGCACAGTTTCCACAACGTATTGCTATCTATGAATGTTTCCTCCAAATCTGGGTGTAGGATTTTCAAACCCAAACAAGAGAGCCAAGATATAAAGCAATCAAAGCAAACAATTAGTCATGCAAGAGGGTGATCTAAGCCCTAAGGTTACTCCACTTTAAAATTTTCCCCAGCAGAGTCGTCAGTTCTGTGATACGGTGGGAGAACTGACTTGAGGTTTTGCGCTTGTCTTTGCAAATGTTTCGGTTGAGCAAGAGTCGCCACCGACTTTTTATTTTATCCTAAGGAAAGGTTAAAAAGCACAGCAAAAACCTTTGAGATGTTTTCTTGAGTTCGGGGAGTAGATTATAGAAAGGGAAGTGTGATACGGTGGGAGAACTGACTATGAGTTTTGCGTTTGTTTTCGCACTTGTTCGGTTGAGCAAGAGTCGCCACCGACTTTTTATTTTATCCTAAAGGAAGGGTTAAAAAAGCACAACAAAAACCTTTTGAGATATTTCGTGGGTCCGGGGGGTAGATTATGAAAAGGGAAGGTATTAGCACCCTTTTCATCCATGGTTATCCATGGGCTCTTAGTTACTTGGTTTTTTAGATCACTTGCCTTGATTTTTGATTGCTTTGAAAATGGTATGTGTGTGTGTTTTGAAAATGTTTTTGAAGAGATGCCTTGTCTTAGGCAACTAATGTATTTGACTCGTGTTTGAGTGTTTTACAAAAGTGTGGATCTTTTTGAAAAGATGTTTCAAATGTTTTTATGGTTTGTTTGAAAATATGTATGGAGTGTGGTTTTTGGAAAGAAGGCAAGCGTTTTTGCAAGTTGATCTCAAGTAACTAAGAGTTTTGTCTACCCCATTGTACTCAAAGGTTTTCTCTATGTTTTCAACCCTTTTTTAACAATTTTGTTCCACCATTGAATTTGGTGGACAATCTTGCGTTTAGGAAGTTTATTCAGGACGGGCGCGGGTCATCGTATGGACCATGAATGCAATGATGCCAAGTGTCTTTGGAAATTTGCTTTGAAGGGACTATGATCATTCCATTTAGGCAACATTCGAAAGCGTCATCGAGGGACTTATGATCATTTGAATTTGTTTTGCCAAAGATACTCGACGTGCAAGCATGGCCCATTTTGGAAGGCGACATGTGGGATTACCCTAGAGGGTGCGAGTGTGATTGTGTATTGATTTCATGTATTTGTCTTGTATTAGGTTATCTAGCGTTTGATTTTATGTACATGCAAACCCTAGGTCTAACCATGGTATAATTGAAAGCGGTAAATTGCGAAAATGTAAAGTCTACGCTATTACAAAATAAGTATCCGGGAGTGGGGGTACAAATTTACGAATGGGGATGAGACTTAGGAATGTAATGTCCAATAAGTTACAACCAAATCGAATCGATCAAATGTAAATGTAACGAATATACAAATGTAGGCAAATGTATAATGTATCAAAATGTGAGTATATTGTATACGTGTACGTGCATATGTATATTTGTATATGTAATTATTTACAGGTGCGACAATGTGAATTTAAGAAAGTATTATTAAGGGTATTGTTTTAACTTAAAGAAAAGAATTAGATATTTATTTAATCTTTGATTTGGGATCTTGTATTTTCTTTAATATGTACACAAAAAGAATGTTTTGATTAAATGTTCTAAGTTCTAATTATGTTATGTATAAAAATGTATCTTTATTTATTATATACCAAAAGTATGTTTTAAATAATATCAAGAATTAAATTAGAAAAAATGTATTTTTATTTGTTATGTACAAAGGGGTTTTAAAGAAAGAAAGAAAACCGTTTAACTTAAAAAGGTAATATTCATGTATTTTTAGTTAACATTTTTAAATGAAAAAAAATTAGGGTATCATTCATTAAAAAAGTTAAGTTAAAAAGGAAACAAATAAAAGTGTTTTTATTTTAGTTTGTATAAAACGAAAAAATGAATAAAAGAATTAAATGGGCTTGGGACTTATGCTGGCCCAAAACAGAATTGAAAATGGATTAGGAAAGGGGGTATACGCCTGTTTTACTGGGCTTGAGGGATTTGGAAAGGGCAAGGCCCAAACGCGTTTTTGGGAAACAAATGTTTTAGGGTTTTGATTTGTGTTTTCAGTTGGACAACGCTTAGGGTTTGTGGGCGACAGAAGCGCCGTCTTGGGGTTTCATTCATCTTCTTCATTCGTTCTTGAGTGCCTAGCGTAAACCTTTCGCCTCAGCCACCAGCGACCTCCACCTCTTCTTCCCTCCAACGACAACATTATGGCGATCAGTCTAAGGTACAATTCATTTTCTCATTTCGTTAGGGATTTTTCGATTTTTGCATGTTTGTGATTTTTCGCTTATTTGATTAAGTGTTTGACTTTGTTTGTTTAACGAGGATGAAAAGGGAGATGTTTTACCTTGACAGAGGGGAGGAAGAAGATGGAGGTGCTTAGGAGGCTCAGCGGTGAAGGAAGATTGCGCGATGAGAGCTTTAACTGGTATCCTTACCTTTTTTGCCAATTTAGGGTTTTATGATGAACTGACTGAAAACCCCTTCGTAAATTTACCTCTTTCTTCTTCTCTTTTGCCTTTAATGCTTGTTGCTTTGAACGTGTTTCTTTGGTTGCCTTTGAATTGCCTGTGATGTTGCTTCTGTATCTTCTTTTACTTGTCCCTCAGTTGCCTATTTCGTATGCTATGCCCCTTTGATTTGCCTGTGATGTTTGCTTTTTCTGAGGCTTGCCTTGAATGTGCTTCTGAACGTTGATTGCCTTTGGAATGTTTCTGAACGATTTTCCTTTGAGTTGCCTTTTAAAATGTGATGCCTTTTTATGCTGAGATTAATGATTTTACGCCCAATGATGAAGAGATTCTGAGGGTCTTCATGTTGCCTCTTCTGTTGCTTGACACACTTATTTTTCTCTTCTCCTTTTGCCTTGAATATTGTCCTATGATGATGCTGTCTGAGGGTTTGTGGTGTTGGATAATTTTTGTTTAAGCTTTGAGCTGGGCAAGTATGGTACTTGACAGAGGTTTTGTGGTTATTAATGTGATGATAGGCTGGAAGTTTCAGTCAATGCAGGTTCAAGGCTTTTGGTTCTTATGCTTGTTTATGCTTTTTTTGTGTTTGAGGCTTGAACTGGTTATGAGGCTTGAACTGAATGGTACAGGTTATGGTTTTGAGGTTTTTTCAGTTTAGGCAGGTATGATGCTGAGGCAGGTTTGATGCTTCAGGTTTGATGCTTAGGCAGGTTGGGTGCTTAGGCAGGTTCTTGCTTAAGGTTTGATGCTTTGGGTTGATGGCCTTTTTGCTTTGACAGTGGTATTGTGAACTTGGGTGAATAATGGGTTTATGTTTTTTTTTTGTTCCTCTTCCCCTTAGTTCAGGCAGGTATGCTGTTTGATATATTGTTACAGGTTCTGCTTTTTTTTAGGGTTAGCAGGTTAATGCTGGCTTCTGGTTTTAGTTGACAGGATCCAAGGTTTTTAGACAGGCCTTTTGATTATGTTGAGTTTGATGGTCTCTTTTTTTCTTTTTTTGAGACTTGAAGGCTTATGCTTTTTGTATATCTTTAGTGTATTGGTTTTTCTCTTTTTATCCACTGTGTTCAGCTTTTGTATATGTTTTCTTTCTATCTCTCAAGCCTAAAACCTAAGCCTGCTCTTCTATCTCCCTTCTTCTTTCTCTCTCAGTACAGTTTATATATTAAAATATGCTTATGTTGTACTTCTTTTTGCTGAAAGGGCCACTTTATTTTGGGAAATGATGAAAAGAAAATGTTTTGCTTGCTTAACAAATTTCCTCTGCATATTTGTCCCTTCTTGACAGCTTTTGTACTTTGTATCTTTTGATATCTTTGCCAAATCTTCTTTTCTTTGACAGCTTGGGTAGCCTTTTGGCATTTTGACACCAAGTTTGAATTTTTCAGTTTGGTTTGAACTTGGAGTTTTGAGATTTGAACTTATGCAGTTTGACACTTTTTGAATTGTGCAATTTTGACTTTTGTGCATTCATTTTTAGCAAATAAACATTCGTCCCTCTTTGTGAACCGGGAGAAATCCCGTGATTTGCAGAGAGGGTTAACTGATCCCAATCAGTGGCCCTTAATGATGAATTGTCTTTTATTTATCTGTCATTATTTATTTATCTGCTTTTTGACTTTTCTCTTTTTCTCTTGCAGATGAATAATTGAATGGAGGGGAGCAAAGGATAGCAGATGAAGAATTGAAGAATAGAAGACTTAGAAAAAAATAGGATAGTTTCATTTTTTTTATTTAAATTTAAATTAATGTAAAATCATTGTTTGTAGATAAATTGTAAACAATAATTGTACAAATAATTTAAGAATAAATAAAAGTTTTCACTATCCAATTAATTCTATTTCCTCTTTTATTGTTTATTTATTATTTAAAATTCTTTGAATTAAAGTAATTGAAAAATAAATTCCAATCACTTAACCTCAGAATAATAAATAATTTAAACAATGCTTTAGCAATTTACTCAGTTAAACCTGACCTTTCCAATATCCAAAGCAAAGCAAAAGTTAACCAAAACAACTGATCAGGCGCATTCCCTTTTCACTGATTTTTACCAACACTGTAAATCCAAACTGCATGGATCTTTTGACTGGTTCAATCAAACGAACGTGAATTCAAACCAAATGCCTTCTTTTACTGATTAAATCAAACAATGCGAATTCAACCCAAATCTCAGAATAACTTGCAAAGTGCTGTAGAATTTAAATCCTTATGAGAACGTGCCCACAAAAACCCTAATTCCTGATTAAATTCCAAAGAGCGTTCGCCTGATCAAAGTTGAGCCAAAATCAACCAAAACCCTAAGCCAACTGTGTGAAACAATCGAGAGCCCTGAAAAATCAATAAAACCCTAATTTTTCTTGGCTGACGAAAAAAGTCCGTTTGTCCGATTCTTGAGCCAGTTTGAAAAAATCAGGAAACGCCTGAAGCTGTGATTTCTTATGGAAAAATGCGAGGGCAAATTTTGGGGTACAACAGTTGCCCCTGTTCAATCTTCTTGAACCTGAAGAGTTAGATTGGCAAGTTTGCCTTTCGCGACTTGAAGGTAAAAGAAGATTGGACACTAAAGTGCCCAGAAAATTTGCACTCGGTGATGTGATGGTAGAGGTGAATGGGCTTAAAGATGCCATTTGGTGATGGGCTTAAAGATGCCATCTGATGCGATAGAATCTTGTCGGGGGATGGGCTTAGAGATGCCATCTGATAATGGGCTTAAAGATGCCATTTGGCGATGTTGAACTGTATGTCATTGGTGAGTGGACGAGTATCAGAAAGGCACCCATGTTTTGAAACATCTCTGAATTGGGGGTCCGAGTAAGCAATAGATTGACATCCATGTTTGGAGAATCCCGTAAACTATTTTGAAGTTGAGATTGAATAAGCAATGGAGCCACATCCGTTGTTGGGAAGCGTCCGTAAACTGTTTTCAAAAGTTGGCATCTGAACAAGTTGGTAGATTAACATCCGTTGTTGGGAAGAATCTGTAAACTGTTTTCAGAAGTCTTGAGAAGAATCTGAACAAGTGATAGGTTAGCATCCGTTACTGGAGAACCCGTGAACTGTTTTCAGAAGTCTTGAAGTTGAAGAGGAACCGGTGTAGGGTTTCCTGATGATGCGTCTGAATGGATCTGAAATAAGTATCAGAATGTTGCCGTGTCCGGGTCAGATCTGAACTATTTCTGGATGAATCTCGGGAGGTGATCTTTGTCTGTCGATTGATCTTACCTGGAAAAGTAAAAGGTTAGTTGTATGCAATGTCATGATGCATGATGCAATGTATGTGACATCAATGTTTATGACATGAATGTGATGAATGCGCATGTAAGCTGATGAGCTATCTTGCTGAGGATAAATGAATCCTGGATGGCTGAAGATAAAGCATCCTGACTGCTGTCGGGAAGAATAATTCCTTGGCTGTTGCTGGGGAGGAAAATTCCTGATGACCTCTACTGGGGAGTTCCAATCTAATTGACTCATGCTGGGGAGGTAAGACTGAGAATCTTCAGTTTGGCGGGAAGTAACTCTGGCGACTCCACCGGGGAACTCAAGATTTGCCCTCCCAAAACTCTGTGGGGAGAAGGTTCATTAGTCTGGCTCTATTAGGGATTGATAATTTGAAGTTTTAGCTTCGCTGGGGATAATGAAACTTGACTCTGAGTGGAGTTAGCTTCTGGAGGGTTCTCTGGCCGGGGATTGCGAGAGTCCTCTGATTGCTGCAGGTGAAGGCTTGGAATCTGAACAAGTGATAGGTCAACATCCGTTACTTGGAGAACCCGTGAACTGTTTTCATAAGTTTGAGAAGTTGAATAAGCAATAGAGCAGCATCCGTTGTTGGGAAGCGTCCGTAAACTGTTTTCAAAGGTTGCATCTGAACAAGTTGGTAGATTAACATCCGTTGTTGGGAAGAATCCATAAACTATTTTCAGAAGTCTTGGGAAGAATCTGAACAAGTGATAGGTTAACATCCGTTACTTGGAGAACCCGTGAACTGTTTTCAGAAATCTTGAGATTGAATAAGCAATAGAGCAGCATCCGTTGTTGGGAAGCGTCCGTAAACTGTTTTCAATGGTTGCATATGAACAAGTAATAGATTAACATCCGTTGTTGGGAAGAATCCATAAACTGTTTTCAGAAGTTTTGAAGAGGACCCGGTGTAGGGTTTCCTGAGGATGAGCTCGTGTAAAACTGCATCGGGTTTTTGAACACTTTTGACATTCGAATGCCCCAAGTGGTGATGTAGATAATTTCCTGGCTTGTTACAGGTGTTGGTCTACAATCGGTCGTCCATAGATGTTTCCTGGCTTGTTACATGTGTTGATCTGGAACTCTTTAGACGTGCCCTGGCTGAATACAGGAATCGAGTCTGGAAAGGTGATAGTTAACAGATATGCCCTGGCTGGATACAGGAATCGAATCCTTAAACTCTTCAGACATGCCCTGGCTAGATACAGGAATCGAGTCTGGAAATGTGATAGTTGATTTGTTGAACACTTTTGACATTCGAATGCCCCAAGTGGTGATGAAGGAGTCTTGAATTAGATTACTCTGCATATTGAGAGATTTCTTGAAATCTTGACTGGACTGCCCCAGGTTAACTGGATTTTGAAAGATCTGTTGGACCTTGACTGGACTTCCCCAGGTTAATGACATGTCATGCCCCCTGCTGATAGGAGATTTGCCATGGAAGTGTTATCCTCTTGAAGTGGTTTTTACTTACTGAGAGAGTTTTCGTTCCTCCGAACATTCGCTGTATGAATTTCTTCGCTGTCAAACAAAAAGCCAAATGCAGACAGTGATTTTCAAGTAATGCAAAGTTTATGTTTGTCTCGAAGTTTTGAAAAATGCGTTTTTAGCAGAAAACTTTCCATAAGACAAGTCAACACAAGATTTAGAGTAAAGCCCTACAGGAGTCAGGATACCTTTTGTAACAGTATGCTTTCGAACTAAACCATGCTTCAATTAGGACTTTTGAAGGGTTGTAACATGGCCTGGTTCACGGTTTAAGAAACAAAGGATAAAGGCTCAAAGTATATTTGTACCCACCCGCTCTTCGTGATGTCCTTCATACTTAAGCTCAGTTAATTGTGCGTCATATTCTGTTTTGAGTTTGGAACGACTTTTGGGCGATGGTTCACCAGTTGAATTTGGGGAGACAGTCATCATCTCCTCTTTTCTTTTTCAACATTTCTCATGTTGTTGAGGATTTTGTAATGACCTCACTATTTTGATTTTGATTTGTTATCCCTAACTTTTGCCTGACTGTTACCATTTTCCGAGATTACCGTCAGCGGGATGCCCCAGCTTTCTTAAGCCTCCTTTACAGGTTTTGGCTTGGTGGGCTTCTTTTTTTTTTCTTTTTCTTTTGAGAGATTGACTGTCTATGTGATAGGGAACCACCCTTGTCTTTTGATTCCAAAGGAATGTTCTCTTTTTCGATGTCGTTCGTTGTGAACTGAGAGTTTGCGACTTCAATGCGCATTTTCTTTTGAATTAGACTGAGATACTACCCTGCCCCAGGTTTATATCAAAGGTTTTGATCGTTTAGAACAGAAAACTCCTACTTCTTTGGCTCGAAGGGGTGGACTAGGGATTAACTTCCTTATAACTCCAGTGTTTGGGAATTGAAAGAAATTCCTGTACATCATCAGCAAGGTCTGTTCAAAAGCATATTGTATAAGATCATGGTATTGTTTCGTCATCCTCCCTCTAAAGGCTTGCAGCTTTTTATCAAGAGTCAAATATCATAAAGAAAAGCATAAGAGTAGTGAAACGAATGGATGAATTCAAGACAAACATATGCAATGCATTAATGAAAATAGAGTTTAACATCAACAGATAATTGTTTGACAGCAAAAGAAGTTACAACTTTGAAAATTCAAAAAGAAGCAAAAGTCTTTCAGCTTGAGCTTCGTCACTTCAAGTGGAGAACCCTTTAACGGAAGATTTTCATCTCGCTGTCTGGCATGAATTCCAGCACTCCAATGTCGATCAGATCTTGAATCTTGTTCTTCAAGGCCCAACAGTCGTTGGTGTCGTGTCCTGGGCTGTAGGAGTGGTAAACACAAAATGCGTCGGGATGATAGTGAGGAGAGGAGATATTGGGCTTCTGAGGAGGGTCCTTTAAGGTAAGCAAGTTGACCTCCAACAGGCGCTTCAGTATGAAAAATGATGGTATTTAAGTCTCTGTGAACTGCCTTCCCGATGTTTCTTGCTTACGCCGATTACCCCGTTGACACTGACGAGGTTGTTGATGGGTTTGTGACCCTGAAGCAAGCAAAGGAGCTTTCCCCTTGTCTTCTTGAGTGGATGGAGGCTGAGCGGTGACTTGCTCTTCAACCTCAGATGTTTGCCCCAGTTGGTTGTTTGGAAGCAGTTGGCGGACAAAAACTCTGAGTTCCTCTTGTCTTTGAGATAGGTCTTGGATGAGAGTCATCTGGCCCACCAACTGTCCCATCACTTGGGTCCTCAAGGTTTTCAGATCGAACTGTAGCTCCGCAAGCTGGTCACTCCTGGAATTGTTGGAATTCTCCAAGCCCTTTGTGAGGAGAGCTTTCATCTCTTCTTGCCCCAAAGACAAGTTCAGGAACATCTCCTGCAGCTGAGCAGTCTGGTCTTGGATGTCTTTGACAGACCTTTCTAGAGCCATCTCTTACTGAAATAAACAACAGGAGAGTAAGGAAACCTGAAAAAGGAGAGACTGTCAAAATGCAATGCATGATATGTGGATGCATGCTTTCAAGGATCTCTTGGGGTAAACACAAGAAAATGTTAGAGGTTGAACTCTGCTCTTGGATTGGAGAACTTTGCACCGATGGACGTCTTTCCACTAGAATCAAGCTCACCATGTCAAGCGGGTCATAGCCACTGATTCAAGTTGTTGCACTTGATCTTTGACTGGATAACTTTGTATCGGTGGATGTATTTCCACGAGAATCAAGCTCACCATGTCAAGTGGGTCATAGCCACTGATTCAAGTTGTTGTATTTGAACTTTGACTGGAGAACTTTGTATCGGTGGATGTCTTTCCACGAGAATCAAGCTCACCATGTCGAGTGGGTCATAGCCACTGATTCAAGTTGTTGCACTTGATCTTTGTTTGGAGAACTTTGTTTAGAGGAGAAACCTCTTGCCCCTTGGTAGATGTCTGGTTCAATGTAACCCTGCATCGAAAGAACCCTCGAGATCCTTGAAATGGTTATTGAAAATGCTATGGTATGATGTCATGATGTTATGTACATGTATGCAAAAGCAAGTGAGTGTATATACAGGCAAACATATTCACACAAAGCAAACAAGTCCTTAGGTTTATGCTTGCATGAGGTTCAGGTAAGTACCCTCTTGAAGTTAGTTGGCTCATCCTGTCCTAAAATAGAAACCGGGTTCTAAGGAGCTCAATATCATTGGATTGTTTTCTGTGTTCATTGTTTCGGTTTAGCCACTTACTGGCGACCAAAATATTCCAAGAAGACAACCCTCAAATGAGTGTAGTATCGAGTATCTACCAACTTCGGACTGCACCAAAGTCGGTCATCTCACTACCCCTAAAAAGGCTAAGATGGTCAATTAAGGTTCTAAGAGTTCGTTAGTGCTTCACGACATCACTCAGCGGCCCCGTACTCTCCTTGATTGAACTCAAGGGTTACCGGTACTCACAAATATGTCACACTAACATAGCTTACTGCTTCAACCATGTCGGTATACCCCGCACAGTTCCCTCACAGTTTTTTTTGCTATTTACCTAAGAAGGTGCCCCAAATCCGGGTGGAGGATTTACAACAAACCCAAACAAAAACCCAAAAGATAAAGCAATCAAGTCAATCAAAGCAAGAAAGTAAAGGTGATCTAAACCCTAAGGTAACCCCACTTTTAAGTTATCATTCCCCAGCAGAGTCGCCAGTTCTGTGATACGGTGGGAGAACTGACTATGAGTTTTGCGTTTGTTTTCGCACTTGTTCGGTTGAGCAAGAGTCGCCACCAACTTTTTATTTTATCCTAAAGGAAGGGTTAAAAAAGCACAGCAAAAACCTTTTGAGATATTTCGTGGGTCCGGGGGGTAGATTATGAAAAGGGAAGGTATTAGCACCCTTTTCATCCATGGTTATCCATGGGCTCTTAGTTACTTGGTTTTTTAGATCACTTGCCTTGATTTTTGATTGCTTTGAAAATGGTGTGTGTGTGTGTGTGTGTTTTGAAAATGTTTTTGAAGAGATGTCTTGTCTTAGGCAACCAATGTATTTGACTCGTGTTTGAGTGATTTACAAAAGTGTGGATCTTTTCGAAAAGATGTTTCAAATGTTTTTATGGTTTGTTTGAAAATATGTATGGAGTGTGGTTTTTGAAAAGAAGGCAAGCGTTTTTGCAAGTTGATCTCAAGTAACTAAGAGTTTTGTCTACCCCATTGTACTCAAAGGTTTTCTCTATGTTTTCAACCCTTTTTTAACAATTTTGTTCCACCATTGAATTTGGTGGACAATCTTGCGTTTAGGAAGTTTATTCGGGACGGGCGCGGGTCATCGTATGGACCATGAATGCAATGATGCCAAGTGTCTTTTGAAATTTGCTTTGAAGGGACTATGATCATTCCATTTAGGCAACATTCGAAAGCGTCATCGAGGGAATTATGATCATTTGAATTTGTTTTGCCAAAGATACTCGACGTGCAAGCATGGCCCATTTTGGAAGGCGACATGTGGGATTACCCTAGAGGGTGCGAGTGTGATTGTGTATTGATTTCATGTATTTGTCTTGTATTAGGTTATCTAGCGTTTGATTTTATGTACATGCAAACCCTAGGTCTAACCATGGTATAATTGAAAGCGGTAAATTGCGAAAATGTAAAGTCTACGCTATTACAAAATAAGTATCCGGGAGTGGGGGTACAAATTTACGAATGGGGATGAGACTTAGGAATGTAATGTCCAATAAGTTACAACCAAATCGAATCGATCAAATGTAAATGTAACGAATATACAAATGTAGGCAAATGTATAATGTATCAAAATGTGAGTATATTGTATACGTGTACGTGCATATGTATATTTGTATATGTAATTATTTACAGGTGCGACAATGTGAATTTAAGAAAGTATTATTAAGGGTATTGTTTTAACTTAAAGAAAAGAATTAGATATTTATTTAATCTTTGATTTGGGATCTTTTATTTTCTTTAATATGTACACAAAAAGAATGTTTTGATTAAATGTTCTAAGTTCTAATTATGTTATGTATAAAAATGTATCTTTATTTATTATATACCAAAAGTATGTTTTAAATAATATCAAGAATTAAATTAGAAAAAATGTATTTTTATTTGTTATGTACAAAGGGGTTTTAAAGAAAGAAAGAAAACCGTTTAACTTAAAAAGGTAATATTCATGTATTTTTAGTTAACATTTTTAAATGAAAAAAAATTAGGGTATCATTCATTAAAAAAGTTAAGTTAAAAAGGAAACAAATAAAAGTGTTTTTATTTTAGTTTGTATAAAACGAAAAAATGAATAAAAGAATTAAATGGGCTTGGGACTTATGCTGGCCCAAAACAGAATTGAAAATGGATTAGGAAAGGGGGTATACGCCTGTTTTACTGGGCTTGAGGGATTTGGAAAGGGCAAGGCCCAAACGCATTTTTGGGAAACAAATGTTTTAGGGTTTTGATTTGTGTTTTCAGTTGGACAACGCTTAGGGTTTGTGGGCGACAGAAGCGCCGTCTTGGGGTTTCATTCATCTTCTTCGTTCGTTCTTGAGTGCCTAGCGTAAACCTTTCGCCTCAGCCACCAGCGACCTCCACCTCTTCTTCCCTCTAACGACAGCATTATGGCGATCGGTCTAAGGTACAATTCATTTTCTCATTTCGTTAGGGATTTTTCGATTTTTGCATGTTTGTGATTTTTCGCTTATTTGATTAAGTGTTTGACTTTGTTTGTTTAACGAGGATGAAAAGGGAGATGTTTTACCTTGACAGAGGGGAGGAAGAAGATGGAGGTGCTTAGGAGGCTCAGCGGTGAAGGAAGATTGCGCGATGAGAGCTTTAACTGGTATCCTTACCTTTTTTGCCAATTTAGGGTTTTATGATGAACTGACTGAAAACCCCTTCGTAAATTTACCTCTTTCTTCTTCTCTTTTGCCTTTAATGCTTGTTGCTTTGAACGTGTTTCTTTGGTTGCCTTTGAATTGCATGTGATGTTGCTTCTGTATCTTCTTTTACTTGTCCCTCAGTTGCCTATTTCGTATGCTATGCCCCTTTGATTTGCCTGTGATGTTTGCTTTTTCTGAGGCTTGCCTTGAATGTGCTTCTGAACGTTGATTGCCTTTGGAATGTTTCTGAACGATTTGCCTTTGAGTTGCCTTTTAAAATGTGATGCCTTTTTATGCTGAGATTAATGATTTTACGCCCAATGATGAAGAGATTCTGAGGGTCTTCATGTTGCCTCTTCTGTTGCTTGACACACTTCTTTTTCTCTTCTCCTTTTGCCTTGAATATTGTCCTATGATGATGCTGTCTGAGGGTTTGTGGTGTTGGATAATTTTTGTTTAAGCTTTGAGCTGGGCAAGTATGGTACTTGACAGAGGTTTTGTGGTTATTAATGTGATGATAGGCTGGAAGTTTCAGTCAATGCAGGTTCAAGGCTTTTGGTTCTTATGCTTGTTTATGCTTTTTTTGTGTTTGAGGCTTGAACTGGTTATGAGGCTTGAACTGAATGGTACAGGTTATGGTTTTGAGGTTTTTTCAGTTTAGGCAGGTATGATGCTGAGGCAGGTTTGATGCTTCAGGTTTGATGCTTAGGCAGGTTGGGTGCTTAGGCAGGTTCTTGCTTAAGGTTTGATGCTTTGGGTTGATGGCCTTTTTGCTTTGACAGTGGTATTGTGAACTTGGGTGAATAATGGGTTTATGTTTTTTTTTGGTTCCTCTTCCCCTTAGTTCAGGAAGGTATGTTGTTTGATATATTGTTACAGGTTCTGCTTTTTTTTAGGGTTAGCAGGTTAATGCTGGCTTCTGGTTTTAGTTGACAGGATCCAAGGTTTTTAGACAGGCCTTTTGATTATGTTGAGTTTGATGGTCTCTTTTTTTCTTTTTTTGAGACTTGAAGGCTTATGCTTTTTGTATATCTTTAGTGTATTGGTTTTTCTCTTTTTATCCATTGTGTTCAGCTTTTGTATATGTTTTCTTTCTATCTCTCAAGCCTAAAACCTAAGCCTGCTCTTCTATCTCCCTTCTTCTTTCTCTCTCAGTACAGTTTATATATTAAAATATGCTTATGCTGTACTTCTTTTTGCTGAAAGGGCCACTTTATTTTGGGAAATGATGAAAAGAAAATGTTTTGCTTGCTTAACAAATTTCCTCTGCATATTTGTCCCTTCTTGACAGCTTTTGTACTTTGTATCTTTTGATATTTTTGCCAAATCTTCTTTTCTTTGACAACTTGGGTAGCCTTTTGGCATTTTGACAGCAAGTTTGAATTTTTCAGTTTGGTTTGAACTTGGAGTTTTGAGATTTGAACTTATGCAGTTTGACACTTTTTGAATTGTGCAATTTTGACTTTTGTGCATTCATTTTTAGCAAATAAACATTCGTCCCTCTTTGTGAACCGGGAGAAATCCCGTGATTTGTAGAGAGGGTTAACTGATCCCAATCAGTGGCCCTTAATGATGAACTGTCTTTTATTTATCTGTCATTATTTATTTATCTGCTTTTTGACTTTTCTCTTTTTCTCTTGCAGATGAATAATTGAATGGAGGGGAGCAAAGGATAACAGATGAAGAATTGAAGAATAGAAGACTTAGAAAAAATAGGATAGTTTCATTTTTTTTTATTTAAATTTAAATTAATGTAAAATCATTGTTTGTAGATAAATTGTAAACAATAATTGTACAAATAATTTAAGAATAAATAAAAGTTTTCACTATCCAATTAATTCTATTTCCTCTTTTATTGTTTATTTATTATTTAAAATTCTTTGAATTAAAGTTATTGAAAAATAAATTCCAATCACTTAACCTCAGAATAATAAATAATTTAAACAATGCTTTAGCAATTTACTCAGTTAAACCTGACCTTTCCAATATCCAAAGTAAAGCAAAAGTTAACCAAAACAACTGATCAGGCGCATTCCCTTTTCACTGATTTTTACCAACACTGTAAATCCAAACTGCATGGATCTTTTGACTGGTTCAATCAAACGAACGTGAATTCAAACCAAATGCCTTCTTTTACTGATTAAATCAAACAATGCGAATTCAACCCAAATCTCGGAATAACTTGCAAAGTGCTGTAGAATTTAAATCCTTCTGAGAACGTGCCCACAAAAACCCTAATTCCTGATTAAATTCCAAAGAGCGTTCGCCTGATCAAAGTTGAGCCAAAATCAACCAAAACTATAAGCCAACTGTGTGGAACAATCCAGAGCCCTGAAAAATCAATAAAACCCTAATTTTGCTTGGCTGACGAAAAAAGTCCGTTTGTCCGATTCTTGAGCCAGTTTGAAAAAATCAGGAAACGCCTGAAGCTGTGATTTCTTGTGGAAAAATGCGAGGGTAAATTTTGGGGTACAACAGGAAGGTATTAGCACCCTTTCTATCCATGGTTATCCATGGGCTCTTAGTTACTTGCTTAGATCACTTGCCTTGCATTTTCAATTGTTTGAAATGGTGCTTTGTGTGTGGGTTTGAAAATGTTTTGAAAAGAGGCCATTTGTTGTGGCAACCTTTGTAATGATCCATGTTTGAATGTATACAAAGGTGTACTTATCTTTTGAAAAGTTTTCAATGTTTTTGGAAGTTGTTTTGAAAGGGTTTTTGAAAGTGTTGTGGAGTGTGGTTTTGAAAAGTAGGCAAGTGTGTTTTACAAGTTTGATCAAGTAACTAAGAGTTGTCTACCCCTAAATTTCTCAAAGATCTTTCCTATGTTTTTAACCCTTTTAACAATTTTGTTCCACCATTGTATTTGGTGGACAATCTTGTGTTAGGATGTTAACGGGACGGGCACGGGTCATCGTTTAGACCATGATTGCAATAGTGCCAAGTGTCTTTTGCAATTTTTCCTTTAAGGGACTTGATCATTTTTAGGCAACTTTCGAAAGCGTCATCGAGGGACTATGATCATTTGATATTGTTTTGTTTTGCCAAAAACACTCAACATGCAACATGACCCATTTATTGAAGGCAACAAGTGGAGTAACCCTAGGGGTGCAAGTGTGATTGGTGTTGTCCATTTTCATGCTTTTTGTCTTTTGTTTAGTCAAACTATTTGTTGTTTGATTTGCATACAAACCCCTAAGTCTATCATGGCGTTTTTAGAAAGCTTTAAAGTGCGGAAAATAAAATCTTAAATTATTACAACATAATTATGGGATGGGGGGTACAAATGTTCAAATGGGGATATTTAGCAAGAAATTAAAATCTAAGCTATTACATCCAAATTGAATATTCAAAGATTAATTGTACAATAATTAAGTAAATAAATATGCAAAAATGTATTTTATGCACAAAAATGGTTTTTATATGTATGGGAAAGTATCTTTTTATGTGAAATATAAACAAAAAATTAAAAGAATCAATTTTTGGATATTTTGTGTTTTTTAGGGCAAAACCCTAATTTTCTAAATAATAATATTTATCAATTATATTATATACAATATTTATTAATTATATACAAAAATAAATAAAAGAGAAGTATATTGTAAAAAAGTAATTTTTGAGGTTAAATATTAATAAAGATAAAAAATGTATTATTTTTATATTTATCCTAAATATTTAATAAAAGATAGATAAGTATTTATATTATTTACTAAATATATTAAATATGTACAAAAATAAAAATATTTATTATTTACAAAAAAAGTATATTTTTGGAAAATGTTTTCAAAAGATAAAATAAAATAAAATCAGAAAATAAAAATGTATTTGTATTATTTTTAGTATTTTAAATAAAAGTATATATATTTATTTACATATGGAACTAAATGAAACAAATAAATACCAAATAAAATGCAAAAAATGTGAGAAAAATATTTTTAGTATTTTTCCATGCTTGAATAAAAATATAAAATCAGAATCAAAAAGAAAAACTCAAAAATGACAAATATATCATACAATGGGCCAGGGGGGTGTATGTGAAATAAAGTGGTGCAAACAGAAAAATGAACCAAGCCCAGCCCAAAAGGAGTTATCTTCAACCTCCAGCACCATTCAAACAAAAAATGCGTGTTCTTCCTCCATCTCTGCAAACTCTTGATTCCTTGACTTTTAACAAAAACTCACAACACAAACATTATAGAGCATCATGTCACGAGTTCATACATATAAAAAACTTGATCTAACTCTCAGAAATGAGAGAGAATTTCTTCTCCCCCAATTTGTGACCTAATTTTTTTCTAATGTTCAGGTTCCAAATTCTCTTAACACACACAATATAAATGAAAAGTAATGATATGGGTAGCTTCAGGGCCATGAGTAGGACATAACTTCTTCACAAACCTAAGCCTAAATATGCTTGGATAGAGAGATAGAAGTTCAAACTTTTACCTGTTCAGCTTGAATCGTGTGCAACAATGGAGGCACTTTCAATGCAATGTGAGGACTTGTACAACTTGCTTGAAGTTTAGGGATGCTTCTCCAACCTCTAGCTTGCTTTGAAACTAGCTGAATCGAGCTATGGAAGTTCACCTGCAAAGTTGAAAACTGAAAATGGAAAATGATGTTAGGGATGTTACAGTTTTTGTTCAATGATTGGGATAGCTTCAGTGGGTGATATGGAACATGTTTGAACTCTTTTTGGCCAAAGTGCACGAGTGGAAAGGTTTATAGAAGTCAAGTTGCAGAAGGGACTCTGTTTTTTGCAGTAGGATGGTGTTTCTGTGAATGAGGAGGTATTGAAGGTGGTTAGGTCGTGCCTTAGGTCAATTATGAAGTATGCAATGTGTTCACAATGTTTGCTTTGGCTAGTTGTTACAGGAATGTGAGATGTGTTTAGTTTTGCAAAGTTTCTTCCTTGATAAGCAAAGTTTGTCAAGTTGGGTTATAGGCCAAGGCATGTCCCTCAAGCATGCTGCATAATTTCTCCTTGATCAGTGGGATTAGTCCATAAACTTGTGCCTCCAAGATCTGCTTGTACTTCCAAGATATGGACTTTGACATAAAGTCATGCTTTTTCAAAATAGCAAACTTGCTTTTTCCAAATATGGCTTGATTTTGTGTGTATTGTCCAAATGCACAAAATAACACTCTAACACAAAGGATATGCATTTAATTATTGAGTAAGAAAGGGATTATAGGCCTGTAATCTAGCTTGTACAAGCTGATTTCAAAAATGCCCATGTTATGAATATGCATTTGGTCATGAACAAAAGTGACTTTTGCCCAACTTTGCCAATTCGATTCTCCCTAACCACAAGGGTGTTTGAGAAGTTCTTGGACAATTTGGAAAGCTTGGAATGTGTAATACAATCCATATTTGTAATGCAAGTTAAAATTCCAAGTGGAAGCATGTGAAAAGTGGCCATGAAGTTAGGCAAAAATCCTGCCTAAAATAGGTCAAAAAATTTCTAAGTTAAGAATGTTTTGCACCCTTGTTCCAAAAATCATAACTTGAGTTACAAGCTTCTTTTGAGGAAACTTTGTGAATCAAAGTTGTAGATTTTGCAATGGAATAAAACTTTCATGTTTTGAGTTTTGCTTGAATCCAAATGTATCTTGATGAAAAAATGGGACAAAGTTAGGAAAAAATTAGGAAATTTCTTAACTTAGAAAATTTCTAAGTTATGAAATTTCTTCATTTCAAACCCTAATTTGTAATTTTTGATTTCTTGATGAACAAGTTTCATAATTTGACATGTCTTGGGAAAAATAAATCTTGACACTTGATTTTGACCAAAAAGTCAAAGTTTGACTTTTCAGTATACAGTCAAATCTTGATCAGTTGACTGGAAAATTCATCTGTCAATCTTGTGCATTTGGGATCTTTTGAACTTGTTGAACATGTCAAGACAATGCCATTGAGTCCTTGAGTCCATATGTGAGCTTGAATTGCCATTGGTTAGGTCAAACAGTCAAAAATTGCCTTTGTGCAGTCAAAACCCTAAAAATGACCATTTTGCCCTTTTGGTGATCTGATCAAATTTCTTGTGGAATTGTGATCCAAACTTGATCAAATGGTCCATATGAGTTCATAATGTTGACGTGGGTCAAAAATCATGAGGTTTGACTGTCAATTGACAACAGTTGACTTTTTCCCCAATACAGCTGATTTCTGGGTCAACTGTCCAATTGACTGGGCAAATATTGGAATCAAGGCTTGAAACTTGGTATGGATAAACTTGTGAGTCCAACATGAAGCATGAAAGTCACTTTGGGCCTTTTAGGTCAAAACATCTTTGTGCAAACTCAAACCCTGATTTGGGTCAACAGTGCAAGGAGGAGTCTTGAGCAGAGCAAACTCTAATTTGATCTTGAGCTCCAAGGGTCTTGTGGTGAGAAAATATTGATGAAATGGGAGGGCAAATTTTGGGGTACAACAACGGGGCTCGTCTTCGTTATGGGCGACAGGAATGTCGTCCCTGACTCAACGTGCCATTGTACCTGAAAAGGATGGGAAGTTAGTGAATTTGATGTTATCAAATCCATCCTTCCATCGCATATCAAGTGAAAGGGCGACGAACTCGACCCAAGCCCTCGACACGCTAAAGCGGACCATTACATTACAAGGACATGTAGTCGGGGGGATCGCTTGGGATACCCACTATATCCTAGGGAACCCTCCCCTGTTACAGACATTGTCTGGGGAGGTTCTTGACACTATGTCTAATGAATGTTCATAAGTGTCTGACACATTCATGAATGCTCGACACGGAATCCATGAACTCAAATGAATATTCATGAGTATTCATCATAAAACTCATGAATATTCATCCAATCAAGATAAATTTTTGACATTTAATCCAGAAACGCTCAAGAAATATGGTGTTAAGAGGTTATAACTTACTTGGATGAAGAACTTGGAGAGAGAAACTGAAACGTTGAGAGAATCGCCTCACACCACGAGCAAAGAAAACTGAGAAGTTGAGAGAATCGCTTCACACCACGAGCAAAGAAAAGACTGAGAGGAAACTTGAGAAGATGACAAATGAGACCCAAGGGCCCCCTTTTATAGGCGACCCACGCCCCAAGGGATCCCTCATGAAGGCTCATCATCTCATTGGCCCGTTTGGCTTTTTCCTTGAAGGGGTGGCACCCCAAAGCACTAGCCACGTGGCTCAACTATCAACCACGAGTCCCTTCTGGACTGGCGAGCATACGCCCGACTCCTACGTGTTGTCCCCCCAAACACATACGAGGCAAATACCTATACGAGGAAATGCTCGACATTAGAGTGCACGTAGGGACACATCTATTCACCCACCTCAGGGACGAGGTAATACTCGACAAAGGAAATCTCACAGAAGCTTCCCGTCACTAATATGTCCTCTCGAGCAAGCAGTTGACCCCTTCGGTCCCGCTCCCTGCTCATCAATGATATTTCCCAATGTACTCGAGCTTGGCCCCCACGCGGGCAACGACTTGCTCCTTCTGGGGACTTTGGCCCTCTATCTCGACCAAGTCTCTGGTATTGAGAGCTGGACTCAAGTCACCGCCCTCTAGCTCAAGGGAAATAACTTGGGAGCTCCTGATCTGGATTGAGCCTACACTTGCCCTTCGAACGGGAAGCCCAAAGACAGCCCAAGTTAGGAACTGTTAGGCAACTCCCTATCCGACTGTTGGAGGACGTGGCCCACGATCCTATGACCGACATCTTAAACTGCCCTCGGAAAATCACGAGTCCATCCCTATTCTCGCGAAGTAGTTGACCAGGGGGAGCCCACTTGCTGGACTCCATACACACGTAAGCCTTGGCAGTTCTTGTCATTGGGCCTCCACGTGACCCAAGAGTGGGAACATTGGCCCAACGCTGGGGGCTATAAATACCCTATCTCTCAAGAGGGTCAGGTATTCAAAATCATCTCTAAACTCATACTTGTTTGCTCATTCTGCTTCTTACTTTGTCATCGAAGTATCTTGCAGATACCCTCATCTCATTCAAGTTCTGTCCGAACCAGCTGTGACAGTCCATTTCTGATCCGGTAAGATTATATATATATATATATATATATATATATATATATATATATACACACACACGTTACGAGAGGATTAACCCCAAACAACATGTTAACTTAATGAGTGGCTTTACTCCTGATAAATATCACCTGACTAAATAATTTTTTTCTTATAGTGTATTCAATTGGGTTGAAACTGATCATTAAATCTAAAATATTTATTAAAAATAATCATGACGGCTTCATTTACCACTAAAAAAGTAATCCTTTAAAGATGAATTTTATTTCATATAAGTTAACAATTTCAAATTTATTTATACAAAATAAATAAACATGTTGAAAAATGAGATCAATCAACCAAAAATTAGAGATAAGTGAAGCACAACAAGATAACACAAATTACATAAAACCCGGTTACTCCGATTCCTGATTCAACCAGGTTTACTATTCAAACTGATCTAATTTTAAAAAACATTATTCTTAAACATTTTCCATAAATTAACTAAGTGTACACTAGGCATTACTAATTTTGTTATTATAGTAACAAAAATCAATCAATTTTTTTCCCACAAACAATAATACATGACAGATTGAAGATTACGGTGTTTGATCATAGTTGATCCGTTTGAATATTTCTCTATTTAAAAGTCCTTTTACAAATTGTTGTATCATTTTGAATATTAAAGTTGAAATCAAACTATTGAATCTAACAACAAATAAACTCCCAAGTAACTTTTAAAGTGTCTTGATCAAAGATTCGTTTTTCAATTTTCTATCATTTAGCTTTAGGAAGTGAAGGGTATAGATTCTTTTACTATAGTATTTACTATTATCCTAGCAACTTAGAATCAAGTATTTGGTTGAATTTGAAACTTAAAGCAACACTTTTGTCTTTGAGCCAAAAACAAAAGCAAAACCCACAACAAAACAGGCTTTTTTTCATATACCACAGAATATTTAAATTTTATAAAATAACAAATTCTGTTTAAAAAATGGAAATAACATTTATTTAAAAATGATCTTTCTTCATTAAAATGACAAATGACATGCATTCTAATTTTTTTATCAAATAGTTTGGCGGATGAAATTCATTTTTAAAGTGAATGTCACTCATTTATATATTCTTGTATCTATATAATTATCAATTGAATTAATCAGACACATTTATTATATTTTCTTTTTAAATGAATGTCTTTTTAAGGAAAAAAATTTATTTTAAAATATTATTTTCATTTTTAATATAATAATAATAACTATTTGTATCGGATACTATTTCCAATAAATTAATTAATAAAACTAATTTAGTAAAAATATAATGACAATAATTATATTAAAATTGATAGCCTCAAATTTCTATTGAAGTATTGGACTTTGGAAGTTAGACTTTTGCGGTTTGCCAAGTTGGGCAGCTTTTTTACAACCCAGCTTATTATTTGACTTTAAGTAATGACGTCACCTTCTGGGTTCCACCATAAAAACATGAACTAGGAAACAAAAATTCTTAAAATTTGTGACCAAAAACACAAAACTCGATTTTAATAATAACACAAACAAGTCTGGTTTTTTCATAGTCAATGTCCCTTCTCTTCTCCCTAGATTGTTAATCGAGGATCGTGTTTTTTTTCTCTTTCTCTTCAGATTGAGGCTGAAGAGGTTTTGGAAATAGTAGAATAGGGTTTATTCTCAATTGAAAAAATTTCTTCTTTTTCTTTTTCTCTTCTTTTTTTTCTTTCTTCTTTTTCTTTGGGTTTTTAAATTTGACTAGAAAATCGTACACCCAAATTATCACTTACTTCTCTCCTATTAAAAGAGAATTTCATGTGGGGTTTGTTGCTTTAATTATGCTTCAGCGAACTAGAGATAGAGAGAGAGAAAGTGTTAGAAGAGGTTTTTTTTTTCCTTTCTCTTTTGATGGTTTTTTTATTTGTATCTGAGGTTTTTTGGGGTTTCTTTTGCTGTGGTTTGATTCTTGTTCAAACCCATTTCTGCTAAAGTGTTTTTTCTTCTTCTTGTTATTGGTTGAGTTTCATGAAGCTTGGAGTTGGTTTCTGAATTTTGGGATCTGGGCTTTAGGGTTTGACTTTCTCTCTCATTGACATTAGGGGTTGAAAAACCTATTCTGGGTGCTTTTTTGTTTCCAGGTGAGTCATTTGTCTCTTATTCTGTTTTTTGTTGTCTTCAAGATTCTGGATTTATTATTATATTTTAGCTTCTTTTTTAGCTTTTGGGTGAGCCTAATGTTTGATGTTTATTTGTTACAGATTGATGGGGTAATCTGTTTTGTTTGTGTGTTGTTTAAAGTTTGTGATTTCTTTGTGTGAGTACAAGAGGAAGCTATAATGCATCTCTCACTGTGGAAGCCTATTTCTCACTGTGCTTCTCTGATCTTGGACAAGAAGAGTAGGAAGAAGAAAACTGAGTCCATGGCTGATATAAAAAGAAACCCGTCGATGCTCCGGAAGCTACAAGAAAACAAGCTGAGGGAAGCTCTTGAAGAAGCTTCAGAAGATGGATTACTTGCCAAATCGCAAGATATGGAACCTGACACTGTCGGGAACCAGGATGATAGCCTTGGGAGATCCAGATCCCTGGCCAGGCTGAATGCTCAGCGTGAGTTCCTTCGTGCTACTGCACTTGCAGCTGAACGCACTTTTGATTCTGAGGAGGAAATTCTCAGCCTTCAAGAAGCATTTTCCATGTTTCTCACTATGTATCCCAAGTATATGTCCTCAGAGAAAGTTGATCAATTGAGGTCTGAGGAATATTCTCATCTGCCGCCCAAGGTATGCCTTGATTATTGTGGGTTCGGTCTCTTCTCTTTTATTCAGACTATTCACTATTGGGAATCTTGTACATTTAGCTTGTCTGAGATAACTGCAAATTTGAGTAACCATGCACTTTATGGCGGTGCTGAGAAAGGAACTGTTGAGCATGATATAAAGGCCAGAATTATGGACTATCTTAATATCCCTGAGAGTGAATATGGCCTTGTTTTTACTGTAAGCAGAGGGTCAGCTTTTAAATTGCTCGCTGAATCATACCCTTTCCAAACGAATAAAAAACTGTTGACCATGTTCGACCATGACAGTCAGTCTGTTAATTGGATGGCTCAGTGTGCTAGGAGTAAAGGCGCCAAAGTGCACAGTGCATGGTTTAAATGGCCAACTCTAAAACTCTGCTCTACTGATTTGAGAAAACAGATTTCCAATAAGAAAAAGAGGAAGAAGGATTCAGCTACTGGTCTTTTTGTGTTCCCAGTTCAGTCTAGAGTAACTGGGGCTAAGTATTCGTATCAGTGGATGGCCTTGGCGCAGCAGAACAACTGGCATGTCTTGCTTGATGCTGGGTCGTTGGGCCCCAAAGACATGGATTCACTTGGCTTGTCCCTTTTTAGGCCAGATTTCATAATTACATCATTTTACAGGGTATTTGGGTATGATCCCACAGGTTTTGGTTGTCTTTTGATTAAAAAATCTGTGATGGCAAGCCTTCAAAATCAGTCTGGGAGTACCGGGTCCGGAATGGTGAAGATTACCCCTGAATTTCCAGTGTATTTGAGTGATTCTGTAGATGGTTTGGATAGATTGGCTGGGACTGAAGACGATGAAGTCAATCGGGCTTGTGATAAGACTCTTGAACCTCGCCAAGGATCACAGTTGCCTGCCTTCTCTGGTGCATACACGTCTGCACAAGTCAGAGATGTATTTGAGACTGAAATGGATCATGACAGTTCTGAAAGAGATGGAACCAGCACTATATTTGAAGAGACCGAGAGTATATCTGTTGGAGAAGTGATAAAGAGCCCTGTCTTCAGTGAGGATGAATCGTCTGACAACTCATTTTGGATTGATTTGGGTCAAAGTCCTTTGGGGTCAGACAATGCAGGTCAATCAAATAAACAGAAGATAGCTTCTCCCTTACCATCTTTCTGGTTCAATGGGAGGAAGAACCAGAAACAACATTCTCCAAAACCAACTTCTAAGATGTATGGCAGTCCTATGTATGATGACAGAGAGGTTCATCTAGCTTCTCATGATGATCACCGTGTTCTATCATTTGATGCTGCTGTCCTAATGTCACAAGAACTAGATCGTGTCAAAGAGGTCCCTGAAGAAGAGTATGTTGAGGAAGTTCATCATTATTCAATTAATGGAAATGGGTCAGATCGTACACATGTCAGTGAGATAATGGAAGAACCTGGAACCAGTGAAGCAGTTCAGAATGGATCTGTTGCTATGGGTGAATCTTGGCTCAATAATTCAACTTCTCTTTCTCGGCATCAAAGCTTGGAGAATGGCTCTGCCTCCGAAATATGCTCCGAGATAAAAGAGAGTGCTATAAGAAGGGAAACTGAAGGTGAGTTTAGGTTGTTGGGTCGGAGAGAAGGGAATCGATTTGATGGTAGTAGGCTAATTGGTTTGGAAGATGACGAACATAATGGCAGAGGAAGAAGAGTGTCGTTTAGCATGGAAGACAATCGTAAAGAGCATGTAAGAGAGAGCTTGGAGATAGGGGACATATCTGCAACTAGCTTAGACGATGAAGATGTCAGTAGTGACGGAGAATATGGTGATGGGCAAGATTGGGGCAGAAGGGACACTGAGATTGTATGTCGAAATATTGATCACGTTGATATGCTTGGTCTCAATAAAACTACGCTTCGACTTCGGTTTTTGATTAACTGGCTCATCACTTCACTACTGCAACTGAAGTTACCCGTTTCTAATGGAGATGATAAAGTTAACCTTGTTCATATCTATGGCCCAAAAATAAAATATGAAAGAGGTGCAGCTGTTGCTTTCAACCTCAGGGACAGAAGTAGGGGGTTAATCAATCCCGAGATTGTTCAAAAGCTGGCTGAAAAAGAAGGAATCTCTCTTGGTATCGGTATTCTTAGCCACATAAAGATTCTTGATAACTCCAGACATCAGCGTGTAGCTCTGAATCTTGAAGACACAGCGCTTTGCAAGCCCATGGAGAATGGCCGGCGTGATGGAAAAGGCAGCTATGTTAGACTTGAAGTTGTCACGGCTTCATTGGGATTTCTGACTAATTTTGAGGATGTATATAAATTATGGGCTTTTGTGGCAAAGTTTCTTAACCCAAGTTTTATTGTAGAAGGGGGTCTTCCTACCGTTGAAGAAGACTTTGAGACATGAGATGGCAAAGTGGTAGGTGATTTTATTCAATTTTGGAAACCGTACATGAAATATTATTCGTGAGATGTTTCTAAGGGCCGAAGACTGAATTGGTGGTAATTTTGTATGCTGCTGGATATACAAATGTTGATTTGTTAGTTTATGTTTCTTGTGTCTTAAATTATTTATATTTTTTTAAATTTTCCTCTTCTGTTTTTGAGCTGCTTGTAGAGTTGGCTTTGGAGATTTGTTACAATATTGGGAAGTCATGATGTATAATTTGAATTAATATTGTATGGGTAGAAGTTCTACTTATGCATAGAAAAAAGATTTCCAACTTTTGTAAAAAGGTAGTGTTCATTTTCTTGCTATAGTTGATGATGATGATGATACATTCTATGGTGGATGCTTTCTTTGTTGACTGAAATTTATTCCTTAGTTAATATATATTACAGAAACTAAAATTTAAACATGAGAAACTTGACTGAAATGATACCAGAATCTGATTCAGAGCAGAATGTGACTCCTTTTCTTAAACTGAATGAAATAATTGGGTTTGTCTTTATTTGATTATTTTGTTCCTGCTAGTTAAACTTGTAGAGTATAATCACTGCAGGACCTTGCATGTAAATATCGAGTAAATTATTACAATTAATAATGAATTATTAATTGAGTAATCAATAATATATGCTACCCTACAACAGCACTGCCCGGAAGGCTAGTGCTATCCCCACGAATAAGCACTTTATTTTAAGCGAATTATATCAATTTTTTATATAAAGGGTAACAATCATTGTTGGGCCACCCCCACTACGTTTTGTTTCAGTAAGGAACTACTCCTTTTGATTGTAGGGGATTTTATTATGTTTTGTCCGTCCAGCTGTTGACTAATAATCACTGAGGCTGAGCTATGCTTTGCCAATGTAAAGAAACAAAATGTCAGCTTTTGAGTGATTAGGGCATGCACTGAATCAGAAAATAATAATGCAATTGCAATTTGGGCAGTAAGATTTTACTGTATTAGATTTGTTAAACAGTTTGTTCGGTCAGATGCACATGCACACATCTATGATTCGGAGATCATGAATGTGGCCATACTTTCGTGGAACCATCATGCATTTAGATAAAATCTTTTATAAATGCTTTTTCAAAAACATTAGACTTTTTAAAAACTTAAGCGTAAGTAGTAGTGCTGTGCATTTATTAGAAAGCCAACCTCACTAATATTCAATTATAGACAAACAAGTTTCAAACCAGACTATACATAAGCTGCATTTAATAGAAAGAACTAAAAATATGGTTACAATTATTATGCAGTAAGAAATACTTATCTCAATTTGATGTAGTTTTTTACTTCATAAAAGTAATTTCTACAAAGATAATGTGATTTAGAGAAAAGTCTATTTGCAACCTATGCAAGCTGAAGGCCTGCTGACAGCAAAATATAGGCATCAATATATTACATTACAGTTTGAAAAAATGAATTTGAACAGTACACCTTCATCTCTCTATGGCACAAGATGTGCCACCAAACAGTGTCAAGGGCATATTACAACTCCATAGCCAGTGGAAGGTGAGTGTTTGCGTGTCACTACTCCTAGTTGGCATATATGTACATGAACAGAATCGAAGTCACAAGTATGACTCACTTACAAGTGTACAACACTAGCTTTAACTTTAACTAACAATTAATGAGAGAATGAACTTCCCTCGATGCTATGCATCGAGTCATCACTTAAGCTAAAGTTTGGTTTCTCCTCGTTCCACTTTAAAATCTCCTTTCCATATTTAAGTGATGCGTCAACACTATCAGGTTCCAGCCCCTTCACCAAGGACACATACAAGTTTTGTCCTGTAAGAGATGAATAAAGCCTCTTAAACTTAATTGCTATGTAATGGGAAGCAAGCTGACTTAGGGACGGATTATTGTTAATGTTGCTGTTGTTGCTGCCAGGGCGATTATGGCTAATTACTGGATGAAAATCAGAGAACCAGTCACACTGAGTCAGTGGAATATGTTCTATTTTCTCCTCAAACTCGTCCATTTTGTTTAATATCAACAGGAAGTCCATTTGCTCAAAAGTTGGGTGAGTAACAATGGTTTCGAAAAGTTTCCTGCTCAATATCATCTTGTTTGTGAGACAACCGTTTCCGTCTGTGGAAAACTGATTATAGTCGCTCAAGGAAACACAGAAGATGACCAATCCAACATCCTCAAACATTTCTAGCCACTTGCAATTATCTCCTAGCCCTCTTGCATGTATTGTAATTAGCTCATACCTGTGAATCAACCAAAGAGACCAACCAGAGCTACATATCAGAAACAGGAGCTGATTGAGGAAATGAAAACTCTACACTAGCCAATTATACAGAAGTTGGGTCAATCAGGGGCAGAGCTATCCAGAATATTTCTGACATAGATAAGAAGGCCCAAATAATTTTTCTTACCTAGTCAAAGAATCAAGAAGATCATCAGTGTCGCCAGTTTCCACAGGAGCTGATTGAGGAAATGAAAACTCTACACTAGCCAGTCCATTGGATGAAGTAACTCCTTCAGCATAAAGGATATCTAAATCCGAGGGTTCATAATCAGTCCTTAGTATCTGAACAGCCTAAACAACAATTAACATGTTAGATTCTCAAAGCCACTGACCTAGCAATCTTTTTCATGAGAAAAGAAATAGAAAGGAACTATGAAAGTAAATAAGGGCACAAGCATTGTACAAATACTTGCACAAATAATCCCAATGAAGCTTAACGGTCAAAAGATGCATACAAGGTAGCGTGAAGTGTATACAGTTTGACACATTTGTTCCTATAGTGTATTTTATACCTATATTAAAATAAAGATTTAATTATACTGTTCGACTAAGAATCCTATTATCTTAAAGCTACAGAATTCAGTCAGTTACATATTCCTTAATTTTTCCACCAGTACCTAAATACACACACACACCCTTCTCCTGACACTTTCTTCTATATGTAAGGGTATGACAAATAATTATGTTATCTCTCAGTTCAAAGGTAATATGTAGTTGAGTCAAAAAGATTAAATATACTGATTAAATTATTGATAAAAAAAAAATCAATAAAAGAATGATCCTGTACCCGCTCTAAGAAATAACTGGCAACACTGGGTAGCATTTCGATTTCATTTCTTTTTTCATAGGTAGCCTTAATGGCTGAATCATTCCATAACTCCTCAATCAGTGGAGTATATTCACGAGTAGCGGCTGGAAAGATAGCTTCAAGCTTGCCCGAAGCCATTGTTTTCAGCAGCCAATCAGAGAATGCTTTCAGTCTTGTGCCAATGGAATAAACTGTCTTGTCGCCATGTTTCGGACTGGTTCCTGTACCCAAAATGGTACTAGCTAATGAACATTTTGCTTTTGATAAATGCATGTCAAAAGTTTAAAATCTGAAAAAATATTACTTTCTGACTTGTGTGAACAAAATTGACAAGTATATTTTAGTCACCATTTTTCAAGTTCTTGTAACAAATATTATCTAATTTCAGCAGCTAAAACATTAGCATTTCAATAAGTAAAACTAAATAATGGAGATTAAAACCAAAATGTGCAATCAATCTGATAAAAAACACAGACTAATTAAACTCAAACCTGTAGTATAAAGTAAAGATTGATTTTTCTTTAAATTCCCCAGACTTTCTTCTTCAAAACGCTCACGGCCCTCGAGGAGTATGCCAAGATAGGCATAGACATTGGTCTGAATGGTCAACTTTATACTTCCACGTTCATCTTCTGAGAATGGGGTGCTTTTGTAAAGAATCTTGGCCTGACAAAAGTATTTACAATTTGATAAATATATTGATCTCTTTATCTTTTAGTAACAACGGGCATGTTGACAGAGAAGAACACAACATAGCTAGTTATCGACAGCAACACTCAATTTTTTTCCAGGGTGGTGGGAATGAATGTTTAAAGTTTATTTGAAAATTTTCAGATTTCAAAAGTCAGGTCATGTATCATAGCACATTGATAAGTCTTAAATAGCTCAAAAACACCTCAATATTTTGAAGTCAACAAAGCTTCTTCAGTTGCCCGTGTAACTGCATATAATCATGTAATATGTTCAACTATGAAGCCAGTTAAAGAAGCCTAACATGATTGTGCATCCAATCCTAGATTTATAATACACATGATAGTGTATTCACATAAATGCATATTATTATGACCGACAAGGTCATACTCCTTATGCCTGACTACTCATAGAAGCTTTTTTCATGTTAGCTTGTTTAAGTGACTTAAAACTTATAATTTTGATGAAAATAAGATTTTGAACATATATTCTCCAAAGCAATTTTTCCCACCTAAAAGAAAGTTCCAAGCATAAAACAAAAAGCAGAGAGAAATGCCAAACTCAATTATTACCAAATTAAAAATACCTGCTTAAAAATAGTGCTTGTCCCAGAACCACTATAACCAACTAACAGGAGCTTGTGAACTACTCCATGATCGGCGTAATCAGGAACCGTTCTAGCAACCACATTGGAGGATAGAAACCCACATGAAGTTGAATATCGAGAAGGAACTGGCAGGGAAAGGAAGGCACATACAAGCTTCATTCCAGCCTAACAAGTAAAACAAGTGTGTAATATTGCAAAATTGGAAATAGTAAAACCAGAGAAAAGTTTCCAAAAAAAAAATGTTACCTTTCCCCATATATACCCTCTGGTATTTTTTTGTCCCTCTTCTTGGTATGAACCATCTTCATTGACCCAAAAATGTGGGTTACCAGCACACTGAACTCCCGCCAACTGCCCAACCAAAACAACATATTTTCAATAATATTTTTTGTTTGAACAGCAAAAGAACATTAACAATTAAGAAAAAGCCTATAATTTTCTATTAGTATTTGCATGTATTGAATTTACAACCTGCAACATCCGAAGTTCTACTTTCGTTATTTCCCGACCATTGATGAAAACCTGCGTGTTTCCATTGCTAGCATCCTGTTTGATGGGTCCTCCAACATTCAAATGTGGACTAATAATACTGCAAGGCTTCTGTCCTTCCTAAAATACACGCAACACGCCAAGTAAAACTCAATTCCAAACCGCAAGACAAATAAGTTTGGATTAACAACTTAATTAAGCACTATTAGTATAAGCACTTATCATATAAGCTATGAAGATCCAACACGAAGATACACATCAGACACGATATTGACACTAACACATTGACACCAGTAATGATTTGACAAAATAAAAACAAAGGAAAAGAGAGCTACCTTCCCCCAAAAACCAGATACTTTATCATACCAATAGTTCCCAGGCTTTAACTTCTTAGGAGGGTTAGAACAATTTTGCAGTGTAACTAGTTCCTCAAATGAAAGAGGATTTCCATTAACAGAAACACAATTAGGAGGAAGCTGATTCACTTCACAAAATCTTTCAGCCTTCATTACTTGTCTAACCTCCAATCGATTAAGCAATCGTTTAAGCAACCGAGAACATCTTCCCAAACTACCTCTTCTCGACTCGTTAATCGGATACCCGATACAACCAACACATTTTCTTCCTTCTGGCATTGATCCCACAGCTCTAAGCACACAATTCCCGCAGTACTTAGCATCACAAACAAGACACGCTTCTTTCTCCGTTAACCTGTTACCTTTCAAACACCGGTAACACGAACCTTTCTTCCCTTTAACGGATTCTCTCTTAACCGGCTCCACCGGTTTGCAGTCATCGTTTACAGAGTTTTCAGAATCAGAATCCACGTTGAATGATGAAATAGGTTCGTTGTTGTTTTTCGAGAAAGAAACACGAGATGATGCGTAATCTGAACTCAACGCTGAATCGTTGAAATCGAAACTCTCTTTTTCATCGTTTGAATTTCTCATGATTGAAGAGTTGCACGAATGTTTGCTACTCAATTCGCATGATGATGACTCGGAAACACCGTTGCTCTCGCTCTCACGAGCGACATTTTCGAATGCGATCACTGATGTCGGAGAGACTGTTGTTCTACCTGAACAATTACTCCGGTCAAATGCAACGTCGACGGTGGGATGATCATCGGGCGGCGGAGGTATGGTGGTGAACTGCTTTGCTTCGGCGGCGGTCATGGTAGTTCTAATTTCTGGCGGAATCCGAATTGAAAAAAAAAGTGAAAGTTCAGTTCAAGTTTGGTAACAATATGAAGAAATTGAAATTTGAAAATAAAGTGAAGAGTTATCTGTGTTTCTATTTTTGTTGTAAAGAAAAAGGAAAGTGTGGGAAGAAAGGTGATATAGTATTTTATGTTCAAATTTGAAAGTAGCGAAAATGAGAGGGATGAAAATAAAGGAGAAAGTAGCAATGTGTGAATTGTACTGGGAATGTTTTGTTGTTGTTTTTGTGTTGTGTGTATGGGGCTAAGTTTATGTAGGGTCAGAGAAGGAGACAAGTTTGTGATTGTGGTTTTGGAGAGTTTCATTTTTGGGTTGCAAAATGGGTGTGTACGGCGACATTAGTGTTTGAGAGAGAAGGATGTATCATAAAGGCAGAATGCCATCCCCACGGGCTTTGCATGAAGTTTATTTATCAATGTTTGCCTGCCAACCTGGTGTAGTGTGGTACACTGAACTTTAGCCCCACTGGTCAGACAAATCTCATGCAACAGTAACGAGCAGGAGCAAGGTTTTTAAACTCATATCCTTTAAATTTTAAGGTATATTTAGATTTCTGGGATGTCATGGAATGGAGTGAACTTTTAAGAATTCAGATGGATTTTATTGTTTGATTTTGTAAATAAGTGATAAATCAAAATCGAATATGATGTAATTCATTTTATCCAATCATTTAATTTTCTTTTTGTTTAATTTCAAGTGGGTGCAAAGGAATGAACTAAATAGTTATTCTGCTTTGTTCCATTATATTTTATAATATTTCATTTCACTTTATTTTGTTCTAGTCTATATTCAAATATAATGTTCTCAACCGACTAAAGGCTCAAATGATTAAGATTCATCCAATTTAAATATATTTCATTTGACTTAAAGTATAAAAATTCGTTCATACAAAAAGTAAGATATATTTTTTTATATCCATTTTTCACTACATTCTTCTTGAATCTTGAACTGATTTGGACATTTGAGTGTTAATCTTGTAGGTTCACTCCGCACCCGTTATCGAAGATTAGAGTTCTCGATTCAAGACATCATGTTCACTAACTGCTTCCGTTTCTGGTTCCTAAACGAAACACTAGTCCTCGCTAAAGAGTTTGTAAGTGTCGTCATGATTAGAGAATTAGACTCCAACTAGAGTCTGGTATACTTCGTGTCAAAGGTCCTAGCGGGGGAAGAAACACGATACCAAAAGATTGAAAAGGCATCATTCATGTTAGTAACAACGATCTGAAAACTCATAAGGTACTTCCTTGCACATTTCATAGTTGTCTAAACATATTTATCCCTGAAGTAGGTGTTATATTAATCAGATATGGTCGGGCGTTTGATGAAACATGCCCTAGAACTGTCTGAATTTGAAGTGTCTTTCGAAGTAAGGAAGGCGTTGAAGGCCCAGTTATTTGCCGATTTCTTGTCGAAATGACCCATGCACCTTTAAATCTAAATTCCATGTGGGTGGTATTTATAGACGAATCATCCAATAGTCGAAGAAGTGAAGCTAATGTGATTTTGGAAAACGGCTCAGGGCTGGTGGAAAACGTCTCAGGGCACGTGGGTGGTATTTAAAATGCACACTTGAATCTTAACCACACTAGTCGATGATTACTTCTCGAGGTTGAATAACTTTCGATATCAGGTCATTAATGACTCCATCAGTTTTGATTTGGCTCACTTGAACATAATCTTGGTCACATGCTTCAGATTCAAGACGTCTGAAGTTGAATATCCCCTGAAGAGGAATTTATCCTATTCCATATATTCCTATATTGCACATCTGTTACGGTAGCCATGACAACCTTTCTCTAGCTCTTTCCAACATTACAGTCTCATACTTGTAGAGTTATAATACCTCCATTAACTTGCTACAACTTAACTGATATGATAAACCTTTCACAGCCACATCCCTGTCACACGGTCGTCAAATACTTTTCGCCTCCAAATTTGTCATTGTACTAACTCCTCAAAGTGTACATATCAGGATTGTGCTTCCAACATCTCTAGAATAACCATAATACAACGAACAATGTTTCATGCTTTGAACATATTTCCTTGGAATTCCCCGACACTCTAAAACTCGGTGTGTCTTGGCTTTACCAAGACTAACATATCTTCTTTATCGTGGTCTAGAAATACTCCTCTGGATACACCTCCCAATGAGCCAACCCAAGATATACTCAATCACAATTTACTAAGCATTAAAGAATAGTCATGCCATATGCTGGTCAAGATCAATGTTCACACATAAACTCAACCTCAGACATTTACACACAAGGATTCACTAACAAACCGTCGGAACAAGAAGCATCCAGAAATTATAATATGACATTACTCATACGGTTACGACCACTCAGAGTCTCCTCATAAGCGTAGCAGCAGAATCTGATCCATACAATTGTCATTTACATAGATAATCCTTAACTGTTGAGCGTGACATGGATCATTGACTATCATACTTTACCTTACGAGAATTCAAATCCATGCCTCACAAGTACATAATCAGAATTATACATTGAGATCGGGACCATCATCCCACATCTAATGGAGAAGTATAACTTACGCATCTCATGCCTAATAGCGATATTGTGGCGTTATACATGTTTGGTAGTACTAATATGGTGGTCCAACTCCGAGGCCATGTAGGCAAGTGAACTACTCAATATTGTATAACAATCTCCACCTTTATCCTAAAGTCACAATAGACGGATAGACATATAACTAGACAGGTCACCTCCAATCAAGTCCTTTTAGTCCCACTATAGGATGCTAAAACCTAATAGTGCAACATGCCCAAGGTTTACTTCCTCTGAACGCAACAAGCAAGATCTGACTTGATAAGAATTCAGTTCTAATTGTTAAGCCATCTGTGTACTCACCCACACATGGCACGCACGAGAGATTCCACAATCCCATCATATAGGAATACCATGGTTCAAAACACCTGACACAAACTGTGGTCATCCCGATGATGCTTTATATTGCCACTAGTTCTATTCACCTAATCACCCAATGCCTAACATAGTTCTATGGCCTTACTCAGGGTTAGATGAACCACGACTAGTGAGAAACGTGGCATACTGGACTCTGGATATTCATTCACTTCAGCTGCCGCCTAGCATAGTTCTAGGACTTAGGCATGTCAGAATAAGCAAGAAGATGCAATAGTCCCTTTCTCTAACTTAGTGCACAGGATTGCTCGAACAGAAATCATAACCTTCACACATATTGTCGATCCTTCACTAGATCCCTACTTATCGCTTAGGGTATTTTGAATAGGGTCGGGGTTTACCACCTCATTAATTCAAGCCCTTTCCACACATCAAAGAAACCAAAAAGGTTCAGTCTCTCTATCTAAGCTCCTAAAGGTTTTCCATCCAATAGGTTCTTAAGTCATATCCATCACTAGAAACCATAATCAATTAGTGAATCATACCGACTTCAAGCTCAGTGTTGCACCCCAAAATTTGTCCTCCTAATGATATTTTTATCTGACTTAGGCTCTTGCATTCATTTGCATATATTCCATTAGGTCACCTGCACTAATATATCATACATTTCATGGAATAAATCACATGGGTTCAATAGAATCAGTGGCTTTGAAGCTAGTGTTTTCACAGTATTTTGAGGCGTGTATATCAAATGAGGGTGATTCATTTGGTTGTTTCTCCATGCATTAAAACTCCGAGGAATCAAGATTTTTAAGTTTGGTTATCATGAGTTTCTCCTCCATTCAACTACAAGGCTATTCTTTTCTAAGATTCATCAAGGTTTGGGATCAAAGGTTATTTCTCTGCATTTCTCAGTAGACCAGGGTTTCATTAATTATGTGTGAGCATGTGCGTTAATCTAAGATCATGAGATTAGGGTTTGTTTTTCATCAAAGGATTTTCTCATAAAGCATGATGTTGTATGCCAAGATATCTTCTTATGTGCATAAAAAATTATCTTCAAGGGAATTCCTTGAGGACTTTAGCCTTGCGTTTTCAAGTGGACATGTTTGTGGTTTGAATTACAAAAGCGTGAAGCACAATACAAGATATGATGCGAGGGAGCATTAAGTGAGTTATAAGCATATGAATAAAGGCTTTGATTTTGGGCAAAGGCAATATGGAAAATTCATTTTTTGACTAAGTTCATGCGTGAATATTCTTCATTGGATTGAATCCTATGTCATATCATAAGTTCAAGACTTATTCATTGAATATGCAAGTTGGTTAGAATTTATTAATTAAGTATTGAAGTGAAATGTTCAGAGGATAATCAAATTGAATTAAGAAATTTAAGCATTGGTTTGTCTTCAAGAGTTTGATTCTCTTGGAAAACAAGTTATAAAATTCAAGGCATTCACCATACTTAAGGTTTTAAGTCTACCACCATTCAAAGTTCCTAACATACATGTTCATTCAAAAGACCGTCCCATTTTGTTTATCCAAATAAACTCAAAACTTCATTCAAATATCTTGTTCATTACAAAAGCTATACTATATTACAACCATGCTATCAATTAAAAACTACAAGCATATCCCTGAATTCAAATTCCTAAGGCTATTTTCCTCTTGCCTCTAAGGCAGAGGATGAAAGGATGGAGCTGAATGGTAAGGATTCCAAGTTTCACATCTATGAAAATGATGCTCTAAAAGTTTTTTATACACATCAACAAAAGTTTATTCAAAGTTCATATTTTACGAGTGATAAGTTTCCAAGTCCAACTCCTTCAGGTGACTGTGAGGAAGGAGTTTTTGACACCAATGGTGAGGTTTCTAGTGCTTCTGTAGCTTCTTCACTAACAAGATTTAAGTCGTCCCCTTGGATCAGATGCATGTTTCTTCTACTTCCATCAGTCGGTCTTCAGCAAAAAGTAGAGATCCTAGGCTTCGTTTCATTAATTCTGATACTTCAGATCTTAACCAACCAAGACTCGCATGAGCACCATCAGAATGAAGCTGCACCATGTTTTCCAATCCTGATACATCACCCGACTTTACATATTAGCAAAGGAAAATCAAACTTCAAAAAGCCAGCTCTGCACAAGCTATCAGTATAAGAGAAAGTTATAAAATCAAGTAAAGGAGCTGCCAAAAAAACTCAGAAATTCCAGTTCATCCAAATTTCTCATAACAGAAAAGTTTCACAACTGAAATTCTAATCTCTCATCTCAGCCATTTATTCCCTAACAAAAAATCAGGATCTAATAACTCAGACTCAGTTCCTGTTGGAACATGTCCATATTTCAATATGTTGAATTTAAAAATTTCTCAAGTCCCACATTGTTAGAATATTTTTTTGGTTGAAAAAACCATTTAGTCCCACATTGCTCATGTGAGAAGTATTAACTATCTTACTTCACTATATAAGGAGTGCACATATTTCATTCCAAATTACACCAAAAACTACTCTATTAGTTTTTCCTTCCTCACTCTCATAACTCTGCGTCTCTCGAATTGTCGAAGCGCCATCTTCTTCCCCTTTCTTCCTACTCGTTGAATTTTCCGAGTATTTTCTTGAATTCTCTTTAGAGAATTATGTTAATTTCTCCTCATTTGAGTTGAGAAATTTTCAAGTTTAATCTTTTGGATTCTCTTTGGAGAATTATTTGAATTTCTCTTTGTTGGAGAAATTATTATGAGTGGTCAAATGATCATTATTAATTTCTCTTTGGAGAATTATTTGAGTTTCTTTTTGTTTGAGAAATTATTATGACTGGTCTTTGTACCAGATACTACGAGTGGTGTTGATACCATATTTGAATGGTCTTGTACCATTAGAAGGTGTATTTCTAGACTGATTATCTACCATGCAAGTAGTAATCGTACAATATATAGAACTGGGCTGTTTTATCCTGGAGGCGTCGCGGTAGTTCGACTGCTTTGCATAATTTTTGAGCAGTGCCGCGAAATGTCTTAAAGAGAGCGACCTAGTCCGCGACTCAACCTGGTAATTTCTTTGGTGGCAAATATTTCAAAATCCGAAAATAACAGTTCCATCCTAACAAACTCTAACAGAAAGATAAAAGGGAACTCACCTCAATTTACGATCATTTTTCACAATCTATAAAAGAATCACAAAAAATCTCTGAAAACTCTCATTCTTCTCTCTTCAATTCCACTTTTCATAGCTTAAATTCTCTAAATGACTTTGCAAGAGCTTCATCGTCATCTTCAATCTCCATCATATTTCACCTTCAATCGTATCAATCTAGACATCAGTTTATGCTTATTCATCTCTACATCGATTCATCAATCTTCATCATCATCATGTGACCTGTAATAATCACGCAGTATTTCATACAATCGCAACAATCTTCATCGGTTTGGAATCACAACAGAGCCACAACAAAGAAGATGTGAAAAAAATAGAAGGAGATTCGTTGTTGTTACCTAATTGTACGCATCTGAAATTCATTTTCGTTTTTTCTCCAACGTCAAAGAGGCACCGAACGATCTTTCCGTAGGTAAGCTCTGATTCACTCCAATTCTTCATTGTTCTGTAAATGTTATTGTTGATGTGTTGATTTTGCAGTGTCGTGATAGAGATGGAAGGAACAAATAGAGATGGCGAGTTACCTGAGAACGAAGGGCGATATGGTTGAAACCGTAACAGAGAAGGAGGTTTGAAGTTGGATTGGTGAGGTAGTGTCACGACGGAGAGGCGGATATGCGGTGGTTTGTGGTGGTGCTCTGTCCGATGAATGGATCGAAAAAAAAGGAGGAGGCCGCAGTTCGCATTTGAGGGAGAAATTCATGGAAGGTGAAAGGTCATAACAAGTGAACTCTAGTTTTTACTCAATACGTTGCGTTTGGATCTTGTTCTAATTTTCATTGTTTTTAGTTTTAGTAATAATAAATAATGTTGATTAAAATAAAATAAAATAAGATGTTGACTATGTTAGATTGATATTATATGTTGGGCCGAGTTTCACTTTATGCTTAAGTCCAATAGAATTTTTTGGAACCTGCTCACTACACCTGAAATCAGTTTTCCATTTCCTGTTCATAATTTTTAGATTTTTCTATGATTTTCTCCATAAAATTTTGCTAAAAATGATTAGTGAGTTTTAGGAGATGATAAAGATTACAAAATCAAATATAAAATTGTTAGATTTTTTTAGGAATTAATTCATGATTATCCGATTACTCGAGACTTCTGATTCACTTTTTCTTGTCGAGATTTGAGTCTTATGCAAGTTTATTGTGTGACATGTGGATATGTTTGAGTTTTCGATTGTGATTTATTTTCACATCGATGATGCTTTAACACTTATTCTGAGCATTTGATTTCTGACTCTTCTCTGTTGCTTGGTGAAGCTTACTTGAAGTTTCCCGGGTTTCCCTGCTTTGCTTGCTGTGCTATGAACTCATGTTCGTTAGGTATCATTCTGGTTTTGGTTTATTTTTCCGTATTTTACTGCTTTTCTAGATATCATGAGAAGTAGGAAATAAAGAGAGTGTGCTTGAAGTTGTTGTTTAAAGACTTGTAGCAGGCATTTCAGACTTATTTGCTACTTGCATTTATGCTTGTGTTTGCCTCCTTTGTTGATGATCGATGATGTCACTCAATTAAGAAAACGACTTTGATCTTTGCATGCTCCCCATATGATTTCATGGCTTTATTCTTTTGACGATCAATGATGTCACTCAATTAGAATTGAGATAACAACTTCGATCTTTGCATGCTCCTCTTAGGATTTTATCATTTTCTTTTGTTGATGATCGATGATGTCACTCAATTAGAATCGAGATAACGAATTTAGTCTCATTGCATGTTCCCTATAGGATAGTGTAATACGGTGGGAGAACTGACTTGGTTGTTTTGCGCTTTATCGCAATTGTTGCAGATAACAAGAGTCGTCACTGACTTTTCTTTTATCCAATAAGGAAAGGGTGAAAAGAACAGGAAAGACCTTTGAGATATTTTCTTGAGTTCGGGGGGTAGGTTATGAAAAGGAAAGGTGTTAGCACCCTTTTCATCCATAGTTATCTACGAGCTCTTAGTTGCTTGCTAGATCACTTTTGAAATTGTTTTATTTGAAATGTGTTTGTGGCGGGTTTTGAAAGTATTTTTGAAAAGCGCCTTTGTTTAGGCAAACTTTGTAATTATTCTCCTCTCTATAAGAATGTGTTGTACCCCAAAATTTTCCCTCTCAATTCTCAAGGGTTTTCTCACAAAGATTCTCAGGATTAAAGCTTGCACAAGTGCATTGGGATTTTCCAGTACCAAAATTAAAATAAAACTGTCAAAAATAGAGAAAACAAATAAAAATAACATTTTGACAAAGTATCCTTTGATTCAGGACCCTTCGATTGACTCTAGGCCTCCTTCGATTCAGCCTTTCGATTGGACAAGTGTGCTGCCTACATGCTTACAATCGAAGGCCATGATATGCTGGCCACACGTGCCCCTTGCAAGACAAACCCTTCTATTCACCAAGCATGCTACCTGCAAGCCTGCTTTGATTTGGATAAGTTTGTTGTCTGTAAGCCTGCTTCGATTAGGCATTTGTTGCCTGCGTGTTTGTTTCATTTGGAAAAGATTCGATGGGACAAGGTAACCATCTCTATACATCCTTCAAATCCATTTGCACCAAGGGCCTCTTGCAGACTTTGCTTCATACAAGCTTCGTTTGAGCCAAGAGGTATCTTCATACAAGATTTGACTATGTTCTTGCTTCCCTTGAAAGAACACCCTTCGATTCAGAAACCAGGAACTTCCCTCACGCTAAAAGGCAATGACTCCCTTTATGTTTGTTTCAATTCATATGCTTCAATTGGGCAACATACTTCCTTCGAACACGAGCTTTCGATTGGGCAATATGTTTGTTTCGATCTAAGCCTCGACTGGGCATTAGCTTCCTTCGAGTAAGCTTGTTTCGACCACAAGCTTCGACTGAGGCAAGGGCTTCCTTCGAACAAGTGTGTTTTGATCTCATTCCTGCATTCGACTCAAGACCAAATCTCATTTGCCAGGCTATGTTGCTTTCAAATCTTCACATAACCAGAGGTTTACACAAGTTTGTGATACATTGCCTAAGGGTTCGAAGGTTTATTCGAAGGATAATAACATTCTTGGATAAATTGGCAAAGGACTGGGTATTCTTTTTCATAAAAGGTAATTTTATTACAAAAGCAGCTTCCGACCTGAATATGGTTTGAGCACAAGCAATGCCAAAAAGCACAAGTCACATCTTCTGCACCCTAACTGCCAAGAGTCCCCCCACATGTACTTTCATGTTACCTTTTATTTTATTGTTTTTGCAAGGCTGGCTACTTCCAAGATGTCCATTATTTTCTCTATAAATAGAGGAACATTTGCAAAGATAAGGAAGGATCTTTGGACCAGAGGAACTAATCTCCCAAATTTTCTAAAACAAAAAAAAACTCTCAAGTTCATCAACACTTGAGAAATCACAAAAAACCCAGAATCACATTCATCTCCTTTGATTCTGAAGAACAACCACACTTCAGTCTCCTTGGAATCAAAGAAGCATCATACTTGCTTTTTCTCTTCCTTCGAATCCAGCGTTCTAAGCACAGCTGTTGACCCCCTATTTTGAATCCAGCACCCTGGGCCTCCACTCAAGGTCCCACACCCATTCAAGGCCTTAAGCAAGGTAAGTTACTCTTACATTTGAACTTTTCGTTTCATGGCATAGTAATTTTCCCTTTCGTTTGAAACATGTACATGCCATTGTTCCTTTCGTTTCCACCCTTTTAATATGTTTTTCAGAGATAACCTTTTCGTTTTGCTTTTTGTTTACCTGAACTTGCTTTAACTATTAAACTGTTTGCAAGACAAATACTAGCATGGCCTTAGGCCATGTTGCCATTTAATGCCTTAAACGAAAGAAACAGGGGGTAGGAAACATGAAATGGAGCCTTGGGCTTCCTTGCTGACTTCCAAGTCAAAAAGGCAGAATCAAAAGTCACGCTTGCACTAAAGTCTAGCCAGAATTGAAAGCCATGCCTTGCTACTGCCAGCCTCAATCAAAGAAGGCAACAAGGCAGAACCAGGGGCTTCGCCATACACTGACTTACAGGCCAATCAGAGGACAAGACCTCACTGGTGCCAGTGCCCAATCGAAGGACAGGACCTCAGTGGTGTCAGCCCCCAATCAAAAGACATGACTTTGCTGACTTCAGGCCCCCAATCGAAAGAGGCCAAGAAATGAAAATCGAAGGGTTCTCCTGCCCAAATCGAAGGAGCTCATTTTTTCTTGTGTTTATTTCATTTTTTCCCTTACATTTTCCTTGCCTTACAATATGGTTGTAATAGGGTAGGATTTTTCTTTTCTGCATTTTTATTGCTTTATACAAATGCTAGTAAGTAGGTGTGTATGACAAGATAAAACAAAATAGTAGACCACCCTAATCAAAGACTAAATGCATGGAAATCAAACACACCATTCACACATGCACCCTTAGGGTAATCTCACTTGTTGCTTCAGAAAAATAGTCATGTCCCTCGAACATGAGCGTTTTAGAAAAGACCATCGATAAAAGATCGTAGTCCCTCGATGACCCTCAATGTTGCCTTTGGTAAATGATCTAGTCCTTAAACGACATTGCTAAAACGTCCCATAGGTTGCCTTCTAGGACTATACAAACGTCCCATGCCCGTCCCTTCACATCCAACGATGGGGCTTCTTACCAAAACAATGGTGAGATAACAACATCTAAAGGAGGAGGAAAAGAACATTTAAGACCTTTTGAGTAAGTAGATTTGCTCCTAGTTGCCCGCTTGCTCACAAACAAAAACATTTTATACACAAACACTCTCATTTGAAACATTTTCAAAAGACAAACACTTTGTACGCGTTCTTATAGAAACGAGAGCCATTACAAATACACATTTTCAAAATCACTTTCAAAAACACATTCCACAAACACCTCTTTGAACTATTTTTAAAACAACACTTTGTATGCATTCTTATGAGACAAGAATCATTACAAAGTCACATTTTCAAAATACTTTCAAAACCCACATCACAAGCACACTTTAAAATAAAAGCAAGTGATCTAGCAAGCAACTAAGAGCCCGTAGATAACTACGGATGAAAAGGGTGCTAATACCTTCCCTTTTCATAATCTACCCCCCGAACTCAGAAACATCTCTAAAGGTCTTTCCTGTTCTTTTCAGCCTTTCCTTATTGGATAAAAGAAAAGTCGATGGCGACTCTTGCTAACTGCAACAACTGCGATCAAACGCAAAACACCCAAGTCAGTTCTCCCAATGCGTTACAGAACTGGCGACTCTGCCGGGGAGTCCTACTTAAAAGTAGGGTTTCCTTAGGGCTAGATCACCTTTACTTGCTTTCATTGTTTGAATTGTATGCTTTACATTTTGGTTCCTTGTTTGGGCTTAAATCCTCTACCCGGATTTAGGATACCTTATAGGTAAGTAGCAATACGTTGTGGAAACTGTGCGGGGTATACCGACATGGTCTAAGCAATAGCTACGTTAGTGTGACATATTTGTGGGTACCGGTAGCCCTTGAGTAGTCAAGGAGAATACAGGGCCACTGAGTGATGTCATGAAACACTAACTGACTTTTAGAACCTTTACTTGACCAACTTGGCCATTAGGACATAGTTAGATGACCGACTTCGGTGCAGTCCAAAGTTGGTAGATACTCGATATTACACTCATTGAGGTTTGATTTTCGGGATATTTCGGTCGCCGTGAAAGAGGCTTGCGCTGAAACAATGCCTGAGAAGACAAATCAGTGATATTGAGATCCCTTAGAACCCGATTACTCTTAACTAGGACAGGTTGAGCCAACTAAACTTCAAGAGGGTACTTACCTACAAACCCAATGCAAGCCTAAACCTAAGGACTTGTCTGCTTTATGTGAATATGATTATTTGTACTTGCTTACTTTGCATACTTGTATATAACATCATGACATCATACCATTTTCAATAACCATGTCAAGGATCTCAAAGGCCTATGATGCAGGGTCACGTTGAACCAGACGTCTAACAAGGGCCAAGAGGATTTATTTGTGTCTAACTAAACACCGTCAAAGATCAAGTACAACAACTTGAGTCAAGGGCTATGACCCATTTGACATGGCGAGCTTAATTCTCGTGGAAGAACATCCACTGATACAAATTTCTCCAATCAAAGTTGTAAGTGACTACTAACATTTACCCCACAAGATCCTTGAAAACATGCATCCACATATCATACATCATATCATGACAGGTTTCTCCCATACAGGTCTCCTTATCTTCCTATCGTTTATTTCAGTAAGATGGATATGGAACAAACGGTGAAAGATACCCAAGCTCAAAATGCTCAATTCTAACAAATGTTCTTGGCCATGGCTAAGGGGCAAGAGGACCTGAAGTCTCTCCTTCTCAAAGACAAGAAAAAGAAGCCTAAGAAGTCAGTAGGCGTCCTGAACTTGGGAAGAAGATTTTGAGGACCAGTCAAGGGAGCTCTAGATCTTTCAACTCCATCCAACATGGGGAATAGTCATGAAGAAGACAACAGTCTGGAGATTGATGAAGTCAAAGTTGACTACTCTGAGGAACAATATCCTCCGGCTGATGACAAGTACAAACAGTTGAAGGATCGCCTCAATGCTATGGAGATTCAGTAGATACATGGCTTGGATTTAGGAGACATGGGTTTGGTTTCTGGAGTGGTCATCCCGCCAAATTTCAAAATCCCTACCTTTGCCATGTACGATGGAGTCTCTTTCCCTAAGATGCACTTAAAGTCTTACGTCCACAAGATTCAACCATACACAACTGATCCGAAGCTTTGGATCCATTTCTTCCAAGAGAGCTTAGTTGGGACTCAATTTGAGTGGTTCTATCAATTGGAGGGTTCTCGCATCCACACCTGGGAGGATCTAGCTGTTTCTTTCTACAAGAAGTACCAATACAACGTTGATCTTGCACCAACTCATGTGCGATTACAGAACATGACCATGGGTTCCAACGAGAGCTTAAAAGGATACGCCCAAAAGTGGAGAGATCTGGCTGGTAGGGTGCAACCACCTCAAACTGACAGGAAGCTGATTGGCATCTTCATGGGAAGCTTAACAGGACCTTTCTTCAATCACCTGATCGGAAGCTCCTTAGACGGGTTACCGAGATAATACTGACCGGCGAAAGGGTCGAAGCTGGCATCAAAAGTGGAAAGATCCAAGGAGCTACACCCTCTGATGCTCAGTAAAAGCCATACAATGGGAAGAAAGAGTAAACTGTTGTGTATGGTCAAAAGATTCGTCACGATCAACACGTAGGAGAAATCCTGATCTCTAATCCTACACCTGCTCAACAAAGACAGGGGTATCGGTGTTAAGAGGCCGTGCCTAAAAGACAATTCACTAAGATCAACATTTCACTGGCTCAAGCGCTAAAACACGTGATGAAGGCAGAGTTGATTACTTTAAAGGCTCCTCTCTGGAACCCCAACACTTCCTCTCCTACCTATCATCCCAATGAAAGGTGTGCATATCACTCTGATAGTCTAGGACACGACATAAACAGTTGTTGGGCTCTGAAGAACAAGGTCCAAGACATGATTGATGCCAAGGAGGTTGAGTTTGACCCTCTAGGGGCTCCTAACATGATCACTGCTCCTATGCCGAATCACTGAAAGCTCTTGTTCATTTTGAATTTCCAATTGTAATTTCTTTTGTTATTCAAACACTTATCTATGAATGTCAAACTCTGTTTCATTAATGCATTGCATATGTTTGTATTGAATTGGTCCATTCGTTTTCATTACATTTAAACTGTGCTTTTTACTCTCTTTATGACTCTTGCTAAAAGTTACAAGCCTTTAGAGGGAGGATGACGGAAAAAATTCCTTCATCTCATACAATATGCTTTTGGACAGACCTTGTTGACGATGTACAAGCTTTTCTTTCAAATCCTAAACACTAGAGTTATAAGGAAGATAATCCGTTGTCAACCCATTTGAGCCAAATAAGTAGAAGTTTTCTTTTTTACACAAATTGAAACCTTCAATCAAAACCTGGGGCAGGGTAGTCTCTTAGTTAATTCAAATGCGCGTTCAGTCACAAACTTTCAACAAGTGATATCAAAAACATTCCTTTGGAATCAAAAGACATTGATGGTTTCCTACCAAATAGGCAGTCATTATCTCTAAAAAAGAAAAGCCCACTAAGTCAAAACCTACAAAGGAGACTTAAGAAAAACGGGGGCATCCCGGTGACCGTAATCTCAAAACAAGAACAATAAGACAAAAATTAGGGATAACAAATCAAAAGAAAGAGGTCATTACAAATCCTCAACAACATGAAAAATGTTACAAAAGATGACTTCCTTCCGATAAACTAAACTTGTCTGAACCATCACCAAAATGTCATTTCAGACTCAATTGGAGTTCAAACGCACAATTAGGTGAGTTTAGGACTGAAGAACATCACAAAGAATGGGCGAGTACAAATACACTTTGAGCCTTATCCTTTGTTTCTTAAACCGTGAACCAAGCCACGTTACAACCCTTCAAAAGTCCTAATTGAAGCATGGGTTAGTTCGAAAGCATACTGTTACAAAAGGTATCCTGACTCATGTAAGGCTTTACTCTAAACCCTGAGTTTGAATTTTCTTACAAAACTTCTTTACTTGCTAAAATGCATTTTCAAAAATTTAAAGACAAGCATAAACTTTGCATTTTTTGAATATCGCTGTTTGCATATGGCTATTTGTTTGACAGTGGAGAAATTCACACAACGAATATCCGATGAACGAAAGCTCTCTCAGTGAACAAAATCACTTCAGATGGGATGACATTTCCAATGACAAATCTCCTATCAATAAGGGGGCATGACATGTCACTATCCAGCACACCTGAGCCAGTTCAGTCAAGATTCCAAAAAATCTCTCAAGAAGTGCATAATAACCAGGGGCAGGTCTCCATCACTTGGGGCATGGAACACAAATCCCAACAAAGGTTTACATACAGTCAATTATTTCCTGGCAGTGCCACAAACACTTGCTACTAGGGGAAGTGACAAATCTCCCTAAAATCCTTTTCATAGGATGACCCCCAACCAGAGTTTAAATCTCTAAAAACCTTTTCCCCAGCTGAGATGACTTCAAGAATCCTCGAGGATTTTCCCCAGTAAAGTCGTCACCTCTCCAACAGACTGGTAACAGTGTTTATTTCCCCAACAAACAGCAGGATTCCCCAGCTTGAGTTTGCCTATCCGACTACTACAAATCAGAGGACCACAACTCTTCTTCCTCAGTAGACTACTCTACAATCCCCAACAAGTTACTGTGAAGCCTGAACCCGACCAAACATCAGTTCAACTTTGACTCCCCAGTAGAGCAACGGACAACTGAGACTCTTGAACTCTTTTTCCCCAAGCAGGAATCAACACTCTCCACAGAGTTTTCAATATTCCCTAGCAGAATTCTCCTCAAACAACAAAACAGGAATCCTCGGTGGAAACATTCTAAGCAAAGTTTGAAGACACACCTACTCTTCAACAACAGTCCAGGATTTAATGACTCCCCAACATTTGTCAAGGATTTATTTTCCCAGACAAAAAATACATTCATTAACATTTCACATTTCATACATCCTGGTTACATACATGACAAGTGCATACGACACAATCTCATTTATTTTGAGAACATCATTAAGCCATGCATTTCATACATCATGACATTGCATACAACTAAATCTTTACCTTTTCAGGGAAATATCAACAGATAAAGGTCATCATCTTTTTGGTGTAGCAATCATCCAAGATTCCTTTATCATCTTTCTGAGGCAAACAAAGATTCTCTTCTAGAAATAGTTTAAATGCGATCCAGATATGACTGACATTCTGATACTTACTCTAGATTCTCTTCTAGAAACAGTTCAGAAGCGATCTAGATATGGCTGACATTCTGATACTTATTCCAGATTCCTTCTAGAAACAGTTCAAATGCAATCTAGATATGGCTGACATTCTGATACTTACTCCAGATTCTCTTCTAGAAACAGTTCAGATGCGATCAAAATATGGCTGACATTCTGATACTTACTCCAGATTATCTTCTAGAAACAGTTCAGATGCAATCCAGATATGGCTGACATTCTGATACTTATTCCAGATTCCTTCTAGAAACAGTTCAGATGCGATCCAGATATGGCTGACATTCTGATACTTACTCCAGATTCTCTTCTAGAAACAGTTCAAATGCGATCCAGATATGGTTGACATTCTGATACTTACTCCAGATTCTCTTCTAGAAACAGTTCAGATGCGATCCAGATATGGCTGACATTCTGATACTTACTCTATATTCTCTTCTAGAAACAGTTCAGATGCGATCCAGATATGGCTGACATTCTGATACTTATTCCAGATTCCTTCTAGAAACAGTTCAGATGCGATCCAGATACGGCTGACATTCTGATACTTACTCCATATTCTCTTCTAGAAACAGTTCAGATGCGATCCAGATATGACTGACATTCTGATACTTATTCCAGATTCCTTCTAGAAACAGTTCAGATGCGATCTAGATATGGCTGACATTGTGATACTTACTCCAGATTCTCTTCTAGAAACAGTTCAGGTGCGATCTAGATATGGTTGACATTCTGATGCTTACTCCAAATTCTCTTCTAGAAATAGTTTAGATGCGATCCAGATATGGCTGACATTCTGATGCTTACTCCAAATTCTCTTCTAGAAACAGTTCAGATGCGATCCAGATATGGCTGACATTCTGATACTTACTCCAGATTCTCTTCTAGAAATAGTTCATATGCGATCCAGATATGGCTGACATTCTGATACTTACTCCAAATTCCTTCAAATACAGTCCAAATACAATCCAGATTCGGATGTCATTCTGTAACTCATTCAAATACAGTCCAGATACCATCCAGATTCAGATGTCATTCTGTCACTCATTCAAATACAGTCCAGATACGATCGAAATATGGATGTCATTTTGTCACTCATTCAACATACCTTTCAAATACAGTCCAAATACGATCCAGATTCAGATGTCATTTTGTCACTCATTCAAATACAGTCCATATATGATCCAAATACGGATGTCATTATGTCACTCATTCAACACACCTTTCAAATACAGTCCGGATACGATCCATATATGGATGTCATTCTAACGCTCATTTAGTACATCTCTCAGATACGAGTCAGATAAAATTCATTTATGAATATTATTTTGATACTCATCCAAGAACTCTACTGGTTCAGTTTAAATCTCTCAATAGTTTATCCTAATTCTTTCTAGTAGACATTTCCTCTGGTTCAGATAAATCGCTCCAAAGATTTATTCTGATTCTTCTCCAATTGAAGTCAGAATTTAGACTTAGTCTAATTTCTGTCAACAATCACCTTTGGATGACATCTATAAGCCCATCTCCAAAAACTATCCATCATTTCTCCAAATGGCATCTTTAAGCCCATTCCCTACATAATCAACCACCACATCATCAAGTGTAAATTTCTGGGTACTCTAGTGTTCAATCATCTTCCACCTTCAAGTCATGAATGGCAGATTCATCAATCTAACTCTTCAGGTGTAAGAAGATTGAACAGGGGCAACTGTTGTACCCCAAAATTTTCCCTATCAATTCTCAAGGGTTTTCTCACAAAGATTCTCAAGATTCAAGCTTGCACAAGTGCATTGGGATTTTCCAGTACCAAAATTAAAAGAAAATTGTCAAAAATGGAGAAAACAGGTAAAAATAACATTTTGACAAAGTCTCCTTTGATTTAGGACCCTTCGATTGACTCTAGGCCTCCTTCGATTCAGCCTTTCGATTGGAAAAGTGTGCTGCCTGCATGCTTACAATCGAAGGCCATGACATGCTGGCCACACGTGCCCCTTGCAAGACAAACCCTTCGATTCACCAAGCATGCTGCCTGTAAGCCTGCTTCGATTTAGATAAGTTTGCTGCCTGCAAGCCTGCTTCGATTGGGCATTTGCTGCCTGCATGTTTATTTCGTTTGGACAAGCTTCGATGGGACAAGGTAACCATCTATATGCATCCTTCGAATCCATTTGCACCAAGGGCCTCTTGCAGACTTTGCTTCATACAAGCTTAATTTGAGCCAAGAGGCATCTTCATACAAGATTTGACTAAGTTCTTGCTTCCCTTGAAAGAACACCCTTCGATTCAGAAACTAGGAACTTCCTTTACGCTAAAAGGCAATGACTCCCTTTATGTTTGTTTTGATCCACATGCTTCGATTGGGCAACATGATTCCTTTGAACACGAGCTTTCGATTGGGAAATATGTTTGTTTCGATCCAAGCTTCGACTGAGCATTAACTTCCTTCGAGTAAGCTTGTTTCGACCACAAGCTTCGACTGAGGCAAAGACTTCATTCGAACAAGTGCTTTTCGATCTCATTCCTGCATTCGACTCAAGATCAAATCTCATTTGCCAGGCTATGTTACTTTCAAATCTTCACATAACCAGAGGTTTACACAAGTTTGTGATACATTTCCTAAGGGTTCAAAGGTTTATTTGAAGGATAATAACATTCTTGGATAAATTGGCAAAGGATTGGGTACTCTTTTTCATAAAAGGTACTTTTATCACAAAAGAAGCTTCTGACCTGAATATGGTATGAGCACAAGCAATGCCAAAAAGCACAAGTCACATCTTCTACACCCCAGCTACCAAGAGGCCCCCCATATGTACTTTCACGTTAATTTTTATTTTATTGTTTTTGCAAGGCTGGCTACTTCCAAGATATCCATTATTTTCTCTATAAATAGAGGAACATTTGTAAAGCTAAGGGAGGATCTTTGGACCAGAGGAATTAATCTCCCAAATTTTCTCAAACACAACAAAACTCTCAAGTTCATCAACACTTGAGAAATCACACAAAACCCAAAATCACATTCATCTCCTTCGATTCTGAAGAACAACCACACTTCAGTCTCCTTCAAATCAAAGAAGCATCATAGTTGCTTTTTATCTTCCTTCGAATCCAGCGTTTCAAGCACAACTGTTGACCCCCCCTTTCGAATCCAGCACCCTGGGCCTCCACTCAAGGTCCCACACCCATTCAAGGCCTGAAGCAAGGTAAGTTACTCTTACCTTTGGACTTTTAGTTTCATGGCATAGTAATTTTCCCTTTCGTTTGAAACATGTACATACCATTGTTCCTTTCGTTTCCACCCTTCTAACATGTTTTTTAGAGCCAACCCTTTCGTTTTGCTTTCTATTTACCTGAACTTGCTTTAACTATTAAACTGTTTGCAAGACAAATACTAGCATGGCCTTAGGCCATGTTGCCATTTAATGCCTTAAAAAAAAGAAACAGGGGGTAGGAAACATGAAACATTGCCTTGGTCTTCCTTGCTGACTTCCAAGACAGAAAGGAAGAATCAAAAGGCACGCTTGCACTAAAGTCCAACTAGAATCAAAAGCCATGACTTGCTACTTCCAGCCTCAAATGAAGAAGGAAACAAGGCAACAAGGAAAAACCTTGGGCTTCGTCATATACTGACTTACAGGCCAATCGGAGGACAGGACCTCACTGGTGCCAGTGCCCAATCGAAGGACAGGACCTCACTGGTGTCAACCCCTAATCGAAAGACATGACTTTACTGACTCCAGGTCCCCAATCGAAGGAGGCCAAGAAATTCAAATCGAAGGGTTCTCCTGCTCCAATCGAAGGAGCTTATTTTTTCTTGTTTTTATTTCATTTTTGCCCTTACATTTTCCTTGACTTTCAATATGGTTGTAATAGTGTAGGATTTTTCTTTTCTGCATTTTTATTGCTTTATACAAATGCTAGTAATTAGGTGTGTATGGCAAGATAAAACCAACAAGTATACCACCCTAATAAAAGACTAAATGCATGCAAATCAAAGACACCATTCACACATGCACCCTTAGGGTAATCTCACTTGTTGCCTCGGAAAAATAGTCATGTCCCTCGAACATGAGCGTTTTAGCAAATACCCTCGATAAAAGATCGTAGTTCCTTGATGCTGCCTTCGGTAAAAGTGTAGTCCCTAAACAACATTGCTAAAATGTCCCATAGGTGCCTTCTATAATTATATAAACGTTCCACGCCCATCCCTTCACATCCAACGATGGAGCTTCTTACCAAAACAATGGTGAGATAGCAACATCTAAAGGAGGAGGAAAAGAACATTTAAGACCATTTGAGTAAGTATATTTGCTCCTAGTTGCTCACTTGCTCACAAACAAAAACATTTTATACACAAACACTCTCATTTGAAACATTTTTGAAAGACAAACACTTTGTACGCGTTCTTATAGAAACGAGATCCATTACAAATACACCTTTTCAAAATCACTTTCAAAAACACATTCCACAAACACATCTTTGAATTATTTTTCAAACAACACTTTGTATGCATTCTTATGAGACAAGAATCATTACAAAGTCACATTTTCAAAATAGTTTCAAAACCCACGTCACAAGCACACTTTAAAACAAAAGAAAGTGATCTAGTAAGCAACTAAAAGCCCGTAGATAACTACAGATGAAAAGGGTGCTAATACCTTCCCTTTTCATAATCTACCCCTCGAATTCAGAAACATCTCTAAAGGTATTTTCTGTTCTTTTCAGCCTTTCCTTAATGGATAAAAGAAAATTCGGTGGCGAATCTTGCTAATCGCAACAATTGCAATCAAATGTAAAACACTCAAGTCTGTTCTCCCACCGCGTTATAGAATTCATACAAAGTGTTGGACTTTTTGAAAATATTTCATGTTTTGAAAGTGTTTGGTGTGTTTGAAAAGATGTTTGTTTTAAAGATGGGTTGTGAGTAAGCAACTAAGAACGTTCTACCTAATCAAATGTCTTTTGTTCATTTATCTCTTCCTTTGATATTGCCATCTTACCATTGATTGGTAAGAAGCCATATCTTTGGAGGTAAAGGGACGGGCGTGGGTCGTCGTATAGTCATAAAATAGAATGTTGTGAGGTATCTTAGCATTTTTCTTAAGGGACTAAGATCATTTGTAAAGCAACATTTGTAGCGTCATCGAGGGACTACGATCTTGTATTTTTGATTGTTTTTGTTAAGGCTTCTTGTTGTACCCCAAAATTTTCTCTCCCATATTCTTCAAAGTTTTGACAAGCATCATCCAAATTTGCTCAAGTCTACTCAAGGGTTGCACAGTCAAACCATCCTCCTAAGCCAGTCAAAATTAGGGTTTTGGTTCTTGCAAGGAAGTTGAGGCTTTCAAGGGCTCAATCAAGTCCCATATGCTCATATACATTGTGAAGCACCTACATGTCAAGTTTCAAGGCTCACAAGGTCAAGTTGCACAGTCAAAAACCCTAATTGCTTCACAATCAACTGTAGGGGCAAAATGGTCATTTGGCAGTCAAAAGTCAAAATTTTTGGTCAACATCTTATTTTGAAGCCACAATCATCATTTGGTCAAATCTTGACCATGATTTCAAGAATGGCTCAAAAATCATCAAGATGCAAAAGTTTCTATTTTTGGACAGCTGAAAAGTCAACTGTAACTTGACCAAGGCATAACTTTTTCATGGTTCATCAGAAAAATCCCATCCAATGCTCATTTTGAAGGGGATGACATTTCCTACAACTCATCTTCACATTCCAAGTCCAAGAAATGCTCCCACAAAAAGTTATCAATTTCAACATTATAGGTCATTTTCAAAAGTCAACAAAAAGGCATTTTAAGTCAAAGACCATAACTTGAGATTGGTAAATCAAAATGACATGGGACCAAAGGCATTGGTTAGAGGACTTCAAGACCTTTCCAAAATATCCAAGAACATGTTCATATGATCAAAATTGAGCAAGATATGCATTGGAGAAGTTGGGAAATTTTTGTGAAATGGCAAAAGTCAACTATCCTTGAAACTTCAATATTTGACAAAAGGGCCCACTTTCTTCCACTTGATTCAGCCTTGTCATGCCACCCACGTGTCCCATGACCAATTACAAGACCAAACATTTATTTTTTCATTTTAATTTAATTTTTATGGATTTAATTCATTTTAATCCATAATAATTCAAATAAAATCAAAAAAACGAATTAAATGGTATCTTTGAGTTTTGAATGGCTTTCACGTGTCATGAACAACCTACCAATTTCGTGCTAGGACCATTTTAAGCATGAAAATTCAAATTTGAACAAAATTGGAAAATGCTTTAATAGTGGTTATGAAGAAATCCAAAAACATCATTGCACAAGGATACAAGCTCTTAAAGTGACCTAATTGCATTCATACATACATATGCAAGCCTCTCCAACCTGATACACGACCTAGAGCTCATTGAAACGGCCAAACCAAATTCCAAAAACTTGAAGAAAAGTTGAAAACTGAAATCAACCTTCCAGCATAATTCAAACACTTTTCTTGATTCCAACACCTTGCTGGACCTTCCAGGAACCTATTGCGATCAAGAACGAGCTCTAACAATCAAAGAATCATTCACTTCAGTCACACGGTTTGTCTAACTTTGTCAAATTCGAAACTCATAATTCTTGCACATTTAACATGATATAATTGTTGTTTTGTGTTGCTAACGCTCTTCTGAAGCTAATGGTATAAAGCAATTGCATTTTGGAGCCCTGAATCACAAACCACCATGGATGATTTTTAGGTTTTCAAAGCTTTCGAATTGGGGGTTTCTCATATAGGAAAAATCAGAACTGCTAAGACCCATGGTTGAAACCGGCTTGACGAGACAAAAACAAAACTATCCTCGCGCCCTTTTTATATTACATGTAGAGCTAATCGCTATTTTCTGCAGCTTCACTTTGTGGGGGTTTAAAACCCCCGCTAATTGTTTTCTTTTTACATGCATTCAGTGAAGAAGATGAGACGTGGAAGAGCATGATTGGCTTGTTCAAAAATGCGCGCTACTTTTTTCTTTTTTCAGCATTTAACGCGTTTATTCTATATTATATTTGCTTCTTATTTCATTAACAAACGCGCATGAGTGGTCTAGTGGAAGAGCAGGTGGTTGTGAATTACTGGGACCTATGTTCGATTCCCAGGTCCCCCAAAACTCAATATTATTTTGTTTAACAAATTCCTATGCAGGCTAGTCATTGTGCTCCACCATACGCCTCACCAATCCACATGTCATATGTCCACAATCAGCCATCCAAAGGCCATGAGAGGAGGAGTACAATGTCCTTCAGTCAAAGCACATGCAGGCAATTGCAAAAGTCAAACATGGCTGGATGCAAATGGGCCACAACAATGCTAAACAAAACCCTCAATTCTGGCCCAACACCCCTATGGTTCTATTTTATTTTCTTTTGTTTTCTTTTCCTTTTTTTAATTTTCTTTTAACTAATTTTTAATTATTATCATTATTGTTAATTAACCTAACAAACTAGTTTTTTTCCATAAAGTTCAATAAAACAAAAAAAAACATTTTATTATTTATTAACTTATTTTGTAAATAAATGTAAATTAAATCAAATTAGTTTAATTAATTAACTTTAATACTTTTTTACAATAAATAAAAACAATTTAGAATTAGGTTTTTGCTAACTTTTAACTTCTATTTATTTTCTCTTTATTTTCATAAAAAAACATAAAAACACAAAAAAACATTTTTTAATTAATTAATTAATTAGTTATTAGTTTTAATTTCATTAATTACAAAAAAAGGGACAAAAATTCAATTCTTTTCTTAAAAGGGTCAAAACCCTTAGGACGTTCCCGATTAAATTTTTACTCGTGCACATTTATTTATTTTGATTATTTATGTAACTTTCTCCAGATATGTAATAATTAATTAGATTTTTACCGCTTTATTTACTTTTCTCGCACTTTATTTTTAAAACGGGTTTTTGTTTTTGGCGATGTATAGACCCGCGCCTTGTAATAGCTAGATTTACATTTCCGCAATTTACTTTCCGCACCCCTAACTGCTAATATGCCTGCAAGAATGTATGTAAATAAAATCAACCTGTAGCTCACAAATAACATGTACAAGATAACCTTAACTGAAAAACAACACACAAAGCACATGTCACTCCTAGGGTACGCCTCACTGGTTGCCTCGAACTTGGTCATCAAGTATAGGGTGTCTTAGAGGTCGCCCTTTTGTCCAAAAGATCCAGTTGCCTCGAAACGGTTGCCTCGGATACAAAGGATCTAGGACATTAGGGTTACTTCTAAGGTGTCCTACCATTGCTTCGGTGACCACACATGTCCCTTAATCGAATTGACCCGAACATCTCCAACGACGGTGCTACCTACCTCTCAATGGTGGGATGGCACTATCTAAAGGACTCTTACACAACTTAATTTCTTAGAGTAGGTAGATTTCTCATGGGTACTTGCTCTTTTCAAAACAAACAAAAAAACAATTTTTCGCACCTACACTTTCAAAAGGTTTTCAAACAAATTTTTCACACACTCTTGAGGACAGATACAAGAGTTATTTAGAAATCTTTCAAACAAGACTTTTTTCAAAACCCACACACACTTGAAAAGCAAACAATTTTTGAAAACATAGAGCAAGTACCTAAGAGCCCGTGGATAACCACGGATAGAAAGGGTGCTAACACCTTCCCTTTCTATAAATCTACCTCCCGAACCGAGAAACGTTCTCAAAGAAGGAATTTTGCTGTGCTTTTGTCCTTTCCATATTGGAGAACATAAAAGACGGTGGCGACTCTTGCTTACCGCGACATTTTGCGAAACCAGCTTAAAAAACAGTCAGTTCTATTTCCACCGATCACAGAACTGGCGACTCTGCTGGGGAGTATAAAAGTGAGGTACACCTTAGGATTAGATCATACTTATGTTTTCAATTGCTTTGCTTTGATTGCTTTTATATTTGTGGGCTTTGCATCGGAGTTTCATAGATTCTAACCCGGATCTAGGGATACCCTTTTAGGTAGCATAAGCTGTGAGGGACCTATCCAGCATAGACCGACACGGGTGAAGCAGTGGTTACGTTGGTGTGGCACCTTGGTCTGTACCGATATCCCTTGTGTTACAACAAGGAGAATATGGGTCTTCTGAGGAGTCATTAAGCACCAATCGACCTTAGAACCCTAATTTGACCCAACTTGGCCATAGAACAGTAGCATTATGCTACACCCATTGAGGCTAAACTCTCGCGATGGTTCTGGCCGCAAGAAAAGATTGCGACGCTGGAGTTATGACCGATTGAGGGTAGTCAGTGATATTGGGATCCTCTAGAACCTGATTACTTTTGATAGGACAGGTCTTAACCAACGAAACTGAAAGAGGGTAGTACCTGAACTTCATGCTGGCCTAAAATCTAAGGGTTGTCTGGTGTGACTTGTGTGCCTTATCATGTTTGCCTTTGTGAATACTTGTGGTGTACTTTACCATAACATCATACCATCATACCACTGCATGCATCCTGCATAAGGACTGACCTATTTCAAAGACAAGAGGGTTTCACCTTTGCTCTGTTTTGCAGGACATCATGATGCCTGTGCGAAGGAACACTATCCGGCTCAACTTTGTTCACCCACCTGATTTGCTTAAAGAGTTGGTTGACAGAATTCCGAGCACTGCTTCCTTCATCCAGAGGCATGGTTCTCTTCTCGGTTTAGTCACTTCAAAGTGGGACCAACAACTGATGAGTGTCTTGACCCAGTTTTATGATCCCTTGTACAATTGCTTCACCTTTCAAGACTTCCAGCTGGTCCCTACCCTGGAAGAATTCTCTGATTTGCTTGGTATCCCTATCTTGGATCAGACCCCATTCACTGGCTGGGAAAAGACTCTTAGGCTTGAGGAGATTGCTGCAGTCGTTCCCTTGACCAACAAGGAGGTAATGGACAACTGGGTGACTAGAAGCGGAGTTAAGGGCTTCTTGGCTAAGTTTCTGATTGGTAAAGCTAACAGTTTCTGGAATGACTTAGACTTCAGGGCATACGAGGACATTCTGGCTCTCTTAATCTATGGTCTAGTATTGTTTCCAAATCCTGATAACTTTGTCAATATCAATGCCATAAGGATCTTCATGTCTCGGAACCCTGTACCCACTCTCTTGGGTGATATCCTGCAACAACTCTATGCTCGTACTGCCCGAAGACGAGGAACTCTATGGTGTTGTACTCCTTTGTTAGTGAGGTGGTTTATTTCGCACCTCCCCAAGTTCGTGCTGAAGAACCAAGAAGGAAGAGGCTGGGCTCATATGTTAATGTATCTCACTGATAATGACATCATTTGGACTCTCAGAGGTTTAGATGAGGTGGCTGTTATTGATCGTTGCAGAGAATATCCTAATGTTCCATTGATTGGTATTCAGGGCGGAATATCTTATAATCCATGTTTAGCTCTTCGTCAATTTGGAAGAGCCAGAAGAGCAGGGCCTCATGAGATGTTGGTGCCTCACATCAGTTTTGAGTTTCAGGTAGATAGTGACGAACTGCGCCGTAGATTCATCAAAGCTTGGGACAAAATTCACAAAGCTGACCCACATGAGTTGGGACCGAAGACTTCTCTACCAATGGAACCCTATTACAGATGGGTCCGCATCCGTGCTCAGAAGTTAGGTATGCCATATGAAGCTGTCAGGCCTATCATTCTTGAAATTCCTGATAGAGACGAGGTTCCTCCAACCATACTCCCTCCTCAGATACCCACTGATGTTGATACCCTAAAGAGGTCTTGGGCACAACTACAGGAAGAGCGGGATTATTATCGGGAAAAGTTCAACGAACAGGAACAAAAGATCCAGAAGCTGACCAAGCAATTGGAGAACGAGCGGATCATGAATGACTACATCCGTACTGAGAAGAGGAGGCCATGGGAGCACTGATGGGCTTTGGATGTTTCCTTTACAGCTTTTATTTCCTTTTCAGTATTTTCATTCCTGTAACGCCTAAGGGCAATTTGTTGAACAATTTAAATTCCAAAGTTTAAATCTAATAAAGTGTGTTCCTTTCGTCTACAAAGTTGATTCCCGATTGTCTTTGAAAACATAATTCATACGTATTTCATTCATCATATGCATCACAAGTACCCTTTTTCTACAGGTTGCTTAATCTTCTTCGCTGTTTATTTCAGCACTCAATCATCATGAATCCTGAACCAACTACTGAACAAGCTATCAAGGCCCTCCAGGCCCAGAACGCCCAGTTTCAAGAGCTGGTCATGAGCTTAGCCCAGGGACAACAGGAGTTGAAGGCTTTGCTCCTGAAAAAGAAGAAGAAGAAGAGGACTGTGCTGTTCAACACTGGACGCAGACTCGGGAATACACTGCAGAATGAAGCTGAGAGGACTACTCCATCTGTTGGGGAAGGCAGTCACCAGGAGGGAAGGGTTCCTAGTCCCGTGGTCTCTGACACCGAGACAGATTTCAATGATGAATAGTACCCTCCTGCTGAGGACAGGTACAAACAGCTGGAGGACCGACTAAATGCTATGGAGATCCAACGTGTGCCTGGGTTGGATTTTGGAGACTTAGGGTTATCTTCTGGGGTGGTAATCCCACACAAGTTCAAGGCACCTGCCTTTGTGAAGTACGACGGGGCTTCCTGTCCTAAGCTGCACCTCCGTTCTTACGTAAGGAAGATCCAGCCTTACACTGCAGACAAGAACTTATGGATCCATTTCTTCCAGGAGAGTCTTTCAGGGACTCATCTCGAATGGTTCTATCAGCTGGATGGAACCAACATTCGTAACTAGGAGGACTTGGCTACTGCTTTTTATAAGCAGTATCAGTACAATTCCGACCTCGCTCCTACGCGTACCCAACTCCAGGGTACGCACAGAAATGGAGAGACCTGGCTGGAAGGGTGCAGCCACCGTTGACTGATCGTGAACTCGTGGACATGTTCTTGGGGACCCTGTCTGGTCCATTTTTCAACCACCTGATTGGTAATTCCTCTGCTGGGTTTACAGACCTGATCCTGACTGGTGAGAGGATCGAAGCTGGTATCAAATCAGGGAAGATACAAAAGGGTGCCTCCTCGAGCTCTAAAAAGAAGCCCTTCAAGAAGGAAGCTAGTGCTGTTTATGGTCCCAGAAGACAGAACAAACCGGAACGCCGCCAAGCTGTCAACGCGGTGGTAATTTCAAAGCCTGCTGCTGCTCCTCAACAATATAACCAGCCAAGAGTTGAGAGGCCCAAAAGACAGTATACTCGGCTCAGCATGACCCTCTCTCAGATATTACCACAACTGCTGTCGACCAGCCTGGTAACTGTCAAGGAAGCTCCGAAGGTGGTAAACACATCATCTCCAAAGTACAACCCCAACGTCCGCTGCGCTTATCACTCTGACAGCCCGGGGCATAACACAGATGATTGTTGGGCCTTGAGGAATAAGGTTCAAGACCTTATTGATGCTAAAGAGGTTCAGTTTGAGGCGCCCGAGAGGCCTAATGTGGTGACTGCTCCCATGCCCAACCATGGAGTAAATGCTATCAGGATGGATGATGAAGTGGAATAATCCGAATTCGACAGCTGGATCTACCCAACGGCCGAAGATGGACCTAGCAACTGGACTGCAAAAGACTTTACACCTATTACTTTTGTCGCCCAGTAATAAACTCCTTTGTTTTGAATTTGTAACGAACGATAATTTGAAACTTTATGGCCCGGTGTCTTACCCGGGGCACTGTGGCTTCATTTGTGAGGGCTTTATGTGTGTCATTTTCATATATCATTAATAAAAGCATTGGACGTTTCTTGCATTTCAAATCTTGCACTCCTTGTCTTTCTTTTATTATATATTGCAAAACAACTATTTTATACACACTCACATATACAAGTCTACATCCACTCTGGATCTCACTGGTAACGACTCTGCTACTGCCAGTTATGACTTTGAAAGTCCGATCAACTTAGCCGAAGACGAAGGTGAAGATGATTGCGAAGTGCCTGGTGAGCTTGCAAGACTATTACTCCAGGAAGAGAGGGCCATTCAGCCACATGAAGAGCCAGTGGAAACGGTAAATCTGGATACAGAAGAGGACAGAAAGGAAGTCAAGATTGGTGCCAATCCGGGGCTCGGCGTGAAACAACGGTTGATTCAGATGTTGCATGATTATGTGGAAATCTTTGCCTGGTCTTACGAAGACATGCCTGGGTTGGATACCGACATTGTGGTTCATCACCTGCCTACCAAGGAAGACTTCCCTCCGATTAAGCAGAAGGTCCTCCGTATGCGTCCAGAGATGTCCGAGAAAATCAAAGCTGAGGTTATGAAACAATTTGATGCCGGGTTTCTAGCAGTGACTTCTTACCCTCAGTGGGTTGCCAACGTGGTTCCAGTGCCGAAGAAAGATGGTAAGGTCAGAATGTGTGTTGATTACAGGGATTTGAACAGGGCGAGCCCTAAGGATGATTTCCCTCTGCCTCACATCGACGTTCTGGTTGACAATACTGCTCAGCATAAGGTATTCTCCTTCATGGATGGCTTCTCCGGTTATAATCAGATCAAGATGGCTCCTGAAGACATGGAGAAGACCACTTTCGTTACTCAGTGGGGCACCTTTTGCTACAAGGTCATGCCTTTTGGGTTGAAAAATGCTGGGGCAACCTACCAACGTGCCATGGTTGCTTTGTTTCATGACATGATCCATCATGAGATAGAAGTATATGTCAACGATATGATTGCAAGGTCCCAAACTGAGGAGGAACACCTTGACCATCTACATAAGCTGTTTGACCGTCTGAAGTTGTACAAGCTGAGGTTGAACCCAAACAAGTGCACCTTTGGGGTAAGATCTGGAAAACTACTAGGTTTCATCGTGAGCGACAAAGGTATTCAAGTGGACCCTGCCAAGGTAAAAGCCATACAAGATATGCCAGCTCCCAAGACAGAGAAAGAAGTCAGAGGCTTTCTAGGACGGCTGAACTACATTGCCCGATTCATCTCACATCTAACTGCTACCTGTGAACCAATCTTCAAGATGCTGAAGAAAGATCAAGTAGTACGTTAGAACGATGAATGTCAGACCGCTTTCGAAAGAATCAAAGAGTATCTCCAAGAACCACCCATTCTTATGCCACCGGTTGAAGGGAGACCTCTAATACTATACTTGACAGTACTTGACAGCTCAATGGGGTGTGTACTGGGGTAGCATGACGAGTCTGGCCGAAAAGAGCATGCCATTTATTACCTTAGCAAAAAGTTTACCGACTGTGAGACCCGATACTCATTGCTCGAGAAAACTTGCTGCGCTTTGGTATGGGCTGCTCGCCGGCTGAGACAGTATATATTGACTCACACCACTCTGTTGATTTCAAAAATGGATCCAATCAAGTACATATTCGAAAAGCCCGCTTTGTCTGGAAAAATAGCATGATGGCAGATGATCTTGACGGAATATGACATCCAGTACACGACTCAAAAAGCAATCAAGGGAAGTGTACTGGCAGACCATTTGGCACACCAGGCAGTGGATGACTACCAATCTATGAACTTTGAATTTCCAGACGAGGATATCATGGTAGTAACTGATTGTGAAGTACCTGGACCGGATGAAGGACCTGAGGAAGGATCCCTATGGTCTATGAACTTTGACGGAGCCTCAAACGCTTTGGGTAACGGTATTGGTGCCGTGATCATATCCCCTAAAGGCACTCATACTCCACTTACTGCCCGACTATGTTTCAACTGCACCAACAACATGGCAGAGTATGAAGCATGTATCATGGGTCTTCAAGCTGCAATTGACTTAAGGATCAAGTTCCTGAGTGTCTTCGGAGATTCCGCTCTCGTGATCAATCAGATCAAAGGCGAGTGGGATACGAAACACCCAAATCTTATTCCTTACAAGGAGTATGTGTTGACATTGATCCCCCATTTCGAAGAAATAACCTTTGAACACTTCCCAAGAGAGGAGAATCAGTTGGCAGACGCGTTAGCTACGATGTCTTCTATGTTCAAAGTCAAATGGGACAACGAGGCTCCCCGAATTATCATCGAAAGGATGGACGAACCTGCACATTGCTGTGACATTGAGACTAAAGAGGTAACATATAAACCCTGGTTTCATGAGGTGAAGAGATATCTTGAGGCTCAGGAATACCCCGAGGGTGCATCTGTTAATGATAAGAAATTTCTAAGGAGATTCGCAGCAAAGTTCTTCATCAACAATGACATCCTTTACAAGCGTAACCATGATTCGGCCTTACTGCGTTGTGTGGATAAGAACGAAGCAGAAAGGATCATGGCGGAGTTACACAAAGGTACTTTCGGAACTCATTCCAGTGGACACATCATGGCAAAGAAAATCCTTCGAGCAGGATATTATTGGTCCATAATGGAAGCTGACTGTTATCAGCATTCTCGGACATGTCACAAGTGTCAAGTCTATGCTGATAAGGTGCACATACCTCTAGTTCCTCTGAATGTCTTGACGGCACCTTGGCCTTTTGCAATGTGGGGCATTGATATGATCGGCGAGATCAGACCTACGGCATCCAACGGGCATCGTTTCACCCTGGTAGCAATTGATTACTTTACGAAGTGGGTTGAAGCAGCTTCCTTTGCTACTGTAACCAAGAACGTCGTGGCACGGTTCATTCGGCACAATCTGATCTGTTGATACGGTGTACCAGAGAGGATTATTACGGACAATGGTACCAATCTCAACAACAAGATGATCACTGAGCTCTGCAAATAGTTCAAGATACAACATCATAACTCTTCTCCCTACCGGCTGAAGATGAATGGGGATATCGAAGCGGCTAATAAGAACATTAAGAAGATTGTGCAGAAGATGACAGTGACATACAAAGACTGGCACGAGATGTTATCATTTGCTCTTCATGGGTACCGTACCTCAGCACGGACGTCAACAGGGCCAACACCCTATTCCTTGGTATATGGCATGGAGGCAGTCTTGCCTATTGAAGTTCAGATACCCTCTCTCCGAATCATGAAGGATGCAGGTTTGAGCGAAGATGACTGGATCCTGACCCGACTTGATCAGCTGAACTTAATCGACGAAAAGAGACTTACTGCTATTTGTCATGGTCAAACGTATCAAAAGCGAATGATCAAGGCATTTAACAAGAAAGTCAGACGACAAGAGTATCAAGTTAGGGATATGGTAATCAAGCGCATTATACTACCTCAAGGTGATCCCAGGGGCAAATGGACCCCTACTTATGAAGGACCATTTGTGGTTAAGAACATTTTCTCAGGAGGAGCTATGATTCTAACCACCATGGATGGTGACGATCTTCCTCACCCCGTCAATGCAAACATAGTGAAAAGATACTATGCATGATCAAAGGCGGCTTGGGCAAAAACCTGAAAAGGCGGCTTGGGCAAAAATGGGTATCCCAGTGGACTAAAAACCCGAAAGGGCGGTCCAGGCAAAAATTAGGGATCAAAGCATAACACTATGTCTCATTGGATCACCTTGCATCCAGACTTCGGTATCAACTATCAAGCTCGGACGACACTGATCAATCTGATCTACCTTCAATCAAGTAGCAAAGTGATGAGATGCTCGAGGACATAAAGGCAATAGCAGAGTTGGAACCCAGTGGGATTGTTCACATAGCTGTTTTGTTTTTCACAAATTGTGTAAATTCTATTATTCGGCGGTGTTCTCTTACTAGGACGTCAGCCTCTTGTACAAAAACGCCTATTTACAGGCCAAACTTCAAAATCAATACAATTCATTTTCAAAGAAATTTCCTTTGTCTGTTTTGTTTGCAAAAGAACGTCCAATGTTCATTTTTGATATATGCATTTGACATTAATTGCTGCTCATGAATATTTACATGCGAAACAAAAGGTGAATTACTGGTAATAGCAGAAACAGGGGCAAATAAGAATTATCCGAACTGTATAGTTGCTCTGTCCACCAGGTACAAAGGTAGATTCAGATGAAGAATATGGCTAAGATACCTTCACTCCCCACAGAGTAAGGCAATAATGGTAGCTCTCCCCCAGCTGAGACTTGCAACTATGAACGAATCAGCAATGCTCTCCCCAAGCAGATTTGATTTACCATCAGCACTAAAAAGGCTTGATATCCCCGACAGACTTAATATTCCCTAGCAGAGTATAATAAGGTTCCCCGACAGAATACAAGATACCCCCAGTGGAGTCAAAATTTTCCCAACGCAATCTGAAAAAGCTTCCCCGACGGAGTTGAAGCATCATCCCCAGTAGACTCTGGAAGTTTATCCCCAGTAGAATACAAGATAAACCTCCCCAGCCGAGTTCAAAGGATCATTCCCAGCAGAATCTAGAGGATTATCCCCACAAAAGTCTAACAGATTATACCCAGTAACATCGCCACTGAAAGATCGTCCCCAGCGAAGTTCTTTCCTTTCACAAACAGAATTCAATCCTCAACAAATTCAATATCACCAGCAACGATAGGTCATCCCGACGGAATTTATCAGTGAAATCCTCAGCAGAGCATCTCTTCTCCATAGAGTAATATTCTCATCAGTTTATTCCCCAACAGAGTTATCTTCTCCTGCAGGTTTATTCTCACAATCATCTTCGTTCGTCATCCCCAGTGGAAATGAAGAATCCAACTCTATTCTTCAGCAGCTGTCCGGGATTTATTTTCCCCAGCTAAAACATTATATTTCCATACATCATGATACATGCATATACGCATCATGCCATACAATCTCATTTATGTTGAGAACATCATTGCTTGATCCATATCATGCATTACATATGACTGACCTTTACCTTTCAGGAAAGATGCAGTTAAGTTCTCAGCTATATCCAAGACCTCCTCTGGTTCAGTCAGATCGACGCGAAGATATCCCTGATTCGTATTCCAGTTGAAGTTATTCCAAGAATTTTGTCTGGTCCAGTTAAATTGATTCGAAGATTTTTCTGATGCCGATCCAGTCAAAGTTAATCCAAGACCTCCTCTGGTTCAGTCAGCTCGACGCGAAGATCTCCCTGATTCGTATTCCAGTTGAAGTTATTCCAAGACTTTTGTCTGGTCCAATTAAATCAATTCGAAGATTTTTCTGATGCCGATCCAGTCAAAGTTAATCCAAGACTTCCTCTGGTTCAGACGCAAAGATCTCCCTGATTCGTATTCCAGTTGAAGTTATTCCAAGACTTTTGTCTGGTCCAGTTAAATCGATTCGAAGATTTTTCTGATGCCGATCCAGTCAAAGTTAATCCAAGACCTCCTATAGTTCAGTCATATCGACGCGAAGATCTCCCTGATCCATATTCCAGTTGAAGTTATTCCAATACTTTTGTCTGGTCCAGTTAAATCAATTCAAAGATTTTCCTGATGCCGATCCAGTCAAAGTTAATCCAAGACCTCCTCTGGTTCAGTCAGATCGACGCAAAGATCTCTCTGATTCGTATTCCAGTTGAAGTTATTACAGGACTTTTATCTGGTTCAGTTAAATCGATTCGAAGATTTTCCTGATGACGATCCATCCAAAGTTAATCCAAGACCTCCTCTGGTTCAGTCAGATCGACATGAAGATCTCCCTGATTCATATTCCAGTTGAAGTTATTCCAAGACTTTTGTCTGGTCCAGTTAAATCGATTCAAAGATTTTTCTGATGCCGATCCAGTCAAAGTTAATCCAAGGCCTCGTCTGGTTCAGTCAGATCAACATGAAGATCTCCCTGATTCGTATTCCAGTTGAAGTTATTCCAAGACTTTTGTTTGTTTCAGTTAAATCGACTCGAAGATTTTTCTTATTCTTATCCAGCCAAAGTTAATCCAAGACCTCCTCTGGTTCAGTCAGATCGACGATAAGATCTCCCTGATTCATTTTCTAGTCGAAGTTTAGACCACCTATCAACAGTCTCCAAATGGCATCTCTAAGCCCATTCCCGACATCACCAGGCTGATACTACTTCATGCGAGTGCAAATTTCCGGGCACTCTAGTGTTCAATCATCTTCCACTTTCGGATCACGAAAGGCTCAAAAGCCAATCTATATCCTCAAGTTTAAGAAGATTGAACAGGGGAAGCTGTTGCACCCCAAAATTTTCCCTCTCATATTTCTCAAAACATTGCAAGAAAAATTTCCAAGTGGCTCAAGATTGCTCAAGAGTTGGACAATCAAGCTATCTCCTAAGGCAGTCAACCTCAAATTAGGGTTTTGTGTTGAATCAAGGTCCTTGCATCCAAATGACCTCAAGTTCTCCCCAATGTCCTAATATGTTATCAAGTTCATCCATGTCAATTTTCAAGCCTTGCAGAGGAAGTTTACTCAGTCAATTGCTCAAAGGGTCCAAAAATCGACTGTGTTAGGGCAAAAGTCAACTGTGACCTACAAACAGTCAAACCTCAAGATTTTTTGTCAACATTCTCATTTTGAAGGATATTTCATCATTTTATCAAGGGTTGATCATGATTCATCAAGGATTGCTCAAAATTCATCAAGACTCAAAAGTTGCTAAATTAGGGTTTTGTAGGAAAAGTCAACTCAACTTTGACCAAGCATAAATTTCTCATACTTTATTAGAAATGACCCATCAAAAGCTCATTTTGAAGAGGAAGCAATTTCCTACAATCCATCTTCATACCCCAATATCAAGAAATGCACTCACAAAAAGTTACAAATTTGGACATTATAGGTCATTTTTGAAAGTCAACAAAAACACTTTTTTTCCAAAGCTTATAACTTGAACATGGAATATCAAAATGAGATGAGACCAAAAGGGTTGGTTAGAGGACATCTCAATATTTCTAAAAAGTCATAGAACACTTCCAAAAGTTCAAAATTGAAGAAGTTATGCATTGTTGAAGTTGGGCATTTTTGCAAAATTGCCAAAAGTCAACTATCCCCAAAACTTCAAATTTTGTCAAATGGGCCCATTCTTTTCCACTTGATTTGGGCTTGCCACATTCCACACGTGTCCTAGATTCATCCTTGTGTCCATTTATCAATTTTATTATTTTATTTTATTTTTTATTGAATTAATTCATTTTAAATCAATTTAAATCAAATAAAATCACAAAACTTGATTACATGAGATCTTTTTCTATTTTTAGGACCTAATCACCATCAATATCATGATCAAATTCGTATCAAGCATTACATGTGCAAAAAAGATTGGATTTTTGGTAAAATTGGAAAGCTTTCAATGGAGGATCAAGTCCAATCTCAAGGCATTGATTTGGAAGGATTCAACCCATATTTGTTGACCTGATGCATTGCTTATTACTTATACAAGCCAAAGCACACGAGATCAAGGGATAGATGCTGCAGAATCATCAAAAGCAAAACTTGAAAAAAGGTGAAAAAGTGTGAAACTGAAATCGTCCTTGGAGGCCAATTCAGAAGCAAATCTCAACGCTAATCCATTGCTGGGCAATCATTGAAGCGAAACCAATCCCTAACAAGCTCTCATACGCGCCCTAAAGCTCTATAAGTGTCTCAAAAATATGCTTTTCAGTTGAATTCGTAGATCATTATTCTGCATTTTTCTTACAAAATCTTTTCATATTCATGATTATCGTTCAATTTAGAAGCATTCTGCATTAGCCAATTGCATTTATCTGGCCTGTAACCCCATAGCCGAATCTAAGGTTCGCGTTTTGTTGTTTTTGGTCATTTTTTTTCCAGGCAAAATCAGTGCCATTGATGGACATAGGCGTGACCAGTGGAGGAAGACGAGCATGACCATGGTCTTGGATTGAGTTTTCATGGCCTAGAGTGGATTTTAGGGCTAACCTAGGAATTCAGCTGCGGATATGAATCCGCAGGAAAATGTACAGAGCTGGAGGTTAGGGGTGAAGACGTGGCCCTCCCCCAATGGACGATTCATAATTCGCGCGCTTTGTTTTTTTATTTTCTAGAATTTTTACGCGTTTTATATATTATGTTTTGTTTGTATTTGGTTAACAATTGAGAAGCAGTGGTGCAGTGGCAAGGGCGTTGTCCAATGATCAACAGGACCTGGGTTCGAATCCCAGGTCCCCCATATGCTTTGTATTATTTTTCAACAGGTTATTCAGTGCAATACCAAGCGTGCAGCATATCATACTCCCTCACTCAGATGCTTGCCAGATGGCCCCAGGCCAGATCTGGTGGTCCAGATGTGATGTCCACCATATGCTCTAGTCAAAGTGCCACGCTGGAATCAGAAAAGTCAGCCAGTTCAATGGATTATTGGGCCACAGAATTGCTAAACAAGCCCCCCTAATCAGGCCCAAACCCTTATTCTTTCGATTTTATTTTTATTATTTCTTTTAATTAATTATTGTTATTATTTTATTATTTAATCACTAACCAATTAAAACTTTTTTCTTAATAAAATTAAAGCCAAAAAATATTTTATTTATTAAAATTAAATTTCAGAATTTTATTTTTGTTAATAAATATTAATTGAATTAATTTAGTTTTAATTAGGTATAACTTTTAATATATTTTGCAATAATTAAAATTAACTTAGACAATTAGGTTTTATTAACATTAATCAAATTATTTTTATTTCTTTAAAATATCAAAAATCCAAAAATATTATTTTCATTAATTAATTAATTAATTTATTAATTTAATAATTAACTTAGATCTAATTTCTTTTTAATTCAAAAATAACCAAAAAAATCTTTCTTTAATAATCAAAGGGTCAAAACCCTAGAACTCGCCCGATTTAATTTCCCGCACGCGTTCCATTTTATATCAATATTGTATTTGTTTCCTGGAATGTAATAGTTTAATAGGACGTTACTATTTTATCGCTTTATTTATTTTCCGCATTTAATTTTCAAGGGTTGCTTTTGGCGATGTAAATACCCGACGCCTTGTAATAGTTAGTTTTAATTTCCGCAATTTATCTTCTGCAAATATAACTGTTAGATGTTTGATAATAGGTATGCATGACAAGAATGGATGTTTAACCTAAAATCAACTTAGATAACCATTAACATGTACAAAGACAAAATTAACCGAAAACAACACACTCGCACATGCGCACTCTTAGGGTACACCCCACTTGGTTGCCTTCGTACACGGTCATTGAGTATAGGTTGTTTTAGAGGTCGCCCTCTTGTCCAAAGATCATAGTCACCTCGAAACGGTTGCCTCGGATATTGTTGCCTCAAAACAAATGATCTAAGACATTAGGGTTACCGCTAAGGCGTCCTAACATTGCTTTGGTGACCGTAAGTCCCACACTCGAATTGACCCTAAAACTCTAACGGCAATGCTACCTACTCATCAATAGTGGGATAGCATTGTCTAAAGGAAGATAGAATAGAACGATTCCTTTTTCGAGTAGGTAGATGGTTCTTAGATACTTGCTCTTTTAAAACAACAAAATTTTTACACTTACACTCCTTTTCAAAACAAAAACTTTGTCAAACCCACAAACACAAAGAAAGCAAATTTTTGAAAACAATATGAGCAAGTACCTAAGAGCCCGTGGATAACCAGGGATAAAAGGGTGCTAATACCTTCCCTTTCTATAATCTACCCCCCGAACCCGAGAAATATCTCAAAAAGGAATTTTTCTGTGCTTTTTTCCTTTCCCTGTTGGATAAAATAAAAGTCGGTGGCGACTCTTGCTTACCACGACATTTTGCGAAAACAAACGCAAAACACAAACCAGCATTCCAAAAACAGTCAGTTCTTTCCCACCGTATCACAGTCACGCTGGGGCTTGAACCCAGGACCTAAGAGTGACAGGCGTGCGCTTTAACCAATGGGGTGGTGATACATCCGTTAACTTGTGTGAAAGGATAAATACATAACACAAAACGCGCCTTGATTACACTTCATCTTCAATCTCCAGCCAAAGGATGTGTAACTTGCTCATTTCTCAACCAATTACAAAAATGTAAACATGAAAATTGCTCCATTTTGTCATACGAATCCAACCATATAAATATCAGAAGCTATAAATCAAAGATGAATGAGAATTTCTAAAAGTACCAAATTCTGACTTAAATATTTCAGAAAGTTCAAACTCAATTCTCCTAGCTCAATCAAAATAAATGAAATCTATGGACATGTATAGTTTCAAAGCAATGATATCGATATTTTATCTTCACAAATGCAAGCCTAACAATGCATAAATATGAAGATAGAAGTTCAAGAAAAATACCTCAAAACTGGAAATCGTGAAATGGATTTGAGCTTGTTTCAGGCAGTGGTGATGATCAAGTGAGCTTCCTTGGACCTCTAGGAAGCTAATGTAATGCTTAGCTTGAGTTGAGAGTGGCTGAAATGGCCCAGAGAAGTCCAACTGCAATGCTCTGTTTTTGGCTATGGAAGTTGATAAAGATGATGTTACAGTCTGTAAACAGGGACATGAATGGTTTGTATTTGATATGAGGAAGCTTTTGAAACTAAAAGGTCAAGAAATGCACTAGTGGTTTTGAAGATTGAAGTTCAAAGTTAGAAATGACACAAAAATGGAGGTTTTGTGTAATCTGAGTTTTCAGGGAGTTTGGGAGTGTTTGAAATCGTGTGTTATGTTGCAATATACTTGTGCATAAGTAAGGAAAAGGTTAGAGTACTTGAGGAGGTCAGAAGCACAAGATGTAGAGTTATGGCTATGTTACTTGATTTTGAAGAAAAGTGAAAACATGGTTTCAAGGAATAGTACAAGCATGACCTGAGTTTATGGGAGGCTCTAGACATGTTGCTTTTGCCTTTGACATTGCTTGTGATCAAAAGGAACAAGTGCAAATCTCTATGCATTGAGTTTGTGATTAAAGCTTCTTTACAAGAATGGAATGGTTACTTTCTTCCAAAAATAGAAATACAACTTGGATAATGATTCAAATTCTTGGACAATGGCTCCATATGTTGTGTAAACATTTAATTATGGAGTGACAAACAAGTTTGAGGCCTGCAAAATGAAGATTATGCAGCATAGGCTTGGATTTGAACTCTTGTTCATCATGAAATGGCTTGTAATTCAAGTTAGAAAACTTTGACTTTTCAAAATGAAATCTTGACTTTTTTATTTCTTGATGAATAAGTTTCATATTTTGACATGTTTTAATGAATTGTGATCTTTGACATTGGATTTTGACCAAAAAGTCAAAGTTTGACTTTTCAGTGTACAATTGACTTTTGATCAGTTGATTGAAAATTCACTGTCAATCCAATTGATCTTGAGAAATGTTTTAGGTCATGCCATTAGGTAAAAAATATTAAATTGAACTCTTGAAACCATTCTTCAAACCAATTGACCATTTGCTAGGTAAAAAAAAAATCAGAAATTGCCCTTTCTTAGTCAAAACCCTAATTTTGACCATTTTTCCCTTTTGATGATTCGATCAAATTTCTTGAGGAATTATGGTCCAAACTTGATCAAATGATACATATGAGTTTATAATATTGATGTGGATAAAAAATTATGAACTTTTACTGTAAATTGGCCATAGTTGACTTTTTCCCCAATACAACTGACTTTTAGGTCAACTGCTCAATTGACTGAGCAAAAGTGTGATCCAAGGCTTGAAACTTGACATGAGTAATCTTGGGGGTCCATAATGATCCATGAAAGTCATATGAAGCATTGAAAGTTCAATTATCCTTGTGCAATCTCAAACCCTAATTTAGGTCTTCAGTGCTTAAGGAGGTGTCCTGAGCTGATCAACCCTAGTGCAGTCTTAAACCAAGATAGATCTTTGTGAGAAAATATTTGATAAGTGAGAGGGTAAATTTTGGGGTACAACAGCTTCCCCTGTTCAATCTTCTTAAACCTGGAGATTTAGATTGGCGAATCCGCCATTCGTGACTTGAAGGTGAAAGATGATTGAACACTAGAGTGCCCAGAAATTTGCACTCGAAGATGGATGGTGAATGGGCTTATAGATGCCATTTTGAGGAATGTTGGTAAACACTGGAAGAAGTATCAACACAAATCTCTTGTTGATTTATACTAAAAATTGATGTTTTACCTGTGAGAAAATGAGTCAGTAAAATGCAAATGCCTTCATGATGTTCACCAGATGTGGTATTATGTTAAATGCATATGGTATGTACATGCTATGATGTATGAATGTGAGATGTATGTTTTTGTCTAGGAAAATAAATCCCTGACTGATGCTGAGGAAATTCTGGGGGGTTGAATCCCTGATTGCCGTTGGGGATGAAGAATATGCATATCTTCAAACTTTGTTGAAAGGATGCTTTCATTGGAGAACATCTCTTGAATGTCAGCTGTTATCTGGTCGGATCTAGGCTTCACAATTTGCTGAGGATGAAGTAGTCAACTGCTATCTGGCCGGATCCAGGCTTCACGACAACTTATTGGGGTAAGAGACGAGTTAACTGTTATCTAGTCGGATTCCAGGCTTTGTAGAAAATTTTCTTGAAATTGAATAGTTATCTGGTCGGATCCAGACTTCATAACAGCTTGCTGAGGATATGGAAGTTAACTGTTATCTGGTCGGATCCAGGCTTCGCAGTAACTTGAAGTGGTAACTACTATCTGGTCGGGTCCAGGTTTCATGTTTTTTTTGGAAATTTGTACTATTATCTGGTCGAGTCCAAGCTTCATAGTGTCTCTCCGGGGATCATAGTTAGTTGTTATCTGGTCGGGCTCCAGGTTTCACAATAAACTATTTGAAAAACTATTATTTGGTCGAGTCCAGGCTTTGCATATTTCTGAGGTTGATGAGGTCAATTGCTATCTGGTCGGTCCATGTTTCACCATAAACTGTTTGGGGATTTAGTTGTCATCTGGTCAGTTTCCAGGTTTAACAACGAATCTCTGGGGGTAATTGCTATCTGGTTAGATCCAGGCTTCACAATAACTTTCTTGAAAAGATGAAATTGAAAACTGATATCTGGTTGGATCCAGGTTTCACAGTAATTTGTTGGGGCAGAGGCGAACTCTACTGGGGAAAAGAAGTTAAACCTTGGTTGGGTTGAGTCCAGGTTCTTCTATATCTTTGAAGAGTTACACTATTATCTGGTCGGGTCCAGGTTTCATAGTATCTTGAAATTGATATCAACTGTTATCTGGTTGGGTCCAGGTTTCAGATACTCAAACTATTATCTGGCCGGGTATAGGTTTCAGTAATTCACTAGGGATATTGGCAAACTCTACTGGAGAAGAAGAGTTTTGCTAATGATTTTATAGGAATTAAACTGCTATCTGGTCGGGTCCAGGATTCAACAATTGAAGAAGTCAAACTATTATATGGACGGGTCCAGGCTTTAGCAATAACTTGAAAATTGTGCTAATATCTGGCCGGGTCCAGGCTTCATAGTATCTTTTTTGGAAATAATAAAGGCTTTGTTGACGGCTTTATTGGGGATCAGGGGTTGTGGCCCTATAATTTTCAATAATATGAAAGGAAAATTCAAACTGGAGAGTGTAGACTCAGTCCGGTAGGACAAACTCAGCTTGGGGAGGATACACTCAACTGGGGAGGATAGACTCTGTTTGGGGATAATAGCCTTGGCTGGGGAAGATATACTCAGCTGAGGAAGACGGGCTCAGCTGGGGAATTTTGTGGTGTCTTAATTGTTGTATGTTCGGGAAATTTAAACTCGACTGGGGAGTTACGCTATCTCATCATTTGTTGGAGAAGATAGACTATGCCGGGAGAATACAGACTTGATTGGGGAGGATGTATTCGGCTGGTGAATTTTGTGGTTCCTCGATCGTTGTTGTGGAAATAAAACTTGTTGGGGAAATAAACCCTGTTGGGGAAGTGAGTTTCTTTTAGGAAGAGATCCACGAGCCTTCAACTTGTAAAAATCGACTTAGCTGGAGAGAGAGCTGCCAAGAGATTGAGGCTCTAGTCGTGATTATCTTATGCAAAGAGACTTTGTGAGTAACTTTGCTGAGGATTGGTTTATTGTAGATGTTCCTGTGGGGATAATTATAATGAGATAACTCCATGGGGATATTTCATATACATTAAAGAGATGCTTGCTGCTGCTTAGCAGGAAACATGTGCCAAATAGTTTTAATTATGTTCATATGCATATGTTCATTCAATCTTAGCCATTGGACAAATTTGCATTCAAAACAAAGACATAAATTTTGCACTTCAAAGTATATTTGTATTGATATTTTCCCATCAATAGGCGTTTTTATACAGAGAGACGAAGATCCTAGTAAGAGGAAATCGTCGAAAGGAAAACAAAATTGAGAATGAAAACAAATAGCCATGTGAAATGATCTCATTGCCTTCCAACTCTACTATTGCCCCAATGTCTTCGAATGTCCCTTGCCATTGATAGAAATTGATTGGATTGATCTTGGACCTTGGTGATAAAATTAACTGTGTTGATTCCACGGGACATAGTCATACACTTTTAATCCTTAACTTTTTCCTGGACCGCCCTTTCGGGTTTTCAGCCCACCAGGATACCCTTTTTTGCCCAAGTCACCCTTTCAAGTTTTCAACTTGCCGGATGTACAATCTTTTGCATATATCCCTAATTTTTACCCAAACCTTTTGGTTTGCCGGGATGCCCTTATTTTGCCTAGGTATGTCAACCTAGCGGGTCTCTTATGCGTAGTATTTTTTAACTATGTCCATGTTTATAAGATGTGGGAAATCTTCACCATCCATGGTAGTCAGCATCATGGCACCACCAGAGAAAACACTCTTGACAACAAATGGCCCTTTATAGGTGGGAGTCCATTTGCCTCTGGGGTCGCCTTATGGTAAAAGGATGCATTTTATCACCAAGTCACTAACTTGATATACTCGAGGCTTGATCTTTTTGTTGAAAGCCTTGATCATCCATTTTTGGTACGTATGACCATGGCAAACAACGACTAACTATTTTTTGTCAATCAAGTTCAGCTGATCCAATCTCGTTTGAATCCACTCGTCTTCTCCTAGGCCTGCCTCATTCATAATTCTCAACGAGGGAATTTGAACTTCTACTGGCAAAACAACTTCCATGACATAGACTAGAGAAAAGGGAGTTGCCTCAGTTGATGTTCTAGCTAAAGTATGGTAGCCATGTAGAGAAAACGACAACATCTCATGCCAATACTTATAGGTTACTACCATTTTCTGCACAACCTTCTTGATATTTTTGTTGGCCGCTTCGACTGTGCCATTCATTTTCGGTCTATACGGAGAAGAATTGTGATGCTTGATCTTAAATTGAGTGCAAAGCTTAGTGATCATAGCATTGTTGAGGTTAGTCCCATTGTCAGTGATGATCCTTTCGGGGATACCATAATGGTAGATGAGGTTGTGTCCGATGAATCTGGCTACCACGTTCTTGGTGACTGAGGCAAATGAGGCGGCTTCGACCCATTTGGTAAAATAGTTGATAGAAACAAGAATGAAGCGATGTCCGTTAGAAGCGGTGGTCTTGATCTCTCCAATAATATCAATGCCCACATTGCAAATGGCCACAGAGCGGTCATGACATTCAGAGGGATATGAGGCACATGGACCTTGTCAGCGTAGATTTGACATTTGTGACAAGTTCTTGAATGTTGATGGAAATCAGTCTCCATCGTTGACTAATAGTAGCCGACTCTTAAGATTTTCTTAGCCATCGTATGTCCACTTGAGTGAGTATCGAAGAGACCATCGTGCATGTCTTCCATGATCTCCTTTGCCTCCTTCTTGCCCACGCATCGGAGTAGAGTTGAATCATGGTTGCGCTTGTACAATATCCCATTACTTAGGAAGAATTTGGCTGCAAATCTTTTCAAGAACTTTCTGTCATTGATAGATGCCCCCTCTTGATACTCTTGTGCTTCAAGGTATCTCATCACTTCATGGTACCATGGCTTTTCCGCATCAGTGTCAAGCTCATAGCAATGTGCAGGTTCATTGAATCTTTCAATTGTTATCATAGGGGCTTCGTTGTCACATCCGACCTTGAACATTGAAGACATGGTTGCCAAAGCGTCAGCCAACTGGTTTTCTTCCCTAGGGAAGTGCTCAAAAGTGATCTCTTCGAAGTAAGGAATTAGGGATAGCACAAGTTCCTTGTAAGGGATAAGATTAGGGTGTTTAGTGTCCCAATCTCCTTTTACTTGTCTGATCACTAGGGCGGAATCCCCGAACACATCCAAATGCTTGATCCTTAAGTCAATAGCAGCTTTCAGACCTAAGATGCACGCTCCATACTCGACCATATTGTTTGTGCAATCGAAGCATAGTCTGGCAGTGAAAGGAGTGTGGCAACCTTCAGGAAAGATGATCACATCACCAATTCTGTTACCTAAGGTGTTGGAAGCCCCACCGAATACCATAGTCCATCGGTGTGATACGATGGGATAACTGATTTTAAGGTTTTGCGTTTGATCGCAAATGTTGCGGTTAGCAAGAGTCGCCACCGACTTTTATTTTATCCAAAAGGAAAGGTGAAAAAGCGCAAGAAAGACTTTTGAGATTATTTCTTGAGTTCGGAGGATAGATTATGAAAAGTGAAGGTATTATCACCCTTTTCATCCATGGTTTTCCATGGGATCTTAGTTACTTGCTAGATCACTTGCTTTTTGTTTGAAATGGTGCTTTGTGTGGTTTTTGAAAGTATTTTGTAAAGATACCATTGTTTAGGCAATCTTTGTAATGATTCTCGTTCGTAAGAATGTATACAAAGTGTTTGATCTTTTGAAAATGTTTTCAAGTTTGTAAGATGTTTGAAAGTGTGGGTGTTTGTTTTGAAAATAGCAAGGATTTTGTTTTGAAATGGAGCAAGTAATTAAGAGCATTCTACCTACTAAAAAGTCTTTCTTGTTCTTTTTTTTTTCCTTTGACATTGTTATCTTACCATTGATTTGGTAAGTAACCCTATCTTTGGATGTAAATGGGACGGGCGTGGGTCATCGTATAACCATGATTAGAAATGTCGCAAGGTATCTTAGCATTCTCTTTTTAGGGACCAAGATCATTTTGAAAGGCAACATAGATAGCGTCATTTAGGGACTATGATCTTGTATTTCGTTTGTTTTTGCTAAGATACCTCACATGCGTAATATGGCCATTTTGTAAAGGCAACCAAGTGGATTTATCCTAGGGGTGCTTGTGTGCAAGTGTATTGTTTTCATGCTTGATTTTGTCTTGAATTAGGGTTTTCTAAGTATTGGTTTTAGTCTTTCCATACAAACCCTAATTACTAGCATTTGTATATAAAGCGATAAATTGTGGAATTTAAAGTTACTACGCTATTGCAATATTTGTGGGAGGGGGTGTACAAATTGTAAATGGGAATTGCAAGAATATAAACCTAATTAATCTATTACAACCAAATTGAATTTGTACAAGAATTGAAATAAATAATGTACAAGATGAATAAATATGCAAGAATGCAAATATAAATAAAATGGATATTTTTGTTTGGATTTTTTAGGAAAAGTGAATTTGTTTTAACCTAATTAATTAAAAGAAAATAATTAATTAAAATAATAAAAGTAAACCTAATTTAATAAGAATTTTTTTAAATAAAACCCTAAGTCTATTAATTGATTAAAAAGAAATTAAGTTTAAGAAAAGTATTTTCTTTGTATTTTTGTCTTGGAAATAAATTATAGTATTATAAAATATTTTTGGCCTTTTTTATATTAAAATAATATATTTAAATTGGTGTAAAAGAAAATAAATAAAACCTAGTATTTTAATTAAATTCACAAGATATTTAGTGAAATGAAAAAGTATTAATTAAATAAAAATAATTTTTATGAGAAAAAATAAATAAACTATGTCAAAATGAAAATCTAATATTTTTGTATTTTTTGTGATTTTTTAATATTAGAAAATATATTAAGAAAATAAATAAAATAAAAATAAGAAAATAAAATAAAAATTTGGGCTAGGGGTGTTGTTAGCTTGCAAGAGGTGAGAAATAACAAAAAGACATAGGCCCAAAGATGAAGCCCAGCGCCTGCCAAAAAAGGTCAGAAATGCCAAAAATATGAAAAAACAAAAGGGTACCACTGGGGCTCGAACCCAGGTCCCTCAGGTTACAGGCGCGCGCTTCTACCACTGTGGTGGCTATACATCCGTTTATATAAATAAAATAATAAATACATAAGGCAAACAAGTTCCTGAGGCCAACTTCATCTTCAACCTCATGCCCAGCCAGAACCTCTGTAACTTGTTCAAATCTCAACCAAAATGAAAACTGTAAACATGAAACTTGTAGCAAATTTCCTCACGATTTCAGAAATGTAAAGCATTAAAACTATAGATCAAAGATAAACATGAATTTAAGTTTCCCTAATCTGAACCATAAAAATCTCAGAAACTTCAATCTTAAAATTCTCTAAGCTCAAGCAAAATTAATGGAAACTATGGACATGGTTAGCTTTAGGGCAATGATATCTACATGTTTCATTCACAAATAAATCATTGATGATGCCTGTATGAAAAGTTCCAAAGTTAGAAAACTTACCTTGCAAGATGGTATTGGGTTTGAAGTTTGAGCAACTTTCAAGGAGTTCCAATGGTTAGGTTAGCTTCCTCAAGTTCCCATGAAGCTAATGGGATGCTTAGCTTGAGCTGAAAGTACCTGAGGAGTTATGGAGAAGTCCAAGTGCAAAGCTCTGTTTTTGAAAATGGAGGATGGTGTTAATGGTGTTACATTTTTGTAACAGGGTGTGGGATCAGTTCTAAATAATGTTTAGAAGCTTTAGGAACCAAAAGGCTTGAAAACGCACGAGGGAGTTATGAGTTTCAAGTTTTTGGTTAGTTTATATGAAAATGGAGGTATGAGATGTGATTATGAGATCTTGGTGTTTTGAGGGGTCAATCATTTGTGTCCTTTGTGGCGAATTGTTTGTATATCTATAAGCAAAAGGATTGGAGTAGTTTGGACAGTCAAAAGTACAAGTTACAAGCTTTTGGCTAGGCTACTTGATTTTGAAGAAAAGTGGGAAACCAAGTTTCAATGTGAGGTACAAGCATGGGCTGGGTGATTGTAAGTGTCTAAACTATTTCTTATGAGTTATAGGACTTGTATGATCAGAATAGAACAAGTGCAAGGCTCAAGAACAAGTTTTGTGCAAAAAAGCACTTTATCAAAATGGCAATGTACACTTTCTTCCGAAAATGAATATAAAGCATGTCCATGCATTGAATGCTTGAAATGAGACCTCTAACAATTGTGAAAGCAATTAATTATGGAGTGCCTAACAAGTTTTAGGCCTTCAAAGTAGAGTTTATGCAGCATAACTTTGAATTTGAATTTTGTTCATCATAAAAGGCCTTGTAATTCAAGTGATAAAACCCTAACTTTATCTCTTCGATTCTCCCTACTCAAGAATGATCTGAAGGAGTACTTGGACATTTTGGAAAGTTTGAAATGTTCTATATAACCCATATTTGAATTGATTTTTAATATTCCCCTTGGAACTATATGAAAAAGTGCCATGAAGTTGGGTCAAAATCCTGACCAAATTAGGGTAAAATTTCACTAAGTGTTTTGTTTCATGACCACATGTTCTTAAAATTATAACTTGAGATCCAAGCACTTTTGGAAGAAGTTGTGTAAATCAAAGTTGTAGATTTTATGGAGATCTAAAACTTTCATGTTGGAATTTTCTCTTGAATCATCTTGCATCATGGTGAAAAATTTATTCAAAGTTGTAAAAAAACATGAAATTTCCAACACTTCGAAAAATTTCTAAGTTTAGAAATTTTGACTTTTCAAAATGAAATATTGACTTTTGGGTTTATTGATGAATAAGTTTAATATTTTGACATGTTTTTATGAATTGTGATCTTTGACATTTGATTTTGACCAAAAAATCAAAGTTTGACTTTTTAGTATACAGTTGACTTTTGATCAGTTGACTAAAAATTCATCTATCAATCCTTTGAACTTGAGTAATGTTTTGAGCCATGTTATTAGGTAAAAATGATGCAATTGGACTCTTGAGATCATGCCTTAAACCAATTAATCATTTTCTAGGTCAAAAATCAGAAATTACCCTTTCTTAGTCAAAACCCTAATTTTGACCATTTTTCACTTTTGGGGATTTGATCAAATTTCTTGAGGAATTGTGGTCCAAACTTGATCAAATGTTACATATATGTTTAAAATGTTGACGTGGATAAAAAATTATGAAGTTTGACTGTAAATTGGTCATAGTTGACTTTTTCCCCAATATAGCTGATTTTTAGGTCAACTACCCAATTGACTAAGTAAAAGTGTGATATAAAGCCTGAAACTTGACATGAGTAATATTGAGGGTCCATAATGGTCCATGAAAGTCATATGGTGTATTGGAAGTTAAAAAATTCTTGTGCAAACTCAAACCCTAATTTTGGTCATCTGTGCTTAAGGAGGTGTCTTGGGCTTGATCAACCCTAATGCAGTCTTGAGTCAAAGGAGATCTTGTGAGAAAATTCTTGATAAGTGAGAGGGAAAATTTTGAGGTACAATAATCGGGATCCTTGTTCAGGTCCATCATATGGTCCAGGTTTCGTATAGTCGGTTACCAGTATGATGTTCTCATCAGGGAAGTCGAAGTTCATTGACTGATAATCATCCACAGCTTGATGGCCCAAATGATCTGCTAGTACACTTCCTTTGATGGCCTTTTGAGTTGTGTATTGAATGTCATACTCCATCAAGATCATTTTCCATCTGGCTATCCGTCTGGAAAGGGCAGGTTTCTCGAAGATGTACTTGATTGGGTCCATCTTAGAAATCAATAGAGTGGTATGAGTCAACATATACTGTCTTAGCCGGCGAGCAACCCATGCCAGAGCGCAACAAGTTTTCTCGAGCATTGAATATCTGGTTTCACAGTCGGTAAACTTTTTGCTCAGGTAATAAATAACATGCTCTTTTCGGCCAAACTCGTCATGTTGACCCAAAACACACCCCATAGAGTTCTCTAATATTGTCAAGTACATGATCAAGGGTCTTCCTTCAACTGGAGGCATGAGAATAAGATGTTATTGTAGGTATTCTTTGATTTTATCAAAGTCAATCTGGCACTCATCATTCCATTTGACTACCTGATCTTTCTTCAAGAGTTTGAACATTGGCTCACAAGTAGCAGTCAAGTGTGATATGAAGCGAGCAATTAAAATGAGACGACCCAAGAATCCTCTGACTTCTTTTTCAGAATGAGGGACTGGTATTTCTTGGATGGCCTTTACCTTGGAAGGATCAACTTCAATGCCTTTATTGCTAACAACAAAACCCAGAAGCTTTCTAGATCGTACTCCAAACGTGCACTTGTTAGGGTTTAACCTCAACTTGTACTTCTTCAGCCTCTCGAATAATTTGTACAGGTGATCGAGATGTTCTTCTTCAGTTTGTGATCTGGAAATCATATCATCCACATATACCTCTATCTCATGATGAATCATGTTATGAAATAAAGCTACCATAGCCCTTTGGTATGTTGCCCCTGCATTCTTTAGTCCGAACGGCATGACCTTGTAGCAGAAGGTGTCCTATTACGTAACAAAAGTAGTCTTCTCCATGTCTTCAGGAGACATCCTTATTTGATTATAGCCTGAGAAACCATCCATGAAAGAGAAGACTTTATGCTGAGTAGTAGTATCAACTAAGACGTCAATGTGTAGTAGAGGGAAATCATCCTTGGGGCTCGCCCTATTCAGATCCTATAGTCTACGCACATGTGAACTTTCCCGTCTTTCTTTGGAAATGGCACCATATTGGAAAACCATTGAGGATAGGATGTCACAACAAGGAACCCCTCATAAAATTGTTTCATCACTTCAGCTTTGATCTTTTCAGACATATTAAGCCTCATGCGACAAACCTTTTGTTTAACAGGAGGGCAGTCTTCTCTTGTCGGCAGACGATGAACTACGGTGTCGGTATCCAACCCAGGTATATCTTCATAAGACCAAGCAAATACTTCCATATAATCATGCAACATCTGAACCAACCTGCTCTTGACACCGCTTTCCAAGTTAGCGCCGATCTTGATTTCCTCCTTATCTGCCTCAACACCCAGATTGATGACTTCAACTGACTCTTCGTGCGGTTGAATAGCTTTTTCCTCTTGTAATAGAAGTCTGGCTAGCTCTCCCGGTATGTAACAATCTTCCTTGCCTTCATCTTCGGCTTGATTGATAGGACATTCAAATTCATAGTCGGCAATAGTAGAGTCATTGGCAATAGGATCCAGAGTGGATGTGGACCTGCAAGAGTGTGTGTGTGTGTGTGCATGTAAGATACATGGCTATTTTTTTTGAAAAATGTATTTGCAAGAAAGGAAAGACAATTAACATAAATATTTGAATGCAAAAGAGTCCAATGTACTAAATGATCATATGATTAGATGAACATAAATAAAACCCTTGACAACTGGACCAAAGTGCCCCGGACCAGGCAAATGGCTGAAAAGTCATTGTTATAATATTATAGACAACATGTTCTTGAATTGAAAGAAAAGCAATAACAAGTAGATTACTCCTCAATGAAGGAGATAGGCACAAATTCCTTCGCATGCTAATTCTTTAGCTCCGTTGTAGTTGGATATACCCACTCTTCAAATGCAGCTCCTTCTTCAGAATCACCCACGGTGTTGACTTCATGGCTTCCAATGCAGAGAGGTGGCTTTCCAGCACGAGCACACCTCACTTCCTTCTGAGCTTTGATGGTGAAGCCCAAACCAAACTTATCCGCTTTAAATGGGATATCGAGGAGTTGCCCCCAAGTATCACAGTTTCCTTCTTCAATTGCTGCACGGGCGTCTTTGACTGAAACCACCTTTGGTGTGGCCTTAACAGCTTTAGACTCATCAGAAGAAAATTTGGTAGCAGCAATCATCGGTGGTACAACCTCAAAGGCTTGACACGGGGTCTCAATGAATTCTCCATCCATCTCTACGTACTTGAAAGAGTTAAGGTGGCTCACCATAAAATCTTCTTCTCCACAGACTGTGACTATTATGCCCTTGACTAGATATTTGAGTTTTTGGTGGAGGGTTGAGGTTATTGCCTCAGCTTTATCGATCCACGGGCGACCTAACAGACAAGAATAGGCAGGATGAATATCCATAATATAGAATGTGGAGTTGAAGATTTGGGAGCCCACTTTGATTGGAAGATCTACCTCCCCATGAACAGTCCTCTTTGATCCGTCAAACGCCCTTACAATGATATCACTTGGTTTCAAGACTAAATCCTTATAGTCAAGACGGTCTAACGCCCCATTGGGTAATACATTCAGAGAAGAACCAATGTCGACTAGTACATGTGCTAAGGTAGTCCCTTTGCACTCGATAGAAACATGTAAAGCTTTATTGTGATTTTTCCCAAGAGGTGTTAAGTCAGCATATGAAAATCCCAAGCCATTATCAGCTGTCAGGCTAGCCATGCAATTCTCAAATTGGTCTGTTGTTGTCTCATGGGGGACATGAGCCTTTTTCAAGAACTTAATTAATGTTCGAGCATGGGCATCGGAGCAAAGCAGCAATGACAACATTGAAATCTTAGAAGGGGTTTGCCCCAACAGTTCTGCAATCTTAAAGTCGCTTCTTTTTATGATCTTCAAAATCTCATCCATCTCGCGAACGGAGGGTTCTTCATCAGCTACGTCCTTGGAGGGTACTTCAATCACATCAGGCTCAACAACCTTCTCCTTCCCTCTTGTATCAGTACTTGGCTTGGTAGCAGTAATGCGAATGGGTGTCCTTGTAACAACTGGTGGTGAGATATTGGGTGAAAATATTCTCCCAGTTCTAGTTACCTTACTTGAGCCAACTATGTTTCCAACATTGTTATCTTTTACTTCTTCGATCCAAGCATCTTGTTTAATCCCATGATAGAACACCTCAACACTGTAATTCCATGGTACTGCTTTATTTGAAGAGTAGGGAATTGGTCCGGGACTGGTAATTATTAAGGGAGAAATAGTTGGTTCATTTGAAATCCTAATAGGACCTTTGGAGGTGATCCTAAGAGGCTTGTTTGAGATGGTAATAATGGAGAGGTCTTCAAATTTGTTAATCAAACTCTTGGCAAGTGGAGTCTTTTCAAATAGAATTTCGTGGCTATCCATCAGGCGTTATATGCCTTTCTTCAGCCCTTCATATCCATTGAGTTTCCTTGTACAACACACAGTCCTTTACGCAGCTAGGGAAAATCCCGTCTTTCAACAAATTGTTTTTGATTATATTCAGCGGATTAGTCAATTCTTCAATAGAGGCAACAAAAATTGTATCTTCAACAGCATTAACACTCTCGTCATGTTTTGGCATCGGAGCGGTAATTACATTCGGCGTTGGAGGAAGATCAAACTCAATAGTCTTGTTGTCAATTAAATCTTGGATCTTGTTCTTCAAGGCCCAGCACTGGTCAGTCTCGTGCCCGACGCTTCTTGAATGGTAAGCACACTTAGCGTTCGGATTATACTTTAGTGACGAGGTGTCAGGGTTGGCGGGAGGATCGCGCAATGTCACTAAATTAGCCTTGAGAAAATGTTGAATGGCTTGAGACAGTGACATGCCTAACCTCGTAAACTGTCATCTTGGAGTTTTAAAATGTTGATGATTTGTAGATGGTCTTGAAGTAGGAGTTGGATTGGAGATTCGAACAACATTGACAGACGGGTGATCGTTCTTCTTGGTATGGGCCCTTGCCCCGTACACAACATTGACTTCATTATTTGCAGCAAAAGGTTTCTTGATAGGATTGGGAGTGGAGGTAGATGCCACATAGATCTTCCAACTTTTGATGCCACTTTCAACTTTTTCGCTGGTTAGGATCAATTCGGTGAAACCAGAAGAAGAGCAGCCAACCAACAGATTAAAGAAAGGACCAGATAAAGTGCCCATGAACATGTCAATGTGCTCCCTATCAGTCAAGGGAGGTTGGACCCTACTAGCAAGGTCTCTCCACTTTTGCACATATTCCTTAAATCCTTCATTCTTCCCCATGGTCATATCTTGCAACTGAACCCTCGTTGGCGCCAAGTCGGCGTTGTACTGATACTGATGGTAGAAGGCAGTAGCTAAATCCTCCCAAGTATTGATACGAGAACCATCTAACTGATAAAACCATTTAAGTTGTGTTCCAGCCAAGCTCTCTTGGAAAAAGTGAACCCAGAGCTTCTTATCAACAGTGTGCGGCTGCATCTTGCGCACATAAGATTTCAAATGGAGTTTTGGACAAGAAACCCCATCGTACTTTGCAAAGATTGGTATTTTGAATTTGTGGGGAATGACTACCCTAGAGATCAAACCCAAATCATCAAAATCTAAACCGGGGACGGCTTGGATTTTAACAGCTTTCAATTTGTCTTCTAACTACTTGTATTTGATATCAGCGGGTGGATACTGCTCGTTGAAATAATCATCATCATATACTTAATCATTGATATAGTCAACCTGAGTACTCTTGACTTCACCAATCTGGTTCTCGTCCTCTTCAGATGAATCTCCTCCTACTGGGATTTAACGGATTGTCTCTTTGAACCTTCTACCCATGTTGAGTAAAGCTTTCTTCTTTGACTTCTTCTTAACGGCCAACAAAGCCATCATATCTTGCCGCTCCTTGGCTAGGGCTAGTAGAGTCTCCTGAAACTGAGAATTCTGGGTTTGGAGATCTTTCACAGTTTGCTCTAGATCCATCTTGCTGAAATAAACAGCAGAAAGATAAGGAAACCTGTTATGCGAAAACCTGTCATGTTATGATGCATGGAATATGTACATGCAAATGATTTCAAGTAATAATGAAATTTAAATTTTTATAGACAAAACAATGAACAAATGTTAATTCTCATTAGACAAAACAAGAAAGATTACATCATGCTTCTTGGGCTTACAAAATAACTTTCTAAGATAAAAAGACCGAACGCATCCTCTTTGGTGAGAGATAAGCATTCATACTTTGCTCTTCTTGTAGCTGCTCCGTAAGCTCCAAGACCCTCTTTTCACTAGAATAGAATTGAGCCTCAAAAGTATCTCATTCTTCCTTCAGCTGGATCCAACCCTTTTGTAAGTCTTCGAGAGAGGTAGGCATGCCGGGATGGAGAATAGTGTAGGGAACATCTCATTCGACCACAGGCTCCATAATGACAGGTAAGATGGAGGGATAAGGCATCACAAGTTTCTGAGCACAAGCTCGTACCTATTTAAGGTAAGGCTCGAGGGGAATGGAATTACTGTGTCCTAGTTTCTTGTTATCCACCTTGTTCAACATCCTCCAGGCTCAGATAAATCTCTGACGATAACCTTGATTGTCACTCTCGTAGTCGAATACCAATCCTTGGATAAACATCTCATGGGGACCATTCCTCCGGGCATAACCAAACTGTCGTAGGGCTAAGCAGGGGTTATAAGTGATACCTCCTCTAATGCCAAGCAAAGGGACATTAAGGAATTCTCCATAACGGTAGATGATAGTAACATTCTCTAAAGAGCGGGAACACCAATGAATATCTGAATGTCTGAGTGTCATCAACCTATGGGACCATCTTGAACCTTGCTCGTTCTTCAATACAGATTGGGGAAGATGCGAAATAAACCATCTTGCCAAGAGAGGAGTACAACACATAAGGATACCTCTTTTCCTCATAGTGCGAGTGTGAAAGGAATGTAGGATGTCCCCTAGAAAAGTAGGCACTGGGTTACGAGACATGAAGATTTTGACGGCGTTCACATCTATGAGTTGGTCAGGATTTGGAAACAAAACCATCTCATAGATGAGGAGAGCCACAATTTCCTCAAAGGCTTGCAAATCCAAAGAGTTCCAACAGTTTTTGGCTTTCTCAATGAAGAACTTGGATAATAAACCTTTGACACCACTCCTTGTTTCCCAATTAGTTGTGATATCAGATGGTTGCAAGTGTAGAGTTTGATCAATCTCTTATGGCTTTGGATCTCTTTCCGTACCGTTGAAAGGTATTTGATTGAGAATGAGAATCCTGGGAGAATTCCTCCAAAGTTGGCACAAGTTGATAATCGGGAAAAGTGAAGCAATAATGTAGAGGATCAAAGAACTAGAAGAGCACTTTCATCATGTCTTCATCAGTGTTGGAGGTAACCAAGTTTAGTAAGAGACCATGTCTTTCGATGAATGGAGAATTTTAAGGAATCCTTGATGCTAACTCTTTAAGTTGTGGAGGGATCCTTACAAGATTGACTTGAATGGTTTTCCTGTGAACATAATCCATGTCCTACAAAACAGAACAAAGATAAATCCCAAAATCCTTGAAATGGATAGTGAGTATGAGTATGATGTTATGATGTTTATGATGTTATGTACAAGTAAATATATACAAACAAAGTAAACAAGTCTTTAGGTTTAGGCTTGCATGGAGTCTAATAGGTAAGTACCCTCTTGAAGTTTAGTTGGCTCAAACCTGTCGTAGAAATAGTAACCGGGTTCTAAGGGAGCTCAATATCACTGGTTTATTTCCTTGGGCATTGTTTCAGCGTAAGCCTCTTTAATAGCGACCGAAATATCCCAAAAAACCAAACCTCAATGAGTGTAGTATCGAGTATTGTGATACGGTGGGAGAACTGATTTGAGGTTTTGCGTTTGTGTTCGCAAATCTTTCGGTTCAGCAAGAGTCGCCACCGACTTTTTATTTTATCCAAAGGAAAGGTCAAAAAGCACAAGAAATACCATTGAGATGTTTTCTTAGGTTCGGGGGGTAGATTATGAAAAGGGAAGGTGCAAGCACCCTTTTCATCCATGGTTATCCATGGGCTCTTAGTTACTTGTTTAGATCACCTTCTTTTGCTTTTCAATTGTTTGAAATGGTGCTTTGTGTGTGGTTTTTGAAAATGCTTTGAAAAGAGGCCATCATTGTGGCAACCTTTGTAATGATTCTTGTTTGAATATATACAAAGGTGTTTGTCTTTTGAAAAAAATGTTTCAATGTTTGAAAGTTTGTTTTTTTTTGGGAAATGTTTTGAAATTGTATTGTGAGGTGTGTTTGAAACTAGCAAGGATGTTTTGCAAGTTTTTGATCAAGTAACTAATAGTTCTCTACCCTATTTTACTCAAAAGATCTTTCCTATACATTTTTAACCCTTTTGACAGTGTTGTTTTACCATTGCATTTGGTAAACAACCTTGTATTAGGATGTTAAACGGGACAGGCGCGGGTCATCGTATAAACCATGATAGCAATTGTGTTAAGTATTTTTAGCAAATTTCCCAAGGGACTAGATCATTTTGTGTAGGCAACCGAGATAGTGCCATCGAGGGACTATGATCTTTTTGTTTTGTTTTTGTGTTGCCAAAATACTTAACATGCATAACATGGCTCATTTAAAGGCAACAAATGGATGAAACCCTAGGGGTGCAAGTGTGAATTGTGTATTGATTTTCATGCATTTAGTCTTGTATTAGGTCAAGCTACTTGTTTGATTTTTGGATTGTTAGCATACAAACCCTAATCTCTAATCATGGCATAATTGAAAGCATAAGTACGTAAAAATAAATCTACCACTATTACAACATGATTATGGGGAGGGGGATACAATTTTGAATGGGGATTATTTGACAAGAAATTAAAACCCTAATTTTACTATTACATCCAAACTGAATCAATATCATAAATAATAAATGAACAATATTTAAATAAAAAAATTAAATAAATATACAAAATGTTATGAATTCTGCAAAAAATATTTATGTTTATTTTTATGTATGTAAAAATGTTTAAAGAAAGAAAATAAAAAAAAAGATTATTATTTTTGTTAAGGGTAAAACCCTAATTTTCTTTTTAGGATAGTAAATATTTCAACTATATTATTTATGTACGATAAAAATAAAAAAATATATTCAAATGTAAAAAAATATATTCAAGTGTAAAAAATATATTAAAAAAAAGTATTATTATTTTTTTGATAAGGGTGGTGTTGTACCCCAAAATTTTCCCTCACATATTCTTCAAGAAATTGCCAAGTCAGGCTTCAAATCTCCCCAAGGGTTGCACAGTGCAAAGGCCTCCTAAGCAGTCAAGATTAGGGTTTGTGTTCTGATCAAGAGAATGAAGTTTCCAAAGGTCCAATCAAGTCTCACATGCCTACAAATATGGTCAAGCATCCTCATAGCAAGTTTCAAGACTTTCAGCTCAAAATTGCACAGTCAAAACCCTAATTGCACTACAGTCAACTGTAGGGGCAAAATGGTCATTTGACAGTCAAAAATTCAAATTTTTGGTCAACATATCATTTTGGAGCCACAAACATCATTTGATCAATGCTTGATCATGATTCTCAAAGCTTGGCTCAAAAATCATCAAAATGCAAAAGTTTCCTTATTTGGACAGCTGAAAAAGTCAACTGTAAATTGACCAGGGCATAACTTTCACATGGATTATCAGAAAAATTCCATCCAAAGCTCATTTTGAAGAGAAAGACATTTCCTACAACTCATCTTCATACTTCAAGTCCAAGAAATACTCTCACAAAAAGTTATCAATTTCAACATTATAGGTCATTTTCAAAAGTCAACAAAAAGGGACTTTAAGTCAAAGGCCATAACTTGAGATTGGTAAATCAAAATGACATGGGACCAAAGGCATTGGTTAGAGGACTCAAAGACCTTTTCAAAAGGTCCAAGAACATGAGCAAAGCTTAAAAATTGAGCAAGTTATGCCTTGTGGAAGTTGGGAAATTTTTGGATATTTTGAAAAGTCAACATTGATTCAAATGACCTAAAATTGCTAATGGGCCCATTTTTCTTCCACAATTCATCATCCCTGGCATGTGCACGACCACTTGGCCCAAAGGGAAGTATTTCTTCATTTTTTATTTATTTATTTGAATTTTTATTCATAATAATTCATTTAAATCAAATTAAATACATGGAAAATATTTAACCTAAGTTTTACAATCTTTTTGTGCATGAAATATCCTCAATAATTCGTGCATAACCCAATATGGAAAGATTTGGAGAGAATTGATCATAATTTGTACAAAAACACATGGAAAATATTTGAAAAAAAGATCTTGAAAATCAAATCTCAAAATCCATGAATACAAGAGATTTTGATCAAATTTGTTGACCTAATCTATTCATACATAAGCATAGAACGAAAACCTAAGGCCATTAACCATGAAGCTGCGCTAAAAACCAATTGCCAAACTTGAAAATTTTGCCAAAAAACTCAATTCTGAAAACATCTTTGCAGGACGATTCAAGGCGAAATTTTCATCCCATTACATTCCTGGGACCTCAAGCAATCTTCCTGGATCAAAAACATCAAACATAACCCTTTGAATCATTGTACAGAAGTCACACTTTTCCAGTTTTTTTCATAATCGTGTTTTAAAATCTATGCATTTTCATGGTATTTTAATTGTTGATTCATATTCCTTGTGTGATTCTAAAGCTAACCATCTATCTTGATTGAGTTTTTGCAAGCTGTAGACGATTTCACCATTACCAAATTCTAGGGTTTTCAGAGTTGTGAATTGGGCGTTTTCAAATAGCGTAAAATTAGCGAACCACAGTGCCATGAACGTATCCAGCACGCTTGGACGAAAAGTTTGAGACCCTCGCGCTCAATTTATGAGCGTCACAGGGCTAGTCGCTATTTTCCCAAAACCGGCCTAAGAGAACACCATGAAAACCGTTGCTTATTCTATTTGTGTTTCAGGGACGAGGAAGAAGAAGGTGCGTGGCCAGCCATGATTGGTCCGTTTAAAATCAGCGCACGCTTTTTTATGTTTTTCATGCCACTAACCAATTCTTATTTTTATTATTTATTCGTTATTATATATACAACACGCGCATTCAGCACGATTGGCAAGGCACAAAACTGGTGATGTTCAGGACCTGGGTTCGATCCCAGGTCCCCACCCTTTCCATATATTTTTTCCCAATTAATATTCCTATGCAGATTTAATGCTGAAGCGTACCATACACCTCCAAATCAGGCTTGCCACGTCCATCTCAAGATCAATCACAAGGCTGAGAGTTGGAGAACAGCGTGGACATGAGTCAACACGCCAGCACATTGCCTGGAAAAGTCAAACGGATCAAGGTTAATGGGCCTGAATTGTCAAGAAAAAACCTCCACTTTGGGGTCTGAACTCCCTAGGTTTGCCAATTTATTTTCTTTCTTTATTTTTTTTATTATTTATACTTTCTTTTAATTATTGCTTTATTAATTAATTTAATACTTTCATAAATATAAAAAAACCATAAAAATCAGAAAAAGAGAAAAAAAACAATAAATATTTTATTTTTAATATTTTCATAAATAAATATATATAATTAAATTTAGTGTAAATTAGGTTTTAATTTTAATACTTTTAATAAAAATCTAAAAATGTAGAATTAGGGTTTAATAAATAATTTTTCATCCTTTTTATTTTTTATTCCATAATAATTAAATAATTAAATATTTATTTTTGTAATTAAATTTGTATATAAAAATTAGGGTTAATTTAGGTTAAAATTCAATGTTTTCTTAATAAATTAAAAGCCACTAGAATTAGGGTTAGTATTTATTTTAATTAATTCTTTTTTCATATTAAATCCTAAAATATTAAAAAATACCAAAAAAACAAGTTCTTTCTTTCTTTTAATTTTAGTTAATTCTTCATTAGTTTAATTTTGCAAAAAGGGTCCAACGCCCTCGTTTCGTTTTAATTATTAATTCGCATATTTGTTTTATTTCGTTTAAATATTTATGTATCTCTCCCGAAGCCATGTAATTAATTTCTCGCATTTTTAATTTCTTTTAATTTCTTTATTTTCTTTATTTTTCTGTTAAATCGGGTCCTGGTTTAATTTTGGCGATGTGGACCCGCGCCTTTTGTAATAGCTTTAGACTTTTACTTTTCCCGCAAATATTTTAACTGTTAACAAATGGCATGAAAGAATGTATGGACAAAATAAAAACAAGCGTAGAACACCAATAACATGACAAGATAAATGCAAATGAAAACGACACACAAATCGCACACACCACCCCTAGGGTACGCCTCACTGTTTCCTTGCCTCGAAAGGTGATCGTCGAGTAGAGGATGTCTTAGTAAGTCCTCATGATCCGGGAACCTGGCATAAGGGTAGCTTCTAAGGTATCTTCCCATTGCTCTGGTGATCACCATGTCCCGAACCTCGAATTGACCCGAACACCTCCCGGTTACTTTTGATTAGGACAGGTATGAACCAACAAACTGAAAGAGGGTAGTACCTAGACCTCATGCTGGCCTAAACTTTAGGGGCTTGCCTTGTGTGACTTGTGTGCCTTACCATGTTTGACTTTGTATCTATATGTGGTGTGCTTTATCATAACATCATAGCATCATGAGCATTGCATGCATCCTGCATAAGGACTGACCATTTCAAAGACAAGAGGGTTTCACCTTTGCTCTGTTTTGTAGGACATCATGATGCCTGTGCGAAGGAATACTATCCGGTTCAACTTTGTTCATTCACCTGAGTTGCTTGATGAGTTGGTTAGCAGAATTCCAAATACCATTTCCTTCATCCAGAGGCATGGTTCTCTTCTCAGTTTAGTCACTTCAAAGCGGGATCAACAGTTGATGAGTGTTCTGACCCAGTTCTATGACCCTCTGTACCAGTGCTTCACCTTCCAAGACTTCCAGCTGGCCCCTACCCTGGAAGAGTTCTCTGATTTGCTTGGTATCCCTATCTTGGATCAGACTCCCTTTACTGGTTGGGAAAAGACCCTCAGGCTTGAGGATGTTGCTGCAGCTCTTCCTTTGACCCATCAAGAGGTAACAGACAACTGGGTGACTAGAAGCGGAGTTAAGGGTTTCTTGGCCAAGTTTCTGATTGGTAAAGCTAACAGTTTCTGGAGTGACCTGGACTTTAGGGCATATGAAGACATTTTGGCTCTCCTAATCTATGGGTTAGTCCTGTTTCCTAATCCTGACAACTTCATCAATATCACTGCCATAAGGATCTTTATGTCTCAAAATCCTGTGCCCACTCTCTTGGGTGACATCTTGCAACAACTTCATGCCCGTACTACCCGAAGACGAGGAACCCTATGGTGTTGCATCCCTTTGTTGGTGAGGTGGTTTATTTCGCACCTCCCCAAGTTCGTGCTGAAGAACCAAGAAGGAAGAGGTTGGGCTCATAGGTTAATGTCTCTCACCGATAAAGACATCATTTGGACTTGCAGAGGTTTGGATGAGATAGCTATTATTGATCGATGCGGGGAATACCCTAATGTTCCTCTGATTGGTACCCAAGGAGGGATCTCTTACAATCCATGTCTAGCACTCCGTCAGTTTGGAAGAGCAAGAAGAGCAGGTCCCCATGAGATGTTAGTGCCTCACATCAGTTTTGAATTTCAGGTGGATAGTGACGAGCTACGTCGTAGGTTCATCAAGGCTTGGGACAAAGTTCATAAAGCTGACCCACAAGAGTTAGGGCCAAAGACCTCTTTACCTATGGAAGCCTACTACAAATGGGTTCGCATCCGTGCTCAGAAGTTAGGTATGCCGTATGAAGCTGTCAGACCCGTCATTCTTGAGTGTCCTGACAAAGATGGTGTTCCTCCAACTGTCCTTCCTCCTCAGATACCTACTGATTATGAGACATTGAAGAGATCTTGGTCGCAACTACGAGAAGAGCGGGATTCTTACTGGGAAAAGTTCAACGAGCAGGAATCAAAGATCCAGAAGCTGACAAAACAGTTGGAGAATGAGAGAGCTCTGAATGTCTACATCCGTACTGAGAAGAGGAGACCATGGGATCAATAAGGAGCTCCAGATGTGCTTTTACAGTTTTATTTCCTTTTCAGTATTTCCTTTCATGTAACACCTAAGGGCAACCTGTTGAATAATTTTAGTTTCAAAGTTGAATCTAATGAAGTGTGTTCCTTTTTGTTTACAAAGTTGATTCCCGATTGTCTTTGAAAACATAATTCATATGCATTTCATACATCATGTGCATAGCAGGTTTTTCCTCTTTTCAGGTTGCTTACAGTTCTTCGCTGTTTATTTCAGCATCATGAATCCCGACTCGTCATCCACTGAGACATCCATCAAGGCTCTTCAGGCGCAGAATGCGCAGTTTCAGGAATTAATCAAGGGTTTGGCTCAAGGCCAAGAAGAGCTGAAGGATATGCTCCTGAAGAAGGAGAAGAAGAAGAAGAGAAGAACTGTTCTGTTCAACTCGGGCCGAAGGTTTGGCAATACCCTGCAGCATGAAGAGGCTGGTTCTTCTGTTGGCAAGAGTACTCCTCAGGCAGAAGCAAGGGTTCCTAGTCCGGTAGTCTCCGACAACGAGACTGATTTTGATGAAGAGCAGTACCCTCCTGCAGAAGACAGATACAAGCAACTGGAGGATAGGTTGAATGCTATGGAGATTCAACAGGTACCTGGGCTGGATTTTGGAGATCTGGGTTTGTCTACTGGTGTGATTATTCCTCGGAAGTTCAAAGCACCATCTTTCTCTAAATATGACGGGGCGTCTTGTCCCAAGCTACATCTCAGGTCCTATGTTCGGAAGATCCAACCGTACTCAGCGGATAAGAATTTGTGGATCCACTTCTTCCAGAAGAGTCTTTCAGGGACTCATCTCGAATGGTTCTATCAGCTGGATGGGACCAAGGTTCGTAACTGGGAGGAGTTGGCTACTGCTTTCTATAAGCAGTATCAATATAATGCCGACCTTTCCCCTACACGTACCCAACTCCAGGGTATGTCGTTAGGTGCAAGTGAAGGTTTTAAAGAGTACGCTCAGAAGTGGAGAGACCTGGCTGGCAGGGTGCAGCCTCCGTTGACTGATCGGGAGTTAGTAGACATGTTCTTGGGGACCCTATCTGGGCCGTTTTTCAACCATCTTATCGAGAATTCGTCTGCAGGGTTCACTGATTTGATTCTGACTGGAGAAATAATTGAGGCTGGGTTGAAGTCTGGTAAGATTCCGAAGGGGGCATCGTCTAGTTCTAAAAAGAAACCCTTCAAAAAGGAGGCTAGTGCCGTGTATGGTTCGAGGAGATCAGAGAGACCTGAGCGCCGCCAATCTGTCAGTGCGGTAATGATTGCTAAGCCTGCTGCCGCTCCTCGGCCAACTAATCCTCAAAGGGCTGAAAGACCCCAGAGAGAATTTACCCGGTTAAGCATGACCCTATCGCAGATCCTGCCACAATTGCTATCCACCAATTTAGTGACTGTCAGAGAGGCTCCGAAGTTCCCCAATACTGCATCTCCTAAGTACAACCCAAATGCTCGTTGTGCTTACCATTCAGATAGCCCGGGGCATTCTACTGATGACTGCTGGGCATTAAGGAGTAAGCTGCAGGACCTTATTGACGCCAAGGAGGTACAGTTTGAGGCATCTGAGAAACCTAATGTAGTGACAGCTCCCCTGCCTGCTCATGGAGTGAATGCTATTGGGGACGAAGATGAAGTGGATAAAGCTGAGTTTGATAGCTGGATCTACCCGGCAACCGACAGTGGACTTAACAATTGGAGTGCAAAGGACAACTTATCTGTTTCTCTTGTTACTAAGTAATGAATTCCTATGTTTTTGGTATCTGTAATAAACAATTAAATAAACTCTATGGCCCGATGTCTTACCCGAGGCACCGTGGTTTCATTTGTGAGGGCATATAAATTGTCATTTCATATATCATGAATGAAAATCTTGGACGTTTTCTCGCATTGCAAATTTTATGCTCCTTTTCTGTCTTTCTTTCCTTTACATATATTTCAAAACAGCTGTATTTACACACACACTCACTCATACAGGTTCCAATCCACTCTAGATCTTACTGGTAACGACTCTGCTACTGCCAGTTATGACTTCGAAAATCCGATCAACTTAGCCGAAGACGAAGGTGAAGATGATTGCGAAGTGCCTGGTGAGCTTGCAAGACTGTTGCTTCAGGAAGAGAGGGCAATTCAACCCCATGAAGAGCCAGTGGAAACAATAAACTTGGGTACTGAGACAGACAGGAAAGAGGTAAAGATTGGTGCCAACCTAGAGCTCAGCGTGAAGCAACGGTTGACTCAAATGCTGCATGATTATGTGGAGATCTTTGCCTGGTCCTACGAAGACATGCCCGGGTTGGATACCGATATTGTGGTCCATCACTTGCCTACTAAGGAAGACTGCCCTCCAGTTAAGCAAAAGGTCCGTCGGATGCGTCCAGAGATGTCTGAGAAGATTAAAGCCGAGGTCATGAAACAGTTTGACGCCGGGTTCCTTGCAGTAACTTCGTACCCTCAGTGGGTTGCTAATGTGGTGCCGGTATCTAAGAAGGATGGTAAGGTCAGAATGTGCGTCGACTGCAGGGATCTGAACAGGGCCAGCCCCAAGGATGACTTCCCTCTACCTCACATTGATGTCCTTGTTGATAATACAGCTCAGCATAAAGTGTTCTCTTTCATGGATGGCTTTTCAGGTTACAATCAGATTAAGATGGCGCCTGAAGACATGGAAAAGACTACATTTGTTACTCAGTGGGGCACCTTCTGCTACAAAGTCATGCCTTTTGGATTAAAGAACGCTGGGGCAACCTACCAACGTGCCATGGTTGCTTTATTTCATGATATGATCCATCATGAGATAGAAGTGTATGTGGACGACATGATCGCAAGGTCCCAGACTGAGGAAGAGCACCTAGATCATCTACAGAAATTGTTTGACCGGTTGAAACTATACAAGCTGAGGTTGAACCCGAACAAGTGCACCTTCGGGGTAAGATCTGGGAAGTTGCTAGGCTTCGTGGTCAGTGATAAGGGTATTCAAGTGGACCCTACTAAGGTCAAAGCTATTCAAGAGATGCCAGTTCCTAAGACAGAGAAGGAAGTCAGAGGCTTTTTAGGACGCCTGAATTACATTGCTCGGTTCATCTCACACCTAACTGCTACCTGTGAGCCAATCTTCAAGCTGCTGAAGAAAGATCAGGTAGTACGTTGGAACGATGAATGTCAGGCTGCTTTTGACAGAATCAAAGAGTATCTCCAAGAACCACCTATCCTTATGCCACCGGTTGAAGGGAGACCTCTGATATTATACCTGACAGTGCTCGACAACTCAATGGGGTGTGTGCTGGGGCAGCATGACGAGTCTGGCCGAAAAGAGCATGCCATTTATTACCTTAGCAAAAAGTTTACCGACTATGAGACCCGATACTCACTGCTTGAGAAAACTTGCTGCGCTTTGGTATGGGCTGCTCGCCGGCTGAGGCAGTATATGCTGACTCACACTACCTTGTTGATCTCAAAGATGGATCCTATAAAGTACATATTCGAAAAGCCCGCTCTGTCTGGGAGAATTGCAAGATGGCAAATGATCTTGACGGAATACGACATTCAGTATATAACCCAGAAAGCCATCAAGGGAAGTGTATTGGCAGACCACCTGGCACATCAGGCCGTAGATGACTATCAGTCAATGAACTTCGAGTTTCCGGATGAAAGCATCATGATAGTAACTGATTGTGAAGTACCTGGACCGGATGAAGGACCTGAACCAGGATCCCGATGGTCTATGCACTTTGACGGAGCCTCCAACGCTTTGGGTAATGGCATCGGCGCCATAATCATATCACCTCAAGGCACTCATACCCCACTCACTGCCCGACTATGTTTCAACTGTACCAACAACATGGCGGAGTATGAGGCATGCATCATGGGTCTTCAAGCTGCGATCGATCTAAGGATTAAGTTTCTGAATGTCTTCGGAGATTCCGCTCTTGTGATCAAACAGGTCAAAGGAGAGTGGGATACGAAACATCCAAACCTGATTCCTTACAGAGAATGTGTGTTGACCTTGATTCCCCACTTCACAGAGATAACCTTTGAACACTTCCCGAGAGAAGAGAATCAGTTGGCGGACGTGTTAGCTACAATGTCTTCTATGTTCAAGGTCAAATGGGACAATGAGGCTCCCCGGATCATCATTTGGAAATTGGACGAACTGGCATACTGTTGTGATCTCGAGACTGAGTTGGTGACTGAGAAGCCTTGGTACCATGAGGTGAAGAGATATCTGGAAGCTCAGGAATACCATGAAGGTGCATCTGTCAATGATAAGAAATTCCTGAGAAGGTTCGCAGCAAAGTTCTTCCTTAGCAGCGGCATCTTGTACAAGCGAAACCATGATTCAACCTTACTGCGTTGTGTGGATAAGACTGAAGCAGAAAGGATCATGGAAGAGCTACATGAGGGGACCTTTGGTACACATTCCAGTGGGAACACTATGGCTAAGAAAATCCTACGGGCAGGATATTACTGGTCCACAATGGAAGCTGATTGCTACCAACATTCTAGGACATGCCATAAGTGCCAGATTTACGCAGACAAGGTGCATGTTCCTCCAGTCCCCCTGAATGTTCTGACTGCGCCTTGGCCGTTTGCAATGTGGGGCATAGACATGATTGGTGAGATTAAACCTACGGCATCCAATGGACATCGCTTCATCCTGGTGGCGATTGATTATTTTACGAAGTGGGTCGAAGTAGCATCCTATGCTACGGTAACCAAGACTGTTGTGGCACGGTTCATTCGGCATAATCTGATCTGTCGGTACGGCGTCCCTGAGAGAATCATTACAGACAACGGTACCAATCTGAACAATAAGATGATCGCTGAGCTCTGCGAACAGTTCAAGATACAGCACCACAATTCTTCTCCTTACAGACCGAAGATGAATGGGGCTGTAGAAGCAGCAAATAAGAACATCAAGAAAATCGTGCAGAAGATGACAGTGACTTATAAATATTGGCACGAGATGTTACCGTTCGCTCTACATGGATACCGTACCTCAGCTAGGACGTCAACCGGGGCAACTCCTTTCTCTCTGGTCTATGGTATGGAGGCAGTCTTACCGATCGAAGTACAGATACCCTCTCTCCGGATAATGAAGGATGCAAATCTGAATGAAGATGATTGGATCCAGACACGACTTGATCAGCTCAACCTCATTGATGAAAAGAGACTTGCTGCTATCTGCCATGGTCAGACGTATCAGAAACGGATGATCAGGGCATTTAACAAAAAAGTCAGACCACAGGAATATCAAGTTGGGGATCTGGTAATCAAGAGAATCATCCTTCCTCAGAGTGATCCAAGGGGCAAATGGACCCCTACGTATGAAGGACCATTTGTGGTTAAACATGTGTTCTCAGGAGGAGCCATGATTCTAACCAACATGGACGGTGACGACCTTCCTCACCGCGCCAATGCAGACATAGTAAAAAGATACTACGCATAAAAAAAAAAAGACCCGCTAGGCTGACATGCCTAGGCAAAAATTAGGGCTTCCCGGCGAACCAAAAGGGTTCGGGCAAAATGAAGGGATGAAAATGAAAAAATCTGTACACCCGGCAAGTCGAAAACCTGAAAAGGCGGCTTGGGCAAAAATGGGTATCCCGGTGGACTGAAAACCCGAAAGGGCGGTCCAGGCAAAAATTAGGGATAAAGCGTAATACTATGTCTCATTGGATCACTTTGCATCCAGAATCCGGTATCAACATCAAGTTCAGACGGCATCGATCAGTCAGCTTCACCTTCAACCAAGGTCATCAAGTGATGAGACGCTCGGAGTTATAAAGGCAATAGCAGAGTTGAAACCCAGTGGGATCATTCATTTCACACAGCTGTTTTATTTTCTTTTGTACAAAACTTGTATAAACTCTTTTTCGGCGGCGTTCTCTTACTAGGACGTCAGCCTCTTGTACACAAAACGCCTATTTTCAGGCCATTCAAAAATCAACACAAATATATTTTTCAGTTAAAAGTGCCAATTGCTTTTCTTTTTCTGTTTTGTTTTGCGAAGAACGTCCAAGGTTCAATTTGTGATATATGCATTGACAATAATTTGTTAACTCATGAATATTTGCATACGAAACAAAGAATTAATTACAGGTGACACTAGAAACAGGGGCAATAAAGAGTTGTCTAAGCAATCTAATTGTTCTGTCCTCCAAGGTACCAAGGTAGGTTCAGCTAAAGAGCATGACCAGTACATTTTAATTCCCCAGAGAGTAAGTCAGTAAGTCAGTGCATTCTTCTCCAAGCAGAGTTATCAAATCTCAAGGAAGTTGGGCATCCTCCAGTAGATCTCAATACTTCCCTAGTAACATATATACATTCTTAACAAGTATCCCCGACAGTCTTGGTCTAAAGATTGTTCCCCGGCGGTATATCAACATTCAAAGGAATCACTTCCCCCGCATAACAAAACTTCCCCAGAAGAGTCTAATCCAGTTTCCCCAGGAAAGTTGGAATTTATCTCCCCAAGCAGTAAGCTTATCCCCTGGTAGATTCTGGAAGCTTATCCCTCGCAGAGCACGAACGCTTCGTCCGGCTTTATTCAAAGAGTTATTTCCTTAACAGGATATAACTGGGTTATCCTCAGCCAAAAGCCACGGAAAGAGCGTCCTCGACGAAGTCTCTTTATCCCCAGCAAAATCTATCAGCACTTCCGATACAGCAAAGATATCCTCAGCAAATTACTATCAACAATTCAGTAAAAGTATCTCTCTCCCCACAGAGTATCGCTCCCCAGCATGGTCGCTAGAGTATTTTTCTCCCCGCAGAATCTTCCATTTGCCAAGTTTATTCCTCAACGGAGTCATTTTCTCCTACCGGTATTCTTGCAGTTATCATCCCCAGCGGAAGCGAAAGCTTATTCTTCAATATCAGCCCAGGAGTGACTTCCCGGCACCCGTCAAGGATTTACTTTCCTAGACGAAAAACACATTCATAAAACACCACATACATCATTATAGCATGCATAGACGCATCATATCATACAAACCTCATTTATGTTGAGAACATCATTGCTTGGTCCATATCATGCATGGCATATGACTGACCTCTACCTTTCAGGAAAGATGCAGTTCAATTCTCAATCATATTTCAAGACCTAGACCGGTTCAGTTAATCGACTCCAAAGATTTCTTATCCAGTCCAAGGCCTTCTCTAGTCCAGCTAAATCGACTCCCAACAGATTTTTCTGATAAAGACTCAGTAGAAGTTATCCCAGGTTATAATTTCATATGGTTCTCTCCCCGACGGTGCGTGAGATGTAATTCCCTTTCAGGTTATAATTTCCTATGGTTCTCTCCCCGACGGTGCGTGAGATGTAATTCCCTTTCAGGTTATAATTTCCTATGGTTCTCTCCCCGACGGTGCGTGAGATGTAATTCCCTTTCAGGTTATAATTTCCTATGGTTCTCTCCCCGACGGTGCGTGAGATGTAATTCCCTTTCAGGTTATAATTTCCTATGGTTCTCTCCCCGACGGTGCGTGAGATGTAATTCCCTTTCAGGTTATAATTTCCTTTGGTTCTCTCCCCGACGGTGCGTGAGATGTAATTCCCTTTCAGGTTATAATTTCCTATGGTTCTCTCCCCGACGGCGCGTGAGATGTAATTCCCTTTCAGGTTATAATTTCCTATGGTTCTCTCCCCGACGGTGCGTGAGATGTAATTCCATTTCAGATTATAATTTCCTATGGTTCTCTCCCCGACGGTGCGTGAGATGTAATTCCCTTTCAGATTATAATTTCCTTTGGTTCTCGTCCCGATATTGCGAAGATGGTAATTCCCACCAAGATTTTCTCAACGAGCATTGTTGAGGTTAAAGTCACCCAAGGTTCTCTTACCGTTCATGCTAAGGTAGTAACCACCCCTGGTTCATTCATCACCGTTTGAAGCTCCAGATCCAGCTCCTGTAACCAGTCAGGACACATCTATACCAAGCATCTGAAAATCAGCTCCTGCAACGTGTCAGGTAATCATTTTCTGTTTTGCAGGTATGCAGGTTCCCGCTAAGGAATCTCTTACGCGATCAACATCCAGATGGCATCTATAAGCCCATCATCCCCCATCAATCTCTAAATGGCATCTATAAGCCCATTCCATCATCACACTGCTACTATGTGAACGCAAATTTCTGGGCACTTTAGTGTTCAATCATCTTCTACCCTCGGATTACGAAAGGCACGTCAACCAATCTGCATCCTCAGGTCTAAGAAGATTGAACAGGGGCAACTGTTGTACCCCAAAATTTGCCCTCCCATATTCTTCAAGAAATTGCCAAGTCAGGCTTCAAATCTCCCCAAGGGTTGCACAATGCAAAGGCCTCCTAAGCAGTCAAGATTAGGATTTGTGTTCTGATCAAGAGAATGAAGTTTCCAAAGGTCCAATCAAGTCTCACATGCCTACAAATATGGTCAAGCATCCTCATAGCAAGTTTCAAGACTTTCAGCTCAAAATTGCACAGTCAAAACCCTAATTGCACTATAGTCAACTGTAGGGGCAAAATGGTCATTTGACAGTCAAAAATTCAAATTTTTGGTCAACATATCATTTTGGAGCCACAAACATCATTTGATAAATGCTTGATCATGATTCTCAAAGCTTGGCTCAAAAATCATCAAAATGCAAAAGTTTCCTTATTTGGACAGTTGAAAAAGTCAACTGTAAATTGACCAGGGCATAACTTTCACATGGATTATCAGAAAAATTCCATCCAAATCTCATTTTGAAGAGAAAGACATTTCCTAAAACTCATCTTCATACTTAAAGTCCAAGAAATACTCTCACAAAAAGTTATCAATTTCAACATTATAGGTCATTTTCAAAAGTCAACAAAAAGGGACTTTAAGTCAAAGGCCATAACTTGAGATTGGTAAATCAAAATGACATGGGACCAAAGGCATTGGTTAGAGGACTCAAATACCTTTTCAAAATGTCCAAGAACATGAGCAAAGCTTAAAAATTGAGCAAGTTATGCCTTGTGGAAGTTGGGAAATTTTTGGATATTTTGAAAAGTCAACATTGATTCAAATGACCTAAAATTGCTAATGGGCCCATTTTTCTTCCACAATTCATCATCCCTGGCATGTGCACGACCACTTGGCCCAAAGGGAAGTATTTCTTCATTTTTTATTTATTTATTTGAATTTTTATTCATAATAATTCATTTAAATCAAATTAAATACATGGAAAATATTTAACCTAAGTTTTACAATCTTTTTGTGCATGAAATATCCTCAATAATTCGTGCATAACCCAATATGGAAAGATTTGGAGAGAATTGATCATAATTTGTACAAAAACACATGGAAAATATTTGAAAAAAAGATCTTGAAAATCAAATCTCAAAATCCATGAATACAAGAGATTTTGATCAAATTTGTTGACCTAATCTATTCATACATAAGCATAGAACGAAAACCTAAGGCCATTAACCATGAAGCTGCGCTAAAAACCAATTGCCAAACTTGAAAATTTTGCCAAAAAACTCAATTCTGAAAACATCTTTGCAGGACGATTCAAGGCGAAATTTTCATCCCATTACATTCCTGGGACCTCAAGCAATCTTCTTGGATCAAAAACATCAAACATAACCCTTTGAATCATTGTACAGAAGTCACACTTTTCCACTTTTTTTTCATAATCGTGTTTTAAAATCTATGCATTTTCATGGCATTTTAATTGTTGATTCATATTCCTTGTGTGATTCTAAAGCTAACCATCTATCTTGATTGAGTTTTTGCAAGCTGTAGACGATTTCACCATTACCAAATTCTAGGGTTTTCAGAGTTGTGAATTGGGCGTTTTCAAATAGCGTAAAATTAGCGAACCACTGTGCCATGAACGTATCCAGCACGCTTGGACGAAAAGTTTGAGACCCTCGCGCTCAATTTATGAGCGTCACAGGGCTAGTCGCTATTTTCCCAAAACCGGCCTAAGAGAACACCATGAAAATCGTTGCTTATTCTATTTGTGTTTCAGGGACGAGGAAGAAGAAGGTGCGTGGCCAGCCATGATTGGTCCGTTTAAAATCAGCGCGCGCTTTTTTATGTTTTTCATGCCACTAACCAATTCTTATTTTTATTATTTATTCGTTATTATATATACAACACGCGCATTCAGCATGATTGGCAAGGCACAAAACTGGTGATGTTCAGGACCTGGGTTCGATCCCAGGTCCCCACCCTTTCCATATATTTTTTCCCAATTAATATTCCTATGCAGATTTAATGCTGAAGCGTACCATACACCTCCAAATCAGGCTTGCCACGTCCATCTCAAGATCAATCACAAGGCTGAGAGTTGGAGAACAGCGTGGACATGAGTCAACACGCCAGCACATTGCCTGGAAAAGTCAAACGGATCAAGGTTAATGGGCCTGAATTGTCAAGAAAAAACCTCCACTTTGGGGTCTGAACCCCCTAGGTTTGCCAATTTATTTTCTTTCTTTATTTTTTTTATTATTTATACTTTCTTTTAATTATTGCTTTATTAATTAATTTAATACTTTCATAAATATAAAAAAAACCATAAAAATCAGAAAAAGAGAAAAAAAACAATAAATATTTTATTTTTAATATTTTCATAAATAAATATATATAATTAAATTTAGTGTAAATTAGGTTTTAATTTTAATACTTTTAATAAAAATCTAAAAATGTAGAATTAGGGTTTAATAAATAATTTTTCATCCTTTTTATTTTTTATTCCATAATAATTAAATAATTAAATATTTATTTTTGTAATTAAATTTGTATATAAAAATTAGGGTTAATTTAGGTTAAAATTCAATGTTTTCTTAATAAATTAAAAGCCACTAGAATTAGGGTTAGTATTTATTTTAATTAATTCTTTTTTCATATTAAATCCTAAAATATTAAAAAATACCAAAAAAACAAGTTCTTTCTTTCTTTTAATTTTAGTTAATTCTTCATTAGTTTAATTTTGCAAAAAGGGTCCAACGCCCTCGTTTCGTTTTAATTATTAATTCGCATATTTGTTTTATTTCGTTTAAATATTTATGTATCTCTCCCGAAGCCATGTAATTAATTTCTCGCATTTTTAATTTCTTTTAATTTCTTTATTTTCTTTATTTTTCTGTTAAATCGGGTCCTGGTTTAATTTTGGCGATGTGGACCCGCGCCTTTTGTAATAGCTTTAGACTTTTACTTTTCCCGCAAATATTTTAACTGTTAACAAATGGCATGAAAGAATGTATGGACAAAATAAAAACAAGCGTAGAACACCAATAACATGACAAGATAAATGCAAATGAAAACGACACACAAATCGCACACACCACCCCTAGGGTACGCCTCACTGTTTCCTTGCCTCGAAAGGTGATCGTCGAGTAGAGGATGTCTTAGTAAGTCCTCATGATCCGGGAACCTGGCATAAGGGTAGCTTCTAAGGTATCTTCCCATTGCTCTGGTGATCACCATGTCCCGAACCTCGAATTGACCCGAACACCTCCAACGGTGGTGCTACCTACCTCTCAATGGTGGGATGGCACTACTTTAAAGGACATTTACACAGACGAATTCCTTAGGGTAGGTAGACGACTCTAGATACTTGCTCTAAATCTCAAAACAAATTCAAAAAGACTTTTCACACTGACACCTTTTCAAAAAGTTTTCGAAAGCAATTTTTTCAAACACTCTTGAGGACCGATACAAGAGTCGAACTGAAATTTTCAAAGAGACTTTTTTAAAACCCACAGTTGAAAAGCAAACAAACAATTTTGAAAACACAATGAGCAAGTATCTAAGAGCCCATGGATAACCATGGATAGAAAGGGTGCTAACACCTTCCCTTTCTATAATCTACCTCCCGAACCGAGAGCAATCTCTTTAAGGAATTTTTCTGTGCTTTTGTCCTTTCCATTTGGAGAAAATAAAAGACGGTGGCGACTCTTGCTTACCGCGACATTTCGCGAACCAGCGTTAAACAGTCAGTTCCAGATCCACCGATCACAGGTGGGAACCCTATTTTTTGTTTTAAGATAATATATATTATATTAATTATTTTATATACAAAAATAAAATAAATATACACAAATATTTAGATAAATAATAGTATATGAGAAAAAATATTATTTTATAAGTATAAATGATAAAAAATAAAAAAATATAATATTTCTATAATGTTTGAAAGTTTTAATTAAATAAAATAAGAGTATATACTATTTAATAATTATTTTCATGTCTAAAAAATAATAAAAATAATAAAAATAAATGTGAAAATTTATGAGAACATTTTTGGGTATTTTTATGTTTGGAAAATATAAAATAAAAATCAGAAAATGAAAATAAATACAAAAATATAAAATATAAAGAAATTGGGCCAAGGGGGTGCATTCAGCAAAATGGGGGTGTCAATAGTGAGCCAGGACCAAGCCCAGTCAACCACACTTCATCTTCAACCTTCATTCTCAAAAACGCGCGCGCCCTGTACACAAAGCCAGATCCTGCATACGTACTCTAATGCAAAAACATATAACATCAAAGTTGTAGCATTTTTCAAGAAGAATTCAACCATATAAGAAACTTGTCCTAACTCTCAAAGACCAGAGAGAATTTATCTGGCCCTAAATCTTAACCTATTTTTTCCAGGATGTTCGTGGACCAAATTCTCTTAGCATGCTTAACTAAAATGAAAACTGAGCATATGTATATCTTCATGGCTATGAATACTACATTTTTCATTCACAAACCTAAGCCTAATTATTCCTAAATAGAGAGATAGGAAGTTGACAAAAACCTGTTTTAGCTGACTTCGTGTATGGTAATGTGGAGCTTTTCAACAAGGCCTGAGATGTTTGAGAGCTTGCTTGAACTTTCCATGACCTTCTCCAATGCCTAGCTTGCCTTGAATGTGCTTGAACAAGCCTATAGAACTCAACCTGCACAAGCTGAAATCGAAAATGGCAAACCCTGTAAATGGATTTACAGTCAGTGTTTAAGGGTTGGGATAGCTTGGATAGGTTGTATGGAAGGTGTTTGAACATATTTGGGGCAAAACGCACGAGCAAATCGTTCTATGGAAACCAAACTGCAGGGAGTGCCCTGTTTTGCCAAATGATGATGATTTTGTGCTATGGGAGGTTTGAGGGCTCAAAGGGTCGTGTTTCTGGCTCAAGTGGATGTGAGAAACTTGTCTCAAAAGCTTGCACAAGTTGGTTCTATCTGATGTTCAAGTTCTAGTGTATTGGACATGTTTCTTGTCTTTTAAGCCAAAATGAACAATGATGTAATACAAGCCTGTACAAGCTATCTATCAACCTGATTCTTGTGACCTTGGCCCTTCAAGTTGGTAGATATGATTTGCTGCACAAGATATTTTTCAAGGCTCAAGAGATGTGGTTTTGACATAAAGCACATTTTGGCAAAAATGGTAATGTACCTTTTACCATTTATGGATTAATCTTGTGTGCAATGCTCTAATGACCAAAACAATGGCTTAGACCAATGGATTTGCATTTAATTATTGAGTGTGGAATGGTTTTGAGGTCTGTAATCTAGTGCAAAGCAAGCTGATTAGAATTGGCAACTTGTATTACTACGAACATGCCATGGATGAAAAGTGAGTTTTTGCCAACTTCAAGCTTTCGATTCTCCCTAACCACAATTGATTTTGGAGAGTTCTTGGACATTTTTGAAAGCTTGCAACATTCTATACATTCCATATTTTAAATTAAATTTGAGATTCCAAGTGGAACTATGTGAAAAATGGCCATGAAGATAGGTCAAAATCCTGCTAAATTAGGGCAAAATTTCACTAAGTTAAAAGTTTCATGGACCCTTGTTCCAAAATTCATAACTTGAGATCCAACCTTATTTTGGGAAAACTTTGTGAATAAAAGTTGTATACTTTGTGGAGGACTACAAATTTCATGTTGGAGGTTTTGTTTGAATCCAATTGCATCATGGTGAAAATGTTGGGCAAAGTTAGGAAAAATTAAGAAAATTTCATAACTTAGAAAAATTCTAAGTTATGAAAATTTTCAACTTTAAACCCTAATTTGCAAAATTGGGTTTCTTGATGAATAAGATTCATTTTTTGACACATATTGATGAAAAATGATCCTTGGCACTTGATTTTGACCAAAAAGTCAAAGTTTGACTTTTCAGTGTACAGTCAAATTTTGATCAGTTGACTGAAAAATTCATCTATCAATCCAATGCAATTGTGATCTTTTGAACCATGTGAATAGGTCAAGATGATGCCATTGAGTCCTTGAGTCCATGCTTTATCCCAATTTGCCATTTGCTAGGTCAAAAATCAGAAATTGCCCTTGTGCAGTCAAAACCCTAAAAATGACCATTTTGCCCTTTTGGTGATCTGATCAAATTTCTTGTGGAGTTGTGGTCCAAACTTGATCAAATGGTTCATGTGATTTTATAAGGTTGATGTGGGTCAAAATGTATGAGGTTTGACTATAAATTGGTTACAGTTGACTTTTTTTTCAATACAGTTGATTTCTAGGTCAACTGTCCAATTGACTGGGCAAAAATTTGATTCAAGGCTTGAAACTTGGTAGAGGTAATCTTGTAAGTCCAACATGAAGTATGAAAGTAACTTTGAGCATTAAAAGTCCAAAAATCCCTGTGCAAACTCAAACCCTAATTTAGGTCAATAGTGCAAGGAGATGTCTTAAGCAGAGCAAACCCTAACTTGATCTTGAGTTCAAAGAGCCTTGTGATGAGAAATGTTGATAAAATGAGAGGGCAAATTTTGGGGTACAACAAGTATCTACCAACTTCGGACTGCACCAAAGCCGGTCATCTCACTACGTCCTAATGGCCAAGTTGGTCAAGTAAAGGTTCTAAAAGTTCATTAGTGCTTCATGATATCACTCAGCGGCCCCGTATTCTCCTTGACTACTCAAGGGCTATTAGTACCCACAAATATGTCACACTAACGTAGCTATTTCTTAGACCATGTTGGTATACCCCGTACAGTTTCCACAACGTATTTCTACTTACCTATAAGGTATCCCAAGTCCGGGTAGAGGATTCAAACCCAAACAAAGAATCATAATGTAAAGCACACAAGTCAATAAAAAAAGCAAGTAAATATGATCTAGCCCTAAGGTAACCCCAATTTTAGAATCCTCCCCAACAGAGTCTCCAGTTCTGTGATATGGTGGGAGAACTGACTTGGTTGTTTTGCGTTTTATCACAAATGTTGCGGTTAGCAAGAGTCTCCACCGAATTTTCTTTTATCCAAAAGGAAAGGTGAAAAAGCACAGGAAATACCTTTGAGATTGTTTCTTGAGTTCGGGGGGTAGATTATGAAAAGGGATGGTATTAGCACCCTTTTCATCCATGGTTTTCCATGGGCTCTTAGTTACTTGCTAGATCACTTGCTTTTGTTTGAAAGTGTGCTTTGTGTGGTTTTTGAAATTATTTTGAAAATGCGCCATTGTTTAGGAAAACTTTGTAATGATTTTCGTTCGTAAGAATGTATACAAAGTGTTGATCTTTGAAAAATGTTTCAAGTTTGAAAGTGTTGGTGTTTGTTTTTGAAAATAGCAAGGATGTTTTGTTTTGAAAGTGAGCAAGTAACTAGGAATATTCTACCTACTCAAAAGTATTTCATGTTTATTTCCTCTTTTATTTGATATTGTTATCTTACCATTGATTTGGTAAGTAACCCTATCTTTGGATGTAAACGGGACGAGCATGGATCATTGTATAACCATGATTAGCAATGTTGCAAGGTATCTTAGCACTTTTCTTTAGGGACTAAGATCATTTTGAAAGGCAACTTTTGATAGTGTCATTGAGGGACTATGATCTTGTATTTTGCTTGTCTTTTGCTAAGATACCTCACATGAAGAAAAAAAAAAGGAATTAATTTGTTTTAAGAAATTGTTTTTTTTAATCTTTTTGTTTTATAGAGAAAATAAATATATAAGTATGACTAATAAATAAAAATAAATTTAAATTTTTTATGATTTATGAAAATAATAATAGTAATAATAATAATATCAATAATAATAAAAATTATAATAATAATGAAGAAAAATAAAATAAAAATAAAAACATAAAGAAAAGTCAGGGGGGTGGATTAGTAATGCAAGGTGTTGTACCCCAAAATTTTCCCTCGCATTTCTCAAAGGATCATCCTGGACTCTCAGGTTTGCTTCTATCAAGTTTCAAGTCTTGAATTAAAACTTTTCAAGAAAATCATCCACAAGGGTAAAATGGTCAAAAGCACACTGAAAAGTCAAACTTTGACTTTTAGATCAAAAATCAAGTTTCAACAATTATATTTCATCAAGACGTGAAATTGGTTCATCAAAAAATCAGAAGTCAGAAATTACTTTGAAAAAAAAATCAAATTTCTAAACATTTAGAAAAATTTCTAAGTGTTAAGAGAATATGATACTTCAAAACTTCTGAGCCAGCCTCCATGCAAGTGCAATCAGAATTTGCAAACATGGTTCAGAACATGATTCTTCAATCAGAACATGGCTCTTCAGCATATGCTTCGATCAGAACATCACAAAGCCCCAAAACCTTAATTGAGCAACCTGCTGCACTGCTATAGCACATTCTTGCAACCAACTGCCACAATACTCCAAATTGCTGTTGATCCAGTCCACGCCTGCATTTTTCTCAAACCCTATATTTTCACCAAATTAGCATACAAAGACTGTGATTAAAAAGCAATGGAACAGTATACCAAAAAGGTTTGAATCCCATTTGTCCCCCCCCCCCCAAAAAATCACAGCAAACCCATCTATAAAGATTTTGCTCCATCACACATTCAAGGGGCTGGCTTTTGGAGAAGGAGAATTTTCAAAAAAGAGAGAAAAGAAAAGCTGTGAAACCTTTGTAAAAATCCAGAATTCCCAAACAGAAAACTAAACCTTTGTTCTTCCCTTTGAATCAAAGAACTTAGCATTTTCTCTTCCGTTGTTCTTGCTGACTCCAGAACATCTGAAGGCAGCAGTTCAAGTTCCAAGCACACGCTCCAGATTCAAGGTAAGTCTTTCTGACTTTGCATCTTTTCATTCAGAACATCAGTAAATATGTAAATATCATAGTATTGATGTTGTCCATATCATTGTATAAGTAGAGAAACTGTGGATCAGAATTTCTTGATTAAGGCTAGGCTCAGAACTAGGATTAGAACTTCTATAAACTGTTGTGCTTTTATCCTTCTGATTTACTGTTTGTTAAGAACTGAATAAATGGCTGATGTGCTGATTAATATAACGAAAGAGTTGAAATGAAACACAGAACTTCTGAGTTCTCCTCACTGTTTTAAGACACATAACTTCTATGATTTTCTCACTGTTTAAACACACTGAACTTCTGATGTTCACTCGCTATTAACACACACTGAACTTCGGATGTTCACTCACTGTCTTAGCACATACTGAACCTTTGAGTTCTTCTCACTGTTTTAATACACAAAATTTATAAGACTTTCTCATTATTCTAACACTCATAAGTTTAGCACATAGCCACCCAAAACTTCTGTGTTTTCCCTCTAACATGTCTTGCAGGACCTCAGAGTGTATCAATTTAGAACTCCTGATGCTTCTTTCTGAACCACTGTGCGCCCAACATCAGAACTTTTGAAGTCTTCTTTATTCCCAGCGGACCCAAAACTTCTGACTTTACCTATATCTACTAATATGATTTCTATTTTTTGCAGCACGCCAGAGTCAGAACTTCTGATCTCTTTTAGTTCAGCAATGCACTGATTCTATTTTCTTTTTCCTTACTATTTTTGCTATCACTTCTATTTTCACTAATCAAAAACACCAAAAACATTTTACATTTTACATGCTTTATTTTATTTCTTAAAACAAAAAGATCAAAAATATTTTCTTAAACAAAACTTATTTCTTTTCTTAAACAAAACAAGTCCATTTCACATTTTCTTGTACATTCTTATCCATTTGATATGGTTGTAATAGTAACTTAGGATTTAATTATATTTGCAATCCCCATTTGTAAATCTGTACACCCCACCCCTCTAATAATTGTAATAGCGTAGGATATTTACTTTTCGCACTTTTTATTGCTTTCATATATTTCTAGTAATTAGGGTGTGTATGGCAAGACATGAAATCAACAAATAGAGAACCCTAATCAAGACTAATTGCATGCAATTAAACACACTTTGCTCACACGCACCCTTAGGGTAATCTCACTTGTTTCCTATAGGAAATTAGCCATGTCCCTCGAACATGGGCGTTTTAGCAAAAGACCCTCGATAAAAGATCGTAGTCCCTCGATGACCCTCGATGTTGCCTTCGGTAAACGATCTAGTCCCTAAAACGACATTGCTAAAGCGTCCCATAGGTTGCCTTCTAGGACTATACAAACATCCCATGCTCGTCCCTTCACATCCAACGATGGGGCTTCTTACCAAATCAATGGCAAGATAGAAACATCTACAGGAGGAGTAAAAGAACACTTAAGACCTTTTGAGTAGGTAGATTCGCTCCTAGTTGCTCGCTTGCTCACAAGCAAACATTTTACACCAACACTTTCACATTAAAACCTTTTTTTTCAAAAAGACAAAAGCTTTTTATATACGTTCTTATAGAGACGAGAACTATTACAAAAACATATTTTCAAGAACACTTTCAAAAAACACATTCCATAAACACCTCTTTGAACTATTTTCGAAACAATACTTTGTACGCGTTCTTATAGAAACGAGAACCATTACAAATACATTTTCAAAATACTTTCAAACCCATAACACAAAGCATATTTTCAAACAAAGCAAGTGATCTAGCAAGCAACTAAGAGCCCATGGAAAACCATGGATGAAAAGGGTGCTAATAACTTCCCTTTTCATAATCTACCCCCCGAACTCAAGAAAACATCTCTAAAGGTTTTTCCTATTCTTTTCAGCCTTTCCTTATTGGATAAAAGAAAAGTCGGTGGCAACTCTTACTAAACCGCAACAATTACGATCAAACGCAAACGACCCGAGTCAGTTCTCCCACCGTATCACACAAGGGGTATTATGAGAAAAAAGACTAGGCCCATATGAAAGCCCAAACGTTGCCAAAAAAAAAAAACACAAAAGTCAGAAAATAGTGAAAAAAATAGCAAAAGGTCACGTTGGGGCTTGAACCCAAGACCTAAGGGTGACAGGTGCATGCTTTAACCAGTTGGGTGGTGATACATCCGTTAACTTATGTGAAAGGATAAATACATAACACAAAACGCGCCCTAATTAAACTTCATCTTCAACCTCCAACCAAAGGATCTGTAACTTGCTCATTTCTTCAACCAATTGCAAAAATGTAAACATGAAAATTGCTCCATTTTGTCACACGAATCCAACCATATAAATATCATAAGCTATAAATCAAAGATGAATGAGAGTTTCTAAAAGTACCAAATTCTGACCTAAATATTTCAGAAAGTTCAAACTCAAAATTCTTCTAGCTCAATCAAAATAAATGAAATCTATGGACATGTATAGTTTCAGGGAAATGATGTTTACATTTTATCTTCACAAATGCAAGCCTAACAATGCCTAAATATGAAGATAGAAGTTAAATAAAAATACCTCAAAACTGGAAATCGTGAAATGGATTTGTGCTTGTTTCAGGCAGTGGTGATGATCAGGTTAGCTTCCTTGGACCTCTAGGAAACTAATGCAATGCTTAGATTGAGTTGAGAGTGGCTGAAATGGCCTGGAGAAGTCCAACTGAAATGCTCTGTTTTTTGCTATGGAAGTTGATGAAGATGATGTTACAGTCTGCAAACAGGGACAGGGATGGTTTGCATTTGATATGAGGAAGCTTTTGAAACTAAAAGGCCAAGAAATGCACGAGTGGTTTTGAAGATTGAAGTTCAAAGTCAGAAATGACACAAAAATGGAGGTTTTGTGCATTCTAAGTTTTCAGGGAGTTTGGGAGTGTTTGAAATCGTGTGTTATGTTGCAATATACTTGTGCATAAGTAAGGAAAAGGTTAGAGTACTTGAGGAGGTCAGAAGCACAAGATGTAGAGTTATGGCTATGTTACTTGATTTTGAAGAAAAGTGAAAACCTGGTTTCAAGGCATAGTACAAACATGACCTGAGTTTATGGGAGGCTCTAGACATGTTGCTTTTGCCTTTGACATTTCTTGTGATCAGAAGGAACAAGTGCAAAGCTCTATGCATTGACTTTGTTATTAAAGCTTCTTTACAAGAATGAAATGGTTACTTTCTTCCAAAAATGGAAATGCAACTCGGATAATGATTCAAATGCTTGGAAAATGGCTCCATATGTTGTGTAAACATTTAATTATGGAGTGACAAACAATTTTGAGGTCTTCAAAGTAAATATTATTCAGCATAGGCTTGGATTTGAACTCTTGTTCATCATGAAATGGCTTGTAATTCATGTTTGAAAACCCTAACTCCCTCTCTTCGATTCTCCCTACTCAAGAATGATCTCAAGGAGTTCTTGGACATTTTGGAAAGCTTTTAAGGTGCTATACAACCCATATTTGAATAAATTTTGAAAATTCCCCTTGGAACTATATGAAAAAGTGCCATGAAGTTAGGTCAAAATCCTGACCAAAACTAGGGCAAAATTTCATTAAGTGTTCAATTTCATGACCATGACTTTATGAATTAATAACTTGAGATCCAAGAATTTTTACAAGAAGTTGTGTAAATAAATGTTGTATACATCATGGAGATCTACAACTTTCATTTTGAAAGTTTCTTTTGAATCATCTTGCATCATGGTGAAAAATTGGCTCAAAGTTATGAAAAACATGAAGTTTTAAACACTTAGAAAAAAATTTAAGTTAGAAAACTTTGACTTTTCAAAATGAAATCTTGAATTTTTGATTTCTTGATGAATAAGTTTCATATTTTGACATGTTTTGATGAATTGTGTTCTTTGACATTGGATTTTGACCAAATAGTCAAAGTTTGACTTTTCAGTATACAATTGACTTTTGATCAGTTGATTGAAAATTCACTGTCAATCCAATTGATCTTGAGTAATGTCTTAGGTCATGACATTAGGTAAATAGTATGCAATTGAACTCTTGAAACCATTCTTCAAACCAATTGACCATTTTCTAGGTAAAAAAAATCAGAAATTTCCCTTTCTCAGTCAAAACCCTAATTTTGACCATTTTGCCCTTTTGATGATTTGATCAAATTTCTCGAGGAATTATGGTCCAAACTTTATCAAATGATTCATATGAGTTTATAATATTTATGTGGATAAAAATTATGAAGTTTTACTGTAAATTGGCCATAGTTGACTTTTTCCCCAATACAACTGATTTTTAGGTCAATTGCTCAATTGACTGAGCAAAAGTGTGATCCAAGGCTTGAAACTTGAAATGAGTAATCTTGGGGGTCCATAATGATACATGAAAGTCATATGAAGCATTAAAAGTTAAATTATCCTTGTGCAATCTCAAACCCTAATTTTGGTCTTCAGTGCTTAAGGAGGTGTCCTGAGCTGACCAACCCTAGTGCAATCTTGAACCAAGAGAGATCTTTGTGAGAAAATATTTGATAAGTGAGAGGGAAAATTTTGGGGTACAACATTAGTGATTTGAAGAAGTTAAACTATTATTTGGTTTGGTCCAGGTTTCATAGTAACTCAAACAGTTATCTGGTCGGGTCCAGGTTTTAGCAATTTGATTTTGAGGTTAACGAGTATCTGGTCGAGTCCAGGTTTTAAACAACTCGAACTATTTTCTGGTCGGGTCCAGGATTTTCATTAATTGAAGAAATTAAACTATTATCCAGTCGGGTCCAGGCTTTAGTAGCTTAAAATTGAGATTTACTGTTATCTGGTCGGTTCCAGGTTTTAGCAACTCAGATTGTTTTCTGGTCGGGTCCAGGCTTTACAGTAAATTGAATCAACTGTTATCTGGTCAGGTCCAGGTTCCACAGTAATTTGTAGAAATTAAACTATTATACGGTCGGGTCCAAGCATTAGTAGCTTAAAATTGAGATTTAGTGTTATCTGATCGGATCCAGGTTTTAGCAACTCAGACTGTTTTCTGGTTGGGTCCAAGCTTTACAGTAAATTGAATCACTTGTTATCTGGTCGGGTCCAGGTTTCGCAGTAATTTAAAATATTATCCGGTCGGGTCCAGGCTTTAGTAGCTTAAAATTGAGATTTACTGTTATCTGGTCGGGTCCAGGTTTTAGCAACTCAGGCTATTTTCTGGTCGGGTCCAGGCTTTACAGTAAATTAAATCAACTGTTATCTGGTCGGGTCCAGGTTTCATAATAATTTGCTGAAATTAAACTATTATCTAGTCGGGTCCAGGCTTTAGTAACTTAAAATTGAGATTTACTATTATCTGGTCGGGTCCAGGTTTTAGCAACTCAGACTATTTTCTGGTCGGGCCCAGGCCTTACAGTAAATTGAATCAACTGTTATCTGGTCGGGTCCAGGTTTCACAGTAATTTGTTTGGATGGGATGAAGTTGAACTAGTATCTAGTCGGGTCCAGGCTTCGTAGTAACTTTCTTGAAAGGATGAAGTTGAAACTAGTATCTGGTCAGGTCCAGGCTTCATAGTAACTTGCTTTGAAAGAGATAAAGTTGAACTAGTATCTAGCCGGGTCCAGGCTCGTAGTAACTTGCTTTTGAGGAATGGAGTCAACTATTATCCGGTCGGGTTCCAGGCTTTACAGTAAATTTTGGTGATAATAATGACTCTGTTGGGGGGTTGTAATGACTTAACCGGAGATTAATGGATTTTGTCCATTGATTTGTAATAGTCTGAGAGGAAAACTCAAGCTGGAGAATTTGTAGTTTGTTGGGGAAATAAACCCTGTTGAAGAGAATATTTGATGACCTGCGGGGGAGGTGTATCTTTCCACAAGGCTTCTTTTTAAGACCAACTCAGCTAGGGAGAGGGTTTTTAAGAGATTGGAACTCAGGCTGGGAATTGCGCGAATCCAACTCTGTGGGAATAATGTTATTGAAATAACTTTGTGGGGATATCTCAACTGCATTAAACAAATGCTTGTTACTGTTTGCAAGCACACACTTGCTAAATAGTTTAATCATGTTCATAAGCATATGTTCATTCAATTTTAGTCATTGGACATTTTTTGCACTCAAAACAGAAAAAACAAAAAGTTTTTACACTTCAAAATATATTTTATATTGATGTTTTGCCCATGAATATGCACTTTTGTACAAAGAGACGAAGATCCTAGTAAGAGGAAATAGTCGAAAAGAATACAAAGTGGAAACAAAAATAAATATCCATATGGAAGTGATCTTATTGTGTTCCAACTCTACTATTGCCCCTATGTCTTCGAACATCATTCCTTGTCGTTGAAAGAAATTGATTGGATTGATCTTGGCCCATTGAACTTGGAGATTGGTAATAAAGTTGGCTGTAGAGGTTTTACAGGACATAGTCATACGCTTTATTCGATAATTTTTTCCTGGACCGCCCTTTCGGGTTTTCAGTCCACCAGGATACCCTTTTTTTGCCTAAATTGCCCTTTCAGGTTTTTGACTCACCGGGTGTACAATTTTTTTTATATCCCTAACTTTTGCTCGAACCTCTTTGGTTCGCCGGGATGCCCTTATTTTTTCCTAGGTATGTCAACCTAGCGGGTCATTTTATGCGTAGTATTTTTTAACTATTTCCGCGTTCACAGGATTTGGGAATTCTTCGCCATCCATAGTAGTTAGCATCATGGCACCACCAGAGAAAACTTTTTTACAACAAATGGTCCTTCGTAAGTGGGAGTCCATTTTCCCCTGGGATTGCCTTGTGGAAGAATGATGCGCTTTATTACCAAGTTGCTAGTTTGATATACTCGAGGCTTGATATTTTTGTTGAAATCCTTGATCATACGTTTTTGGTACATCTCACCATGACAAACAGTAGCCAGTCGCTTCTCGTCAATCAAGTTAAACTGATCCAACCTAGTCTGAATCCATTCTTCTTCACCTAAATCAGCTTCCTTCATTATCCTTAGAGAGGGAATATGAACTTCAATAGGAAAGACAACCTCCATGCCATAGACCAAGGAGAACGGGGTTGCCCTAGTTGACGTTCAAGCTGAAGTACGATATCCATGGAGAGCAAACAGCAAAATCTCATGCCAGTCTTTATACGTTACCACCATCTTTTGCACAATCTTCTTAATATTTTTATTGGCAGCTTCCACTGCGCCATTCATCTTGAGTCTTTACGGAGAAGAATTGTGATGCTTGATTTTAAACTGAGTACAAAGTTCTGTAATCAAGGCATTGTTGAGGTTGGTTCCATTGTCAGTGATGATTCTTTTGGGGATACCATAACGGCAGATGAGGTTATGCTTGATAAACCTGGCTACAACGTTCTTGGTAACTGAGGCATATGAGGCAGCTTCGACTCACTTGGTAAAGTAATCAATGGCGATAAGGGTGAAACAATGTTCATTAGAGGTAGTAGGTTTAATCTCCCAGATCATGTCAATTCCCCATATTGCAAACAGCCACAGAGCAGTCATGACATTTAGAGGAATAGGAGGTACATGGACCTTGTCAACATACATTTGACACTTGTGGAAAGTCCTTGAGTGATGATGACAATCAATTTACATTGTGGACCAATAGTAACCAGCCCTCATGATATTCTTGGCCATAGTGTGTCCACTAGAGTGGGTCCTGAAGAGGCCATCATGCATGTCTTCCATAATTTTCTCTGCCTCCTTCTTATCCACACGTCAGAGTAGAGTAGAATCATGGTTGCGCTTGTACAGGATTCCATTGCTTAGAAAGAATTTGGATGAAAATATTTGCAAGAATTTCTTATCATTGATGGAAGCTCCTTCAGGATATTCTTGTGCCTTAAGATATCTCCTCACCTCATGGTACCATGGTTTCTATTCGTCAGTGTCAAGCTCATAGCAGTGCACATGTTCGTCAAATTTCTCAATTGTAATCATAGGAGCTTCGTTGTCCCATTTGACCTTGAACATGGAAGACATTGTTGCCAAGGCGTCAGCCAACTGATTTTCTTCTCTAGGGAAATGTTCAAAGGTGATCTCCTCGAAGTTATGTATCAGGGTTAACGCAAGCTCCTTGTAAGGAATAAGGTTAGGATGCTTAATGTCCCATTCTCCCTTTACTTAGCTAATCACTAGAGCAGAGTCTCCAAATACATCCAAATGCTTGATCCTTAAGTCAATAGAAGCCTTGAAACCCAATATACACGCCTCGTACTCAACCATGTTGTTCGTACAATCGAAGCACAATCTAGTAGTGAAAGGAGTGTGGAAACCTTCAAGAGAAATTATCATAACACCAGTTCCATTACCCAAAGCGTTAGAAGCCCCATCAAAAACCATAGTCCATCGAGATCCTTGTTCAGGTCCGTCATACTGTCCAGGCTTTGCACAGTCAGTCACTAACATGATATTCTCATCCGAGAAGTCAAAGTTCATAGATTGATAATCATCAACAGCTTGATGGGCCAAATGATTTGTCAATACACTTCCTTTGATGGCCTTTTGTGTTGTATATTGAATATCATATTCAGTCATAATCATTTGCCATCTAGCTATCTGTCCGGAGAGAGCGGGCTTCTCAAAGATGTACTTAATAGGGTCTATCTTGGAAATCAATAAAGTGGTATGAGTTAACATATATTATCTTAGCCGGTGAGAAGCCCATGCCAGAGTGTAACAAGTTTTCTCAAGCAGTGAATATCTGGTTTCACAGTCGGTAAATTTTTTGCTCAGGTAGTATATTGCATTCTCTTTTTAGACAGACTCGTCATGTTGGCCCAACACACACCCCATAGAACTCTCTAGCACCGTAAAGTACATGATCAATGGTCTTCCTTCCACTGGAGGCATAAGGATATGAGGTTCTTGCAAATATTCCTTGATCTTAACAAAGGCAACTTGGCAGTCGTCGTTCCATTTGACTACTTAATCTTTCTTCAGGAGTTTGAAGATTGGCTCACAAGTAGAAGTTAAGTGAGATATGAAGCGAGAAGTGTAGTTAAGTCGACCCAAGAAGCCTCTGACCTCCTTTTCAGAGCGGGGAGCTAGTATTTCTTGAATGGATTTTACCTTTGCGGGATCAACTTTGATGCCTTTACCACTAATGACAAAACCTAGAAGCTTTCCAGACCTTACTCCGAATGTGCACTTATTAGGGTTCAACCTTAACTTGTACTTCTTCAGCATCTCAAATAGCTTGTGTAGGTGATTAAGATGCTCTTCTTCAGTTTGCGACCTTGCAATCATATCATCCACATAGACCTCTATCTCATGATGGATCATATCATGAAATAAAGCTACCATAGCTCTTTGATATGCTGCCCATGCATTCTTTAATCCGAACGACATGAACTTGTAACAAAAGGTGCCCCATTGTGTAATGAAGGGGGGTCTTTTCCATGTCTTCGGGAGCCATATTTATTTTGTTGTAGCCAGAAAATCCATCCATGAAGGAGAAGAATTTATGTTGAGCGGTGTTATCAACCAAGATGTCGATATAAGGCAGAGGGAAATCATCTTTGGGGATTTCCCTATTCAGATCCCTATAATCTACACACATACGAACCTTTCCATATTTATTTGGCACGGGAACCACGTTCACGACCCATTGAGGATAAGATGTCACAGCTAGAAAACCTGCATCGAATTGTTTCATCACTTCAGCTTTTATCTTTTCAGACATGTCAGGATGCATGCGATGAACCTTTTGCTTAACAGGAGGACAATCTTCCTTCATTGGCAGATGATGAACCATAATGCCGGTATCGAACCCTGACATATCGTTATACGACTAAGCAAACACTTCAACATAGTCATGTAACATCTAAACCAATCTGCTCTTGATACCATCTTCTAGGTTGGCGTCGATCTTGACTTCTTTCTTGTCTGTCTCGGTTCCTAGGTTGATAATTTTGACTGGCTCTTCATGAGGTTGAATAGCTTTCTCCTCTTGCATTAGAAGTATGGCTAGTTCCCCAGGTATTTCACAATCTTCCTCGCCTTTGTCTTAGACTTGGTTAATTGGATGTTCAAAGTCATAATTGGAAGTAATAGATTCGTTGGCCGTGAGATCCAGAGTGGATGGAGATATGCAAGTGTGTGTGTGTGTGTGTGTGTGTGTGTGCATGTAAGACACATGGCTATTGAAAAATGAAATAAAGAAAAAGAAAGGTAGTGAACACAAAATTTTAATGCAAAAGGTCCAATGGTTTATATTAAATGAGCATATGATAAATGAACAAAACCCTTAACAAATGGACCATAGTGCCCCGGGAAAGGCACACGACTTAAAAGTCATTGTTTGGAATTTAAAATTACAGACAAAAGTTCTTGAATTGACAGAAAATAGTAAACAGTAATTACTCCTCAATGAAGGAGATGGGAGTGAAGTCCTTTGCATGCCAATTGTTGAGCTTTCCTCTGGTAGTATGGTAGATCCATTCTTCAAAAGCGCATTAATCATCAGAGTCTTCCATAACATTTACTTCACGATTTCTGATGCGAAGAGGTGGTTTTATCACGCGAGCGTGCCTGACCTCTTTATGAGCTTTGATGGTGAAACCTAACCCAAATTTATCTGCTTTAAATGGAATGTTGGGAAGTTGTCCCCAGATAGTACAGTTTCCATCTTCGACCACGGCACGGGCATCCTTAAGTGAGACCATTCTTGGTACAACTTCATCAGCTTTTGATATGTTGGAGGAGATTTTGGTGGCGACAACCATAGGAGGAAAAACTTCGAAAGCCTGACATAAAGTCTCTATGAACTCACCATCCATTTCCACATACTTGAAGGAATTGAAGTGGCTCACCATAAATTCTTCTTCGCTGTAAACAGTAACGATCTTCCCTTTGACTGGATATTTTAATTTTTGATGAAGGGTGGGTGTTACTTCCCCTGCCGCATGGATCCAAGGGCTCCCAAGCAAACAAGAGTAGGCGGGACGTATGTCCATTATATAAAAGGTAGAGTTGAAAATCTGCGAGCAAACTTTAATTGGGAGATCCACCTCTCCATGAACCATCCTTTTAGACCCATCGAAAGCCGTTACAACAATATCGCTTGGCTTCAATTCTAGTCCTTCATAATCTAGCCGGTCCAAAGCACCTCTGGGTAACACATTTAGAGATGAGCCAGTATCAATCAAGAGATGAGTCTGGGTAGTTCCCTTACATTTAATAGAGACATGCAAGGCTTTGTTGTGGTTCCTTCCCATAGGAGTCAAATCAGCTCGGGGAACCCTAATCCATTGTCAGTCGTTAAACTTGCTACATAGTTCTCAAACTGGTCAACTGTGGTTTCTTGGGGCACATGGACTTTTCTTCAAGAACTTGAATAAAGCTTGGGCATGAGCGTCCGAACAGAGTAAAAATGACAACATGGAGATTTTAGATGGGGTTTGACCTAGTTGCTCAACTATTTTGAAGTCACTCTTATTTATGATTTTCAGTATTTCCTCTATCTCTCAAGTGGAGGGTTCTTCAGCATCAGTATCTTTGGTAGGTGCCTCTATCCCAGCAGGCTCACCTTCTTTCTCTTTGCCTCTAGTGTTGGCACTAGACTTGTCATTGGTTACGCGGACAAGAGTTGTTGTAGTAATGGGCGGTGAAATATCAGGGGAAAAGATACTCCCTGTTCTTGTTACTTTACTAGAACCTGCAATATTAGTAACATCAGCTTCGTTTTCGTTGATCCAAGAATCTTGTTTTATCCCATGATAATAAACCTCGGAACCATAGTTCCATTGAACCGCTTTGTCATAGGAGTAGGGAATAGGCCCAACGGCAGTGATTATTAAAGGAGCAATGGTTAGTTCATTTGAAATTCTAATAGGACCCTTTGAGGGGATCCTAAGAGGCTTGTTAGAAATTGTTATTATGGATAGGTCTTCAACTTTGTTGGTTAAACTTTTGATGGTAGGAATCTTCTCAAACAAAACCTCACAGCTATTTATTAGGCGTTGCACACCTTTCTTCAGCCGGTTGCACCCATTAACTTGTTGATCACAACAAACACAATATTTAGAACAGCCAGGGAACACCCCGGTTCTTAGAAAATTACCCTTCACAGTAGTTAACGGAGTTGTTAAATCCTCAATGGAGGAAACAAAATTAGTATCATCAATTGCATTAACACCTTTGCCATGGTTCGGCATTGGTGCGATTATCACATTTGGAGTAGCAGGTGGATCAAATTCAATTGTTTTATTATCTATCGGATCTTGAATCTTATTCTTCAGAGCCCAACATTGATCAGTTTCATGCCCATGGTTGTTGGAATGATACACACACTTGGCATTTGGATTGTACTTAGGTGATGAAATGTTAAGATTGGATGGTGGATTGCGCAATGTCACTAAGTTTGAATTCAACAGATGTTGTAAGGCTTGGGACAATGACGTGCTTATTCTCGTGAACTGTCTTCGAGGAACTTCGGATCGTTGATTGTTGGGTGATTGTCTTTGAGAAGATGAAGGGTTGGAGAGTAACACAACATTAACAGAGGACCGGGGATCCTTCTTGGTATGGGCCCTTGCCCCATACACATCATTTGTTTCCTTCTTTCTACTGAAGGGCTTCTTTACAGTGTTGGATGCGGAAGCAGATGTTATGGGAATTTTCCCACTCTTAATGCCACTTTCTACCCTTTCACCAGTTAATATCAACTCGGTGAAACCAAAAAAATAACTCCCAATCAATAGGTTGAAAAATGGGTCAGTTAATGTACCCATGAACATGTGAACTAGTTCTCTGTCAGTTAGTGGTGGTTGGACCCTACCAGCAAGATCCCTCCATTTTTATGTGTACTCTTTAAACCCCTCATTAGTACCCATTATCATACCTTGAAGTTAGACTCTAGTTGGTTCTAGATCGGCATTATATTGATACTGATGATAAAAAGCAGTGGCTAGATCTTCCCATGTGTGGATGCGAAAACCCTCCAATTGATAGAACCATTCTAGTTGAGTCCCAGCCATACTCTCTTGGAAGAAATTGACCCAGAGCTTTTTGTTGGTAGCGTGTGGCTGTATCTTGTGCACGTAAAACCTTTGATGAAGTTTCGGGCAAGAAACCCTGTGATACTTGGTGAAGACCGGTATTTAGAACTTATGGGGAATGACGAACCCATGTACTAAGCTCGACTCACCAAAATCTAAATCAGGTACGACTTGAATTTCAACAGCCTTTAGTCTAACCTCCAACTGCTTATATTTATCCTCAGCTGGAGGATATTGCTCATCAAAATAATCTTCGTCTCCAGAAGCTTGATTATTAGCACCCCTAACACAAGTGCTCCTTGCCTCTTCTTCTTGATTTTCGTCCTCCTCAGACGACTCTTCGACTATCTGTACCTGACGAACCAGACCTTTGAACCTCTTACCCATGTTGATGAAGGACTTCTTTTTGGTTTTCTTCTTGGCTACTAACATAGTCATCAACTCTTGTTTCCCCTTAACCAGGGTCATCAAGGTCTCTTAGAACTTGGAATTCTGCGCTTGCAAGTCCTTCACTGTTTGTTCGATATCCATCTTACTGAAATAAACAGTAGAAAGATAAGGAAACTTGTTATAGAAAACCTGTTTATGTTATGATGCATGAAAATGCATATGCAAATGATTTCAAGGACTTAGAAGATTTAAATTTGTTTAGACAAAAGGGAACAAACATTAATTGTATTAATAAGTTCAAATTGATTACAACATGCCTCTTGGGCTTACATTGAAACAAAATAAACAAAATGAACTAAAATACAATAACAATGGCTCAAATTTCCTATGTATGCTTCCTCTTTGGAGCGATATAGGCATTCGGGCTCCTCTCCTCATGAAGTTGTCTCGTGAGCTCCAATGTCCTCTTCTTGCTTGCATAAAACTGGGCTTCAAAGGTGTCTCGCTCCCTCTTTAGCTTAATCCAAGCTCTTTTCAAATCTTCAAGAGAAGTAGGCATATCATGATAAAGGATAGTATATGGAACATCTCCTTTGGCAACAGGCTCCATGATGATAGGTAGGATGGCTTCAAGTTTTGGGAGGGAGTTCGCACCCACTTGAGATAAGGCTCCAAAGGAATGGAGTTCTTATGCCCCAATGTCTTGCTATTAACCTTGTTAACCATGCCCCAAGCTCGTATGAATCTCTGACGATAACCTTAGACATCGCTCTTATAGTCAAATGCAATTCCTTGGACAGGTACATCATGAGGGCCATCCCTCATAGCATATCCAAACTGTCACAAAGCCAAACAAGGATTGTAGGTAATACCTCCCCTAATGCCAAGTAGAGGGACATTAGGGAATTCCCCACAACAGTCAATAATAGTAATGTCCTCCATAGATCGAGCACACCAATAAATATCATAATGTGTGAGTGGTATCAACCTACTAGACCATCTTAAGCCTTACTCATTCTTCACAACAGATCGAGGTAGGTGCGAAATAAACCACCTAGCCAACAGAGGAGTGCAACACATAAGAAGTCCTCTTCTCTTCATGGTGCGAGTGTGAAGAGAATGCAAGATATCCCCAAGTAAAGTAGGCACCGGATTGCGAGATAGAAATTTTTTGACTGTGTTCACATCTATGAGTTGGCCAGGATTAGGAAATAGAACCATCCCATAGATGAGAAGAGCCAACAGTTCTTCAAAGGCTTATAAATCTAGAGCATCCCAAAAATATTAAGCCCTCTCAAACAAAAACTTGGCTAAAAACCCTTTGACACCACTTCTTGTTTCCCAATTGGCTACAACGTCAGACCGAGGTAAATGTAGAGCTCGAGCAATCTCTTCAGGTCTTTGGTCTCTTTCAATACCATTAAAGGGTAGTCGATCAAGAATAGGAATTCCCAAGAGTTGAGAGAATTCTTCCATAGTAGGCACAAGTTGGTAATCAGAAAAGGTAAAGCAATGGTGTTTAGGGTCAAAGAATTGGAATAACACTTTCACTATATCCTCTTCAAAGCTTGTTGTAACCAAGTTGACGAGACAACCATATTTCTTGGTGAAGGGAGAATCATTGGGGACCCTTGATGCTAATTCCTTAAGTTGAGGAGGCATTTTGACGAGGTTAATTTGGATAATATTCCTGCGAGTGGGAGCCATGTCCTACAAAACAAGACAAAGATAAATCTCTAGGTCCTTGAAATGGTTAGTGCAAAATGCCAAGGTATGATGTCATGATGTTATGTAAAAACAAGCATATACACAAAGCAAACAAGTCCTTAGGTTTAGGATTGCATGAGGTTCATAGGTAAGTACCCTCTTGAAGTTTAGTTGGTTCAACCTGTCCTAGAAATTAATCGGGTTCTAGGGAATCTCAAAATCACCGATCTTTCTTCATCGGGCGTTGTTTCAGCGTAAGCCTCTTTATTAGCGACCAAAATATATTGAAAGTCCAATCTCAATGAGCGTAGTATCGAGTATCAACCAACTTTAGACTGCACCAAATTCGGCTATCTCACTACTTCCTAATGGCCAAGTTGTTCAATTAAAGGTTCTAAGGTCAGTTAGTGCTTCATGACACCATATAGCGGCCCCATATTCTCCTTGGCTAGACTCAAGGGCTACCGGTACCAACAAATGTGTCACACTAACATAGCCATCGCTCCAACCATGTCGGTATACCCTGCACAGTCTCCAAGATCTATTGCTACTTACATAATAATGTTCCTCGACCCGGGTAGAGGATCAATACAAATCCAAACAAGGTCCCATAATGTAAAGCAAGCAAGTCAAACAATGAAAGCATTTAAAGATGATATAGCTCTAAGGTAACCCCACTTTTAATGTAATCCCCAACATAGTCGCCATTTTTGTAATACAGTGGGAGAACTGACTTGGTTATTTTGCGCTTTATCGCAATTTTTGTGGATAGCAAGAGTCGCCACCGACTTTTCTTTTATCCAATAAGGAAAGGGTGAAAAGAACAGGAAAGACCTTTGAGATATTTTCTTGAGTTCGGGGGGTAGGTTATGAAAAGGGAAGGTGTTAGAACCCTTTTCATCCATAGTTATCTATGGGCTCTAATTTCCTTGCTAGATCACTTTTAAAATTACTTTCTTTGAAATGTGTTTGTGGTGTGTTTTGAAAGTATTTTTGAAAAGCGCCTTCGTTTAGGCAAACTTTGTAATGATTCTCGTCTCTATAAGAATGCATACAAAGTGTTGTACTTTTTGAAAATATTTCATGTTTTGAAAGATTTTGGTGTGTTTGAAAAGATGTTTGTTTTGAAGATGGATTGTTAGCAAGCAACTAAGAACGTTCTACCTACTCAAAAGTCTTCTATTCATTTCTCTCTTCCTTTGATATTGCTATCTTACCATTGATTGTTAAGAAGCCCTATCTTTGGATGTATAGGGACGAGCGTGGGTCGTCGTATAGTCATAAAATGCAATGTTGTGAGATATCTTAGCATTTTTCCTGAGACTAAGATCATTTATAAGGCAACATTCGTAGCTTCATTGAGGGACTATGATCTTGTATTTTTGATTATTTTTTCTAAGGCTTCTCACATGCATAACATGACCATTTATTCTCAAGGCAACAAATGGAGTTAACCCTAGAGGTGCAAATTGTGTAAGTGTTTATTTTTCATGCATTGTTTTGTCTTGGATTAGGGTTGTCTAAGATTGATTTTATCTTGCCATACAAACCCTAATTACTAGAATTTATATTTGAAAGCGATAAATTGCGGAATGTAAATATCCTACGCTATTACATCATTTAGGGGATAGGGATACAAATTATAAATGGGGAGGAAATCAATTAAAACCTAATTACTATTACAACCAAATTGAATGAAAATAAATAGCAAAAGAGTCTCAAAAAATCAGAATTTTTGGTGTTGAAGTTGACACGGGCCGTGTCCTGTGACATGGGCACTCGTGTCAGGACCCTGTAATAAATATGCATGTCTTTTTTAGTCCCAGCTGAGCTGACACGGGAAGTGTCCTGTGACACGGGTACCCGTGTCAGGACCCCGTCCTGCCATTTTGTCAAGTTTTAATTCCAGTAAGTGGGACACAGACAGTCCTGTGACACGGGCACCCGTGTCAGAGCTCTGTCTTTCCATTTTTCCTATTTTCTTCCTGACAGGGCCTGTGTCAGGTGACACGGCCGACCGTGTCAGACTTCCAGAAGCACTTTTTGTGATTTTTAGTATTTGCAACTCTTTTACTTTGATTTTCCTTGTTTTATTCTTTTGGAAATGAAAGTAAAATGATGTATGAACAAGGATATCACAGTTTGAGAAAACTTACCTCTTGAAGTGAAAACTCAAAATGTGTATGGATGTTTCTAGTTATAATGTGATGATTGATTGAGCTTCCTTATACCTCCTTGAAGTTGTTCCAATCCTTACTTTGTACTGAAAGTGTTAGAATCTTTCCAACCAAGTCAAATTGCAAGACAATGTTTTTGAGTTTGGAAAGTAGAGATAATGATATTAAAGAAATTGTTCTTGTGTTTGAACAACTTCTATATGATGTATATGAAGTATGTGGATGGTTTGTTTGGACAGAAATGCAAGTTTTGAGAGATTTGAAGATTTTGGTTTCTAAACTCAAGGATAGAGACTCTTGTGGATAATTCTGGTTTTTAGAGTAAGGGGGGGGGGGGGGGGGGTTGAGGATTTTCAATACAAAAGAAGCTCTCTATTTTTTCTGACCTCTTTCCTTGCAAATGCTCCCTCTATTTATAGGCAAAAGGTTTGTGAACAAGGGATGATTAGGTTTACAAGACAACATATTATGGTTTGGTTGGGATGCAAATATCAAACTATGTCAAGTACTCAATGGTTCCAAGATGAAGTACCAAAGTTGCTGGTATAGAGGGGCTTCTTTCCATGATTTATGGTGGAGTAAAATCTAAAACAAACAAGGTATGGGCTCAAGACAAGTTTTGTGCCAACAAGCTTGCTTTTCAAGAATAGCAATAATGCCTTTATGCCATAAAAGGAAAAACCTTTTGGACAATGGCTTAAACACTTGGGTAATAGCTCAAGAGTGGATGTAAGCATTAAATTATAATGATATTTGCAATCAAGAAGGCCTACAACACAAGATTATGCAGCATAGCATAAGGTTTTTTTAATGTATTTTTCACTAAAATGACTTATAATTCAAGAATGGATACCCAACTTCATGCCCTTGAATCTCCTAGCTCAAGTATGATAAATTCACGCTCTTGGATGTTTTGGAAAGCTTGAAACATCCTCTATAACCTTCATGTTGTCCATTTTGACAAAATCATCTTGTAACTATGTGAAAATATTCCAAGAAGTTGGGATAAAATCCTGACCAAAATCTGTTGAAAATTTCTCTAAGTGTTAGATGAAAATGTTATGACTTTAGGATTTTATAACTCAAAATCCAAGAATTTCTAGAACTTGTTCTGCCCTACAAAGTTTTAGATCTCATTGAGATCTACAACTTTCATGTTGGAAGTTTTCTTTGAATCATCTTGCATCTTGGTGAAAAGTTGGCATGAAGAAATGAAATTATCATGTATAAAAAACACTTAGAAAAATTTCTAAGTCTTGAAAAGTTTGACTTTTCACATTGACTTTTGACTTTCTTGAATTATTGATTTATTGATGATCAAGTTTTATTTTCTTGAATGTCTTGATGAATTTTGATCTTTGAAACTTAATGTTGACCAAAAAGTCAAAATTTGACTTTTCAATGTACAATTGACTTTTTCATCAGTTGACCAAATTTCATCTATCAATCCACTGATCTTGAGAAATGATTTGAGATATGAAAATAGGTCAAAATGATGCATTTGAATTCTTGAGATCATATTTCAAACCAATAAGTCATGTATTAGGTCAAAAGCCAGTGATCAGTCATTTTCAGTCAAAACCCTAATTTGTGGTCTCAGTGTTTCAAAGGTGATTTTGTCTGATCAAATCTTGAGAATCCTTGATCATTGGAGACCCTTTGTGAAATGTCTTGAGAAAAGAGAGGGAAATTTTTTGGGTACAACAAATAGTTATCCTCGCCATTAGGTTTTTTGTATGCTAACATAGTTAGGATTTCCTTTTCAAACTCGACCTTGGGACCATCATTGTATGATAACATTAGGGTAAAGATAGGTTAGTCTCCCATAGACTTTTTCTTTTCTCTTTGCAATATTGCATTAAGACTAAAACCTCTTTTCTTGGAAAATGCATAAAATATCTAAAAACTTTCAAATCCTTTTTCAAGGTAAAAAACACCAACTAACTCAAACCTTTTTTCCGCCTTCGAGCCTTGCATAAAAAATAATCGACTTTTCAAAAGAACATGTTAATTCACTTCTGTTCTGACGCGTGGATCTCCAAAGGTCGAGCTGTGGCAGAAGAAGAAATTAATATTATTCATTAAAAACACAAATAAACTGAAACATGTGAGTCGAACTATGGCGCTCTGATTCCTTAAAAAGGATACACATGCATCTGGTCATAGGGCTCAACCGAGAGAAACTTTGTAAATATTTTCTTCTTTTCCCCGTGTTTTCTTTTGCATGTATTCCCTCTTTGCATTTTATTTTTAGCTTGTAAGCTTTAGATTTGACCATATCCTTTAATTAGAATAACAGAGTGGATACCATAGAGTACTACAGGCGTGTGGAGTGGTAATACCTTCCCCTCGTGTAACAAAATTCCTTACCCAATCTCTCGGTCATTTGACCTTGACTTAACCCTTCTCAGGTTTACTCGATGTTTATATTTCCCTTCTTGTGGGATAAAAAATGTTTGATGGCGACTTCATTTATTTCATATCGATGATTTGTTCAACCGGTTGTTTCAGTTGGCGACTTCACTGGGGACAGGTCGACCAAATATTGGTCCATCCTAGAGTCGCTCCTAGCTATTGTTTTCTTTTCTTTGTGTGTTTTTTATATGCATTCAGTTTATTCATTTATACATGTTTATCTGAGCATATGTTTTCATTCCATCTTTATTAATTTCCATATACTGGTGTTCTGTTGGATTTGCTCATTTTTCAGGTTGGGTGGGATGTTACTATGAGGTAAAAGGCCCCATATCCAGGCCAAGTGAAAAACAATCAGAATGTTAGGGATAGAGTGGAACACGACGGGTAAGGGATGTAGATTACCCTAGACGGTTGTGTCATCCATGCTCAGATGGTGTTTTATGAGGTGCTATCATTATCATATAGGTGTAAGATTATAACATTCTCAAGCGGACCCATGATTTTGAGTTACCATTGGCCTTACCCTGACCCAGGCTTTACCCGTGAGTGGGGAGGGAATAATTTTCACAAGTACAGATGGTGACTTTGTTCAGTTGGTGACTATGTAGTTCTTATTTTGTTTTGGACTTCTATTGGTGACTCATTTGGCACTTGATTTCGTTGTGTTATGAAATTGGTGCCGAACCTTTGATCCTGTAATATTCAGGTTATTCAGCAGATTTATACAGCAATTATCCAGAGGATTATACATATGTTATCTGATTGTACATATGTTATCCTTGTTGTGCTGAACTTTTGAACCTATGGTGTTGCATTGTATCAATCCTCATAAGAGTTTATTTCTTTTATCATCCATGTATTCTCATGCATTTCATTCATTTCAGCCTGGAAACTCATTGCAACCTGACTTCTTATTCAAAATCTCAATACTGTAAGACTGACTTCCGGACATCATCATCATCATGGATCAACTTCAAGAAGATATAATTGAGATGGGAACGCGTATGAAGACTCATATGGGCAAATTCATGCAGGTTATTCAGAACCTTGCCCTTGGACAAGAAGAGTTGAGGCCGAATGTTCAGAAGCCTGCAATTGTTAGTGTTGATCATGTTAATCCATCAGGTGTTAATCTTAACCAAAGTGAGGTTTCTTTGAATCAGAATGTCAAGAATACTATTCAGATCCCTGTCAATAGAGCTCCTCACCATGAGAATATTTCTGAGTCGTCATATGACAGCTTCAGGTTCCCGATTGATGGGACTAAGTCTGAGAAAAAGCTTCACCTCTTGGAGGAAAGGATGAAAGCAATTGAGGGTCGTAACTCCCTTGGTTTAAACGCTGCTAGTTTGTGCTTGGTGCGTGGTATCAAGATTCCTTCTAAGTTCAAAGTCCCAACTTTTGAGAAGTATAAGGGTACTACTTGTCCGATGACTCACATTAAAGCCTATTACAATATGATGGCTCCCTATGAAGAAAATGACAAGCTTCTCATGCATTTCTTTCAGGATAGCCTCAATGGAGCATCTCTTGAGTGGTATACTCAGCTTGAAAGGAAACACATCCGAACCTGGAAAGAATTAGCTAAAGCATTTTTCAAGTAGTATAACTACAATAGTAACATGGTTCATACCAGAATTCAACTCCAAGATTCGACTGAGAGAGCTGATGAATCATTCAAACAGTATGCACAAAGGTGGAGAGAACTAGATCCCAAAGTTTAACCTCCTCTTTTAGAGCGAGAACTTATTGATATGTTATTAGATACTCTACAAGGTCCTTATCTGACGGCTGGATGTGCTTCTGAATTTTCAAAAATGATTGTGATAAAAGAACAAATTGAGCATGGTTTTAAGACTAGTAAGGTCCAGGATGTTGCTACTACTTTTGAATCCCCGAATCAGGATGATGATGAAACAAGTGTTGTTTCTGAGGACGATGAAGAAGCTCTTTCTTATCCTCCATTTCAGATTCCTCAAAAAGGTGACAAAAGCTACTTCTAATCAGTATGCTCCATAAATCTGTGCTATAAATGCTAGTTAACCAGAGGTTCAACCGGTTCAGTATACTCCTCGGCAGAAAACCAATCGAAAGAGACGTATGCAATAGGGTAAGCAAAGGGATACGAAGCCAAAAAGGGTGTTCGACATTGATTCTATGCCTTATGGTGTGTTGTTCCCTCGGTTGCTCAAGCTGTCCTAGGTGGACCCAAGCCATTGAAGCTTGTCATTCCTCCTTATCCTATGGATTTTGATCCTAATGTGCAATGTGGTTACCACACTGGGGCACCGGGCTATTCCATTGAAAACGTCAGGGCCTTCAGAGAAAAGATACAAGACCTGCTCGATGCAAAGGCTATCAATTTCGAGTCAGATGGTTTGATTTGAATTCTACTTTGACTCAGCGAATGTTAAGACTATAAAATGCATCTTCTGAAGCAATAAGTCCATACGGAGTCTAGTCTCCTCAACATGGAAATTTCTAGTTTCATCTTGCATTATCATTTGTAATCTTTCTTGTTTCGTTCAGTACTTTATTGTGTGAAAAACTTGTTCGTCTTTTAAATATTAATCATAATGCATTGAATATGTTTATCTTGAATTAATTCATTCGTATTCACTCATAAATGTTATTATTTGCTTTTAGATACTTAACTCTTGTTAACAAAGCAATACCTCTGGAGGGAAAGATGATGAGAAATGTACCAAGAATTTCACACGGTATGCTTTTGAATAAAACCCTACTGACAATTTCCAAGCATTGTTTTAAATTCCCAAACACCAGAGATATAAGGGAGATAGACCCTCATTAACCCCTTTGAGCTTTGAATATAGGAGTTTCTTTTCTATTCAGAAAAACCCTTATTTGTAACTCGGGGTATGGTAGATTTCAGTTAATTTGATCGAGCATTCAAATTTCTAAAGGAGTCAATATACGAGGATCAATCACACCTTATCCTTCACAAATCATGAGTGTGCATATAAGGATCAACCACATCAATTATCCTTCACCCATCAGGAGGTTAAAAGATGGCGAAACCATAACGGTTATTCCTCGTCAACCAAACAGCAAGGTAGTTATACCTTTTCATCAAGTCAAAAACAACTCGAAGTCACATGACTGGTTCAAAAAGAGGAAGTGAACCGAAAGAAAGAGAGATCTCTAAGTCGAAACTTGAAAATGAGTCTCTTAGGAAAAAGTTAAGCCAAAATTTTCCCTCTCTTTTCTCAAGACATTTCTCACAAAGGATCTCCAATGCTCAAGGATTCTCAAGAATTGATCCGACAAACTCATCTCCTAAGCACTGAGGCCACAACTTAGGGTTTTAGTTTTCAAAATGGAGATTGGATTTATAATGCCTCAAAATACTTTCATGGTTCAATATGGGTCTCCAAGAATACTCATGCCAAGTTTCAAGTCTTGGATCACAATTTTGCTCAGTCAATTGATTAGATGATTGAAAATCAACTGTATTGGATAAAAAAGTCAACAGTGGTCAACCTACAGTCAGACTTCAAGATTTTTGGTCAATATCAATATTTTTAAGTCATATTCATCAATTGATCAAGCTTGTATCATAATTCCTCAAGAAAAGTGTTCAAATCATCAAAGGGGCAAAATGGTCAAAATTAGGGTTTTGACTAAGAATGACCAATCATTAACTTTTGACCTAATACATGACTTAATGGTTTGAAGCATGATCTTAAGAATTCAAACACAATATCTTGACCTAATTTCATGGCTCAAATCATTTCTCAAGATCAAACAATTGATAGTTGAAATTTGATCAACTAATGAAAAGTCAATTGTTACACCAAAAGTCAAACTTTGACTTTTTGGTCAACATTGAGTTTCAAAGATCAAAATTCATCAAGACATTCAAAAATATGAAGTTTTATAATCAAGGAATCAACAAAGTCAAAATTAAATATAAAAAGTCAAACTTTTCAAAACTTAGAAAAATTTCTAAGTGTTTTAAACATGATAATTTCACTACTTCATGACATTTTTTCACCAAGATGCAAGATGGTTCAAAGAAAAATTTCAACATGAAAGTTGTAGATCTTTATGAGATCTACAACTTTTATTTTCTGATCAAGTCCTATAAGTTCTTGGATTTTTAGTTATAAATTCATAAAGTCATGATATTTTTCTAAGACACTTAGTTAAATTTTCACCTAGTTTAGGCAGATTTTTGACCTAATTTCTTGGCCAATTTTCACTTAGATCCAAGATGATTTAGCCAAAATGTTAAACATGAAGGTTGTATATAATGTCTCAATATTTCCAAAATGTCAAAGAACTTGAAGATATCATGCTTGAGCTAAGATAATCAAAGGCAAGAAGTTGGGCATCTATTCTTGAATTACAAGTCATTTTGATGATGAACCCTTGGCCAAAACTCATAGCAATACTGTATAATCTCACTTTATAGGTTTATAACTTGTGTTTAACTCCATAATTAATTAATTACAAAAATGTTAGAGCTTTGATCCAAGCATTTGAGCCATTGTCCAAGAGATTCATCCATTTTTGGCACAAAGTAACATTGCCATTCTAGTAAAGTTGCTTTAATCACAAAGTTAACTTGTCTTGAGCTTTGCACTTGTTCTTTCTGCATAAACTTCCTCTACAAAATCATCTAAGTATGTTTAAAGTTCCTAACCACTTTAGATAGCCTTGTACCTTGCCTTGGAACAATGCTTGTCAAGCTTGCTTCAAAGACAAGTCAAATGGCCATAACATTTGAACTCTTGATTATGATCCCTCCAATCCTTCAAACCTCTTGAATATAGATTGAGACATTATTTGCAAGCTAAGACACAATTTTGCAAGCCTAAAAACTCCCTAAAACACTCTCAAACTAGAATTGCATTCAAACTTCCATAACTTGTCATTTTCTGCCCAAACATTTCCATCTCATAATCCACTCGTGTGTTTCTTCTCCAAATCAATCCTAAAGCTTGCTTACATAAAATATAACTTATCCCCATCCCTTTTTTGGAACTGTAACACCTCCTTCATTATCCTCCATAACCAAAATCAGTCACCTACACATTGACTTCTCTAGCACGATTTAGCCACTCTCAGCTCAAAGTAACTATTGAAATAGCTTCTCGGAGCTTCACGGAAGCTAACTAGATCGTTACAACACCTTGAAGTATGCTAAAACTCAAAACAGGATCTCCATATGCAAGGTGAATTTTCTAAATTTCTAACTCTTCATACAATCATCATTTGGCTTTAATTTTAAAAGATAAAATATAGACATCATAGACCTGAACTAACCATGCGTTTAGATTTCATTTATGTTTCCTGAGCATAGAGATTTTTGAAGTTGAACTTACAGAAAAAATTAGGTTAAATTTGGTACCAACAAAAATTCTCATTCATCTTTGTTTTATAGTTTATAAAATTTACATGGTTGGATTCGTGGTGAAAAATGTAATAACTTTCATGTTTAGATTTTCTGATTTGGTTGAGAGATGAGGAAGTTACAAATTTGAACAATGGTTTTGTTGATCCTGATACACGCACAAGTTTGAAGATGTAGTTCAAAATACTAGGGCTGGTTTTATCTTAAATTTATTACAACATGTTTTATACACGGATGAAACAGCCACCCCAATGGTAGGAGGAATGCATATAAGATATTGGCATAGGGGGACCTGGGTTTGAGCCTTAACGTCCCATTTTGTTATTTTTCTCACACATTTTTGTTCCTTTTTGTTCAAACAACACGCCCGGGCCTCCAGCATATGGGCCTCAACATTTTTTCTCCCTCTAACACCCCTTGTTTACTTAACAACAACAAGACCAAATATCTTTTTATTTATTTATTTTTCTGACTAAAACAAAACAGTTTTGGGCCTAGCAAACGAAAGTATTTTTCACACCACCCATCTTCTTTTCAAACCCCATGACTTCATATTTAATTTATATTTTTTTATCTTATTTTCTTTTCTTTTCTTTTATTATTATTATTTTTTATTTTTAATCAAAATATACAAAAATATGTTTCCATAAATAATTAGACTAAAAATATTTATTTTTATTTTATCTCTACTTTATTTTATAAATAACAAAAACTCTAAAAAACATTTTCTTTCTTAATTAATTAAAACTAAATATTAGACTTAAATTTTTATTCTAATTTTATTTTAATTAACTTAGACTCTAGGATTTTAATTAATTAATTAATTTTCAAATTAATTAGTTTAATATAAAACGTTTTCTACCAAAAACCCATACAAAACATTTTTCTCTTATATTATCTTTATATTTTTGTATATTTTATTGTTATGCATTATTCAATTGAGTTGTAATAATAATTAGAACTTTATTTCTTTATACTCCCCATTTGTAAATTTGTATCCCTCATCCCAAAATATTTTAATAGCGTAGGACTTTTAATTTCCACAATTTATCGCTTTCCATATTATTGCTAGTAATTAGGGTTTGTATGGAAAGACTTAAAATCGAACAATAGACAACCTTAATTCAAGACAAATGCATAAAAATAATACACTTTGTGCACATGCACCTCTAGGGTTAACCCACACTTGTTGCCTCAAATATAAATAGTCATGTCCCTCGAATGTGGGATACTTTAGCAAACACCCTCGATTACAAAATCGTAGTCCCTCGATGACCCTTCGACGTTGCCTTCGGTAAACGATCTTAGTCCCTCACAACAATTGCTAAGGTATCCTACAATGTTGCCTACTATGACTGTACGATGACCCACACCTGTCCTTTCATATCCAATGACATAGTTTCTTACTAACTAATAGTAAGATAATACTATCTAAAGGAGGAGGAAAAGAACAAATAATTTCTTTTGAGTAGGTAGAACGCTCGTAGTTGCTTGCTCACAAACATTTCAAAACAAAACATCTTTCAAACACACCAACACTTTCATGAGATATTTTCAAAAATTCAACACTTTGTATACATTCTTATAGAGACGAGAATCATTACAAATTTCGCCTAAACGAAGGCACTTTTCAAAAATACTTTCAAACCAACACATTTTGAAAAGCATTTCAAAAGTGAGCTAGCAACCAAGAGCCCGTAGATAACTACAGTTAAAAAGGGTGCTAACACCTTCCCTTTTCATAACCTACCCCCCGAACTCAAGAAAATTCTCAAAAGGTCTTTCCTGTTCTTTTCATCCTTTCATTTATTGGATAAAATAAAAATTGATGGCGACTCTAGCTATCTGCAATAATTGTGATAAAACGCAAAACACCAAGTCAGTTCTCCCACCGTATTACAGAACTGGCGACTCTGCTGGGGATAAAATTAAAAGTTGGGTTACCTTAGGGATTAGTTCACATTTAAATGCTTTCATTATTTGACTTGTTTGCTTTATTCTTAAAAGGGTTACTTGGGTTTTGAATAGATCCTCTACCCTGATCTGAGAGCATTATTAGGTAAGTAACAATAGATCGAAGAGACTGTACGGTGTATACCGATATGGTTAAATCGATGGCTACGTTAGTGTGACACATTTGTGGGTACCGGTATCCTTTATGTTGAATCAAAGAGAATACAGGGCCGTTGTGTAGTGTCATGAAGAACTAATTGACCATAAAACCTTTAGTTGAACAACTTGGCCATTAGGAAGTAGTGAAATAGCCGGCTTCGATGGAAAATTGGAGATTGATTGATACTCGATACTACACTCATTGAGATCAGACTTTCGGTATATTTCAGCCGCAAGAAAAGATTGATTGTGATGAGACAATGGCTGATGAAGAAAGATCAATGATATTGAGATTCCCTAGAACCCAGTTACTTTTTAGGACAAGTTGAACCAACTAAAACTTCAAGAGGATACTTACCTATAAACCCCGTGCAAGCATAAACCTAACGACTTGTCTGCTTTCCTTGTATATGATTATTTGTACATAACATCATGACATCAAGCCATAGAATTTTCACTAACCATTTCAAGGACCTAGGGATTTATCTTTGTTCTATTTTATAGGATATGGCTTCCATTCGCAGAAACACCATCCGGATCAGCTTCGTGAAAGTGCCTCCTCAACTCCAAGAGTTAGCATCAAGGGTTCCTAAAGATTCTCCCTTCACCCAAAGATATGGTAAACTTCTCAGTTTGGCTACCTCAAGCTTTCAAGAAGAAATGATATGTGTGCTTTTTCAGTTCTTTGATCCTATGCATCATTGCTTCACCTTTCCCGATTACCATTTGGTGCCTACATTGGAAGAATCCTCTCAACTACTAGGAGTGCATGTGCTTGATCAAATACCATTCACCGGTTTAGAGTAAACTCCAAATCCTGAAGTTATTGCCAAAGCCTTGCATTTGAGGAGATCCGACATTGTAGCGATTTGGGAAACAAGGAGTGGAGTCAAGGGTTTTCTAGACAAGTTTCTGTTAGATAGGGCTCAGCTGTTTTAGGAAGATATGGATTTTCAAGCTTTTGAAGATGTCTTGGCCCTTCTAATATATGGTTTGGTTCTGTTCCCCAATCTAGACCAACTCGTAGATGTGAATACTGTCAAGGTTTTTCTTTCTCGTTACCCCGTACCTACTCTGCTTGGAGACATTCTACATTGTTTTCACACTCGCACCATGAGGAAGAGAGGGAATATTTTGCGTTGCATTCCATTGCTGTCTAGGTGGTTTATTTCAAACCTACCTCGGTCAATATTGAAGATTGAACAATACTTGACGTGGTCTTAAAAGGTAATGTCGCTTTCTCATTCAGATATATATTGGTGTCCCCGATCGCTAGAGGATGTTACCATTATTGACCATTGTGGAGACTTCCATAATGTTACACTCTTGGGAATTAGGGGAGGTATCACTTATAACCATTCTCTTGCATTATGACAGTTTGGGTATGCACGAAGAGATGGTCCCCATTATGCGCTCATCCAGGGTTTGGTATTCGACTATGAAAGCGATGTCTAAGGTTATCGTCAAAGGTTTGTACGAGCTTGGGGCATGGTAAGCAAGGTTGATAGCAAGACTCTGGGGCATAAGAATTCCATCCCTCTTGATCCTTACCTCAAATGGGTACGAACTCGTGCTCAAAGTCTCATGATGCCATATCCAACCATCCTACTTGTGATTATAGAACCAATTGCTGAAGGGGACATTCCTTATACCATTCTCCATCCTAACATGCCTACTGACTTTAAGGAATTGCAGAGATCATGGATTTAACTCAAGGGGGAACGAGACACCTTTGAAGCTCAATTTTATGAAAGAGAGAAGAAAGTGTTGAAGCTCACAAGGCAACTTCACGAGGAGCGAAGCCTGAATGCCTACATTGCACCAAAGAGGATGCGTTCATGGGAGACTTGAGTCTTTTAATTTTAGGAGTTTATTTTGTTGTCTCTTTAAGACCTTTTTACTTTTTTCCATTGTAAGCCCAAGAGGCATTTGTAATTCTGGAACTTATTAATGCAATTGATGTTTTTGTATTCTCTTTGTCTAGAAAATTTAAATTCCTTAAAGTCCTTGAAAACATTACATCCGCATAACATGCATCATATCATAAGCAGGTTTTTCTGACACAAGTTTCCTCATCTTTTTATTGTTTATTTCAGTATAAGATGGATCTCGAGAAAACTGTCAAGGACTTGCAGACTCAACACCTTCAATTCCAATAGACTATTTAATTTTGAGGACAAGGATTATTCTGATGAGCAATACCCGCCCGCTGACGAAAAATATAAGCAGCTAGAAGACAGACTAAAGATTGTAGAGATCCAAGCTTTGCCTGGCTTGGACTTTGGAGACTTGGGTTTGGTACCTGGGGTAGTCATTCCCCACAAATTTAAAATCCCTATCTTCGCCAAGTACAATGGTGTCTCATGTCCAAAGCTTCATATAAGATCATATGTCCGTAAGATTCAGCCGCTCACCGCTGATAGGAAACTATGGATGCACTTTTTCCAAGAGAGTCTATTGGGAATGCAGTTGGAGTGGTTTTACCAATTGGAAGGGGATAATATGAATACTTGGGAGGATTTGGATGCTGCCTTTTACCGCCAATATCAATATAACGCTGATCTTACACCAACTCGGGTGCAACTACAAGGCATGACCATGGGTTCAAATGAAGGCTTCAATGAATACGCCCAAAAGTGGAGAGACTTGGCTGGCAGGGTGCAGTCACCTTTAACTGATAGAAGATTGGTAGACATGTTTATGGGTACATTGAATGGTCCTTTCTTCAACTTGCTGATTAGAAGTTCATCATTCGGGTTTACTGAATTGATCTTGACTGGCGAGAGGGTTGAGAGTGGAATTAAAAGCGGGAAGATACCAATGGACTCCACTTCTAATGCTGTGAAAAAACCATTTATTGGTAAAAAAGAGACTACTGCCGTGTATGGATCAAGAAGTTGTATTAAGAATGATCATCATTATTTAGTTGAGGCAACATTGATTTCCAACCCAAATCCAAGTCAACAACCACGTCAACAAAACAATCAACAAATACCGGATGCCCCGAGAAGACAATTTACTAGTATCGATATGCAATTATCCCAAGCTTTGAAACACCTATTGAAAGCTGACCTGGTGACATTACGAGACCCCCTGCTAATCCTAACACAACCTCCCCGAAATATAACCCCAATGCAAAATGTGCTTACCATTAAAATAGTCCCGAACATGATACCAATGATTGTTGGGCATTAAAGAACAAAATCCAAGACCCGATTGATAACAAGACAATTGAATTCAACCATCCGCCAACTCTCAATGTGATCACTGCACCCATGCCCAGTCATGGTAAGGGTGTCAATGCTATTGAAGATGCCGCTTTTGTTTCCTCCATCAATGATTTGACCACTCCTTTGAAGACTGTTAAAAAGAATTTGTTGGAAGTCAGGATATTCCCAGGTTGTTTTGAAGACTATTACCATTGTGCTACACAAATTAATGGTTGCACATGACTGAAGAAAGGTGTCTAACACCTGATGAATAGCCATGAAGTTCTATTTGAGAAAACTCCATCTGTGAAAAGTTTGACCCAAAGTGTATTTCAAGAGTTTGAAGACGTGTTCATCATTACCATTTCAAACACTCCTATTAGGATCACCTGCAAAGGTCTTATTAGGATTTCCACTGAACCAAGAATAATGCCACTAATTATCACCACACCGGGGCCAGTTCCCTGCTCTTCTGATAAAGCTGTGCCCTGGAACTATAGGGCGGAAGTGTATGACCATGGTATCAAACAAGAATCGTGGGCCGCTAAGAATGAGAATGTTGAAGTTACAAACATCGCTGGATCAAGTAAAGTTACTAAGATGAGAAGGATCTTCTCTCCGAAGATCTCACCTCCGACAACCACAACTACACCCATTCGTATTACTGCTGTTAAACCTGTTTCTGATATTCGAGGAAAGGAAAAAGTGACCGAGCCTGCCCGGACGGAGGCGCCCACAAAAGATATTGCAGTTGAGTACCCATCTACCCAAGAGATGGAGGAGATTTTAAAAATTATCTGAAAAAGTGACTACAAGATAGTGGAACAGCTAGGGCAGACACCCTCGAAGATTTCCATGCTGTCTTTGTTGCTATGCTCTGAGGCACATGCCCAAGCCCTGTTAAAATTCCTGAAAAATGCACATGTCCCACAAGAAATTACGGCCGACCAATTTGAAAACTGTGTAGCAAGCTTGACTGATGACAATAGTTTGGGATTTTCAGACCCAGATTTGACTCCAGTGGGGAAGAATCACAACAAAGCTCTACATGTTTCCATAGAGTGTAAAGGCACCACTTTAGCACATGTGTTAGTATACACAAGGTCCTCCCTCAATGTTTTACTAAAAGGTGCTTTGGACAGATTAGACTGTAAAGGGTTGGTACTGAAACCAAGTGATATCGTGGTAAGAGCCTTTGATGGGTCAAAAAGAATGGTCCATGGAGAGGTTGATCTCCCTATCAAGGTTAGGTCTCAAGTCTTCAACTCGAAATTCTATGTGATGGATATCCGCTCGGCTTATTCTTGCCCACTCAGACGCCCGTGGATTCATGGGGAAGGTGAGGTTACCTCCACATTACATCAAAAGCTAAAGTATTCGGTTAAAGGGAAAATTGTCACAGTCTGCGGAGAGGAGGATTTCATGATCATTCATTTGAATTCCTTCAAATATGTTGAAATAGATGGAGAATTCATTGAAACCCCCTGTCAAGCATTTGAAGTGGTCCCTCCCATGACTGTTGTTGCCAAGACCACTCCTGCCACTCCCAAAGCTGCTAAAGATACACCAAGGATGGCCTCTCTCAAAGATGCTCGTGCCGTAGTTAAAGATGGTGGTTGCACCATTTGGGGACAACTTCCTGATATCCCATACAAGTCAGACAGTTTAGGTTGAGCTTCACTTCCAAGGCTCAAAAAGAGGTTCAACGTAGTCGTGAAGGGAAACTGCCTCTCCGTATTAGCAACAATGAAGTTAATGCTCTTGGAGACTCTAACGATGACGGTGACTGGGACAATTGGATCTACCCAACTGCTGATGAAGGACTTAACAACTGGCAGACCAAGGACTCCATCTCAATCTCCTTTAACCATTAGTAATTTCCATTTCCTGTTTTTATTACTTTGAGAAATTTGTCTGTAATTTCCATTAAAACAATGACTATAAACCACGTGCCTTGCCTGGGGAACAATGGTCCATTTGTTAATGGCCTGTCATTTTCATATGCCATATGCTCATTTTAATGGAAAACATTGGACTATTTTGCATTCAAATTTTGTTCTCTTTGTCTTTCTTTCACTTTACTGTATTTTCAAATAGCCATGTGACCTTACATATACACATACACATTTGCAGATCCACATCCACTACGAATCTCGTTGACAATGATTCTTCTATTGCCATATATGACTTTGAGAATCCAGTCTATCAAGCCAAAGAAGAAGGTGAAGAAAATTGTGAGATACCTGGGGAACTCGCCAGACTCCTGATACAAGAGGAAAAGGCTATTCAACTGCACGAGGAACCAGTTGAAGTGATAAACTTGGGTACTGAGGAAGATATAAAAAAGAAGTCAAGATTGACACTAACCTGGAAGACAGTGTCAAGGGAAGATTGGTTCAAATGTTGCATGACTATGTTGAGGTGTTTGCTTGGTCATACGAAGATGTGTCGGGGCTTGATACTGATATCATAGTTCATCGTCTACCAATGAAAGAAGGTTGTTCTCCAATCAAGAAAAATGTTCATCTCATGCGGCCAGATATGTCTGAGAAGATCAAAGTTGAGGTAATGCAATAGTTCAATGCAGATTTCCTGGCAGTAACATTATATCCCCAATGGGTTTCAAATGTTGTTCCAGTTCCGAAGAAAGATGGAACAGTCCGTATGTGTATGGATTATAGGGATTTAAATAAGGAAAGCCACAAATATGACTTTCCTCTACCCCATATTGATGTCTTGGTTGAAAACACTGCTTAACACAAAGTTTTCTCCTTCATGGATGACTTTTCCGATTATAACCAAATCAAAATGGCACCTGAAGACATGGAGAAAACCACTTTTGTTACACAGTTGGGCATATTCTGCTATAAGGTCATGCCGTTTGGACTAAAGAATGCAGGTGCGAGTTATCAATGGGCTATGGTAGCTCTATTTCATGACATGATCCATCATGAGATAAAAGTTTATCTTGATGACATGATTGCAAGATCGCAAACTGAGGAAGAACACTTTGATCACTTGCACAAGCTATTTGAAAGGATGAAGAAATATAAAATGAGGTTGAATCCCAACAAATGCACCTTTGGGGTAAGGTCTGGAAAACTCCTAGGGTTTGTCGTCAGTGGAAAAGGTATTGAAGTCGGTCCTTCAAAAGTCAAAGCCATACTAGAAAGGCCAGCTCCCTGTACTGAGAAGGAGGTCAGGGGTTTCTTAGGTCGACTCAACTATATTTCCTGATATATCTCTCACTTAACTGCTACTTGTGAGCCAATCTTCAAACTATTGAAGAAAGATCAAGTAGTCAGATGGAATGAAGACTTCCAAACGACTTTTGACAAGATCAAGGAGTATCTACAAGAACATCAAATCCTAATGCCTCTAGTTGAAGGAAGACCTCTGATTATGTACTTGACCGTATTAGAGAACTCAATGGGGTGTATGATGGGCCAACATGACGATTCTGGTCAAAAATAGCATGCGATATACTACCTTAGAAAAAATTTTACCAACTGTGAAACAAGATATTCATTGCTCGAGAAAACTTGATGTGCTTTGGCATGGGCTGCTCACCGACTAAGACAATATATGTTGACTCATACTATTCTCTTGATTTCTAAGATGGATCCCATCAAGTACATCTTCGAGAAGCTAACTCTCTCCGGATGAATAGCCAGATGGAAAATGATCTTGACTGAATATAAAATCCAGTACACTATGCAAAAGCAATCAAAGGAAGTGTACTGGAGGATCATTTGGACCATTAAGCTGTTGATGACTACCAATCCATAAACTTTGAATTCCCGGATGAGAATATCATGCTGATAACCGATTGTGAAAAGCCTAGATTGTATGAAGGACCTGAAAAAGGATCCCGATGGACTATGTTTTTGATGGAGCTTCCAATATATTGGGTAACCGAATTGGTGATGTGATCATTTCTCCTGAAGGTTGCCATACACCTTTCACTGCCAGACTTTGCTTCGACTGTACCAACAACATGGCTGAGTATGAAGCATGCATCTTGGGTCTTAAGGCTGCCATTAACCTAAGAATCGAATTCTTAAGCATATACGGAGATTCGGCCCTGGTAATCAGTCAAGTTAAGGGAGAGTGGGACACCAAACATCCTAATTTGATCCCTTACAAAGAGCTTGTGCTAACCCTGATCCCATACTTTGAAGAGGTCACCTTTGAACATATCTCAAGGAAAGAAAATCAATTGGCAGATGCTTTAGCAACTATATCATCTATGTTCAAGGTAAATTGGGACAACGAAGCTCCCAAAATTACTATCGAAAGATTTGACAAATCGACACACTGTTGTGAGATTGACACTGATGATGAGAGGCCTTGGTACCATAAAGTGAAAAGGTACCTTGAAGCACAAGAATATCCCGAGGGAGCTTCAACCAACAACAAGAAATTCCTACGGAGATTCTCAGCCAAGTTCTTCCTAAGCAATGGGATTTTGTACAAACACAACCATGATTCAACTCTGCTGCATTGTATGGACAAGAAAGAAGCAGAGAAAATCATAAAAGACACGCATGAAGGCATCTTTGGTACTCATTATAGTGGACATACTATGGCCAAGAAGATTCTGAGAGCTGGTTACTACTGGTCTACCATGGAAACCGATTGTCATCACCACTCGAGGACTTGCCATAAATGCCAAATTTATGCTGACAAGGTTTATGTGCCTCTAATACCTTTAAATGTTAGGACTGCTCTGTGGCCGTTTGCAATATGGGGAATTGACATGATTGGGGAAATCAATCCCATTGCATCTAATGGACATCGTTTCATCATCGTCTCCATTGATTACTTCACCAAATGGGTCGAAGCAACTTCATTTGCCTCAGTCACCAAGAATATTATAGCCCGGTTTGTTAAGCATAACCTCATCTATCGGTATGACATCCCTGAAAGGATTATCACTGACAACAGTACCAACCTCAATAATGCCATGATCACTGAGCTCTGCATGCAGTTCAATATTAAGCATCACAATTATTCTCTGTACAGACCTAAGATGAATGGTGCAGTGGAAGCTGCCAATAAGAACATAAAAAAGATTGTGAAAAAGATGGTGGTGACCTATAAAGATCAGCATGAGATTATACCATTTTCTCTTCATGGCTTTCGTACCTTGGCGCGAACATCAACTGGGGCAACCCCATTCTCCTTAGTCTATAGCATGGAGGCCGTCCTACATGTCGAAGTTCAGATTCCTTCCTTAAGGATTATGAAAAAGCGGATTTAGGCGAGGACGAATGGATTTAGACTAGGTTTGATCAGTTTAATTTGATTGATGAAAAGAGGCTGGCTGCTTTCTGTCATGGTCAAATGTATCAAAGTCGTGTGATCAAGTCATTCAACAAGAAGATCAAGCCTCGAGCATATCATACTGGTTACTTAGAAATAAAGCGCATCATTTTTCCACAAGGCGATCCTAGGGGCAAATGGACTCCCACATACAAAGGGCCATTTGTGGTCAAGAAAGTATTCTCTGGTGGTGCCATGATGTTAACTACTATGGACGTCGAATATTTCCTTCACCATGTAAACACAGACATAGTTAAAAAATACTACGCATAAGAACGACCCGCTAGGTTGACAAACCTAGGCAAAAATAAGGGCATCCCGATGAACCAAAAGGTTTCGGGCAAAAGTTAGGGATATATACAAAAGATTGTACACCCGACAAGTCGAAAACCTGAGAGAGCGGCTTGGGAAAAAAAGGGTATCCTGGTGGATTGAAAATCTGAAAGGGCGGTCTAGGTAAAACTTAAGGATCAAAGTGTACGACTATGTCCCGTTGGATCACTACAACCAGCTTTATTACCAAGGTTAAAAGTTTAAATGGTACAAGATCAGTTCAATCAACTTCTTCTGACAGTAAAGGATGAGATGTTCGAAGACATAGGGGCAATATTAGAGTTAGAACCCGATGAGATCACTTCCACATGACTATATATATTTACTTTCACTTTGTATTCTTTTCATTTCACGATAACTTCCTCTTACTAGGATTTCCGTCTCTTTATACAAAAATGCCTGTTTATAGGCAAATTATCGATACAAATATATTTTGAAGTGTAAACTTTTTATTTTTCTGTTTTGATTGCAAAAACGTCCAATGACTAAAATTGAATGAACATATGCATATGAACATGATTAACTATCAACAAATGTACGCATAAGAACCAGAATAAGTGTTTACTCAAGGAGCCAGGAGAACACTCATGCTATCCATAAATCCCCACACAGTAAATTCATATAACTCCCTTTCAAAGTTCCTATCAGTATATCTCCTAGAAATTCTCTTCCCTATTCGAGTTTGGATTTCCAAATATGGGAAAGAAACCTTGCAAATGTTCTTCCACAAAAGAATTCATTTCCCCAATAAAGGTCTCCAGAATACATGATTTATTTCCCCAAATGGATTTCAACTTCCTCAGCCTGAGTCTATTCCTTAGACTACACTAAATCACTGACAAAACTCCTCTTCCCTAATAGAGTTGTCACTATCCCCAGAAAGTTGTTGCAAAGCCTGGATTTTGACCAGTTACCAGTCAACTATCCTCCCCAGACAAATAGGAAGTTTAAACATCTCTTTTATCCCTAGTCAGGGCATATAAGAACTAAATTCCCCAGTAGAGCAACAGACTACTAATGTGCCTAAACTTTACTTCCCAAATAGAAATTAGTACATCCCCGATGGAGTTTCTTCAAACAAATCAATGGGAATCCCCAACGGAAGCCTTTTAGACAAAATTGAAGATACACTTATTTTTCATCCCCAACAACAGTCGAGGAGTCATTGTTCCTAGAAAAATATTTCACCTTCATATATCATAGCATATGCATACAAAACGCATATAGCACAATCTCATTTATTTTTAGAACATCATTAAGCAATGCATTTCATGCATCACGACATTGCATACAACTAACTCTTTATCTTTTCAGGTAAAAGTTCTTAACCAAACAAGTATCATCAACATTTCTCAAATAGGTCAGAGATTAATTCCCGAAATAAGATGGGGTAACTATCTCTACGACCAACAAAAACCAGGTTCCTGATTTAATTCCTGAAACAAGCAAGGGCAACTATCTGTGAAGAACAAGCTGATTGTAGATCAATTCCGGAAACAAGATGAGGCGACTATATAAATGAACAAATTGAAGATTAACTCCCAAAATAGGACGAGGAAACTATCTTTCTTTCTCTTTGGTCAGATAAATATCAATTCCCGAAATAGGATGGGGCACCTATCTTTATCACCAAGTGGTATGAACTCCCGAAACAGGACGGGTTTATATAAAAACTGATTGTAAATCAATTCCTGAGACAGGACAGGTTGTAGATAATGTTTCAATATTTCCAAAATGTCCAAGAACTTGAAGAGATCATGCTTGAGCTAAGAGAATTGAAGGCAAGAAGTTGGGCATCCATTCTTGAATTACAAGTCATTTTGATGATGAACCCTTGGCCAAATCTCATAGCCGTGTTGTATAATCTCACTTTGTAGGCTTTTAACGTGTGTTTCACTCCATAATTAATTGATTACATAACTGTTAGAGCTTTAATCCAAGAATTTGAGCCATTGTCCAAGAGATTCATCCATTTTTGGCACAAAGTAACATTGCCATTCTAGTAAAGTTGCTTTAATCACAAAGTTAACTTGTCTTGAGCTTTACACTTGTTCTTTCAGCACAAACTTCCTCTATGAAATTAGATAAGTATGTTTAAAGTACCTAACCACTTTAGATAACCTTGTACCTTGCCTTGGAACAATGCTTGTCAAGCTTGCTTCAAAGACAAGTAAAATGGCCATAACATGTGAATTCTTGATTCTGATCCCTCCAAGCCTTCAAACCTCTTGCCTATAAATTGAGACATTATTTCCAAGCTAAGACACGATTTTGCAAGACTAAAAACTCCCTCAAACACTCTCAAACCAGAATTTCATTCAAACTTCCATAACTTGTCATTTTCTGCCCAAAAACTTCCATCTCATAATCCACTCGTGCGTTTCTTCTCTAAATTAATCCTAAAGCTTCCTTACATCAAATATAACTCATACCCATCCCTGTTTTGGAACTGTAACACCTCCTTCATTATCCTCCATAACCAAAATCAGTCACCTGCACATTGACTTCTCTAGCACGATTCAACCACTCTCAACTTAAAGTAATTATTGAAATAGCTTCCTGGAGGTTCAGTGAAGCTAACTAGATCATTACAACACCTTGAAGTGTGCTCAAACTCAAAACACGATCTCCTTCAGTAAGGTGAGTTTTCTGAATTTCTAACTCTTCATACAAGCATCATTTGGATTTGATTTTAAGAGATAAAATATAGACATCATAGCCCTGAAACTAACCATGCATTTAGATTTCATTTATGTCGCCCGAGCATAGAGAATTTTGAAGTTGAACTTACAGAAAAAATTAGGTTTGATTTGGTACCAACAGAAATTCTCATTCGTCTTTGATTTATAGTTTATGAAATTTACATGGTTGGATTCATGGTGAAAAATGCAATAACTTTCATGTTTACATTTCCAGATTTGGTTGAGAGATGAGGAAGTTACAAATTTGAACAATGGTGTTGTGAATCCTGATACGCGCGCAAGGTTGAAGATGAAGTTCAAAATATTAGGTCTGGTTTTATCTTAAATTTATTACAACATGTTTTATACACGGATGAAACAACCACCTGTTTAACAATGATTTTTTACAAACAACTGCTAGTCTTCCAAACTCTACATTTTGGTAACTTAAAGGATCGACTAGATTGATCCCAGGACATGTGTCTTAGTGTTTTTACAATTTGACTCAAAGTTTGGCATTATATGAACGATAACAAGATCTTTCTATGTGATTATGGTTATCTTTAGATATTGAAATTTGACTATAAATCCTAAATGTGACTTAAAGGAAATAATCTGGATACTTGCAAGAATGTAAAGACAATGGTTATAAGGAAAATTTAACCAGATTCGTTAAAGACTTGACTGGAAATGGAAAAGAATAAGAAAGTGATTAAAGTAACTTTGTGTTGAAAAAATGACTTTAAATAAAATGATGGTGTTCTTACACATACATTATCAACAAACTCTTTTCTCTTGCTCTGGTACTTTGAGTATATAAGTGATTTGTATACAATGCGAACACCCTTTTATCCTAACATCTAAGACTCGTATTTATAATGATTCGACCCTAACGGACTTTCTATGAGAACACGCCACATTCGACATTTTCAAATGCATACATTATGGTGCTTCCGCGTATCCTTCTGCCAAAAACACATCAGTTTAAATTTCAAACTCTTCCCGCTCGAAGCTTTGAAGTCATCTAATGTGACTGTCGAAGCGGTCTTTATTCTTTTGACTTTGATTGGTCTTTCGACATATCGAACTATAAAAATAAATTTTACAAAATAACCTTATAAAGTCAAGTTTCACACCATCTTTTGAAACATTATTTTCACAAATCAATTTTCATCAAATGTCAAAATCTTCAGCTAACAAATTGCCCCCAATAAATGTCTATTTCGAATTAGTGTAGAAATGGACATTTCTTGTAATCACCAGATTTCGACTAGCAACCTTTCATTTTCCTTTAATTCCTGACGCCACAGTTAATCATGACTACTTTTCCAAAACGTCTCATAAAGACGTGCATGCAGTAGTTTCAACATCATTATGTATCAACTTCTAAGAAAATGAGTAATGATCTTTCATCTTTCTTCACAATATGTTTACACGTGCCCCACTAACTTCTTGAGGTGTAACCTCCAACTCTTCCACTGACCATTATAAAAGGTCATTTCTTTTATTTTTTCTCTTTCTTCTTCTGCAAACCCATAAATTTTCACACTTCCTTCCTGATTTACGCTCCCATTTCTCTTGAAAAACTTCATTAATTATTTAAATCTGCAACAATGTCTTCTACCAAACAAGATTCCAAGCATGATGAAAAGTCTGGAGTGATAAAAGGTTCATCTTCTCAGAGTGTTGTACCAACTAGTAAAATTGTTACTTCTGGGAATCAAGAGTTTATCACGCCTCCAAAACTTACTCGGGAACAAAAAGCCATTTATGCTTCTCCGGTATTAATCCCTTCTTTGTTTTCTGATAAAACCCTAGTTTTTTAGGCCCTTTGATTGCTACAGGAAACTTAGAAAAATATGTAGAGTTTTTCCCACTTATCATGCTACCAAACCCTTGGAAAACAAAACTGTATCTTCCAAGGAAAACATTGAAGATTCTACTAAAAAGCCCAAAAAATATTCCAAGAAAACCTCTGAGGATACTTCTTCAAACCCTAAGGCAAAGAGAGAAGCTTTCCAACTAGATTACATAACTGAGAGCTTTATAAATTTTCGATCACGCCCAACCTTAGACAAATCCTATTTAGCTTGGCTTACTAAGGTTGAAAAGAAAAAAGCTCAGGTCTGGAAAGAATTGGGAATTTTTAACTTGATTCAAATGTCAAAATTAGGTTTCAGCTATTGCCAACCCTTTTTGCTAACGTCCTTGTATTTTTGGGATAATACTTATAACACTTTTCATCTCCCTCGTGGGATGATAACCCCAACTTTCTTTGATATTGCTGCTATTACTGGACTTCCTCCTACTGGAGAGACTTTTGACCCTTTTTTGGAATCTGAAAACACCATCGACTTTAATGTCAAAAATGTTTCCTTTAGCACTTATATAGACCTGTATCATGCTAATGGTGAAGATGTTTCTGACATCGAACACATAGATTTTCTAGCTTTATGGCTATCCAAATTCATCTTCTGATGTAAATCCTTGCAAGTAGCCAAGATATTTTTAACCTTAGCAAACTAGTTATATTTTGGTCGAAAGGTGTGTTTGAGTGAGTTACTTCTGGCTAGCCTGTATGAAAGTTTAGGGGCTGCTACTACCAAACACAAAGAATATGAAGCAGGCACCGACCTACTTTTATCTGGCCCATACTGGCTTCTTCAATTGTGGCTAAATGCCACTTTCGAACCTTCTCTTCGAGCTGCTGGAAATATTGATGAAAAGGACCCTGAAATAGCATGTCGAAGCATTGAAGGAACTAGAATTTTACAAATAACTCCTAGTGATGATGATGAAACCCTTCAAGCTTATCTCACCAAATACATGCTGATGTTCTCAAAACGCCATAATTTCACCCCCACCACGACTCCTTTCGCCAATCGAACTTATGGTCCTTCCTAGTTTACTTTGTCAATTGAAGACATTGTGAAGGATGTAAACACTGATATTGAAAACATATGTGTTGTACCCCAATTTTTGCCCCTAAGATTCCTTCATCATACCATATTATTTTAATCACAACAAGATCACATTAGGGCTTTTGGTTCTTCTCCCTATCTTTAGCCTTGCTCTTTTGAGGAGTTACCAAGAACCTTGACTTGTTTTCTTTTGTGATCATGAATATTTTGCTTTGATTTTCTCTCTAATTAATAAAATGCAATGTTGGTTTATCTTACTTGTTATTAATGTAGGTAAAGACAATGAGGTTTAGCAAGTTGCTTCATGGGTTCATGAGTTTATTTCCATGCCCTAGTCAATAGCTTGAGAAATTCAAACTTCACTATTGGAGTGATTTTGGAAGAAATGGCGTGATAAGGCTTATTTTGGTTCAACATATCTCAAAGTTATCAAAATTGATTCAAAAGTACAAGGGGTTGAGGGAAGAAGTTGTCATGATTGGACAAGGTCTTGTTCCTATTGGTCACAAGAGAATATTTCTCTCAAAATTCAAGATATGGAAGTGGTTTTTGTGGTTATGGGTCCTCATCATCATCCTAAACAACTTCTATTCACAAAGGAATAATATTGGCACAAGAAGTTTGTTCAAACTTGTCAAAGTTTCTCAAAGCATTCCCTTGATCTAGGGGCTAGGGCTTTGAACTTCAAAGGAGCATATCTTGTTAATATTTTGGTATTTTTGAGTGATTATAAGGAAATACTTCTCTTCAAAGAGTTATAAACAAATCACTTCAAAAGTTCCAAGTATTTTTCATGTGGAAGGAACTTGGTGAAGAAGAAAGATTACAAGTCATCCAGATGAATCCCCAATTTTCCATATGTAACTTCAAATAGTCATAAGTTGGCCAATTTTTATCACCTTGAGCCCATTCTTTTTCCATGATTATCTTAAGTATGTGTACTTCATGGCTTCTTTTATGTGTAAAGTAAGAAAATGGATGGAAGTTGCCTTAAGAATGCAAAAGATTATAGGTCATTTCATGATTTTTGGCCAACTTTAACAAGTCATAACTTTCTCAATTTTTGGAGATTTTGAGTGGTTTAAATTGCAAAATTTCATTCAAGAGGTCTACTTCATTCCATATTTTTTGGTCAATAGCAAATTCTAAGTGGAAGGCCATGTTTGGATACAAAAGATTATAGGTCATTTTTAAAGAAGAATTTGAAATATTTCTAAGTATGGAAAGTCAACTCTTTTTCTTCAACTTTGACTCCATGTAACTTTCAAATCAAGCATCCATTTGATTCCATTATTTTTCCATTTCAAAGCTTGTGACCTCATCTTTCTAAAGCATCAAGAATTATACCCTAAGACCTCTTGAGTTGGAAATGCCATGGATTTGAATTTGGTAGTTTGAAATTGAATTTTTCACAAAGTCAGAATTTGGAAATCTTTGTTTTGGCTTCTAATCACAAGTTTTCCACGCGTTTTTGTTTCTAATCATGTTTAGAAACTTGCCAGAAGTGATTAGCATCATGAAACGCACGATTTGGCTGAGTTTTGATGAAGTTTGAGTCACACTTTCTTCATGATGCAGACCCACACGAATTCCCTCAAAAACACATCATTTACTATTCCTTTTGATCCCATTTGCTTTCCTATAAATAGAGGGTCATCCCCCATTCAATTTCCCAAGCTTAGACAACCAGAATCACCCTGCCAAACTTGTTTCACAACCCAGAATTCAGCAACTTCGAAATCCATTTTCAAGCATTTTTCAATCCATTTTTCCCTTCAATTCACCTTCCTTGATCTTCCCTGAAGCTAACCATATAATTACATTCAAGAATCGTGCCCTATACTGTTCCATAGAAGTCTAGTTTCAGAGCTCTGCAACTCAACTTTAATAGGTAGATTCCTTCATCAATTCTTCAAAACTTTGATATCATTATGTTACTCTCATTGCCCTGGTTCTAGTCGCAACACTTACATTTCGCTGGAAACACGTTTTGACCATGAATTTTCAAATCCCTTTTCAAAACTTTCCTTCCAAATTGCTTGAGCTACAGTTTAAATAAATTTGGCGCGAGGGTGTGGTTGTTTTCGTCTTGAAGAGACGAAGCGATTGTCATAGGTCTGAGCTTCTGATTTTACATTTTGAGAGACCTGTAAATCACGTTGGCTGGAGGTTGAAGATTACCTATGTGTCATCTTCCAACCAATGATGGCGTGCCATTTGTTATTTTAAAAAATCTGATTTATTATTGATTCTGTACATTATTTACTAATGACCATGATATGCACAGCATGCCAGATCCTTTGGATTTGATTACTAATGCGTTTTGACTCTCATCCAATGGTCCATATATTTTACTTTTATTTTCTTTTTCTGATTTTCATATGTTAATTGTTTTAAATTTCAAAAAATCATAGAAAATTCATTTTTAGTCCAAAAAATCTGAAAAAATTATGAAAAATATTTTTGATTATTCTCTTTCTGATTTTTATTTTTTCACAATTTAATTTTGTGTTTTGGTATTTTTTATAAATTTTACATTTATTTTATTTGTTTAAAATGTTTAAAAATACTTTTATACATTTTTAAATTCTAAAAAAATTATGGAATGATCCAATGATATTGTGACAAATATTGATGACCTTATTTTATTTTTGTTTATGACTTTACTATTTTCTAATATTTTTGTTTATTTTACACATTTATTTTAATTTTTAAAAATAGTTTCTGACTTTTAAAAATTACCAAATTTTTTATAAAAACATTTGGATCCATTTCTGATTTTTCTATGGCCTTATTTTCCATTTCTTGATTAATTTGAACATAATTGATATTTTCCTTATCATTTTCAATTTTTTAAAAACTTTTTTAAACCTTTTAATGTATGTATTAAATATATTATTATTTTGTGATTATTTTCTGGCTGTCTTGGGTTGATTTTTTTATCATGACTTTATTAACATCATTGGATCCATGGTGTTGAGTTTGACTCCACAAAAATGGAGAAATGATTTTAATAATAGTTTGATTAAATTTTCAATTCAAAAAGTGGTTTATTCATCTTTTGCCCTAATCCTCTTCATCTCATCCCCTTCTCATTGCACTAAATGTTGTTGGAGCATGATCTCTATGTCATGTCTCAAAACAAATGGTGCATAGATTGTTATTGACCGACCTCAAAATAGGTGCGACTTCTATATAAGTCCACTTATGATTGCTTAACATAGCGCTAAATTTTGTCCCGATTCAAATAAATGATCATCTGTGGCCCAAACTTATGATTGCAAGCCCAAGTATGTTAATTTGATCTCTTTGATCCAATAACCTTGAGATTCATTGTGTGGAGGCTTTGGTTCTACCAATCCTCTAATGGATCTACAACACCTTTGGTTAACGTAAATCACTTAAACATCGTTGATCATTAAATGGTACTTATGAGAATTCCAAAATGGATGATATACTTGACAAAAAGCAAATGCAACTTGTTGTGTGGAGGCTTTGGTTCTACCAATCCTCTAATGAGTTCCAAATGCAAGTTTCAAGATGGTCATCGAACTAACCACTAATTATTGACTTGTTTATCTTATGTTTTTATTCTTTTATGCTTTATGTACTATTTTTTTTAGCATTTTCATTTCATGTCATTTTCATCTTTGCTCATTTGAGCATTTATTTTCTTGTCATTCTTACTTTGCTCACTTGAGCTTTTCTTTTCTTTTCTTAAGATACTTAATAATCAACATAAACCCTAAAAAACTCTTAATGGTACTTGGACTATTTGGTTACTATCCTTAGCATTATGGAGCATGGAACTTTTTCTTGGACTTAGGATTAGAAACCTTGGCCTATCTTGGAGACCTTGTGATCCTATATGATTATTTTCTCTGGAGCTCTTGAGGTTTAACTCAAGACATTGGGTTGCTTGTTTGTTTTTGTGTGCAGGTTTTTGTGATTATATTCTTTGTTTGTAATATGGAATTCATCCGTATACAGCCGTTACTCTGCCCAATTTTTGTGAAGACTTAATACCTTTGAAGAGGTCTAGTATCTTTTCCTGCTTGGTTTCAATCCAAAGAATTGGAATTCTATCTTAGCTCATAATGTCAAGTTGTGGCTTCTTGTTGGTTAGATGGTTCTTATCCTTAGCTTTTACCTTATGCTTTAGGATAGTCTCTTCTTCTCCTCCCATCTTCTTTAATTTCAAAATCTTCTCCCTCCTTTTGTGAACTCTTCTTGTTTTGAAACTTAAGCTACTTTCATAATAAACTTGGACTTAGGTCCATGCATTTTCAAGACATTTTCATCAATAAACTCCAATCAATTTAATAATACCTTGACATTTTTTTTGAGAAGACTAAAAGCCAATCAATCTCATTTCAAACCATTTTGCCACTTTGGCTTTTATTTTAAAACTTTTCTTAAAAGATTAAACTCTTGTCAATCTTTGTAGTGATGTAAACAACTATACTTCTACAATATTTAGTGAAGAGAGATATTTTCCACTTGGGTGTTGAGTGAGGCATTGCTTATTTTAAGATCCAAGCCATATCCTCCACTTTGAGATGATGCAAATTCTCCTTTCTCATGATTGTGGGTAGTAAGTATGTTTTCCACACGGACAATGACGATGATGTTTTATCTCATAAAAAACCAACACACTTGTGTTTCAAATTTTTAAAAGAGGAACTATGTGTACCCTGATCCCATATTGCATGAAAGGTGGTACGTAGGCACTAAAGGTTCGCAACAACGACGACTGCAAAAATCATAAAAAATACTTCTCTTCTCACCTCCACCAACCATCTTATATACAACACGTTTTTTATAACCAAAATATACAGATTTTTCAAAGAGGTTCATGCGGAGTACCGTAGATGCTTAGGGTGCTAATACCTTCCCTTTGCATAACCAACCCTCTTACCTTGAATCTTTCCTCCTTTTTTGGGTTATTCGCTCTTTTCCCATTCCTTTGGAAACAATAAAGCGCGGTGGCGATTTTTATTTTTGATTTGTATAAAGTCTAGTCAATCCAATGGTTTAGTCTTGAACATTTCTACCGATACAATATGGCAAACATTTATTCTTCCTAGACTCCTAGTCTCTAGGATCTTGGAAGTGAAAAGTCATTTTTGCTTGTTGGCTTATCAAACCAATTTTGTCTCTCGACAGTTTGGATTGTGCCAACTCATCCCTGAGCCTCTCTTCAGTCGAAAACGTGAGATCTGCATTGCAGGTGTGGATTACTCTGTTCTAGAAATCAAGAAACACCAGGAATACCATATCAACTTTGCTAAATTTGGTCTTACTCCTTATCAACCTGTATTCTATATGACCAAAGGCTTCTACACCTGGTGGACTAACTTCTATTTGAACAACATGTTTGATACTACTCAAATAAGTGAACGTTTAACTAAAGCTTTTTTCGTTTGTGCAGGAAAATGTCCCAAAAGGTAAACTAACGCATACCCAGGAAATCCAGGTTTTCTAGAAATTCTTTGAAATGTCCATGATCTAACTAATCTTAGTCGAACCATCTTCCAAGAAGCAACAACTTTAAAATAAAAATTTACAAAGAAACTTCCACGTTTAAAGATTCCTTCTTCTGTAAAACCTGAACATAGGTATGATTTGGATTTTGAACTGCAACCACCAAAATTTCCAAAATTGCCTAGTGCTGATTTTGGCTTGGCGTTCTTTCCACCCTATCCAGATTGGTTTAATTGTGGCAATATTTAATATGGGTTAAAAAATGACTCCTAAAAACCTGCTATGAAGGTGGTTTCGACTAAGTGCACTCTGGAGATTTTCAAAGGTTTCCTTCACTATGATTTATCAACAGTCACTACTGTGTCTCTGACACGTGAAGGTGTGGAACCAAAGGATTCCTTGGTCCTTTTAATTGTCTTTTTAGGAAATTTCTCAATTTTTAGCATTTGACTAACTTTGATAGTGTTTTTTAGCTGTTGAAAGGAAAACTGCAAAGAAATAAAAACCTGCAGTAAAGGCGGATTCGACTATTGCCTCAAAGCCAACGACTTCTTCCAGTCAAGGAGGTCCTTTTACAAAGGATGCTACCCCAGAGAAAGTGGCGAAGAAGAGAAAAATTCTTAATGAAAAAGCAATAGTCAACCCTGAAGATGATGATGAAGATGTCCTCTTCACTCCCTTTAAATCCAAGAAGAAACAAAAGAAAGCCAAAACGTTGAAATATTCCCCATACCAAGCTACCAATCAGAAAGATGTTAAAGTAAAGTTCCTTCCTCCTCCTCACCATGAGGTTAAACCTTCACCCTCTAGGGTTGTAATTTTGGAGCATATTGGCAGCAATGCTTCTAATCGTGATGATCAAAAGGTACATCTTTATTTCAGTCTCTTCACTTATTTCTCAAATATATTCTGACCTAACTGCTACTTTTTTGTCTGCAGGATAAATCAACCACTCCTTTGAATACAGAGACTCCTTCGCCTCCTCCCACATCCAGTGGTGTTATCCAAAACAAGGGGTCTTCGAATGGAGTCCGTCAACTTGAAGCAGGCGATGTCCAAGTCGAACAAGAGACTTCTTCTCCTGGCGAAGATGTATTTCCAGAATCTGGTAAGCAAGCAATGGAGGAAGACGAAGATTCTGAAAGTATTCCCAGCAATTCTCCTCCAAAAAGGGCTCAATTTCCTACAGATTATATTGAGGATGAAGAGCAATACTCAGATGGGATTGAAACATGCTTTCATGATGATGAGGGAATGGATGAAGTCGAACAACAATCTAAAGATACTCATCCAACACAGGCTCGATCGGTTCCAAATCCTAATCCAACTCTGCCACTCACTGAGGAGGAAAAGATAACACTAAATAAGAGTGATCCCCTTAAGTACGTGAAATTGATGATGGCTCTAAGGGGGTATTCTTCAGACAAAAATGATTATGGGGCTTTGACCCAATCTGGTGCTAGCACTAATGAAGCTTCTTATGGCGAACTCCTTCAGCAGGTGAAGAAAGTTGTATTTAAAACTAACTTGTTCGAGGTGCTGAAGACAGATTCTACTGCTCGTTTTGGAATGAAAAAACTGATCAATCAAATCAACATTACTGCTTGTCCTGCTAACGTAGGTGAGGTATTGATAGATATCCAAAATCAATTGACCAAATCAGCACTGAGTATAATAGGGAAGTTGATGTAACTTCGAAGCTTCAGGAAAAAGAACAAGAGCAAACTGTTGAATTTGACAAAGCTCTCAGCACCTCTAAAGCATATGAGGATTTGTTGGCTTCTAGGAAGGCAGCCCAAGCGGAGTTTGAAACTTACACAACTTCAACCACACTCTGGGAGTCTCATATTGTGGAATTGTATAAGAAGATTGCTAATGCCAAAGTAAAACAAGCTTCGATCAAAGGATTGGACACCACCGAGGCTGATACTTTGGCTGCACAAAGCGTTGAACATGTCGAAAGAGCTTCAACCATGAATGAAGACATTGCATGCCTCAAAGGCATACATGCTGCTGTCCAATACAAGCTTGTCCTGGCAAAGATCAAGTATGAGAGGATGAAGAAAAATATCCCGTTTTGATTTATATAATAAACCATTAATTGTATTTTCTTTACATTGTAAGCATTCTAGACAAATACATTTTGGCACTTCCAAAATTAATTCGATCACCATTTTGGCTAAGTATATTTTTGCTGCTTACTCTCTTATCATAATTTTTATTTCCTTCAAAAATGGTTTATACTTCTTTAAGTATTTCCCATTTACTCTTAGGATTCTTCAATCCTCAGCTAACTCCTCTACTTCGTAATCGTTGTTTGAGAATTCCATTAGGATTCAGAAAGGTCCTTCCCAATGTGGGGACCATTTTCCTAGCGCTTTATTCTTTCGATCCACATGTAATATGACTTTCCATACTAAGTAATTTATGATAAAAGCCTTTCCTTTGACTCTCTTATTATATGCTCTTGCCACTCTTTCCTTTTGTCTTCTTAATTTTTCTAAAGCATGCAACCTTTTTTCATCTAAATCTACTAATTCATTCACCATCATTTCCCAATAAAGGCCAGAAGGAATTTCCGCTTGCCTTTGAATTCCAACTGATTGTAAGTAGATTTCGACTGGTAGTACTGCATCAAATCCAAACGTGAGTTGGAAAGGTGTGGCATTAGTTGCTTCTTTAGGGGACGTTCGACAAGCCCATAATGCTTGGTCTAGAGTTTTGTACCAATTTTTTGGATTCTTCTCTACATGCTTCTTTACCAACCCAATTATCATCTTGTTGGTTGCTTCAACTTAGCCATTCGCTTGAGCATAGTAAGGTGTGGATGTCAATAGTTTGAAACTTGTTTCCTTGGAGAGCTCCTGCATCTTTCGACCAGTGAAGACTGATCCTTGGTCTGTTGTGATACTCTCTGGGATGCCAAATCTATAGACTATTTGCTTCCGAATGAATTCGATAACAGTCTCCTGATCTATATTTACCAAAGGTATGGCCTCAACCCATTTTTTAAAGCAATTTATACTTACTAAAATGTACCTGCGGTTTTTAGATGAAGCAAGTCGAATTTCTCCAATTAGATCGAGTGCCCAACCTCTAAAAGGCCAAGGTTTAATAATTTCATGAAGTTCACTTGCTGGAGCATGTTGGATACCAGCATGCTTTTGGCATTCTTGACATCCCTTAGCAAATTCTATACAATATTTAAGCATAGAAGGCCAATACATTTCATATCGAAATAATAACCACTTCATTTTATGACCTGCTTGATGGGCTCCACATGCTCCACTGTGAACACTAGATAATGCCAAATATGTCTCACTTTCTCCTAAGCATTTTTGCAAAACTCCTTCAGAGATTTTCTTGAACAATTCATTCCCCATTAAGATATAAGACAAAGCTCCATACTTAGTCTTTCTTTCTGTATCTATCGAAGGATCTCTGAGATAATTAACAATTTAACTTCTCCAATTTGTATCTATTAGAGTGTTAGTGACCAATACTTCAATTGTGTCTTCGTTAGCATAACGTAACAGGGTACTTTCCAAATCTGTTGGAGCCAATTTTGTATCCATTGCCTTTCCCCTAACTTTGACCAATTCTTCTAGTTTTTCTCTAGTCACCTTATACCCTGATGCTATTTGTGCTAAGTCATTTGCCTCTTGATTTTTTACTCTAGGGACATGCTTTATATTTGCATATTCGAATTTTTAAGTAGTTTGTTTACAACAACGAAATACATAATCAAATTTTCTTTTATGCACTTGTACTCCTTCATCAATTGCTTTATTACTAGCTCAGAGTCTCCTTTGATTTTGAATCTTGTTGCCCCCAATTCCAACAAGGCTTCAAGTCCTGCAATCAAGGCCTCATACTCTGCCTCATTGTTTGAACAAGGGGGGCCTTAGATTCTATACTTGAGTTTTGTTGGAATTCCATCAGGAGAAATTATCAGAATCCCAACTCCATTTCCCTATTGGTGGGTAGAACCATGGAAGAACAATCTCCAAGGTTTTAACTCAACATAATGTTGGGGGTTTTTTGACCACTGCGTGGTCTACAATAAAGTATGAGACTACTTGCCCCTTCATTGCTTTTAAAGGCATGAAGGCTAAAGAAAACTCAGTAAGGGCTAAGGCCCATTTGCCAATTCGACTGTGTAATATTGGCTTTGACAACTGTGATACGGTGGGAGAACTGACTTGAGGTTTTGCGTTTGTGTTTGCAAATGTTGCGGTTTAGCAAGAGTCGCCACCGACTTTTCTTTTATCCAATAAGGAAAGGTGAAAAAGCACAGGAAAGACCTTTAGGGATGTTTTCTTGAGTTCGGGGGGTAGATTATGAAAAGGGAAGGTGTTAGCACCCTTTTCATCCATGGTTTTCCATGGGCTCTTAGTTACTTGCTAGATCACTTGCTTTTGTTTTGAAATGTGCTTGTGGTGTGGTTTTTGAAAGTATTTTGAAAATGTAACTTTGTAATGATTCTCGTGTCTATAAGAATGTATATAAAGTGTTTCTTTCGAAAATGTTTCCAAATGAAAGTGTGGGTGTATACAATGTTTTTATCATGAGCAAGCGAGTAACTAGGAGCGAACCTACCTACTCAAAATGTCTTAGATGTGCTTTTCCTCCTCCTTTAGATGTTGCTATCTTACCATTGTTTTGGTAAGAAGCTCCATCGTTGGATGTGAAGGGATGAGTGTTGGGTCATTGTATGACCATAATAGCAATGTTGTGAGATGACTTAGCACTTTACTTTAGGGACTAAGATCATTTTGAAAGACAACTTTGATAGCGTCATTAAGGGACTATGATCTTGTGTTTTTTGATTCGTTTGTGATAAGACATCCCACAAGCATAACATGGCCATTTTTGTAAGGCAACAAGTGAGATTACCCTAAGGGTGCATGTGTGCAAAGAGTGTTTGATTTGCATGCATTTAGTCTTGATTAGGGTTGTCTATTTTGTTGTTTTTATCTTGCCATACACGCCTAATTACTAGCATTTAAATTTGAAAGCGATAAATTGCAGAAATGTAAAGTCCTACGCTATTATAATATTTAGGGGATGGGGGTACAAATTTATGAATGGGGTTGTAAGTAAAAATAAGTCCTAAATTACTATTGCAACCATATTGAATATGTACAATATAAGAAAGAAATGGACTTGTTTAGAAAATGTTTTTGTCTTAAGGAAATAATTTAAAGGGAAAATGTTTTTATGTCTTTTTATGTTAGTATAAACAAAAAGATGAAAAGGAAAAATAAATGCAAAGTAGAAACAACATGTTGCTGCAAACAAAGAAACAAGGATTAGAAGTTCTAAAGTCAGGCGCGTGACTCAGCAGGAAATGTCAGTGGGATCAGAAGTTCTGGATTCGTACCCTCTAAGGTCCTGCAAAAAACGTCATAGGGAAAGGGAGCATAGGTTCTGGATTGATACACTCTGAAGTCCTGCAAAAAAAAACGTTAGAGGGAAAACACAGAGGTTCTGGATGGTGTTCAACCAGTGAACCAAAATTCAAAAGTTCGGTATTATACTAAACAGTGAGCGAGCATCAGCAGTTCAGTGTATTTGACATGTAAGGAGAACTCAGAAGTTCTGTGTTGTGCTAAGATTGTGAGTGAACATCAGAAGTTCTGTATTATGCTGAGCCAATGGGTGAACATCAGAAGTTTAGTGTGTGTTAATAGTTAGAAAAATCATGGAAGTTCTGTGTGTTAAAATAGTGAAGAGAACTCAGAAGTTCTGCGTGCTTAAACAGTGAGAAAATCCTAGAAGTTCTGTGTGTTAAAACAGTGAGTGAACAACAGAAGTCCTGTGTTACATTTTAGCTCTTAATCAGCACAACAACAATTTATTCAGTTCAGCAAATCAGAATGATCACAGCACAACAAATCATAGAAGTTCCAATCCTATGTCTGAGCCTAGCATTATTCTAGAAGTTCTGATCCTTAGTTTTTCTATTCATACAATGATATGTACAATATTAATACTATGATATTTACATGTTAATGATGTTCAGAATGAAAAGCAAGTAAAGTCAGCAAGACTTACCTGGAGCGTGCTTGGAGCTTTGAGTGACTGCCTTTGGATGTTTCTGGAATCAGCAAGAGCAATGGAAGAGGAAACGCCAAGCTCTTTGATTCAAAAGGAAGAACAATTGTTTGTTTCTGTGTATGAGAAATCTGGATTTTTATGAAGGTTTCACAACTTTTTTTCTCTCTTTTGATGGTTCTTTCTTTCCAAAAGCCAACCCCTTGAACGTGTGATGGAGCCAAGTATTTATAGATGAATTTGCTGTGACTTGGGAAAAAAAAAAGGATTTGAACATGTTTTGGCATCCTGTTCCTTTTCTTTTTCATCACAGTTTTCGTATGCTAGTTTGGTGTAATCATGGGATGCAGGCGTAGGTTGAACCAAGCTGTTGGTCATAGGTCTGCAGCAAGTTGTATAAGCAATGTTTTGGGATTTGGTCAAGTTCCAACCAAAGAGTTGAAAATAACCTTCATGCGCTGAAGCGCTTCCTTGTCTTTGAAGCAAGCATGGTGGCTGTTAGCAGGATTTAAGGAAAAGCAAAAGCAAAGTTGCTATCCCAAGACAGGAGAGGTACACGTGGTGAAAATCCTTTGGATAAAGACTCAGGAGGTGGTTGTGAGCATTAAATGAGCATTAAATGATGATGAGACTTATCACAACCAGAAATCCAGCAACGTGAAACTCTACACCAAGGCTTAGTTCTGCTTCAGCGTAGCATCCCATCTTCTGATCCTCTTATCTTATGGCTCCAGCATGTTCTGAAGGAGCTTTCAGACTTTCTAGAAATGCTTGCAGCATGCTTCTTAGCCTTCTTTGAATTACTCTGGAAAACTCTGACTGAGCTTGCGTAGGGGCGGAAGAGCCATGTTCTGACTGAAGGCTATATTCTGAACCATGTTTGTAACTTCTGACTGCACTTGCATGGAGGCTGACTCAGAAGTTCTGAAGTATCATACTTTAGAAAAATTCTAAGTATTTAGAATTTTGATTTTTCCAAAGTAAATTTGACTTTTGAGTTTTTAGATGAAACAAATTTCACATTCTTGATGAAATATGATTCTTGAAACTTGGTTTTGATCCAAAAGTCAAAGTTTGACTTTTCAACGTGCAAATGACCATTTTACCCTTGGAAGTGATTTCCTTGGAAAAATTGATAGTTCAAGGCCTGGAAACTTGATAGAAGCAAACCTAGGATCCAGGGTGACCCCTTATGAAATGAGAGGGCAAATTTTGGGGGTACAACAACTGCCCCTGTTCAATCTTCTACACCTGAAGAGATAGATTGGTAATTCTGCCATTCGTGACTTGAAGGTGGAAGATGATTGAACACTAGAGTGCCTAGAAAATTTTCACTCGAAGACGTGTTAGTTGATTATATGGGGAATGGGCTTAAAGATGCCATTTGGGAAGATAATGGATAATTGTTAGAAATGGGCTTAAAGATGCCATCCGAAGGTGATTGTATCTGGACTGTAGGATGATGAAGGAATCTTGGACGATTACTACCTCAGCAAGATGATGAAGGAATCTTGGATGATTACAACCTCAACAAGATGATGGTGAAATCTTGGACGATTACTACCTCAAACAGATGATGAAGGAATCTTGGATGACTACTACCCCAGCAGGATGATGAAGGAATATTGGATGATTACAACCTCAACAGGATGATGAAGGAATATTGGACGATTACTACCTCAAACAGATGAAGAAGGAATCTTGGATGACTACTACCTCAGCAAGATGATGAAGGAATCTTGGACGATTACTACCTCAGCAGGATGATAAAGGAATCTTGGATGACTTCTACCTCAGTAGGATGATAAAGGAATCTTGGATGACTACTACCTCAGCAGGATGATGAAGGAATCTTGGATGATTACTACCTCAGCAGAATGATGAAGGAATCTTGGATGACTTCTATCTCAGCAGGATGATGAAGGAATCTTGGACGATTACTACCTCAGCAGGATGATGAAGGAATCTTGGACGATTACTACCTCAGCAGGATGATGAAGGAATCTTGGATGATTACTACCTCAGCAGGATGATGAAGGAATCTTGGACGATTACTACCTCAGCAGGATGATGAAGGAATCTTGGATGACTACTATCTCAACAGGATGATGAAGGAATCTTTGGGCGACTGCTACTCCAAACAGATGATGAAGGAATCTTGGACGACTGTTACTTCAAACAGATGATGAAGGAATCATGGACGATTACTACCTCAAATAGATGATGAAGAAATCTTGGACGACTGCTACTCCAAACAGTAATGAAGGAATCTTTGACGACTGCTACTCCAAAAGGCAATGAAGGAATCTTTGACGACTGCTACTCCACAAGGTAATGAAGGAATCTTTGACGACTGCTACTCCAAAAGGTAATAAAGCAACCTTTGACGAATGCTACTCCATAAGATAATGAAGGAATTTTTGACGACTGCTACTCCAAAAGGTAATGAAGGAATCTTTGACGACTGCTACTCCACAAGGTAATGAAGGAATCTTTGACGACTGCTACTCCACAAGATAATGAAGGAATCTTTGACGACTGCTACTCCAAAAGGTAATGAAGGAATCTTTGACGACTGCTACTCCACAAGATAATGAAGGAATCTTTGAAGACTGCTACTCCAAAAGGATGATAACCTTCATCTGTTGATCGATCTTTCCTGAAAAGGTAAAGAGTTAGTCGTATGCAATGTCATGATGTATGCATTGCGTATTGATGTTCTCAAAATAAATGAGATTTGTGTTATATTTATTTTGTATGCATATGCTATGGATGTTGTTGAAATGTAATTTTGTCTTGGAGAATGAATTCTTGACAAGTGTTGGAAAGTCATTAAATCTCGGATTGCTGTTGCAGAGTAGGTATGCCTTCAAACTTGCTTAGAATATTTCCACTGAGGATCCCTATTTTGTTGAGGAGAACTCCGTTGGGGAGAGTTGAAAACTCTGTGGGGAGAATGTTTATTCCTACTTGGGAAAAGAGTTCAGGAGTCTCGGTTGTCCGTTGCTCTACTGGGGAGTCGAAGTTGAACTGATATCTGGTTGGGGCCAAGTTTCACAGTAACTTGCTGGGGATTGTAGAGTAGTCTACTGGGGAAGAGGAGTTATGGTCCTTTGATTTGTAGTATTCGAAGAGGTAAACTCAAGCTAGGGGTTTCTTCTGTTTTTTGGGGAAATAAACCCTATTGCGGGTCTGCTAGAGAGGTGATAACTTTGTTGGGGAAAGTCCTCGAGGATTCTTGAGGTTGTCTCAGCTGGGGAAAGGTTTTCAGAGATTAAAATCTTGCTGGGGAATCATCCTATGAGAAGGATTTTGGGGAGATTTGTCACTTCCGCTAGTTACGAGTGTTTGTGGCACTGCCTGGAAATGTTTGACTGTACGTAAGCCATTGCTGAGATTGACGTTCAATGCCCCAAGTGACAGAGATGGAGACCTGCCCCTGGTTATTCTACACTTTGAAAGATTTCTTAGAATCTTGAATGGACTGCCCCAGGTGTGCTGGATAGTGACATGTCATGCCCCTTTGTCGATAGGATATTTGTCAATGGGAGTGTCATCCTACTTGAATTGATTTTGTTCACTGAGAGAGCTTTCGTTCACTGGATATTCATTGTGTGAATTTATCCGCTGTCAAACAAATAGCCAAATGCGAACAGTGATATTCAAGTAATGCAAATTTTATGTTTGTCATGAAGTTTTGAAAAATGCGTTTTTAGCAAGTAAAGAAGTTTGTAATTCAACTTTGGATTTCGGGTAAAGCCTTACATGAGTCAGGATACCTTTTGTAACAGTATCCTTTTGAACTAACCCATGCTTCAATTAGGACTTTTGAAGGGTTGTAATGTGGCTTGGTTCATGGTTTAAGAAACAAAGGATAAAGGCTTAAAGTGTATTTGTACCCACCCATTCTTCATGATGTTCTTCGGTCTTAAACTCAGTTAATTGTGCGTTTGAACTCCAATTGAGTCTGGAATGTCGTTTTGGTGATGGTTCAGACAAATTAAGTTTTTCGGAAAGCAATCATTTCTTGCAATGTTTTTTCATGTTGTTAAGGATTTATAGTGACCTCTTTTTTTGATTTGTTATCCCTAATTTTTGCCTGACTATTTTTGTTTTGAGATTACAGTCAGCGGGAGGCCCCAGTTTTTCTCAAGTCTCCTTTGTAGGTTTTGACTTAGTGGGCTTTTCTTTTTGAGAGATAATGACTGCCTATGTGATAGGGAACCATCACCGTCTTTTGATTCCAGAGGAATGTTTCTTGACGTCATTCGTTGTATTACGAGATGAGAGTTTGCGGCTAAACGCGCATTTGAATTAACTGAGAGACTACCCTGCCCCAGGTTTTGTTTAAAGGTTTTAATTTTGTGAAAAAGAAAAATTTCTACTTCCTTGGCTCGAAGGGGTTGACTAGGGATTATCTTCCTTATAACTCCAATGTTTAGGATTTTAAAGAATGTCTGTACATCGTCAGCAAGGTCTGTTCAAAAGAATATTGTATGAGATTATGGCATTGTTTTCGTCATCCTCCCTCTAAAGGCTTGTATCTTTTAGCAAGAGTTAAATGTCATAAAAATGAGTAAAAAGCATAGTTTAAATGTAATGAAAATGAGTGGATCAAATCAAGACAAACATATGCAATGCATTAATGAAACAGAATTCGACATTAATAGATAATTGTTTAAATAGTAAAAGAAATTACAACTTGAAAAATTAAATGAACAAAAGCTTTCAATGATTCGTCATAGGAGCAGTGATCACATTTGGAGTCTCCGGAGGGTCAAACTCGGTCTCCTTGACATCAATCAAGTCTTGAATCTTGTTCTTCAAAGTCCAACAGCCATCGGTGTCATGTCCGGGACTGTCAGAATGATAGGCGCATCTTACGCTCGGATTGTACTTAGAAGAGGAGGTGTCAGAATTTTGAGGAGGATCCTTTGGCGTGATCAACTTCAACTTCAACAAATGTTGTAACGCTTGAGACAAAGGCATGTTGATGTTAGTGTACTGCCTTTCTTGATATTTTACCCTATGCCTATTGCTCTGTCTTTGTTGAACAGACGTGGGATTAGAGATCAGGATTTTCCCTACGTGTTGGTCATGACGACTCTTTTGACCATACACAACATTGGACTCTTTCTTCCCATTGTATGGCTTTTTCTGAGCATCAGAAGGTGTAACTTCTTGAATCTTTCCACTTTCGATGCAAGCTTCGACCCCTTCGCCAGTCAGTATTAGCTCGGTGAACCCGGCTGAGGAGCTTCCGATCAAGTGTTTGAAGAAAGGCCCTGTCATAGTTCCCATAAAGATGTCAATCAGCTCCCTGTCAGTTAAAGGGGGTTGCACCCTACCAGCCAGATCTCTCCACTTTTTGGCATACCCTTTGAAGCTTTCGTTGGAACCCATGGTCATGTTCTGCAATTGCATACGAGTTGGTGCAAGATCAGCATTGTACCGATACTGCTTGTAGAAAGCAGCAGCTGAATCCTCCCAGGTGTGGATGCGAGAACTCTCCAATTGATAGAACCATTCGAGTTGAGTCCCTACTAGGATTTCTTAGAAGAAATAGAGCCAAAGCTTCGGATCAGTTGTGTATGGTTGAATCTTGCAGACATAAGACTTTAAGTGCATCTTAGGGTAAGACACTTCATCGTATAGGGCAAAGGTAAGGACTTTGAACTTCAGTGGAATGACCACTCCAGCAACCAAACCCATGTCTCCTAAATCCAAACCAGGTATCTGTTGAATCTCCACAGCACTGAGGCGATCCTCCAACTGTTTATATTTGTCATCAGCGGGAGGATATTGTTCCTCAGAGTAGTCAGCTTCAACTTCATCAATCTCCAAATTGTGGTCTTCTTCAAGACTATCCCCCATGTTGGATGGAGTTGAAATATCTAGAGCTCTCTTGACTGGTCCTCCAGGTCTTCTTCCCAAGTTCAAGACGCCTATTGACTTCTTGGAATTTTTCTTCTTGTCTTTGAGAAGGAGAGTTTTCAGGTCCTCTTGCCCCTTAGCCATAGCCAGAAACATTTGTTGGAATTGAGCGTTTTGAGCCTGAAGATCTTTCACCGTTTGTTCCATATCTATCTTACTGAAATAAACAGTAGGAAGATAAGGAGACCTGTATGGGAGAAACCTGTCATGATATGATGCATGATATGTGGATGCATGTTATCAAGGATCTCGCGGGGTAAACACAAGAAAAAGTTAGAGATTGAATTTTGATCAACATCTTTGATTGGAGAAATTTGTATCGGTGGATGTCCTTCCACGAGAATTAAACTCACCATATCAAGTGGGTCATAGCCCTTGACTCTAGTTGTCGTACTTGATTTTTGACGGCGTTTGATTAGAGGAATATAAACCCTCTTTCCCCTTGATAGACGTCTAATTCAATGTGACCCTGCATCAAAGACCCTCGAGATCCTTGAAATGGTTATTGAAAATGCTATGGTAGGATGTTATGATGTTATGTACAAATATGCAAGGTAAGCAAGTTTATATATAAGTAATCATATTCACACAAAGGAGACAAATACTTAGTTTTAGGCTTGCACGGGGTTTGTAGGTAAGTACCCTCTTGAAGTTTAGTTGGCTCAACCTGTCCTAGTTAATAGTAATCGGGTTCTAAGGGATCTCAATATCACTGATCTTTCCTCCAAGTTTCGTTTGATAAGCGATTGACTTGCAACCAAACAAAACTCAAAAGTCAAACCTCAATGAGTGTAGTATCGAGTATCTATGAACTTCGAACTGCACCAAAGCCCGTCATCTCACTATGTCCTAATGTCCAAGTTGGTCAAGTAAGGTTCTAAGGTCAGTTGATGCTTCACGACACCACGCGACGGCCCCATACTCTCCTTGACTGACTCAAGGGTTACCGGTACCCAGCAAAGTGCCACATCAACGTAGATACTGCTTCAACCGTGTCAGTATACCCCGCACAGTTCCCTCACAATTTATTTCTACTTACCTAAAAGGTGTCCCCCAAATCCGGGTGTAGGATTTAAAACAAACCCAAACAAGGAACCTAAATGTAAAGCTAACAAACCAAGAAACGTAAGCAAGTAAATGTGATCTAGCCATAAGGTAACCCCACTTTTAAGAAAATCCCCAGCAGAGTCGCCAGTTCTGTGATACGGTGGGAGAACTGACTTGAGGTTTTGCATTTGTGTTTGCAAATGTTGCAGTTTAGCAAGAGTCGCCACCGACTTTTCTTTTATCCAATAAGGAAAGGTGAAAAAGCACAGGAAATACCTTTAGGGATTTTTTCTTGAGTTCGGGGGGTAGATTATGAAAAGGGAAGGTGTTAGCACCCTTTTCATCCATGGTTTTCCATGGGCTCTTAGTTACTTGCTAGATCACTTGCTTTTGTTTTGAAATGTGCTTGTGGTGTGGTTTTTGAAAGTATTTTGAAAATGTAACTTTGTAATGATTCTCGTGTCTATAAGAATGTATATAAAGTGTTTCTTTCGAAAATGTTTCCAAATGAAAGTGTGGGTGTATACAATGTTTTTATCATGAGCAAGCGAGTAACTAGGAGCGAACCTACCTACTCAAAATGTCTTAGATGTGCTTTTCCTCCTCCTTTAGATGTTGCTATCTTACCATTGTTTTGGTAAGAAGATCCATCGTTGGATGTGAAGGGACGAGTGTTGGGTCATTGTATGACCATAATAGCAATGTTGTGAGATGACTTAGCACTTTACTTTAGGGACTAAGATCATTTTGAAAGACAACTTTGATAGCGTCATTAAGGGACTATGATCTTGTGTTTTTTGATTCGTTTGTGATAAGACATCCCACAAGCATAACATGGCCATTTTTGTAAGGCAACAAGTGAGATTACCCTAAGGGTGCATGTGTGCAAAGAGTGTTTGATTTGCATGCATTTAGTCTTGATTAGGGTTGTCTATTTTGTTGTTTTTATCTTGCCATACACGCCTAATTACTAGCATTTAAATTTGAAAGCGATAAATTGCAGAAATGTAAAGTCCTACGCTATTATAATATTTAGGGGATGGGGGTACAAATTTATGAATGGGGTTGTAAGTAAAAATAAGTCCTAAATTACTATTGCAACCATATTGAATATGTACAATATAAGAAAGAAATGGACTTGTTTAGAAAATGTTTTTGTCTTAAGGAAATAATTTAAAGGGAAAATGTTTTTATGTCTTTTTATGTTAGTATAAACAAAAAGATGAAAAGGAAAAATAAATGCAAAGTAGAAATAACATGTTGCTGCAAACAAAGAAACAAGGATTAGAAGTTCTAAAGTCAGGCGCGTGACTCAGCAGGAAATGTCAGTGGGATCAGAAGTTCTGGATTCGTACCCTCTGAGGTCCTGCAAAAAACGTCATAGGGAAAGGGAGCATAGGTTCTGGATTGATACACTCTGAAGTCCTGCAAAAAAAAACGTTAGAGGGAAAACACGGAGGTTCTGGATGGTGTTCAACCAGTGAACCAAAATTCAAAAGTTCGGTATTATACTAAACAGTGAGCGAGCATCAGCAGTTCAGTGTATTTGACATGTAAGGAGAACTCAAAAGTTATGTGTTGTGCTAAGATTGTGAGTGAACATCAGAAGTTCTGTATTATGCTGAGCCAATGGGTGAACATCAGAAGTTTAGTGTGTGTTAACAGTGATAAAAATCATGGAAGTTATGTGTGTTAAAACAGTGAAGAGAACTCAGAAGTTCTGCGTGCTTAAACAATGAGAAAATCCTAGAAGGTTCTGTGTGTTAAAACAGTGAGTGAACAACAGAAGTCATGTGTTACATTTCAGCTCTTAATTAACCTAACAACAATTTATTCAGTTCAACAAATTAGAATGATCACAACACAACAAATCATAGAAGTTCCAATCCTAAGTCTGAGCCTAGCATTATTCTAGAAGTTCTAATCCGTAGTTTTTCTATTCATACAATGATATGTACAATATTAATACTATGATATTTACATGTTAATGATGTTCTGAATGAAAAGCAAGTAAAGTCATAAAGACTTACCTGGAGCGTGCTTGGAGCTTTGAGTGGATGCCTTTGGATGTTTCTGGAATCAACAAGAGCAATGGAAGAGGAAACGTCAAGCTCTTTGATTCAAAAGGAAGAACAAAGGTTTGTTTTTGTGTATGAGAAATCTGGATTTTTATGAAGGTTTCACAACTTTGTTTTCTCTCTTTTGATGGTTCTTTCTTTCCAAAAGCCTACCCCTTGAATGTATGATGGAGCCAAGTATTTATAGATGAATTTGGTGTGACTTGGGGGAAAAACAAATAGGATTTGAACCTGTTTTGGCATCCTGTTCCTTTTCTTTTTCATCACAGTTTTCGTATGCTAGTTTGGTGTAATCATGGGATGCAGGCGTAGGCTGAACCAAGCTGTTGGTCATAGGTCTGCAACAAGTTGTATAAGCAATGTTTTAGGATTTGGTCAAGTTCCGACCAAAGCATTGAAAATAACCTTCATATGCTGAAACGCTGCCTTGTCTTTAAAGCAAGCATGGTGGCTGTCAGTAGGATTTAAGGAAAAGCAAAAGCAACGTTGCTATCCCAAGACAATAGAGGTACACATGGTGAAAATCCTTTGGATAAAGACTCAGGAGGTGGCTGTGAGCATTAAATGAGCATTAAATGATGATGAGACTTATCACAACCAGAAATCCTACAACGTGAAACTCTACACCAAGGCTTAGTTCTGGATCAAAAGTTCTGCTTCAGCGTAACATCCCATCTTCTGATCCTCTTATCTTCTGGCTCCAGCATGTTCTGAAGGAGCTTTCAGACTTTCTAGAAATGCTTGCAGCACACTTCTTAGCCTTCTTTGAATTACTCTGGAAAACTCTGACTGAGCTTGCGTAGGGGCGGAAGATCCATGTTCTGACTGAAGGCTATGTTTTGAACCATGTTTGCAACTTTTGTCTGCACTTGCATGGAGGCTGGCTCAGAAGTTCTGAAGTGTCATACTTTAGAAAAACTCTAAGTATTTAGTATTTTGATTTTTCCAAAGTAAATTTGACTTTTGAATTTTTAGATGAAACAAATTTCACATGTCTTAATGAAATATGATTCTTGAAACTTGGTTTTGATCCAAAAGTCAAAGTTTGACTTTTCAACATGCAAATGACCATTTTGCCCTTGGAAGTGATTTCCTTGGAAACATTAATAGTTCAAGGCCTGGAAACTAGATAGAAGCAAACCTAGGATCCAAGGTGATCCCTTATGAAATGAGAGGGCAAATTTTGGGATACAACAACAACATATGTTTAATAACGTCAAAATGTGAAGAAACATATACATCAACAGGTTTTATAGAATATTTAAGTTTTGTACAAGAGAAATATAAATAAAGTCAAAGCTTTTCTATAGCAGTATATCTTGTTTATGCATCATTTAAGACTCTACTTAGATAGTAAATGGTTCTTTCGATGCCATTTTCGTCTTCTTGTGCTAACATACTACCAATAGTAACATAAGAAGCAAATATATACAATCTGATAGGTTTCCTTCCACAAGGTGGTGACAAGATGGGAGGATTCATTAGATTTTTCTTTATCTTATTGAAAGCTTCTTGATGCTCTTTGTTCCATTCGAACTTTCCTTGTTTCAAACGAAGGAGGGGTGAAAAGGCCTAAGTTCGACCACTTAGGTTGGAAATGAACCTTCTCAGGAAATTTATCTTCCCTAAGAGTGATCGTAACTCCTTTTTAGTTGATGGCGCTTTCGCTTCCATGATAGCCTTTGTCTTGTTCTGGTTGATTTCTATCCCCTTCTTGTGGATCACAAAGCCTAAAAAGTCTTCAGCCTACACAAAAAATGCACATTTAAGGGGATTCATCTTCAAAACATGTTTTCTCATCCTTTCAAACGATTGGTGAAGATGATTCAAATGACTTTCATCTGATACAAACTTTATCACAATGTCATCTATGTAAACCTGCATGAAAGTTTCTATATAATCATGAAATATTGAATTCATTTCCCTTTGGTAAGTTTCCCTAGTATTTTTCAGGCCAAAAGGCATAACTATCCACTCATAGGTACCTATTGCCCCAGGGCAACGAAAAGTTATTTTGGACACATCTTCCTCAACAATGAAAATTTGGTTGTATCCAGAGTATCCATCAAGCATACTAAGGTACTCAAAGCCTGCAACTGAATCTATTAGCATTTCTGCCACAGGCATTGGATACTCATATTTAGGAGTTGTTGCATTTAAGTTACGAAAATATATGCATACTATCAACAAACCATTTTTCTTAATAACAAGAACTATATTGGCAATCCATTCGACATACCTTGTGGTCCTGATGAAATTACAGCGGAGAAGTCTTTCGACATCTTTTTTAATCTTTGAAAGAACATATGGTGTGAATCTTCTAGGCGTCTGCTTGATAGGCTTCTTACCCTCCTTGATTGGCAGTTTTAATTCAACGAAATCTCTTTTTAAACTAGGCATTTCATCATAATCCCAAGCGAAGCAATCTTTATTTTCTTTCAGCAACTCAATCACCCTCATCTTCACCTTAGGATCCAGTTTAGCACTGATGTAAGTGATTATTTTTATGTTCCCCTCCCCAAGATCTATCTCTTCAAGGGGGTCTTGAGCCAACATCTTTGCGCTTGACGCCAGTGGATCTTTCTCGAAACCCAAGGGTTCCTCATCATATATAGCATCCAACCTTTGTTCTATCTGTTTTCCTGATACATGTTCGTCTGGAGGTTTTGGAATAAAATGCTCCCCAGGTCCTGCTGTGTGTAGTGTATCGTCTATGGCTTTGATATCCATGTTTGTTACTTTAGCTTCAAGAGCCACTCTTCTTTTATTCTCGGCCAAGTAGGCAGAAATCTTTTCGAAGAACAATGATTAAGACATAATCAATATCCCCATCCCAGCCAGTTGGCTGTATATCAAACATTCCTTCGACATCCTATATTTCTCCCATGATCTCTCTATCCCATTGGAAACCATTTGGGTGGAGGGTTATGAAATAAAGGGCATTCTTGCTAGGTGAGTACGCTTCTCCTACTGGGTTGCATGGCCCTATGTTGGCCAAATTTCTGTCAAAGTTCCTCCTATCCACCTGATTCACTTCAGTCATGTAGTAACTATGATCCGCTTCTATGTTTTGCATTATGCCATCCTCTCTCCAGATAGATAATCTTTGGTGCATTGTTGAAGGGTAAACTCCTATTCCGTGTATCCACTCTCTGCCAAGCAAAAGGTTGTAATTTGCTTTTGCTGGGATTACCATGAACATAGTTGGCCTTGTAATTGAACCAACTGTCATATCTACCTGAATCACCCCAATGTGTGTCCAATTTTCCCTTCTTAATTTGAGAGGACCATATTGTGTGGCTTTACGTCTATATCAAACATTCCAATCCTTTTTAACATAAATTGTGGCATTAGATTTTTAACATAAATTATGGCATTAGATTAACAATTTCTCCTCAGTCCACCAAAACTTTGTTTATGCCTACTTGTTCGACATTGGCCCTAATGTAAAAAGGCTTTAAATTCCCCTTCATGCCCTGGTCAGGCCTTTCAAAGAAAGCATTTTGTTCCTCGACAACTCCATTGTTTAGCACATAGTAATATACTAGTTTATGTTTGGCCATTTGTTCCTCATCTGCTTCTTCCTAATCCTCTATTTCAGTTTCCTAGTTATACTCATGAGGTAAAACTGATACTACATTACAATTGACATTAAGGGATGAAACTCCATCAGATTCAAAATCATCTGTTGACATTTCATCTTCTTTTATTGGGTTCTCTTGAATTTTCTCACTTGCAACCTTTTCCTCTGATGTAATCAATCTTCGAACCACATGTGGATTACTTGAGTTTGCAGTGCTCAAAAAGTAACTTGTTACTACTGGATTCCCCTATGTCTTTTGATGCTAGCTCTCTTTCAGCCTTTTTAATCCTCTGACACCTCCTCCACTGGGATCTGGACATTGGATTCTTTCCCTTGTAGTTCTCTAACCTATAAGCCTCTCTCTTTGATGTCTGGAACTGTTTTCTGTAGGCCATTGAAGTTTTTCCTCCTTGGTCGAAGCTCCTCCATTTTCCTCTTCCTGCCCCTTCTTGAGTCCATTTTTTAGTTGGTATTTCAGTTGGAAGTTTGAAAGTGGCTCTCCCGGCTATGGGGTGAGGGATATCTTGTCTCCTGGGAACTCCCCTCTTGTCGAAGACGTACACATTTGGGTTGCCACCTTGTTGGTCCCATCCATGGGTGAATGGAATTCTTTCGAACATCTCAACCATCTTCCTATCATATACTTCTCCACACCTGGGACATAACAGTCACTCTGTTTCAGTTTTATAACAGCGTACCAGAAAACCTAATAGACTTTCCCCTGGCTTTGGGTACACTTTCATCAATTGGATTTCTTGTCTCCAATTGCCCTGAGTTCTAGCACGTTGAGCTCTTTTATAAGCCTATGCTACCCTTCAATTTAGAACAATGCTGCACCTTCGACGCACCAGCATTTCTGAATTTCTTCGATGACACCTCCATTAGTACTCTCATAGAGTTTCATTGTCTTTAGGGTAACCAAAACACATCTGTTCCCTCTCCAGATTGAGGAATCTTTCCACCTCTTCCATTTATGGCGAAGGTTGCTTCAAATCCACCATGTTAACCCTTAGAGTAGGACCTTCAGCAGTCCTTATCTTCTCAAATTTAACTCTAAGGCCTTCAGTAGCCTCAATTATTCCTCCCACAGAGCCCTCAGTAGCCTCTGATTCAGCATTACCTGCAGGAATATTTTCGACAGGAGTGTCGAAGGAAATTTTGTCGGTTAGGCGTTCAGTAGCCTGCTTTCCATCCATGTTGGAGCCTTTGACCTCCTTGGCTTCTTCTCCTCCACACTCCACCATGTCCACCATGTTGATCTCCACAGGTTCAGTATAATTGGTATCTGCAACATGGAGGGGGTCAACATCAACCTTCATATGGCTCTTGACTTTCTCAGTAAACTTCAAACATCCTTCTTTGATAGCATTTTGAATAATATCCATGAAATGAAAGCATTGTGAAGTTTTATGGCCCAAAAAGTTATGATATTTGCAAAAACATCTTTTCTTCCGTTGTTCTAACGGAGGAATTTTAGCATTAGGAGGCACTATCCTTTGACCATCTTTTACAAGCAAATCAAAAATCTCATCACATTTGATAATGTCAAATATATAAGTTTTCTTGGGGAATTTCTCATTCTTTTCTATTTCGACAGGATTTCTGCCATTTGCTGGTGTAAGCATTTTACAAGAGTATGGGGATACTTCCTTTAGTTCAGCCAAATCTACTTCGAATTCTTCAAAATAATAAATATCATTGAAGGCCTATGTTTCTTCTTCTTCGGCCTCGACATAAGCTGCCCTTTCTTTCTTATAATTTTTACTCGCTCTGGCCTTTTCTGCTTTTAAGCGTTCGACTTGTCGAACTCTATCTGCAAATTGGGCCATGTCTCTCAGATACTGAATATCTAGTTTCTTTCGAATGGAATAATCTAGTCCACCAGCGACCATTTTGAATAATTCATGTTCAGGCACTACTGTGAAACATCTAGATTTTAACAAACAGAACCTATTCAAATAGTCATCTGTAGGTTTAGTAAACTTTCTTTTAATGTTGGCTAACTCCTTAACACTTATCTTAGTTTTCCCCATGTAGAACTGTTCATGGAACAATCTTTCTAAATGAGGCCATGTATCTATAAAATTTGGTGGCAATGTGGTGAACCACGTAAAAGAATTTTTTGTTAATGAACTAGGAAAATATTTTATCTTTAAGTTTTCACTATTTTCCAAATCCCCTGCTTCTATCAGATACCTGGCCACATGTTCAATAGTTGATTCGTTAGTATCTCCTGAAAACTTTGTGAATTTGGGGACTTTACAACCCCCTGTTAATTCAGCCTGCAAAATAAAATCCTTTAATAGAGATGTGTAATTTGACCGTCGAAACCCTGTGTTCAGGCCATTTTGGGCCATGGTTCTCTCAATCATGGTGGTTAAATTATTTTCAGCCAACATGTTATCCTGCCTAACTCTATGGATCACCTCTTATGCATTTTGATCTCTGTTAACCATTACTACTCTCCTAGGTTTCTCCTCAGGGATCTCATGTCGAGTCTCTTGTTGCCCTACCCTTACCCCCCATGTTCCTTTCGCCAACCTCTTGTCAGGGTGGTCGAACCTGATTGATAGTGGGTTCTTCCGCTTGAATTTCCATCTAGTTTTGCCTACGTTGAATAGGTGCTTGGGGGGATCCAAAAAAGTCTGCTATGCACGCCATCTGCGTTGACATTTGCTGATAGGATTGGGTATAGAATTATTTTTATCCAAGGATCCTATGGATGTGGACACGAATTGTGAAACAGGGATTGCAGTTGACGCATTTGTCAAACTTGCCACAATTGTGCCTGATCCTTGTGGAGGATTTTGTCCTCCTCCACTATTGGTATTATTAACCATTTTCTGGTCTGTTTTATTTTGGGTATTAATTGGTTATTGCTAGTTATCTTACCACTCCTAAGGTTCATATACTAATGGCAAGAATTTGTTCATAAAAGAAACTATAAAGACCCAAATTGAAAGAACATAAGCAATGTGACTAAAACACTTCGACACCGTCCCACTGGGCGTGCCAATTTGTTTAATAGTGATTTCTAACAAACAACCGCTAGTCTTCCAAACTCTATGTTTTGGTAACTTACAGGATCGACTAGATTGATCCTAGGACATGTGTCTTAGTGTTTTTACAATTTGACTCAAAGTTTGGCATTATATGAACGATAACAAGATCTTTCTATGTGATTATGGTTATCTTTAGATATTTAAATTTGACTATAAATCCTAAATGTGACTTAAAGGAAATAATCTGGATCCTTGCAACAGTGTAAAGATAATGCTAATAAGGAACATTTAACAAGATTCGTTAAAGACTTGACTGGAAATGGAAAAGAATAAGAAAGTGATTAAAGTAACTTTGTGTTGAAAAAATGACTTTAAATAAAATGATGGTGTTCTTACACAAACATTATCAACAAACTCTTTTCTCTCACTCTGGTACTTTGTGTATATAAGTAATTTGTATACAATGCAAACACCCTTTTATCCGAACATCTAAGACTCCTATTTATACTGATTCAACCCTAACGACCTTTCTATGAGATCACGCCGTGTTTGGCGTTTTCAAATGCATACATTCTGGCGCTTCCATGCATCCTTATGGCGAAAACGCATCAATTTCAATTCCAAACTCTTCCCGCTCAAAGCTTTGAATTCATCTAATGTGTCTGTCAAAGCGGTCTTCATTCTTTTGACTTTGATTGGTCTTTCAATATATCGAACTATAAAAATAAACTTTATCAAATAACCTTATAAAGTCAAGTTTCATGCCATCTTTTGAAACATTATTTGCTCAAATCAATTTTCATCAAATGTTGAAATCTTCAGCTAACACCACCCCGGTGGCAGGAGGAGCGCGTATAAGGAATTGTCTTAGGGGGACTTGGGTTCGAGCCCCAATGTCCCATTTTGTTATTTTTCTCACACATTTTTATTCCTTTTTGTTCAAACAACGCGCCTGGGCCTCCAACATATGGGCTTCAACATTTTTTCTCCATCTAACACCCATAATTTACTTAACATCAGCAAACCCAAATATCTTTTTTTTTTATGACTAAAACAAAACAGTTTTGGGCCTAGAAAACCAAAGTATTTTTCACATCACCCATCTTCTTTTCAAACCCCCGACTTCATTTTTAATTTATATTTTTTAATCTTATTTTCTTTTCTTTTCTTTTTTATTATTATTTTTTATTTTTAATCTAAATATACAAAAATATGTTTCCATAAATAATTACACTAAAAATATTTATTTTTATTTTATCTCTACTTTATTTTATAAACAACAAAAACTCTAAAAAATATTTTCTTTCTTAATTAATTAAAACTAAATATTAGACTTAGTTTTTTATTCTAATTTTATTTGAATTAACTTAGACTCTAGGATTTTAATTAATTAGTTTATTTTCAAATTAATTTGTTTAACATAAAACATTTTCTACCAAAAACCCATAAGAAACATTTTTATCTTATATTATATTTATATTCTTGTACATTTTATTGTTATGCATTATTCAATTGAGTTGTAATAATAGTTAGAACTTTATTGCTTTATACTCCCCATTTGTAAATTTGTATCCTTCATCCTAAAATTTTGTAATAGCGTAGGACTTTTAATTTCCGCAATTTATCGCTTTCCATATTATTACTAGTAATTAGGGTTTGTATGGCAAGACTTAAAACCAAACAATAGACAACCTTAATTCAAGACAAATGCATGAAAATAATACACTTTGCACACATGCACCTCTAGGGTTAACCCACACTTGTTGCTTCAGATATAAACAGTCATGTCCCTCGAATGTGGGATACTTTAGTAAAGACCCTCGATTACAAAATCGTAGTCCCTCAATGACCCTTCGACGTTGCCTTCGGTAAACGATCTTAGTCCCTCACAAAAATTGCTAAGGTATCCCATAATGTTGCCTTCTATGACTGTACAATGACCCACTGCTATCCTTTCACATCCAATGATATGGTTTCTTACTAACTAATGGTAAGATAACAATATCTAAAGGAGGAGGAAAAGAACAAAGACTTTCTTTTGAGTAGGTAGAACGCTCGTAGTTGCTTTCTCACAAAAATTTCAAACAAAACATCTTTCAAACACACCAACACTTTCATGAGATATTTTCAAAAAGTCAACACTTTGTATACATTCTTTTAGAGACGAGAATCATTACAAAGTTCACCTAAACGAAGGAACTTTTAAAAAATAATTTCAAACCAACACATTTTGAAAAGCATTTCAAAAGTGAGCTAGCAACTAAGAGCCCGTAGATAACTACAGATGAAAAGGGTGCTAACACCTTCCCTTTTCATAACCTACCTCCCGAAATTAAGAAAATTATCAAAAGGTATTTTCTATTCTTTTCACCCTTTCCTTTATTGGATAAAAGAAAACTCGATGGCGACTCTTGCTATCCACAACAATTGCGATAAAATGCAAAACACCAAGTCAGTTCTCCCACCATATTAAAGAACTGGCGACTCTGTTGGGAATGAACTTAAAAGCGGGGTTACCTTAGGGATTGGTTCATATTTAAATGATTTCATTGTTTGACTTGTTTTCTTTACTCTTAAAAGGTTGTTTGGGTTTTGAATAGATCCTCTACCCAGATCTGGGAGCATTATTAGGTAAGTAGAAATAAATCATGGAGACTGTACGACGTAGACCGATTTGGTTAAAACAATGGCTACGTTAGTGTGACACATTTATGGCTACTGGTATCCTTTGTGTTGAATCAAAGAGAATACGGGGCCGCTGTGTGGTGTCATGAAGCACTAACTGATCGTAGAACCTTTAGTTGAACAACGCTGCCATTAGGAAGTAGTGAGATAGTCGGCTTTGGTGGAAAACTGGAGATTGTTTGATACTCGACTACACTCATTGAGATCAAACTTTTGGGATATTTCGGTCGTAAGAAAAGATTGATTATTCTGAGACAATGCCCGATGAAGAAAGATCAATGATACTGGGATTCCCTAGAACCCGATTACTTTTTAGGACAAGTTGAACCAACTAAAACTTCAAGAGGGTACTTACCTATAAACCTCGCACAAGCATAAATCTAAGGACTTGTTTGCTTTGCTTGTATATGATTATTTGTACATAACATCATGACATTACGCCATAGTATTTTCACTAACCATTTCAAGGACCTAGGGATTTATCTTTGTTCTGTTTTATAGGATATGGCTTCCATTCGCAAAAACACCATCCGAATCAGCTTCATGAAAGTTCCTCCTCAACTCTAAGAGTTAGCATCAAGGATTCCTAAATATTCTTCCTTCACCAAAAGATATGGTCAACTTCTCAGTTTGGCTACCTCAAGCTTTCAAGAAGAAATGATATGTGTGTTTTTTCAGTTCTTTGATCCTATGCATCATTGCTTCACCTTTCCCGATTACCAATTGGTGCCTACATTGGAAGAATTATCTCAACTACTAGAAGTTCCTATGCTTGATCAAATACTATTCACCAGTTTAGAGGAAACTTCAAAGCCTGAAGTTATTTCCAAAGCCTTGTATTTAAGGAGATCTGACATTATAGCGAATTAGGAAACAAGGAGTGGAGTAAAGGGTTTTCTAGCCAAGTTTCTGTTAGAGAGGGCTCGACTGTTTTAGGAAGATATGGATTTTCAAGATTTTGAAGATGTCTTGGCCTTTCTAATATATGGTTTGGTTCTGTTCCCCAATCCGGACCAACTCATAGATGTGAATATTGTCAAGGTTTTTCTTTCTCGTAACCCCGTACCTACTCTACTGGGAGACATTCTACATTGTTTTCACATTCTCACCATGAGGAAGAGAAGGAATCTTTTGTGATTCATTCCATTGTTGTATAGGTAGTTTATTTCACACCTACCACAGTCAATATTGAATAATGAACAAGGCTTGACGTGGTCTCAAAGGGTAATATCGCTCTCTCATTCGAATATATATTAGTGTCCCTGACCCCTAGAGGATGTTACCGTCATTGACCATTGTGGAGAGTTCCCTAATGTTCAACTCTTGGGAATTAGGGGAGGTATCACTTATAACACTTCTCTTGCATTACAATAATTTAGGTATGCACGAAGAGATGGTCCCCATGATGCGCTCATCCAGGGTTTGGTATTCGACTACGAAAGCAATCTCCAAGGTTATCGTCAAAGGTTTGTACGAGCTTGGGGTATGGTAAGCAAGGTTGGTAGCAAGACTTTAGGGCATAAGAATTCCATCCCTCTTGAGCCTTACCTCAAATGGGTACGAACTTGTTCTCAAGGTCTCATGATACCATATCCATCCATCCTACATGTGATTATGGAACCAATTGCCGAAGGGGATGTTCCTTATACCATTCTCCATTCTAACATGCCTACTGACTTCGAGGAATTGCAGAGATCGTGGATTCAACTCAAGGGGGAACGAGACACCTTTGAAGCTCAATGTTATGAAAGCGAGAAGAAAGTGTTGGAGCTCATAAGGCAACTTCACGAGGAGCGAAGCCTGAATGCCTACATTGCACCAAAGAGGATGTGTTCATGGGAGACTTGAGTCTTTTTGTTTTAAGAGTTTATTTTGTCGTCTCTTTAAGAACTTTTTACTTTTTTCAATTGTAAGCCCAAGAGGCATTGGTAATTCTGGAACTTATTAATGCAATTGATGTTTTTGTATTCACTTTGTCTAGCAAATTTAAATTCCTTAAAGTCCTTGAAAACATTACATCCGCATAACATGCATCATATTATAAGCAGGTTTTCCGACACAGGTTTCCTCATCTTTTTAATTTTTATTTCAGTATAAGATGGATCTCGAGCAAACCGTCAAGGACTTGCAGACTCAACACATTCAATTCTAAGAGACTATGCTCAACTTAGAAAAGGGCAACAATAAATGATGACGCTCCTCGTCACAAAGAAAAAGACCAAGAAGAAAGCTGTGATCAACATGGGGAAAAGGTTCAAAGGCCCCACCCAGCAAGTTCAAATTGAAGAGGACTCCTCCGAGGAGAATGATAATCAAGTAAAAGATGCTAGAAGCACCCATGTTAGGAGTGGGAATAACCAAATTTCCGAGGACGAGGATTATTTTGATGAGCAATACCCGCCCGCCGATGACAAATATAAGTAGCTAGAAGACAGACTAAAGGCTGTAGAGATCCAAGCTATGTCTGGCTTGGACTTTGGAGACTTGGGCTTGGTACCTGGGGTAGTCATTCCCTACAAATTTAAAATCCGTATCTTCGCCAAGTATGATGGTGTCTCATGTCTGAAGCTTCATCTAAGATCATATGTCCGTAAGATTCAGCCGCACACCACTGATAGGAAACTACGGGTGCCCTTTTTCCAAGAGAGACTATCATGAACACAGTTGGAGTGGTTTTACCAATTAGAAGGAGGCTAATATCCATACTTGGGAGGATTTGGCTGTTGCCTTTTACCTCCAATATCAATATAGCACTGATCTTGCACCAACTCAGGTGCAACTATAAGGCATGACCATGGGTTCAAATGAGGGCTTCAAGGAATACACCCACAAGTGGAGAGACTTGGCTGGCAGAGTGCAACCACCTTTAACTGATAGAGAATTGGTAGACATGTTTATGGGTACATTAACTAGTCCTTTCTTTAACTTGATGATTGGAAGTTCATTATCCGAGTTTACTGAATTGATCTTGATTGGCGAGAGGGTTGAGGGTGGAATTATAAGCGGGAAGATACCAATGGCCCCCGCTTCTAATGCTGTGAAAAAACCATTTATTGGTAAAAAAGAGACTAATTATGTGTATGGATCAAGAAGCCGTATTAAGAATGACCGTCATCATTCCGTAGGGGCAGTATTAATTTCCAACCTAACTCCGAGTCAACAGCCACATCAGCAAAAAATTCAACAAAGACCAGATGCCCCTAGAAGACAATTTACTAGAATCAATATGAAATTATCCCAAGCTTTGCAACACCTATTGAAAGCTAATATGGTGACATTACGAGATCCCCTGCTAATTCTAACACAACCTCCCTGAAATATAACCCTAATGAAAAATGTGCTTACCATTCAAATAGTCCCGAACATGATACCAATGACTGTTTGGCATTAAAGAATAAAATCCAAGACCTGATTGATAACAAGACAATTGAGTTCGACCCTCCGCCAACTCCCAATGTGATCACCACACCCATGCCCAATCATGGTAAGGGTGTCAATGCTATTTAATATGCCTCTTTTGTTTCCTCCATCAATGATTTGACCACTCCTTTGAAGATTGTTAAAAATAATTTGTTGAAACTCGGGATATTCTTATGCTATTTTGAAGATTGCTACCATTGTGTTACACAAATTAATGGTTTCACATAGCTGAAGAAAGGTATCCAACACCTGATGAATGACGATGAAATTCTATTTGAGAAAAATCCATATGTGAAAAGTTTGACCCAAAGTGTATCTCAAGAGTTTGAAGACGTGTCCATCATTACCATTTCAAGCACTCCTATTAGGATCACCTCCAAAGGTCCTATTAGGTTTTCCGATGAGCCAAGAATAGCGCCACTAATTATAACCACACCGGGGCCAGTCCCATACTCTTCTGATAAAGCTGTGCCCTAGAACTATGGGGCAGAAGTGTACTACCATGGTATCAAACAAGAATCATGGGTCGTTGAGAATGAGAATGATGAAGTTACAAACATCGCTGGATCAAGTAAAGTTACTAGGATGGGAAGGATCTTCTCTCCAGAGATCTCACCTCAGACAACCACTACTACACCCATTCGTATTACTAATGTTAAACCCGTTGTTGATACTCGAGGAAAGGAAAAAATGACTGAGTATGCCCGGATGGAGGCGCCCACAAAAGATATTGCAGTTGAGTACCCATCTACCCAAGAGATGGAGGAGATTTTAAAAATTATCCGAAAGAGTGACTACAAGATAGTGGAACAGTTGGGGAAGATACCCTCGAACATTTCCATGTTGTATTTGTTGCTATGCTCCGAGGCACATGCACAAGCCCTGTTAAAATTCCTAAAAAATGCACATGTCCCACAAGAAATTACGGCCGACCAATTTGAAAACCGTGTAGCAAGCTTGACTGCTGACAATGGTTTGGGATTTTCATATGCAGATTTGACTCCATCGGGGAAGAATAACAATAAAGCTCTACATGTTTCCATCGAGTGTAAAGGCACCACTTTAGCACATGTGTTAGTATACACAAGGTCCTCCCTCAATGTTTTACTAAAAGGTGCTTTGGACAGATTAGACTGTAAAGGGTTGGTACTGAAACCAAGTGATATCGTGGTAAGAGCCTTTGATGGGTCAAAAACAATGGTCCATGGAGAGGTTAATCTCCCTATCAAGGTTGGGTCTCAAGTCTTCAACTTAACATTCTATGCGATGGATATCCGCTCGACTTATTATTGCCTACTCGGATGCCCGTGGATTCATAGGGTAGGTGAGGTTACCTCCACATTACATCAAAAGCTAAAGTATCCGGTTAAAGGGGAAATTGTCACAGTCTATGGAAAGGAGGAGTTTATGATCAGTCATTTGAATTCCTTCAAATATGTTGAAATGGATGGAGAATTCATTGAAACCCCCTGGCAAGCATTTGAAGTGGTCCCTTTCATGATTGTTGTTGCCAAGACCACTCCTGCCACTCCCAAAGCTGCTAAAGATACACCAAGGATGGCCTCTCTCAAAGATGCTCGTGTCATAGTTGAAGATGAAGGTTGCACCATTTGGGGACAATTTCCTGATATCCCATACAAGTCAGACAAGTTTGGGTTGGACTTCACTTACAAGGCTCAAAAATAGGTTCGACGTACTCGTGCAGGGAAACATCCTCTCCGTATTAGCAACAATGAAGTTAATGCTCTTGGAGACTCTAACAGTGACGGTGACTGGGACGACTGGATCTACCCAACTGCTGATGAAGGACTCAACAACTGGCTGACCAAGGACTTCATCTCAATCTCCTTCATCCAGGAGTAATTGTCATTTCCTATTTTTATTACTTTGAGAAATTTGTCTGTAATTTCCATTAAAACAATGACTTTAAACCATGTGCCTTGCCCGGGGCACAATGGTCCATTTGTTAAGGGTCTGTCATTTTCATATGCCATATGCTCATATTAGTGAAACAAATTGGACTATTATGAATTCAAATTTTGTTCTCTTTGTCTTTCTTTTAGTCTACTGCATTTTCAAATAGCCATGTAACCTTACATTCATACATACACACATTTGTAGATCCACATCCACTCTGGATCTCGTTTACAATGATTCTGCTATTTCCATCTATGACTTTAAGAATCCAATCTATCAAACTGAAGATGAAGGTGAAGAAGATTATGAGATACCTGGGGAACTCACCAGACTCCCGATAAAAGAGGAAAAGGCCTTTTAACCGCACGAGGAACCAGTTGAAGTGATAAACTTGGGTATTGAGGAAAATAAGAAAGAAGTCAACCTAGAAGACAGTGTCAAGGGCAGATTGGTTCAGATGTTGCATGACTATGTTGAGGTGTTTGCTTGGTCATACGAAGATATGCCGGGGCTTGATACTGATATCGTAGTTCATCGTCTACCAATGAAAAAAGGTTTTCCTCCGATCAAGCAAAAGGTTCGTCACATGCGGCCAGATATGTCTGAGAAGATCAAAGTTGAGGTAATGAAACAGTTCAATACAGGTTTCCTGGCAGTAACATCATATCCCCAATGGGTGAAAATTTTGTTCCAGTGCCCAAGAAAGATGGAAAAGTCCGTATGTGTGTGGATTATAGGGATTTAAATAGGGAAAACCCCAAAAATGACTTTCCTCTACCATATATCAATGTCTTGGTTGACAACACTGCTGAACACAAAGTTTTCTCCTTCATGGATGGCTTCTCTGGTTATAACCAAATCAAAATGGCACCTGAAGACATGGAGAAAACCACTTTTGTTACAGTGGGGCACATTCTGCTATAAGGTCATGTCGTTTGGACTAAAGAATGCAGGCGCGACTTATCAACGGGCTATGGTAGCTCTATTTCATGACATGATCCATCATAAGATAGAAGATTATGTTAATGACATGATTTCAAGATGGCAAACTGAGGAAGAACACCATGTTCACTTGCACAAGCTATTTGAAAGGCCGAAGAAATATAAACTGAGGTTGAATCCCAACAAATGCACCTTTGGGGTAAGGTCTGGAAAACTCCTAGGGTTCGTCGTCAGTGGAAAAGGTATTGAAGTCGATCCTGCAAAAGTCAAATCCATACAAGAAATGCCAGCTCCCTGTACTAGGAAGGAGGTCAAGGGTTTCTTAGGTCGACTCAAATATATTTCCTGATTCATCTCTCACTTAACTGCTACTTGTGAGCCAATCTTCAAAAGAAAGACCAAGTAGTCAGATGGAATGATGACTGCCAAACGACTTTTGACAAGATCAAGGAGTATCTACAAGAACCTTCAATCTTAATGCCTCCAGTTGAAAAGACCTCTGATTATGTACTTGCCCGTATTAGAGAATTCAATGGGGTGTGTGTTGGGCTAACATGACGAGTCTGGTCGAAAAGAGCATGCGATATACTACCTTAGAAATTTTTTTACCGAATGTGAAACGAGATATTCATTGCTCGAGAAAACTTGATGCGCTTTGGCATGGGCTGCTTTCCGACTAAGATAGTATATGTTGACTCATACTACTCTCTTGATTTCTAAGATGGATTCCATCAAGTACATCTTCGAGAAGCCAGCTTCCTCTGGACGAATATCCAGATGGAAAATGATCTTGACTGAATATGATAGCCAGTACACTATGTAAAAAGCAATCAAAGAAAGTGTACTGGTGGATTATTTGGACCATCAAGTTGTTGATGACTACCAATCCATGAACTTTGAATTCCCGAACAAGAATACCATGCTGATAACCGACTGTGAAAAGCCTGGACTGTATGAAGGATTTGAACAAGGATCCCGATGGACTATGGTTCTTTATGGAGCTTCCAATGCATTGGGTAACAGAATTGGTGCAATGATCATTTCTACTGAAGGTTTCCATACACCTTTCACTACAAGACTTTGCTTCGACTGTACCAATAATATGTCTGAGTGTGAAGCATGCATCTTGGGTCTTAAGGATGCCATTGACCTAAGAATAAAATTCTTCAGCGTATACGGAGATTTGGCCCTGGTAATCAGTCAAGTTAAGGGAGAGTGGGATACCAAACATCCAAATTTGATCCCTCACAAAGAGCTTGTGCAAACCCTGATCCCATACTTTGAAGAGGTCACCTTTGAACATATCCCAAGGGAAGAAAATCAATTGGCAGGTGCTTTAGCAAATATGTCATCTATGTTCAAGGTCAATTGGGACAACAAAGCTCCCAAAATTACTATCGAAAGATTTGACGAACCGACACGCTGTTGTGAGATTGACACTGATGAGGAGAGGCCTTGGTACCATGAAGTGAAAAGGTACCTTGGAGCACAAGAATATCCCGAGGGAGCTTCAATCAACGACAAGAAATTCCCGCGGAGGTTCTCAGCCAAGTTCTTCCTAAGCAATGAGATTTTGTACAAATGCAACCATGATTCAACTCTGCTTCGTTGTATGGACAATAAGAAAGCATAGAAAATCATAAAAGATATGCATGAAGGCATCTTTGGTACTCATTCTAACGGACATACTATAGCCAAGAAGATTATGAGAGATGATTACTACTGGTTGACAATGGAAACCGATTGCCATCACCACTCGAGGACTTGCCATAAATTCCAGACTTATACTGACAAGGTTCATGTGCCTCCAATACCTTTAAATGTCACGACTGCTCCATGGCCGTTTGAAATGCGGGGCATTGACATGATCGGGGAAATCAAGCCCACTGCATATAATGGACATCGTTTCATCCTCGTCGCCATTGGTTACTACACCAAATGGGTCAAAGCAGCTACATTTTCCTCAGTCACCAAGAATGTTGTAGCCCGATTTATCAAGCATAACCTCACCTGTCGGTATGACAAGTCTGAAAGGATTATCACTGAAAACGGTACCAACCTCAATAATGCCATGATCACTGAACTCTGCATGCAGTTCAAGATTAAGCATCACAATTCTTCTCCGTACAAACCTAAGATGAATTATGCAGTGGAAGCTGCCAACAAGAACATAAAAAAGATTGCGCAAAAGATGATGGTGACCTATAAAGATTAGCATGAGATGATACCATTTTCTATTCATGGATATCGTACCTCGGCTCGAACGTTAACTGGGGACACCCTATTCTCTTTAGTCTATGGCATGGAAGTCGTCCTGCCTGTCGAAGTTCAGATTCCTTCCTTAAGGATTATAAAAGAAGCGGACTTATGCGAGGACGAATGGATTCAAACTAGGTTGGATCGATTGAATTTGATTGATGAAAAGAGGCTATTTACCATATGTCATGGTCAAATGTATCAAAGGAGTATGATTAAGGCATTCAACAAGAAGATCAAGCCTCGAGCATATCAGACTGGTGAATTGGTAATAAAGTGTATCATTTTGCCACAAGGCGATCCCAAGGGAAAATGGACTCCCATATACGAAGGGCCATTTGTGGTCAAGAAAGTATTCTCTGGTAGTTCCTTGATGTTAACTACTATGGACAATGAAGATTTCTCGTACCCTGTGAACGTAGACATATTTAAAAAATACTACGCATAAGAACGACCCACTAGGTTGACATACCTAGGCAAAAATAAGGGCATCCCGACGAACCAACAGGGCTCAGGAAAAAGTTAGGGATATATATAAAAGGTTGTACACCCGACAAGTCGAAAAGCTGAGAGGGAGGCTTGGGCAAAAAAGGGTATCCTGGTGGACTGAAAACCCGAAAGAGCGGTCTAGGAAAAATTAAGGATCAAAGCGTACGACTATGTCCCGTTAGATCACTACAGCCAGCTTTATTACCAAGGTGAAAAGTTCAAATGGTACAAGATCAGTTCAATCAACTTCTTCTGACAGCAAATGATGAGATGTTCGAAGATATAGGGGCAATAGAAGAGTTGGAACCCAATGAGATCACTTCCATATGACTATATATATTTACTTTCACTTTGTATTCTTTTCATTTCACGACGACTTCCTCTTACTAGGATTTCCGTCTTTGTACAAAAATTCCTATTTATAGGAAAATTATCAATACAAATATACTTTGAAGTGAAAACTTTTTTGTTTTTCTGTTTTGATTGCAAAAACGTCTAATGACTAAAATTGAATGAACATATGCATATGAACATGATTAACGATTAACAAATGTACGCATAAGAACCGGAATAAGCGCTTACTCAAGGAGCCAGGAGAACACTCATACTATCCATAAATCCCCACAGATTAAATTCATATAACTCCCTTTCAGAGTTCCAATAAGTATATCTCCTGGAAATTCTCTTCCCCAGCCAAGTTTGGCTTTCCAAAACAGGGAAAGAAACCTTGCAAATGTTCTTCCATAAAAGAATTCATTTCCCCAATAAGGTCGCCAGAATACAGGATTTATTTCCCCAAAGGATTTCAATCTCCCCAGCCTGAGTCTATTCCTTAGACTACAACAAATCACTGATAAAACTCCTTGTGATACGGTGGGAGAACTGACTTGGGATTTTGCGTTTGTGTGCGCAAATGTTCGGTTTAGCAAGAGTCGCCACCGACTTTTTATTTTATCCTAAGGAAAGGTCAAAAAGCACAGGAAAGACCTTTGAGATGTTTTCTTGGGTTCGGGGAGTAGATTATAGAAAGGGAAGGTATTAGCACCCTTTCTATCCATGGTTATCCATGGGCTCTTAGTTACTTGCTTAGATCACTTGCTTTGCTTTTTAATTGTTTGAAACGGTGCTTTGTGTGTGGTTTTGAAAGATGTTTTGAAAAGAGGCCATCGTTGTGGCAACCTTTGTAATGATTCTTGTTTGAATGTATACAAAGGTGTTTGTCTTTTTGAAAGGTTTTCAATGTTTTGAAAGTTGTTTTGAAATTGTGTTGTGGAGTGTGTTTTGAAAAATAGCAAGGATGTTTTGCAAGATTTTTGATCAAGTAACTAAGAGTTGTCTACCCTATTTTACTCAAAGATCTTTCTTATGTTTTTAACCCTTTTAATAGTGTTGTTCCACCATTGTATTTGGTGAACAACCTTGTGTTAGGATGTTAACGGGACAGGCGCGGGTCATCGTATGACCATGATAGCAATGTTGTGAAATGACTTAGCACTTTTCTGTAGGGACTAAGATCATTTTGAAAGGCAACTTTGATAGCGTCATCGAGGGACTATGATCTTTTTTCGATTCGTTTGTGCTAAGACATCCCACATGCATAACATGGCCATTTTTATAAGGCAACAAGTGGAATTACCCTAGGGGTGTACTGTGCAAGTGTGTTTGATTGCATACATTGTTATCTTTGATTTTTGGGTTGTCTAACTGTTGATTTTATCTTGCCATACACACCTAATTACTAGCATTTGTACAAAGCAATAAAAATACAGGAAATAAATATCCTACACTATTACAACAATATTGAATTGCAAGAGAATATAAAGGCAAAAATAAGGTAAAAGCAAGGAAAATGAGTGTCTTTCGACCCACGCAGTAGCACCCTTCGACTGGCATTCTATTGGCCTCCTTCGATTGGGGGCTGACATCAGTAAGGTCCTGTCCTTCGATTGGGAATTTGCGCCAGTGAGGTCATGCCCTTCGATTGGGCTTTGGCACCAGTCAGGTCCTGTACTTCGATTGGAGGCTGGGACCAGCATGGAAGTGCCTTTCGTCTGAGCCTGGACTTAGTGAAAGCATGCCTCTGGTTGGGCCTTTCTGCCTTGTTGCCTTCTTCGATTGGGCCTGGAATCTGTGCAAGATGCAATCTGCCTTTCTGTCTCCTTCGATTGGGTCTGGAGTCAGTGAGGAAACCTGGGGCTTCGTTTCATACTCATGTCTTTTGTTTATTTCGTTTGAGACATTAAATAGCAACATGGCCCAAGGCCATGCTATCATTACCTCAGGGCCAGGTTAGTTCTTAGAGCATTTGTAACAAACCAAAGAACAAAACTAAAAGGAGAGACAATAAAAACAAACTAAAAGAGTGGAAACAAAAAGGTAACAAACACTATGTACATGTTTGAAACGAAAAGGGAGCTTATTTACATGTTATGCCAGAAATGAAGGGTTCAAGGTTAAGGATGACTAACCTTGCTTGAGGCTGGAACGTGTGTTGGGCCTTTAAGTGATTTCCTTGAATGCTTCGGGATTCAAAGGGAGGAACCAGGAGTTATGTCTTTGATGCTGGATAAGTGTGAGGTTCTTCCTACTGGATTCAAAGAGTAACAATGTATAGGGATGTTTCAGATTCTAAGGGGATAAGTGTTTGCTCTTTGGTTTGATACAGGCAGGTATGAGTTTTTGTTAGTTTTGATACAGGCTTGCTGGCAGTTGCAGTTGGACTGGCTTTAGGCAGGTTTGTTTGCAGTTACAGTTGAACTGGCTGGAGTTTTTTGGCTTTGGTAAGGAAGGCAGGTTTTGAGGTTATGCAGGCCTCAAGGCTTGTTGTGCCTTAGGCTTGTATTTGTATCACAGGTTTGATGTTCTGGTGTTAGGCAGGAGGATGCAGTTCTGGATTTGTTGTTTGGATTCTGGGTATGTGTTTGAGTGTTTAAGTGTTTAAGTGTTTAAGTGTTTAAGTGTTTAAGTGTTTAAGTGTTTGAGAATTTTGTGGTGTGTGAGAACTTTGAAGATACGTTCCTCTGGCCAAAAAGTCCTCCCTCAGCTTTGCATAAATTCCTCTATTTATAGAGGAAAAGAATGGACATGTTTTCAACAGCCAGTCTTGCAAAAAATAGTAAAATAATAGGTAATGTGACAGCACATGTGGTGGGCCTGTTGGCAGTTGGGGTGCAGAGGCTGTGACTCATGCTTCTGTCATTGCTTGTGGAGCAAAAATAATTAAAATAAGGCCCAGCTGGAAAGTGAATGTCCACTTGTGCCACAAAAGCAAGATGAATGGTTCAGGTGAGGTTGCTTCATGCTGAAGGAAAATAGGTGCAAGGCTCAAGACAGACTTTCCTAAAAGGTAGTACTGTGCTATTAAGTGCAAGTGGTCTTAGACAATAAAAGGATACAAGCCTAAAAAGGGAAGACACGTGGCCTAGCCTATGGGTCTGAATGAGTTCTTGATCTTTTGAGTCGAATCCCCCCTCTTTCTACACCTTTCAACCAAACTGGAATAAAATAACATTCATTTTCACCAGCTGTGTGTCCTTCGAATGGACCAACTGTGTGTTCTTCGAATGACCCTTCTCTGCCAGCTTCAAAGTCCAATTCGAATCTATTTAGAACCTTCCCTATTAGGCAACTTCGACCAGTCCTTGGCCTTGTGATGAGTCTAAGTTCTGATTCGAAGTGTTCAGAACTTCCTTCATCAGAGCATCTTAGATTAAGAGAAACTCTGCACTGAAATGCCATTCGAAGGTCATTTCGTTCTGATGTTCTTATTAAGGGAAACTCTGAAGTTCCAGTTGAAGGATACTCTGAAGTTCCAGTGCAGGGACCTTTTGAAATGCCAATTGAAGGGTATTCCTGGGTCGAAGGACACTGTTTCAAAGGGAACCAAAAATTCAATTGAAACTTGTATGGAGATCATTTCCTTCTGAATTGAAGGGGACCTATTTGAATTCACATTGCCCAGACGAAACTTGTATCGAAGAAAACATATTTCCAAATCGAAAGCTCATGCTCGAAGGAAGCATATTGCCCAATCGAAGCAGGCTTGCAAGCAGCATATTCCCAATCGAAGCAGGCTTGTAGGCAGTGAACTTGTCCAAATCGAAACAGGCTTATAGGCAGCTAAAACAGGTTTTCAAAGCAAGCATGCAGGCAACATACTTGGTGAATCAAAGGGTTTGACTTGCAGGGGGCACTTGTGGCCAGCAATCATGGTTTTCAAGGCAAGCAATATAGGCAGCAAAAGTCACAAACGAAGCCTGCAACAAGAAGTCACATGCCCATGCGAAAGAGGCACGCTAGCATCCATTTTGAGCAATCGAAAGAGTCCAAGAGTCAATCGAAGGATGCTGATCGAAAGATGCCTAAAGGCCAACCGAAAGAGCTGAAACGAAGAACACTTGTATTTCTCCAATTTTTTGTCAAAATAATATTTTTATCTGTTTTTTTTTTCCATTTTTGACAGTTTCCTTTTAATTTTGGTATTTGGAACATCCAAATGCACTTGTTCAAGCTTGAGCCTTGAAAATCCTTGTAAGAAAGGCCTTGAGAATTGAGAGGGCAAATTTTGGGGTACAACAGCTGCCCCTGTTCAATCTTCTTGAACCTGAAGAGTTAGATTGGCAGTTTTGCCATTCGCAACTCGAAGGTAAAAGATGATTGGACACTAGAGTGCCCAAAACATTTGCACTCGCCAAAGTGTAGTTTAAGGGAATGGGCTTAAAGATGCCATTTGGAGATGGTGGAATCTTGCTGGAGATGGGCTTAAAGATGCCATCCAAGAATATTTGTTGAATTGCAATGTTGTAGGTTAGGACAATGAGCATCAAAATGGTATCCGTATCTGGAATGCCATTGAACTGTATCTGGGGACTGAGTTTGTATGAGCAAAGGAATGGCGTCCGTGTCTGGCGCGTATCTGAGTTGTAACTGTATTTGGATTTTGAATGAATATCAGAATGACTGCCGTGTCTGGAATGTATCTGTATTCTGAATGGGTAACAAAGAAAAATATGTGTACGGAGCAACTGTGTGCTGAGGATAAATTCTGAATGAGTGACAGAATGGCAACCGTGTCTGGAGCGTATCTGGACTGTATCTGAAGTTTGAGATATGTATGAGTAGCAGAATGACTTCCGTGTCTGGAGTGTATCTGAAACTGTAACTGGGATCTGAATAAGTGACAGAATGGCAACCGTGTTTGGAGCATATCTGGATTGTATCTTGGAGTTGAGATCTGTATGAGTAGCAGAATGACTTCCGTGTCTGGAGTGTATCTGAAATTGTAACTGGGATCTGAATAAGTGACAGAATGACTTCCGTGGCTGGAGCGTATCTGGACTGTATCTTGGAGTTGAGATCTGTATGAGTAGCAGAATGACTTCCGTGGCGATTGCACTGGGGAGAATCAAATTATTGGTGTAAAGGCCAGAATGGCTTCCGTATTTGGAGCATGTCCGAACTTGAAGTTGATAGTTGAATCTGAATGAGAGATAGAATGGCTGCCGTGTCTGGAGCGTATCTAGTCTGTATCGGATTGCTGAAGTCGGAATGGGTAGTAGAATGACCTGCCGTGTTTGGGGTGTATCCTTACTGTATCTGACTTGAAATTCTGAACGAGTAATAGAATGACCGCCGTGTTTGGGGTGTATCCTTACTGTATCTGAATTGAAGTTCTGAACGAGTAATAGAATGACCGCTGTGTTCTGGGGTGTATCCATACTGTATCTGAATAATTGTTAATGATAGCTTTTTAATCTTATCCTGAAAAGGGTAAAAATGTTAGCTGAACACAAAATTATGTTGCATGATATGTATGATGCAATGAATTGTATTTCATAAATGTTTATGATATATGGATGTAATGATTATGCATGTAAGCTGAGTAGCTGTCTTGCTGAGGAAAATAAATCCTTGATAGCTGGAGATAATGAAAATCTTGACTGCTGCCGGGGAAAGTAAATCTTTGACCGAAGCTGGGGATTCCAAAAAAATCTTCGATTGTTGAAGATGAGAAATCCTTCCTAACTGCTCGGGGATTGAAGATCTTCGATTGTTGAGGGATCTCAGGACCACTGCTAGGGATTTAAAATCCTTGGTGACTTGTGAGGGGTTTTAACAAAACTTCACCAACTTCTGCGGGGAATGAGAATTCTGACGATCTCTACTGGGGAATTAAAACCTGGGAGACTTCCGCTGGAGAATGAGACTGAGAATCTTCAATCTGCTGGGAAATATCACTGTGGGGAGAATGTTCACCGTTCTGGTTCCGCTGGGGAATATGATTTTCAGGGTTTTCGGGCTCCACTGGGGATCTTGAAACTTGACTCTGAGGGGAAATTTGAAATTCATCTCAGCTGGGGAATCAAGTTCTAGAAAGCATTTGCTCTGCCGAGGATTCTGAAGTTTAACTTTGTTAGGGAAATATATTCCGAATTTTAACTCTGTTGAGGAACTTGAAGTTTAATTCCGCTGAGGATTTCTTCTGAAATGGCATAAAGATATCTTCCTAAACTTCAACCGCTCACTAATCATCTTTTCTCAATTTCGTTTTACTTGTAAGCAATGATTATGTTCAAATGCATATGCCTATTTAACAAAACATTGGACGTTTTTCAAATAAAACATAAGTGTAAAAAAGAAAAGGAAGGCAAGCAAATTTCTGCACTTGGAAATGTATTTGTATTAACTTTTATGAATCTCTTTATACAAAGGAGACAGACATCCTAGTAAGAGAATGTTGTCGTAAAAATTGAAAATTTTTATACAAAAGAAAGATGGCTATGTGTAACAATTCCATGGGATTCCCATTCTGCTATAACCTTCACAACTCTAAATATCTTGTCCATTCATTGCTTCGTCCGTCGATGACTAGGTTGATCAGAAGCTCGAAGCTTGTTGATGAAGAGATTGTTCTTAAAGTGATCCGACGAGACACAATCATACGCTTTAATTCCCTAACTTTTTCCTGGATCGCCCTTTCGGGTTTTCGATCCACCGGGAAACCCTTTTTTGCCCAAGTCGCCCTTTTGGGTTTTCAACTTGCCGGGTGTACAAATTTTTGTTTTATCCCTAATTTTTGCTTGAACCTCCCTTTCGGGTTTTCGGTTCACCGGGATGCCCATTTTTGCCCAAGTCGCCCTTTTGGGTTTTCGACTTGTCGGGTTATTTTATGCGTAGTATCTTTTGACTATGTCTATGTTCGCAGGGTGTGGCAAATCTTCGCCGTCCATGGTGGTCAAAATCATTTCCCCACCAGAAAAGATACTCTTGATCACAAATGGTCCTTCGTAAGTAGGAGTCCACTTGCCCCTAGGATCACTTTGCGGTAAGATGATCCGCTTGATTACAAGATCTCCGACTCGATATATCTGACGCCTGACTTTCTTGTTGAAAGCCTTGATCATGCATTTTTGATACGCCTGACCATGACAAACAGCGGTAAGTCGCTTCTCGTCGATCAAATTGAGTTGATCAAGCCGGGTCTGAATCCAATCGTCTTCACTCAAACCAGCATCTTTCATGATCCTTAAGGAAGGAATCTGAACTTCCATGGGTAGGACAGCCTCCATGCCATACACCAAAGAAAATGGGGTTTCCCCTATTGAAGTACGTGTTGTGGTACGATATCCATGCAGAGCAAACAGTAACATCTCGTGCCAGTCCTTGTAGGTGACTGTCATCTTTTGAATGATCTTCTTGATATTTTTGTTCGCAGCTTCAACAACATCGTTCATCTTCGGCCGATAAGGAGATGAATTGTGATGATAAATCTTGAACTGTTCGCATAGAGCGGTGATCATAGTATTGTTCAGATTTGTACCGTTGTCTGTGATGATCCTGTCGGGGATACCATACCGGCATATGAGGTTCTGCTTAATGAAACGGGCAACCACATTCTTTGTAACGGAGGCAAAGGAAGTTGCCTCGACCCATTTGGTGAAGTAATCAATAGCCACCAGGATGAAGCGATACCCATCGGATGCCGTGGGCTTGATCTCTCCAATCATGTTAATGCCCCACATTGCGAATGGTCAAGGAGCTGTCAGAACGTTGAGAGGAACATGAGGAATATGTACCTTGTCGGCGTAGACTTGGCATTTGTGGCAAGTACGGGAATGTTGATGACAATCAACTTCCATGGTGGACCAGTAGTAACCTGCCCTTAGAATCTTCTTTGCCATTGTATGTCCGCTCAAGTGGGTGCCAAATGTGCCACTGTGTATTTCAGTCATGATCAACTCTGCTTCAGCTTTGTCTACACATCAAAGTAAAACACAATCATGGCTACGTTTATAAAGGATGCCATTGCTTAGGAAGAACTTGGCAGCAAATCTTCTTAAGAACTTTTTGTCATTGACTGAAGTTCCTTCGGGATATTCTCTAGTCTGGATATACCTTTTGATTTCATGAAACCAGGGTTGTTCCACTACTTCTTCGGTATTAATCTCATGACAGTGCGCAGGTTCATCCATTCGCTCGATGGTAATTTGGGGAGCCTCGTTATCCCAGTTGAGTTTAAACATGGAAGACATTGTAGCCAGAGCATCTGCTAGCTGATTCTCTTCTCGCGGGAAATGCTCGAAATTAATATGCTCGAAATGAGGCAGCAATGTCAAGACATGTTCTTTGTATGGGATAAGATTAGGATGTTTGGTGTCCCACTCTCCTTTGACTTGACTGATAACCAAAGCCGAGTCCCCAAATATGACCAAAGATTTGATCCCCAGGTCTATAGTAGCCTTGAGACCAAAGATGCAGGCTTCATATTCAGCCATGTTATTGGTACAGCTGAAACAAAGTTGGGCAGTGAAAGGTGTATGGAAACCTTCTAGGGAAATGAGTACCGCGCCGATACCGTTGCCGAGTGCATTTGAAGCACCATCAAAGTACAGGGTCCATCGGGATCCTTGTTTAGGTCCGTCATATGGTCCGTTACCTTCTGTGCTGTCCAGGGTCATGATGTCTTCGTCAGGGAAGTCGAATTTCATAGATTGATAATCTTCGAAGGCTTGATGAGCTAGATGGTCAGCTAGTACACTCCCTTTTATAGCTTTTTGGGTAGTATACTGGATATCATACTCCGTCAGGATCATCTGCCATCTAGCGATTCTTCCTGATAAAGCAGGCTTCTCGAAAATATATTTGATCGGGTCCATCTTGGAAATCAGCAAAGTGGTATGAGTCAACATATACTGCCTTAGTCGGCGAGCAGCCCATACCAAAGCGCAACAAGTTTTCTCGAGCAGTGAGTAGCGAGTCTCACAGTCGGTAAACTTTTTGCTAAGGTAATAAATGGCATGCTCTTTTCGACCAGACTCGTCATGTTGGCCCAGCACGCACCCCATTGAGTTATCCAAAACAGTCAGATACATGATCAACGGCCTTCCTGCGACGGGCGGCGTCAGAATAGGAGGTTCCAATAAGTATTCCTTGATCTTATCAAAAGCCACTTGACAATCGTCGTTCCATTCAACTACCTGATCCTTCTTCAACAGCTTGAAAATCGGCTCACAGGTGGATGTCAGGTGAGAGATGAACCTTGCAATATAGTTCAAGCGTCCCAAGAATCCTCTAACCTCCTTTTCAGTACGGGGGGCTGGCATTTCTTGTATAGCCTTCACTTTAACAAGATCGAACTCAATAACTTTGTTGCTGACAATAAATCCCAAGAGCTTACCAGACCTAACTCCAAAAGTGCACTTGCTTGGGTTCAGTCTGAGTTTATACTCCTTCAGCCTGGAAAACAGTTTTTGCAAATGATTAAGGTGCTCTTCTTATGTTTGTGATCGAGCTATCATGTCGTCTATGTAAACTTCGATCTCATGATGTATCATATCATGAAACAAAGCTACCATGGCGCGTTGATAAGTTGCCCCTACGTTCTTCAGTCCGAATGGCATCACCTTGTAGCAGAAGGTACCCCATTGTGTAACAAAGGTTGTTTTTGCCATGTCCTCGGGGGCCATTTTAATCTGGTTGTAACCCGAGAATCCATCCATGAAGGAAAAAACCTTGTGTTGAGCGGTGTTATCAACCAAGACGTCAATATGAGGTAGAGGGAAATCATCTTTAGGGCTAGCCCTATTCAAATCCCGATAGTCCACACACATTCTGACCTTGCTGTCTTTTTTGGGTACGGGCACAATGTTAGCAACCCATTGTGGATAGGTTGTAATGGCCAGAAAGCCGGTGTTTAATTGCTTCATTACTTCAGCTTTAATCTTCTCAGACATGTCAGGTCTCATTCGACGAACCTTTTGCTTGATTAGTGGACAATCTTCTCTTGTAGGGAGACGGTGAACCATGATATCTGTGTCTAAACCTGGCATGTCTTCATAAGACCAAGCGAAGATCTCAACGTATTCATTCAACAACTGTATTAAGCGTTCCTTGATACTTGGTTCCAAGTTGGAACCCACTTTTACTTCCTTCTTGTCCTCCTCTGTCCTTAAGTTGATGGTTTCTAACAACTCTTCATGAGGCAAGATGGCCCTCTCTTCTTGTTGTAGAAGTCTGGCTAACTCTCCCGGCACTTCACAATCTTCGTCAACTTCGTACTCAGCTTGATTGACCAAATCTTCAGAGTTATCGAAGGCTAAAACAGAATAGTCACCCATGGAATCCGGAGTAGATGGGTACCTGCATTTGTGAATGTGGGTGTGTGTAAGGGATAGCCATCTTTAAACAAACAAAAATGCAAAAAGGAAAGAAAATGGACACAGCAGTTTATAGATGAAAAGCGTCCAATGATTCGTTAAAATATGACATATGATTATGAAGAAAATAAAGCCCTTACAAGTGGACCTACATGCCCCGGGCAAGGCATGAGGTGAAAAATAGTGTGTGAATTGTTTTAGTTATTACAGACCATAGAAAATGGGAAATTGTTCAAAGATAAAATTACTGGTTGATAAAGGTGATAGGGACAAAATCCTTTGCTTCCCAATTGCTCAAACCCCCTTCGACAGTCGGAAAGATCCAATCTTCAAAGTGGCTCTCCTCATCTTCATCTTCTACAACATTGATTCCATGGAGAGAAATCTTGACGGGTGGTCTTTTGATCTTAGAGCGGCGCATAGCCTTTTGTCCTTCAGCAGTAAACCCTAAACCAAACTTGTCTGTCTTATAAGGAATGTCGGGCAACTGTCCCCATACCGTGCTCTTCCCCTCCTTAATCACAGCCTCTGCGTCTTTGAGAGATGCCATCCTAGCCACATGCTTAGGAATGATAGGTACCTCAACCACTGTCTTCGCAACTGCTACCTCAGGAGAAACTTCTTCGAAATGCTGAAAAGGCGTTTCGATGAACTCGCCATCCACTACCACATATCTAAATGTATTGATATGACTAATCATGTACTCCTCCTCGCCATGCATAATTATGATTTTACCCTTAACAGGATACTTCAGCATCTGGTGCAAAGAGGATGTAATTGCCCCGGCATGATGAATCCACAGTCTTCCCAGCAAACATGAGTATGACAGATGGATGTTTATCACGTAGAAGGTGGAGTTGAACACTTCAGTGCCTACCTTGATGGGAATATCAACCTCCCCATGAACCATTCTTTTGGAACCATCGAAAGCTCTGACGATAATGTTGCTAGGCTTGAGGGTCAAACCTTCACAATCCAAACGGTCTAAGGCCTTCTTTGGCAGCACATTCAGGGAAGAACCAGTATCGACCAAGACATGGGCGAGTGTGGTCCCTCGGCACTCAACTGAAACATGTAATGCATCATTGTGCTTCCTTCCTTTGGGAGTTAGGTCAGCGTCGGAAAAGCCCAGGCCATTGTCAGCAGTAAGACTGGCCACACAGTTTTGGAATTGGTCAACCGAGGTCTCTTGGGGGACATGTGCTATCTTCAAGAATTTAATCAGAGCCTTAGCGTGGGCCTCTGAATAGAGCATGAGAGCTAACATTGAGATTTTAGAAGGGGTTTTCCCCAATTGTTCCACAACGTCATAATCACTTTTTCTGATTATTTTTAGGATTTCATCCATTTCCTTCTGAGTGGTTTCTGGGATAACAACAACATGAGCCTTCGTCCTGACAGGCTCTTTCAGTATTCCCTTACCTTTGTTAGTGTTATCAGCGGATGATCTTTCTTCAGGAGTGTTTAACTCTTTAATCACTGGGCCTTGCACAGAGGGTCCAACAGGTGCAGAAATTTTTAAGGGTCCGAGGACTGCTCGGGGAGGAGCAAACTCCGGAGAAAAGATCCGGCCACTGCGGGTGATCTTGCTAGTACCCGCGATGTTTCCTATGTCAGGGTCTTCTTCAGAGATTTCTCGGACTGTTTTGATTTGTTTGATGCCGTGGTAGAAGATTCCCCCCCCCCCATAGTTCCACGGTATCATTTTGCTTGATTGGTACGGGACGGGTCCCGACATTGTGATCTTTAGAGGTGCACATTCAGAATTGGGTGTAATCCTGACAGGCCTTTTGCAAGCCTTAGGAGGATTGTCGGAAATGGTTATGATGGAAATATCAATGGTTGAGGTATCACAAGTATCAGGAGCAATCGGATTTTAAGTGTTAACAGGGGTTTTCTGAAAAAGTATTTCTTGAGTATCCATCAGGCGTTGGACACCCGACTTCAACATTGGACAATCACCTTGAACGTTTGAGCACAAACAGCAATCTTTATCACAACCAGGAAAGATCCCGGCTCTCAACAAATTTTCTTTTATCACTAACAATGGAGTCAACAGATTGGCAACATCAGTAACATGGAGATTTTCCAAAACAGCATGCACATTGTGACCGTGCTTGGGCATTGGTGCGGATATAACATTAGACTTTTCAGGAGCGTCAAACTCGACCTCTTTGGCGTCAATTAAATCCTGAATTTTTTTCTTGAGTGCCCAACAATTATTGGTATTGTGCCCAATACTGTCGGAATGATAAGCACACTTGGCTTTTGGATTGTAAGATGGAGAGGTGGTATTTACATTCTTTGGAGCCTCTTTTAAATTAGCAAGATTCAACTTCAGGAGATGTGGAAGGATTTGAGCAGGTGTCATATTTACTGGAGTAAACTGCCGTGGTGGCCTTTGCTGATAAGTTCTGGGCTGATCATTCCTCGATTGGCTGTTTCTAAACTGGTCTGATGCGGACTTCTGTATTAATACGGCCCTCACTATTGGTCGACGTTCTTCTCTTTCCCGATTTTTCTGGGTGTACACAGTAGATACCTCTTTCTTGGCTGGGAAAGGTTTTCTAGCAGATGTGGATGAGGAAGCATCCTTTTGAATCTTTCCACTTTTGATACCGGCTTCCACCCTCTCGCCAGTCAAAATCAACTCAGTAAATCCCGCAGAGGAGCTTCCGATTAGATGTTTGAAGAATGGGCCAGATAGGGTCCCCAAAAACATGTCAACTAATTCCCTATCTGATAGCGGTGGCTGCACCCTTCCGGCCAGGTCGCGCCACTTCTGGGCGTACTCCTTGAACCCTTCATTTGAAGCCATCCCCATACTCTGTAACTGAGTACGGGTAGACGCCAAATCAGCATTGTACTGATACTGACGATAGAAATCGGCTGCCAAGTCTTCCCAATTGTGGACCTCTGATCTCTCGAGCTGGTAAAACCAATCTAACTGAGTGCCAGACAAGCTGTCTTGGTAAAAGTGCACCCAGAGGTTTTTGTCGGATGAATGTGGCTGGATCTTTCTAACATACGGCCTCAAGTGCATCTTAGGGCAAGATAGACCGTCGTACTTGGCGAATGTTGGCACTTTGAAATTGGGAGGGATAACAATCCCAGCTACAAGCCCCAGCTCCTCAAAATCCAATCCGGGCACCCTCTGCAACTCCATAGCTGCCAATCTGTCTTCAAGGTTCTTATACTTGTCACCCACTAGTGGATACTATTGTTCTGAATAGTCTTCGTCTGCTTCCTCTTCCTCCTCTTCTACCTCAGATTCGGAAGGCACAGTAACTCCTTTCCCCTTGCCAATCCCTTCGTCGTACGTTGATGGAAACTCAAGAGTCCTTCTAGCATCACCCTCAAATCTTCTTCCGAAAGTAGCTACCCCCGGTCTCCTTTTCTTTTTCTTCTCTTTATTCTTCTCTAGCAGAGCTTTGAGATCCTCTTGACCCTTTGCCAAGGTCATGAGGAGTTGCTGAAATTGTGAATTTTGTGCCTGTAGGTCCTTCACTGTTTGCTCCAAATCCATCTTACTGAAATAAACAGCAGAAAGATAAGGAAACCTGGCTTGAAGACCTGTTTATGCATATGATGAATGATATGTTGTTCATGTAATGCATTCAAGGGTTCGAAAATTAAAATTTGTTGCAAACAAAAAAAGAACGCACGTCATATTAAGAAGAAATTTGTTAGTACATAAATGCCCCATGGGCGAAATATTAAAAAAATCTTAATGTAAAAAGACGTTGCACATCCTTTTTGGTGCGATGTAGGTGTTGAGAGTTTGCTCCTCGTGAAGTCGGCGGGTGAGCTCTAAAACCTTCTCCTCACTGGCGTAGAAGCTGGCTTCAAAAGTATCCCGTTCTTCTCTGAGTTGGATCCAACTCTTTTGCATTTCCTCCCATGATGTTGGCATGTCAGGATATAGGATGGTGTATGGAACCTCTCCTTCCTTAACAAGCTCTTTGATCAAGGGGAGAATGTGAGGATATGACATCATGAGATTCTGGGAGCGGGTTCGTACCCACTTGAGGTAAGGCTCAAGGGGGATGGAATTCTTGTGCCCCAGTGTCTTACTATCCACCTTGTTAGGCATCCTCCAAGCTCTGATGAACCTTTGGCGAAGTCCTTGCACATCGTTGTCGAAGTCAAAAACTAGGTCAGGAATCAGCATGTCATTAGGACCATCCCTCCGAGCATATCCAAATTGTCTCAAGGCTAGACAAGGGTTGTAGGTGATGCCTCCCCTAATACCAAGTAGTGGGACATTAGGGAATTCACCACAACGATCAACGAGGATGACATTTTCTCTGGACCGAGAACACCAATGTACATCATAATGTGTGAAGGTCATCAACCATTGTGACCACCTTAAACCCTGCTCATTCTTCAGAATTGATTGTGGAAGGTGAGAAATAAACCACCTTGCTAGGAGAGGAGTACAGCACATGAGAACACCTCTTTTCCTCATTGTTCGTGTGTAAAGTGAGTGTAGGATGTCCCCAAGTAATGTAGGTATAGGATTCTTAGACATGAAAATCTTAACAGCATTCACATCTATAAGTTGGTCAGGGTTTGGGAACAAGACCAACCCATAAATAAGGAGTGCCACAATTTCTTCAAAGGCTTGTAGATCAAGAGAATTCCAGCAGTCTTGTGCCTTCTCAAACAGAAACCTTGCCAAGAAACCCTTGACACCACTTCTGGTTTCCCAATGCCCCTTGGTATCAGATGGTTGCAAGTGTAATGCTCGAGCAACATCTTCAGGCTTTGGATCTTTTTCCGTACCGTTGTAGGGTAGTTGATTAAGAATAGGAATTCTCAGGAGTTGAGAAAATTCCTCCAAAGTAGGCACCAATTGGTAGTCAGGGAATGTGAAACAGTGGTGTAAGGGGTCAAAGAACTGGAAGAGAACTTTAACCATGTTTTCTTCAATGTTGGTGTTGACTAAGCTGAGAAGTCTACCATGTCTTTCACTGAAGAGAGAATTTTATGGAATTCTGGATGTAAGCTCCTTGAGTTGAGGAGGGATTCTCACAAGGTTGACTTGAATTGTTTTCCTGCAAAGAGTTTCCATGACCTACAAAACAAGAACAAAGATGAAGATCCAAACTCTTGAAATGGTTAGTGGATGCATATGATGCTTTATGATGTTCATGATGTATGCACAAGCACATGTACAAGCAAGTCACACAAAAACCCTAGTTTCAGGCTTGCATGAGGTTTCATAGGTAAGTAACCTCTTGAGTTTAGTTGGCTCAAAACCTGTCCTATAAATAGTAACCGGGTTCTAAGGAGCTCAATATCATCGGATTATTTTCTATGTTTCATTGTTTTGGTTTATCCACTTAACTAGCAACCAGAATATTCCAAGAAAACAACCCTCAATGAGTGTAGTATCGAGTATCTACCAACTTCAGAATGCACCAAAGTCGGTCATCTCACTACCCCTAATAAAAGGCCAAGATGGTCAAGTAAGGTTCTAGTTCATTAGTGCTTAATGACATCACTCAGCGGCCCCGTATTCTCTTTGATTGACTCAAAGGCTACCGGTACTCACAAATATGTCGCACTAATATAGCTATTGCTTCAACCGTGTCGGTATATCCCGCACAGTTTCCATAATGTATTGCTATCTATGAAAGTTTCCCAAATCCGGGTGGAGGATTTCAAGCCCAAACAAGAGAACCAAAATGTAAAGTAATCAAAACAAACAATTAATCATGCAAAGGGTGATCTAAGCCCTAAGGTTACTGCACTTTGTAATTTTCCCCAGCAGAGTCGCCAGTTCTGTGATACGGTGGGAGAACTGACTTGGGATTTTGCGTTTGTGTGCGCAAATGTCCGGTTTAGCAAGAGTCGCCACCGACTTTTTATTTTATCCTAAGGAAAGGTCAAAAAGCACAGGAAAGACCTTTGAGATGTTTTCTTGGGTTCGGGGAGTAGATTATATAAAGGGAAGATATTAGCACCCTTTCTATCCATGGTTATCCATGGGCTCTTAGTTACTTGCTTAGATCACTTGCTTTGCTTTTTAATTGTTTGAAATGGTGCTTTGTGTGTGGTTTTGAAAGATGTTTTGAAAAGAGGTCATCGTTATGGCAACCTTTGTAATGATTCTTGTTTGGATGTATACAAAGGTGTTTGTCTTTTTGAAAGGTTTTCAATGTTTTGAAAGTTGTTTTGAAATTGTGTTGTGGAGTGTGTTTTGAAAAATAGCAAGGATGTTTTGCAAGATTTTTGATCAAGTAACTAAGAGTTGTCTACCCTATTTTACTCAAAGATCTTTCTTATGTTTTTAACCCTTTTAACAGTGTTGTTTCACCATTGTATTTGGTGAACAACCTTGTGTTAGGATATTAACGGGACAGGCGCGGGTCATCGTATGACCATGATAGCAATGTTGTGAAATGACTTAGCACTTTTCTGTAGGGACTAAGATCATTTTGAAAGGCAACTTTGATAGCATCATCGAGGGACTATGATCTTTTTTCGATTCGTTTGTGCTAAGACATCCCACATGCATAACATGGCCATTTTTATAAGGCAACAAGTGGAATTACCCTAGGGGTGTACGTGTGCAAGTGTGTTTGATTGCATGCATTGTTATCTTTGATTTTTGGGTTGCCTAATTGTTTATTTTATCTTGCCATACACACCTAATTACTAGCATTTGTACAAAGCAATAAAAATGCAGGAAATAAATATCCTACACTATTACAACCATATTGAATTGCATGAGAATATAAAGGAAAAAATAAGGTAAAAGCAAGGAAAATGAGTGTCTTTCGAACCAGGAAGTAGCACCCTTCGACTGGCATTATGTTGGCCTCCTTCGATTGGGGGTTGGCATCAGTAAGGTCCTATCCTTCGATTGGGAATTCGCGCCAGTGAGGTCATGGCCTTCGATTGGGCTTTGGCACCAGTCAGGTCCTGTACTTCGATTGGAGGCTTTCACCAACATGGAAGTGCCTTTCATCTGAGCTTGGACTTAGTGCAAGCATGCCTCTGGATGGGCCTTTCTGCCTTGTTGCCTTCTTCGATTGGGCCTGGAATCTGTGCAAGATGCAATCTGCCTTTCTGTCTCCTTCGATTGGGTCTGGAGTCAGTGAGGAAACCCGGGGCTTCGTTTCATACTCCTGTCTTTTGTTTATTTCGTTTGAGACATTAAATAGCAACATGGCCCAAGGCCATGCTATCATTACCTCAGGGCCAGGTTAGTTCTTAGAGCATTTGTAACAAACCAAAGAACAAAACCAAAAGGAGAGACAATAAAAACAAACTAAAAGAGTGGAAACAAAAAGGTAACAAACACTATGTACATGTTTGAAACGAAAAGGGAGCTTATTTACATGTTATTCCAGAAATGAAAGGTTCAAGGTTAAGGATGACTTACCTTGCTTGAGGCTGGAACGTGTGCTGGGCCTTTAAGTGATTTCCTTGAATGCTTCTGGATTCAAAGGGAGGAACCAGGAGTTATGTCTTTGATGCTGGATAAGTGTGAGGTTCTTCCTACTGGATTCAAAGTGTAACAAGGTATAGGGATGTTTCAGATTCTAAGGGGATAAGTGTTTGCTCTTTGGTTTGATACAGGCAGGTCTGAGTTTTTGTTAGTTTTGATACAGGCTTGCTGGCAGTTGCAGTTGGACTGGCTTTAGGCAGGTTTGTTTGCAGTTGCAGTTGAACTGGCTGGAGTTTTCTGGCTTTGGTAAGGAAGGCAGGTTTTGAGGTTATGTAGGCCTCAAGGCTTGTTGTGCCTTAGGCTTGTATTTGTAACACAGGTTTGATGTTCTGGTGTTAGGCAAGAGGATGCAGTTCTAGATTTGTTGTTTGGATTCTAGGTATGTGTTTGAGTGTTTAAGTGTTTAAGTGTTTAAGTGTTTGAGAATTTTGTGGTGTGTGAGAACTTTGAAGATACGTTCCTCTGGCCAAAAAGTCCTCCCCCAGCTTTGCATAAATTCCTCTATTTATAGAGGAAAAGAATGGACATGTTTTCAACAGCCAGTCTTGCAAAAAATAGTAAAATAATAGGTAACATGACAGCACATGTGGTGGGCCTGTTGGCAGTTGGGGTGCAGAGGCTATGACTCATGCTTCTGTCATTGCTTGTGGAGCAAAAATAATTAAAATAAGGCCCAGCTGGAAAGTGAATGTCCACTTGTGCCACAAAAGCAAGATGAATGGTTCAGGCGAGGTTGCTTCATTCTGAAGGAAAATAGGTGCAAGGCTCAAGACAGACTTTCCTAAAAGGTAGTACTGTGCTATTAAGTGCAAGTGGTCTTAGACAATAAATGGGTACAGGCCTAAAAAGGGAAGACACGTGGCCTAGCCTATGGGTCTGAATGAGTTCTTGATCTTTTGAGTCGAATCCCCCCTCTTTCTACACCTTTCAACCAGACTGGAACAAAACAGCATTCATTTTCACCAGCTGTGTGTCCTTCGAATGGACCAACTGTGTGTTCTTCGAATGGCCCTTCGAATGGCCCTTCTCTGCCAGCTTTAAAGTCCAATTCGAATTTATTTAGAACCTTCCCTATTAGGCAACTTCGACCAGCCCTTGGCCTTGTGATGAGTCTAAGTTCTGATTCGAAGTGTTCAGAACTTCCTTCATCAGAGCATCTTAGATTAAGAGAAACTCTGCACTGAAATGCCATTCGAAGGTCATTTTGTTCTGATGTTCTTATTAAGGGAAACTCTGAAGTTCCAGTTGAAGGATACTCTGAAGTTCCAGTCCAGGGACCTTTTGAAATGCCAATTGAAGGGTATTCCTGGGTCGAAGGACATTCCTGAGTCGAAGGACACTGTTTCAAAGGGAACCAAAAATTCAATCGAAACTTGTATGGAGATCATTTCCTTCTGAATCGAAGGGGACCTATTTGAATTCACATTGCCTAGATGAAACTTGTATCAAAGAAAACATATTGCCAAATCGAAAGCTCATGCTCGAAGGAAGCATATTGCCCAATCGAAGCAGGCTTGCAAGCAACATATGCCCAATCGAAGCAGGCTTGTAGGAAGTGAACTTGTCCAAATCGAAACAGGCTTATAGGCAGCTAAAACAGGTTTTCAAAGCAAGCATGCAGGCAACATACTTGGTGAATCAAAGGGTTTGCCTTGCAGGGGGCACTTGTGGCCAGCAATCATGGTTTTCAAGGCAAGCAATATAGGCAGCAAAAGTCACAAACGAAGCCTGCAACAAGAAGTCACATGCCCATACGAAAGAGGCACGCTAGCATCCATTTTGAGCAATCGAAAGAGGCCAAGAGTCAATCGAAGGATGCTGATCAAAAGATGCCTAAAGGCCAATCGAAAGAGCTGAAACGAAGAACACTTGTATTTCTCCAATTTTTTGTCAAAATAATATTTTTATCTGTTTTTTTTTTCATTTTTGACAGTTTCCTTTTAATTTTGGTATTTGGAACATCCAAATGCACTTGTTCAAGCTTGAGCCTTGAAAATCCTTGTAAGAAAGGCCTTGAGAATTGAGAGGGCAAATTTTGGGGTACAACACTCCTCTTCCCCAATAAAGTTATCACTATCCCTAGAAAGTTGCTGCAAAGCCTGGATTTCGGCCAGATACCAGTCAACTATCCACCCTAGACAAATCATAAGTTTAAACATCTCTTTTATCCCCAGTCTGGGCATATAAGAATTAAATTCCTAGACAAACATTTCACCTTCATACATCATAGCATATGCATACAAAATGCATATAGATCAATCTCATTTATTTTGAGAGCATCATTACGCAATTCATTTAATACATCACGACATTGCATACAACTAACTCTTTATCTTTTTAGGTAAACGTTCTCAACTAAACAAGTATCATCAACATTTCTCAAATAGGCCAGATATTAATTCCCCAAGCAAGCTGGGGCAACTATCTCTACGACCAACAAAAAACAGGTTCCAGATTTAATTCCTGAAACAAGCCAGGGAAACTATCTATGAAGAACAAGCTGATTGTAGATCAATTCCCGAAACAGGACGGGGAGACTATCTACATGAACATATTGAAGATTAACTCCCGAAACAGGACGGGGAAACTATCTTTCTTTCTCTTTGGTCAGATAAAGATCAATTCCCGAAAAAGGACGGGGCGACTATCTTTATCACCAAGTGGTATGAACTTCTGAAACAAGACGGGTTTACTAACAAACTGATTGTAAATCAATTCCCGAAACAAGACAGTGTGACTATCTACGTGAACAAATTAAATATTAACTCCCGAAACAGGACGGGGAAACTATCTTTCTTTCTCTTTGTTCAGATAAAGATCAATTCCAGGAACATGATGAGGCAACTATCTTTATCACCAAGTGGTATGAACTCCCAAAAGAGGACGTGTTTACCAACAAACTAATTATAGATCAATTCCCGAAACAGGACAGGGATATTATCTACATGAATAAATTGAAGATTAACTCCATAAACAGGACGGAGAAACTATCTTTCTTTCTCTTTGGTCAGATAAAGATCAATTCCTGAAATAAGACGGGGCGACTATCTTTATCACCAAGTGGCATGAACTTCCGAAACGAGATGTGTTGTACCCCAAAATTTGCCCTCTCTTTTTCAAGACATTCCTCACAAAGGATCTCCAATGCTCAAGGATTCTCAAGGAATTGATCGGATAAAGTCATCCCCGGAGCACTGAGACTCCAAATTAGGGTTTTGATTGAGAATGACCAATCTTTGACTTTTGACCCAATACATGACTTATTGGTTTGAAACATGATCTCAAGGGTTAAAGCACATCATTTTGACTTAATCACATATTTTAATTCATCTCCCGAGATCAGTGGGTTGATAGATGAAATTTGGTCAACTGATGAAAAAGTTAACTGTAGACTGAAAAGTCAAACTTTGACTTTTTGATCAAATTTGAGTTTCAAAAAATCATATTTCACCAAGACATTCAAAATATGAAATTTGATCATCAAGAAATCAAGAAAATCAAAAATCCAATTTTGCAAGACTTGGAAATTTTTCTAAGTGTTTTTTCTATACATGTTAATTTCATTATTTTATGACATCTTTTCACCACAATTCAAGACAATTCAAGTTGTTACAACCTTTCAAGTAAACAACAAGGCTGCATTGTTAAGTTAAAAATTGCAAGTTACAAATCCTAAACTTTTGTCTTGTTTGAACTTTTCCCTTTGACTCAACCTTCAAACTTTGCCACTATGCTATCCACAAATATGCCTTGTCTTTGTTACAAGCTGCATAAATCTGTCCACAAAACCAGAATTGTATCATGCTACAAATGTTGTTGTCCAGAAAAGCCCCAAAAAACAGATATGCTGCCAAGTCCAAGCCTGCTGCTACTAGCCCAAAACCATGTCAAAAAACAGTTTGCTGCCCTGTACAAAGCCAGCTCTACACCAACCTGCCACTTCACTCCAAAACTGCTACAAAATAGTCCTGCTATGCTGCCTCTAACCTAGTCCAAGCCCGTACTATATTAATCCCATATTTGCACAAAATTATCACATAAGAGTTGCATCTAAAAAGCAATGAAACTGTATACCCAAACAGTTCAAAAAACTTATCTATTTCCCTCATAAATTTCAGTCCATTTCATCTATAAATAAGCTATTCCACAACGCACAAATGGAGGATTTTGGGAGAGAGTTTTCTTGAAGAAAAGAGAGGTTTTTGTTGAAAGAGAATCTGAAAAAATCTAACAGAACCTTTTGTAACCTCTGCTCATATTCAACTCTATCTTCATTCATAAAAACAAAACCTCAACCCATTATTCCATCTTGCAAGCTTTCCCATAAACCAACTATCCAAACACTTCACACCACATATAAATTGTTAAAACACCATGTAACGTGGTGGGAGAACTGACTGTTTAAATACTGGTTTTGCATTTTATGTTCGCAAATGTTGTGGTAAGCAAGAGTCGCCACCGAATTTTCTTTTATCCAAATTAAGGAAAGGGTGAAAAGAACAGAAAAAGACCTTTTGAGATTATTTCTTGAGTTCAGGGGTAGGTTATGAAAAGGGAAGGTATTAGCACCCTTTTCATCCGTAGTTATCTACGGGCTCTTAGTTGCTTGCTAGACCACTTTCCTTTTGTTTGAAAATGTGTTTGTGATGTGAGTTTTGAAAGTATTTTGAAAAGTAATGCCTTTGTAATGGTTATCGTCTCTATAAGAACACGTACAAAGTGTTTTGTCTTTTAAAAAATGTTCCAAGGTGAAAGTGTGGGTGTATAAAAATGTTTTTATTGTGAGCAAGCGAGCAACTAGGAGTATCCTACCTACTTAAAAAGGTCTTAAATTTTCTTTTCCTCCTCCTTTAGATGTTGTTATCTCACCATTGTTTTGGTAAGAAACCCCATCGTTGGATGTGAAAGGACGGGCGTGGGTCGTTTGTATAGTCATAGAAGGAAACCTATGAGACGTTTTAGCATATTTCATTTAGGGACTAGATCGTTTACCGAAGGCAATACCGAGGGACATCGAGGGACTGCGATCTTTTATCGAGGGTCTTTGCTAAAACTCCCATATTCGAGGGACATGACTATTTTCCGAAAGGAAACAAAGTGGGATTAACCTAAGGGTGAAAGTGTGAACGGTGTGTTTGATTTACATGCATTTTAGTCTTGATTAGGGTTATCTATTTGTTGATTTTATGTATTACCATACAAACCCTAATTACTAGCATTTATATTTGAAAGCGATAAATTGTGGAAATGTAAAGTCCTACGCTATTACATTATTTAGGGATGGGGGGTACAAGTTTACAAATGAGGGGTTGCAAGAATTTAAATCCTAATTACCTATTACAACCATATTGAATTGTATAATATAAGAAAGAAAAATATTTAAAAAAAAAATGGTTTTTGTCTTAATAAGTTAAAAGAAATAAAAATAATTAGTTAATAAAAGAAAAATATTTTTTAGGCCCTTTTTTATATTAAGAAAAAAAGATATTGATACTGAAAATAATGAGTATAAGAAAGAAAAAGGAAAATAAATGAAAACAAGATCAGCACATTGCTGAAAGCAAAATGAAAGAGACCAGGATTTCTGATGCTAGACGTGCCGTAGTTCAGAAAGAAACGTTGGAGGGGATCAGAAGCTCTGGGTTGCTGCACGCTGAAGCTCTAAAATAAACGTTAGAGGAAACTAGATGTTCTGTGTGTGGTGTTTAAACAGTGAGCAAAACTAGAAGTTCTGTGCGAGTTAAAATAGTAAGAAAACGTAGAAGTTCTGTGTGTGTTAAAACAATAAGAAAACCTAGAAGTTCTGTGTGTGTTAAAACAGTAAGACAACCTAGAAGTTCTGCGTGTGTTAAACAGTGAGAAAACCTAGAAGTTCCGTGTGTGTTAAAACAATAAGAAAGCCTAGAAGTTCTGTGTGTTGAAACAGTGAGAAAAAAATCAGAAGTTCTGTTACCATGTCATAAGAGTGTAAAAACCTAGGAATTCTGGTGTGTTAAAACAGTGAGGAGAACTCAGAAGTTCTGTGTTGTGCTAAAACAGTGGGAAAGAAAACCCAGAAGTTCTGTGTTGCACTTCATCTCCTTCCTTTCATTAGTCAAAACATCTGCAACTTATTTAGTTCTTAATAACAGCAAATCAGAAAGATAAAAACATAACAGTTTTTAGAAGTTCTAATTCTAATTCTGAGCTTAGCTTTATTCAAGAAGTTCTGATCCAATTTTTTTTCTATTTATGCAATGATATGGACAACACCAACATTTTGATATTTACATATTTAATGATGTTCTGAATGAAAAATTCAAAGTCAGAAAGACTTACCTTGAATCGGAAGGGTATGTTTGGAACTTAAGTTGCTGCCTTCATATGTTCTGGGGTTAGCAAGGAAAGGAACAAAACGTTATGTTCTTTGATTCAAAGGGAAGAACAAAGGTTTGGTTTTGTTTGGGAATTCTGGGTTTACGAATATTTTACTGTTTTCTTTTCTCTCTTTGATAATTCTCTCCTTTTTCAAAATCCAGTCCCTTGAACGTGTGATGGAGCCACTTATTTATAGATGGGTTTGCTGTGGTTTTGAGGGGGGAAACAAATGGGATTTTAAACCTTTTTGTCATATTGTTCCATTTCTTTTTAAACACAGTTTTTGTATGCTAATTTGGTGCAATTATGGGGTTTGATAAAAATGCAGGTGTGGACTGGATCAGCAGCACCCTGGAGTGTTGTGGCAGCTGGTGGCAGGTCTGTGCTATAGTAGTGCAACAGGTTTCTCAAACGAGGTTTTGGGATTTGGTGATGTTCTGATCGCAGAAGACCAGAGTGAGATTCGAAGGGTGAGGCTCTGATCGAAGCATATGTTGAAGGGTCATGTTCTGATTGAAGAATCATGTTCTGAACCATCTTTTCAAATTATGACTGCACTCGCGTGGAGGCTGGCCCAGAACTTCTGAAGTATCAATTATATGGACTCATACTGGATTAATTTTGTTTTTTCAGAAACAAACAGCGGCATGTAACAGTGCATAAAGATATGTGTCAATACATAACATTTGTTTTGCTTTCTTTGTACACTATTTTCCTTCTATATTTTTTTATTGCTATTTATTTTATTCAATATGGTTGTAATAATTTAATTAGGCCTATGCTTCATCCCTATTTGTAAATTGTACCCTTATCCCCCAAGTGATGTAATAGCGTAGGATTTTAATTTTTGTAATTTATCGCTTTAATATAATTGTTAGTAATTAAGGTGTGTATGGAAAGATAAAATCAACCGTTAGAAAACCCTAATCTCAGAGACAAAAATGCATGCAATCAAACACACTTTTCACACGCGGACCTCTAGGGTAACCTCGCTTGTTACCTAGGAAAATAGTAATGTCCCTCGAATGTGTGACGCTTTAAAAAAGACCCTCGATAAAAAATATCATAGTCCCTCAATGACCCTTCGATGTTACCTTTGGTAAAATGATCTTAGTCCCTCACGATAATCGCTAAAGCATCTCATAAGTTGCCTTCTATGACTATACAACAACCCGCGCCCGTCCCTTCACATCCAATGATAGGGCTTCTTATCAATCAATGGTAAGATAGCAACTTCTAAAGGAGGAGGAAAAGAACTAAGATCCTTTTGAGTAGGTAGAGCGTTCATAGTTGCTTGCTCACAACATTTTCAAAACAACATCTTTCAAAACACCACCAACACTTTCAAAACAAAATATTTTCAAAAGTAAAAACTTTCTATAAATTCTTATAAAGACGAGAATCATTACAAAGTTCTCCTAAATGAAGGCACTTTTCAAAAATACTTTCAAAACAAATCACAAATACATTTCAAACAAAGCATTTTCAAAGTGAGCTAGCAACTAAGAGCCAGTAGATAACTACGGATGGAAAGGGTGCTAACACCTTCCCTTTTCATAACCTACCCCCGAACTTAAGAAAATATCTCAAAATGTCTTTCCTGTTCTTTTCACCCTTTCCTTTATTGGATAAAAGAAAAGTCGGTGGCGACTCTTGCTATCCACAATAATTGCGATAAAAAGCAAAATACACCAAGTCAGTTCTCCCACTGTATTACAGAACTGACGACTCTACTGGGGACATACTTAAAAGCGGGGTTACCTTAGAGCTAGATCAACTTTTTTAAATGCTTTCATTGTTTGATTTGTTTTCTTTACATTTATGGGTCCTTGTTTGGGTTTTTATTGATCCTCCACCCAGATCGGGGAACATTATTAGGTAAGTAGCAATAAATTGTGGGGACTATATGGGGTATAATGACATGGTTGAAGTAATGACTATGTTAGTATGACACATTTGTTGGTACCGGTATCCCTTGAGTCCAGTCAAGGAGAATACGGGGCCGCTGTGCAGTTTCATAAAGCATTGTCTGACCGTAGTAGGAAGTAGTGAAGTAGTCGGCTTTGGTGCAGTCTGAAGTTGGTTGATAATCGATACTACGCTCATTGAGATCAGACTTTTGGGATATTTCAATCGCCAATAAAGAGGCTTGCGCTGAAACAATGCCAGATGAAGAAAGATCAGTGATATTGAGATTCCCTAGAACCTGATTACTTTCTAGGACGGGTTGAACTAACTAAACTTCAAGAGGGTACTTACCTATAAACTCCACGTAAGCCTAAACCTAAGGAATTGTTTGCTTCGCTTGTATATGTTTACTTGTACATAACATCATAACATCATACCATTGAATTTGCACTAACCATTTCAAGGATTTTTAGGATTTATCTTTGTGCTATTTTGTAGGACATTGTTTCCACTCACAAGAATACCATCCAAGTCAACCTCGTAAGAGTGCCTCCTCAACTTAAAGAGTTAGCATCAAGGGTTCTTGAGCATTCTCCATTTACCAAAAGACATGGTCGACTTCTTAATATGGTTACCTCAAGCCATGATGAAGACATGATGAAAGTGCTCTTTTAATTCTGTGACCCTTTATACCATTTATTTACATTTCCTGATTACCAATTAGTGCCCACCATGGAGGAGTTATCTCAACTCCTGGGAGTACCAATTCTTGATCAAATACCCTTCACTGGTATTGAGAAAGACCTGAGGAGATTGCTCGAGCTTTACATTTGCAACGGTCCAACATTGTGGCAAATTGGGAAACAAGGAGTGGTGTCAAAGGGTTTCTAGCCAAGTTTCTATTTGAGAAGGCTCAATAATTTTGCGAGGCTCTAGATTTTCAAGCTTTTGAAAAAGTGTTGGCTCTTCTAATCTATGGGATGGTACTGTTTTCTAGCCCGGACCAACTCATAGATGTGAATGTGGTCAAAGTTTTTCTATCTCATAACCCGATGCCTACCTTACTCGGAGATATCTTGCATTATCTTCACACTCGCACCATGAAGAGAAGGGGAATTCATATGTGTTGCACTCCTTTATTGGCTAGGTGGTTTATTTTGCACCTACCTCGATCTGTTGTGAAGAATGAGCAAAGCATGAGATGGTCTAATAGGTTGATGTCACTCAGACATTCAGATATTCATTGGTGTTCTCAATATTTGGAGGATGTTATCATTATTGATCGCTATGGGGAATTCCCTAATGGCCCTCTACTTGGAATTAGGGGAGGTATCACCTATAATCCTTGTTTGGCTTTGCGACAGTTTGGGTATGCTAGGAGGGATGGTCCTCATAATGCACTTGTTCAAGGAATTGCATTTGCCTATGAGAATGATGTCCAAGGTTATCGTCAGAGATTCATACGATCTTGGGGCATGGTGAACAAAGTTGATAGCAAGACATTGGGGAATAAGAACTCCATTTCTTTGGAGCCTTGTCTAAAATGGGTGCAAGCTCGCACTTAAAACCTCATGATTCCTAATGAGGCCATTCTACTTATCATCATGGAGCCTATTGCCGAGGGAGATGTTCTCTACACTATTCTTCATCCTGACATGCCAACTACTTTCAAGGAGTCGCAAAGATCATAGATTCAACTCAAAGGGGGGCGAGATACCTTTGAAGCCCAGTTCTACGCAAGCGAGAAGAAAGTTTTGGAACTCAGGAGACAACTTCACGAAGAGTGGAGTTTTAATGCCTACATTGCATCGAAGAGGATGCGCTCCTGGGAAGCTTGAGTCTTTTTGTTTTAGGAGTTTATTTTGTATTTTCGTTGTTTCTTCCATTGTAAGCCCAAGAGGCATTTTTGTAACCATTTGAACTTATTAATGCAATTAATGTTTGTTCCCTCTTGGTTTAAACAAATTTAAATCTTAAAAGTCCTCGAAATCATTTGCATACGCATTTCATGCATCATAACATAAGTAGGTTCTCAGACACAAGGTTCCTCATTTTTCTACTATTTATTTCAGTAAGATAGATATCGAGCAGACTGTGAAAGACTTGCAGAAACAAAATTCTCAATTTCAAGAAACCTTGATCACCTTGGCCAAAGGAAAACAAGTGTTGATGTCACTTCTAATGGCTAAAAAGAAGAAAAAGAAGAAAGCCATAATCAACATGGGGAAGAGATTCAAGGGCCCCGTCCGACAGGTTCAAGTGGAAGAAGACTCCTTCGAGAGGGATGAGAATCAGAATGAAGATGCAGGGAGAACCCGTGTTGGGGTTGCAAACAATCAAGCTTCTGAGGATGAATATTACTTTGATGAACAATATCCACCAGTTGAGGGTAAGTACAAGCAAATGGACAATATGTTGAAAGCTATGGAAGTTCAAGTTGTGCCTGGCTTGGATTTTGGTGATTTGGGCTTAATTCCCGGGGTTGTTATCCCCCACAAGTTCAAAATTCCAATCTTTGCTAAGTATGACAGAGTTTCATGCCCAAAACTTCACTTGAGGTCCTACGTCCGCAAAATACAACTGCATACCAATAACAAGAAGATGTGGGTACACTTCTTTCAAGAGAGTCTGTCTGGGACTCAGTTAGAATAGTTTTACCAGTTGGAGGGTTCCAATGTTCATACTTGGGAAGATACGGCCACCGCTTTCTACCATCAATATCAGTACAACGCTGATTTAGTGCCAACTAGGGTCCAGTTAAAAGGAATGACCATAGGTTCCAATGAAGATTTTCAAGAATATGCGCAAAAATGGAGAGACCTTGCTGGTAGAGTGCAACCACCACTGACGGATAGGGAGCTAATGGATATGTTCATGGGAACATTAACTGGACCATTTTTAAACTTGTTAATTGGGAGCTTATCGTCTGGTTTCACTGAGTTAATTCTGACTGGTGAAAGGGTCAAGAGTGGTATCAAGAGTGGAAAAATTCCCATGGCGTCTGCTTCTACATTAAACATTGTAAAGAAGCCCTTTACTGGTAAGAAAGAAGCCAATGCTGTATATGGGTCAAGGGCCCCTACCAAGAAGGATCACCGTCCATCTATTAATGCTGTTTTGATCTCCAACCCTCCATCTTCTCAAAGGCAACCACAACAAGCCAACCGTCAAAGGTCTGAGGTTCCAAGAAGATATTTCACAAGGATTAACATGTCACTGTCCCAAGCCTTGCAATACCCGTTGAAGGCCAACTTGGTCACATTGCGTGATCCACCATAAAATCCCAATATTTCATCTCCGAAATACAATCCTAATGCCAAATGTGCCTATCAATCCAATAGCTCTGGGCATGATAATGATAAATGTTGGGCTCTAAAAAACAAGATTCAAGATCTTATTGATGACAAGGCTATTGAGTTCGATCCACCCACAACTCCGAATGTTATAACTGCACCAATGTCAAATCATAGCAAAGGTGTCAATGCAATTGAAGAAACTGTTTTTGTTTCCTCCATTGAAGATTTGACTACGCCCTTGGCCATTGTTAAAGAAAATTTGCTGAGAGCTGGGGTTTCCCTGGCTGTTTGAAAGACTGTAACTGCTGCACCGAACAAGTTAATGGATGAAAATGGCTGAAAGAAGGTGCTCAACACCTGATAAATAGTCACGAGATCCTATTTGAAAGAACTCCATTCATCAAAAGTTTGACTGATAAAGCTGAAGACGTTTCCATCATCACAATATCCAACAAACCCATTAGGATCTCCTCAAAGGTCCTATTAGGATTTCCAACAAATCAACGATTGCTCCCTTGATAATTACTACTCCTGGGCCGATTCCTTAATCCTCTGACAAAGCAGTCCCTTGGAATTATGGTGTTGAAGTTTACTACCATGGAATTAAGCAAGACTCCTGGATCAATAAAGACAAAGTTGATGATGTTACCAATATTGCTAGTTCTAGCATGGTGACAAGGACGGGGAGAATCTTCTCTCTTAACATTTCACCTCCAACTACTACAATGACACCTGTCCGCATTACCATTGATAAGCCTAATACTGATATTTGGGGTAGAGAGAAAGTAATTGAGCCTGTTGGGATAGAGGCACCTGTCAAAGACATTGCTGCTAAAGAACCTTCCACCCAAGAAATGGAGGAAATCTTGAAGATTATAAAAAAGAGTGATTTCAAGATAGTAGAGAAACTGGGGAAAACCCCCTCCAAAATCTCTATGATGTCTTTGTTGCTTTGTCCCGATGCTCATGCCCAAGCTTTAATCAAATTTTTGAAGAAAGCGCATGTTTCTCAAGAGACCACAACCAATCACTTTGAAAACTGTGTGGTGAGTCTGACTGCCGACAATGGATTGGGGTTCTATGATGTTGACTTGACACCAGTTGGAAGGAATCATAACAAGGATTTTCATGTCTCTATTGAATTTAAAGGAACTACCCTTGCCGATGTATTGGTTGATACTGGTTCCTCTCTAAAATTCTACCCAAAGGTGCCTTGCACCGGTTAGATTACGAAGGTCTGGTGTTAAAACCAAGTGACATAGTTGTGAGGGATTTATATGGATCCAAGAGGATGGTACTTGGAGAATTTGATCTCCCAATTAAAGTTGGTTCACAAGTTTTCAATTCTACTTTCTACGTGATGGATATACGTCCCGCTTACTCTTTTTTACTTGGACGCCCTTGGATACATGGGGCAGGAGCAGTGACGTCCACCCTTCACCAAAAGTTGAAATATCCAGTTAAAAGAAAGATTTTTATTGTTTGTGGTGAAGAAGAATTCATGATTAGCCACCTAAATTCATTCAAGTATGTGGAGATGGATGGTGAGTTTATAGAGACTCCTTGCCAAGCCTTCAAAGTAGTCCCTCCTATGGTTGCCGCCACCAAAATCTCTTATGACATTCCAAAAGCTGATGAAGTTATGCCAAGAATGGTTTCCCTTAAAGATTCCCATGCCGTGATTGAAGATGAAAGTAGTACAAATTAGGGACAGCTCACTGACATTCCTTTCAAAGTAGACAAGTTTGGGTTGGGTTTCACTGCCAAAGCTCAAAAGGAGGTCAGACGTGCTCGCATAGGAAAAGCACCTCTTCGCATTGGTAATCATGGAGTGAATGCTATTAAGGATTCTTAGGATGACTGCGACTTTGATGAATGGATCTACCTAAATGCCGGAGAAGGACTCGTCAACTGGCGTGCCAAGGATTTCATTCCCATCTCCTTCAGCGAGGAGTAATTACCATTTACTGTTTTGTCAATTCAAGAACTTGTGTATGTAATTTTAATTCCAAACAATGACTTTAAGCCATGTGCCTTGCCCGGGCCACCATGGTCCATTTTTTAAGGGTTTATTCATTTTCATATGCCATATGATCATTTAATGAAAAACATTGGACCTTTTTCATTCAAATATTGCGCTCATTGTTTTTCTTTTTCTTATTTTCATTTTCAAAATAACCATGTATCTTACATGCACACACACACACACACACACACACACACACACACACACACACACACACACACTTACAGATCCTCATCCACTCCGAATCTCATTGCCAATGATTCTGCTATTGCTAGCTATGATTTTGAACATCCAGTTAACCAAGCCAAAGACGAAGATGAAGAAGATTGTGAAATACCTGGAGAATTAGCCAGAATTCTGATGCAAGAGGAGAAAGTCATTCAACCACATGAAGAGCCAGTTGAAGTGATCAACCTAGGTACTGAGGAAGACAAGAAAGAGGTCAAGATCAGCACTAACTTAGAAGACAATGTCAAAGGTAGATTGGTACAGATGTTACATGACTACGTTGAAGTGTTTGCTTGGTCGTATGAAGATATGCCAGGGTTGGATACTGACATTGTGGTTCATCGTCTACCAACAAAGGAAGATTGCCCTCCAGTCAAGCAAAAAGTGCGTCGTATGCGGCCAGACATGTATGAAAAGATAAAAGTTGAGTTAAGGAAGCAATTCAATGCAGGTTTCCTAGTTGTAACATCCTATCCACAGTGGGTTGCGAATGCGGTCCCCGTGCCGAAGAAAGATGGGAAGGTTCGTATGTGCGTAGACTACATGGATTTGAATAGAGCAAGCCCCAAAGATGATTCCCCGCTACCTCATATTGACGTCCTGGTCGACAACACAACTCAACATAAAGTCTTCTCCTTCATGGATGGTTTCTCCAGCTATAATCAAGTCAAGATGGCTCCCGAGGATATGGAGAAGACCACCTTTGTCACACAATGGGGGACCTTTTGTTATAAGGTCATGACGTTCGGTTTAAATACTGCAGGGGAAACTTATCAACAAGCTATGGTAGCCTTATTTCATGATATGATCCATCATGAAATAGAGGTCTATATGGATGATATGATTGCAAGATCGTAGACTAAAGAAGAACACCTTGATCACTTACACAAGATATTTGAAAGGCTTAAAGAATACAAGCTGAGGCTGAATCCCAACAAATGCACCTTTGGGGTAAGGTCTTGAAAACTCCCAGGATTTATCATCAGTGGTAAAGGTATCAAGGTCGACCCTGTGAAGGTTGAGAATATCCAAGAGATGCCATCTCCTTGTACTGAGAAGGAGGTCAGAGGTTTCTTAGGTCGACTTAACTAAATCGTCTGATTCATATCACACTTAACTGCTACTTGTGAGCCTCTCTTCAAGCTGCTGAAGAAAGATCAAGTATTTAGATGGAATGACGAATGCCAAGTAGCTTTTGAAAAGATTAAGGAGTACTTGCAAGAACCTCCAATCATGATGCCTCCAGTTGAAGGAAGACCTCTGATTATGTACTTGACTGTATTAGAGAACTTAATGGGGTGCGTGTTAAGCCAACTTGACGAGTCTGGCCGAAAAGAGCATGCAATATACTACCTGAGCAAAAAGTTTACCGACTGTGAAACAAGATATTCATTGCTCGAGAAAACTTGCTGCGCTCTGGTATGGGCTACTCGCCGGTTAAGATAGTATATGTTGACTCACACCACTCTATTGATTTCTAAGATGGACCCTATAAAGTATATCTTCGAAAAGCCAACTCTCTCCGAAAGAATAGCTAGATAGAAAATGATTTTGACTGAATATGACATCCAGTACACTAGATAAAAGGAAATCAAAGGGAGTGAATTGCCGGATCATTTGGCACATCAAGCTATTAATGATTACCAATCTATGAACTTTGAATTCCCAGATGAGAATATCATGCTAGTAACCGACTGCGAAAAGCCTGGACCATATGACGAACCTAAACAAGGATTCAGATGGACTATGGCTTTTGATGGAGCTTCTAATGCTTTGGGTAACGAAATTGGCACTGTGATTGTTTCTCCCGAAGGTTGCCATACACCTTTCACTGCTAGATTGTGCTTCGACTGTACAAACAACATGGCTGAGTACGAGGCATGCATCTTTGGTCTAAAGGCTGCTATCGACCTAATAATAAAGTTCTTGGATGTGCACGAAGATTCTGCTCAAGTAATCAGTCAAGTCAAGGGAGAGTGGGATACCAAACATCCTAATTTGATTCCTTACAAAGAGCTTGTGCTAAATTTGATCCCACATTTTAAGGAGGTTACTTTTGAACACTTCCCAAGAGAAGAAAATCAGCTGGTAGATGCCCTAACAACAATGTCATCTATGTTCAAGGTCAATTGGGACAACGAAGCTCCCAGAATTACAATCGAAAGATTTGACGAACATGCGCACTATTATGAGCTTGATACGGGTGAAGAGAAGCCATGGTACCATGAGGTGAAGAGATGTCTTGAAGCACAAGAGTATCCTGAAGGAGCTTCCATCAATGATAAGAAATTTTTGTGAAGATTTTCAGCCAAATTCTTCCTAAGCAATGGAATCCTGTACAAGCGCAACCATGATTCTACTCTACTATGGTGTGTGGACAAGAAGGAGGTAGGGAAGATCATGGAAGACATACATGATGGTATATTTGGGACTCACTATAGTGGACACACTATGGACAAGAAGATTCTAAGGGCTGGTTACTATTGGTCGACAATGGAAACTGATTGTCACCATCACTTGAGGACTTGCCATAAGTGTTAGATCTATGCTAACAAGATCCACGTGACTCCAGTTACCTTTAACATCATGATTGCTTCGCGGCCATTTGCAATGTGGGGCATTGACATGATTGGAGAGATCAAACCCACTACTTCCAATGGACACTGTTTCATCCTTGTTGCTATTGACTATTTCACCAAATGGGTCGAAGCTGCCTCATATGCCTCAGTTACGAAGAACGTTGTAGCTCGGTTTATCAAGCATAACCTCATCTGCCATTATGGTATCCCTGAAAGGATCATCACTAATAATGGAACCAATCTCAACAATTCTATGATTACTGAACTCTACATGCAGTTCAAAATCAAACATCACAATTCTTCTCCATACAGACCTAAGATGAATGGCGTAGTGGAAGCTGCCAATAAAAACATAAAGAAGATTATGCAAAAGATGGTGGTAACTTACAAAGACTGGTATGAGATGCTACCATTCGCTCTCTATGGTTACCATACTTTGGCATGAACATCAACTGGGGCAACTCCTTTCTCTTTGGTCTATGGCATGGAATTTGTCTTGTCTGTCGAAGTTAAGATTCCTTCCCTAAGGATTATGAAAGAGGCAGATCTAGGCGAGCATAAATGGATTCAGATTAGGTTGGATCAATTGAACTTGATTGATGAGAAGAGACTGACTGTTGTTTGTCATGGTCAAATGTATCAAAAACATATGATCAAGGCTTTCAAGAAAAAGATCAAGCCTCGAGTATATCAGACTGGTTACTTAGTAATAAAGTGCATTATTTTTCCACAAGGAGATCCCAGGGGAAAATGGAATCCCACATACGAATGTCAATTTTTTGTCAAGAATGTTTTCTCAAGCAGTGCCATGATGCTAACAACTATGGACGGTGAAGATTTCCCGCATCCTGTGAATGCAAACATAGTCAAAAAATACTACGCATAAAGAATGACCCATTAGGTTTACATACCTAGGAAAAAATATGGACATCCTAGCGAACCAAAAGGGTTCGAGCAAAAATCAGGGATATATACAAAAGATTGTACACCCGACAAGTCGAAAACCTGAAAGGGCGGCTTGGGCAAAAATGGGTATCCTGGTGGACTGAAAACCCGAAAGGGCGGTCCAGGAAAAAGTGTCCAATGACTAAAATTTAATGAACATATGCATATGAACATGATTAAATTGTTAACAAATGAAAACATAAAAACAGTAACAAGCATCTGCTTAAGGATTTGGGATATCCCCACAGAGATATTTCAATAAGATTATCCCCACAGAGATGGATCCATATAATCCCCAGCCAAAGTTCCAATCTCTCGAAAACCCTCTCCCTAACTGATTTGGTCTTAGAAAAAAGCCTTGTGGTGTCCTACCTAAAGAAGTCACTTCCCCAGAAGGTCGTCAAAAATATTCTCTTTAACCGGGTTTATTTCCCCAACAAACTAAAAATTCCCTAACTTGAGTTGGCCTCTCAAACTATTACAAATTAATGGACAAAAACCTTAATCCTCGGTAGAGTCATCGCAATCCCCAACAGAATCGTTACTACTCAAGCAAGTTACCGTGAAACCTGGAATTCGACCAGATAACAATCAACTTCATCCTTTAACTTCAAATAACTGCGAAGCCTAAAATACGACCAAATAACAGTTAATTTCATCTAAGTTGCTTCAAAGCATGGAATCCGATAGATAACAGTTTAACTTCAAATTACTGTGAATCCTGGCACCCGACCAGATAATAGTTAATTTCATCTAAGTTGCTGCAAAGCCTAGAATCCAACCAAATAACAGTTTAAATTCAATTTACTATAAAGCCTAGAACCCGACCAGATAACAGTTAATTTCATCAAAGTTGCTGTAAAGCATGGAACCCGACCAGATAACAGTTTAACTTCAAATTGTAGAGAAGCCTGGAGCTCGACCAAATAATAGTTAATTTCGTCTAAGTTGCTACGAAGTCTGGAATCTGACCAGATAACAGTTTAACTTCAATTTACTACGAAGCCTGGAACCCGACCAGATAACAGTTAATTTCATCTAAATTGTTGTGAAGCCTGGAACCCGACCAGATAACAATTTAACTTCAAATTACTGCAAAGCCTTGAACCTGACCAGATAACGGTTAATTTCATCTAAGTTGCTACGAAGCCTGGAATCCGACCAGATAAAAATTTAACTTCAATTTACTGTGAAGCCTAGAACCCAACCAAATAACAGTTAATTTCATCTAAGTTGCTCCGAAGCCTGGAATCCGACCAGATAATAATTAATTTCATCAATTTGTTGCAAAACCTGGAATTCGACCAGATAACAGTTAATTTCATCAATTTGCCGCAAAACATGGAACCCGACCAGATAACAGTTAATTTCACCTTCCCAGTAAGTTGATGCGAAGCCTGGAATACAACCAGATAACAGTTAACTTTATTATCCCCAGCAAGTCAAAAGTTACTAAGAAGCCTGGATTTAGACCAGATAACAGCTAGCTTTCAATCTCCCCAATCAAATATAATTCCCCAGTAGAGTAATGGACAACTCCTAAACTATATTCCCTAAGCAGAGATCAACACTCCTCGCAGAGTTTCCTTAAGCGAAGATCCAAAATCAATGTTCCCCAACGGATTTCTCCTCAAACAACAAAATATGAATACCCAGTGGAAACATTCTAAACAAGGTTTGAAGATGTGCATACTCTTCATCTCCAACAGCAGTCCGGGATTTAACTTTCCCAAAGCTCCCCAACATTTGTCAAGGATTTATTTTCCAAGACAAAGATACACTTCAACAACATTTCACATTCATACATCATATTACACACATGGCAAATGTGTTGCGACTGGTTTTAAATGAGAGTCGCCACTACTAATTTTTATCCTAAGGAAGGGCATCTAATAGGAAACCCTAATTCACAAGACAAAGATTCTAAGTTTCGGGCCTCATTAGACGAAAGGAAGGTGTTAGGAACCTTTCATCTACCTTATTCTTAAGGATATTTGGTTTTAGGTTTAGGTTTAAGGTAAAATAGGGTTTTAAGTTTTAATAGGGGAAAAGGGTTTTAATTTTTAATAGGGGAACTCGCCATAATTTTTGATTGTATGCATATGTATCCTCTTATGAGGAATCAGAGTCCCAATTCGTAGTTCATATGAGGTTGGTGTTTTTTAGGGGTTGCAAAAGTATTTTGAATCTCCTCACATTTTGACCGGGTGTAGAGATTGCAGAATTTTAGACTAAATGCGCGATTAGTCAAAATGTGTTTGGAACCCTGTAGCAAAAGAATGTAGTTTAGCTTAGTTTATTGTGAAAAATAGATTTGAGATTTGTTGAATATTTTTTATAATATTAATTGCAAAAATCCTTAATTAATGGATGATTAAAAATATTTTAATGAAAATGTATAAAAATATGTACATGAGTTTTAAGAAAAATAATTTATTTACATACTAATAATAAATAATATATATAAACAAATAACAATTAATAATATTGACAATTATTATAAATAAATAATAATGATAATGAGAAAAATAATAATAATTATTATTATAAAAAAGAGATATAAAAGAAAATAAATAAATTAATTCAAGGGGAGTGCAGTTTTAGCTTTAGAAGCAAAACATGGGGGGTGTTAAAAGGAGGCTGGGCTAGGCCCAATATGTCTAGGGATGCAAATTGTTTGATAGTTTAGTAACTATTGGCAAGGGGGTGTAGAAAGCAGGCAGACTAGGCCCAAACACAGTTGAGAGGGGGTCTGGATTGATTGTGTATGCGAGGGAGTACGTGAATACGGTGGGACTTAGCCTACGGCAGTCCGATGGCAATCAAAGGGATGACATTGTGGGAGCATGTTAGTTACAGTGTATGCACATGTATTGGATGACAACGGATTATAAAGTTTTTTTGTTTAACATTTTACAAGTTATTTTTTTTATCGTTTTACAACGAACCTCCTTCTTCCTCTCTCAACCCTACCTTTCCCTCTCTGAACCCTAATGCAACACTCCGCGGCGGCGCCAACTGGAACTATAACCCCAATGTTTATCAACCCATAAAACCCTTAACCAAAATCAAAATAAAATGACAAAACTGAGTTCGATTTTACCCATGAGTGCGACTTTCAGTTATGATGCTACCCTTCTTCCTCTCCCCGATTTCAGTGCTCCGACGAAGCTTTTAAGGATGCTGGACGCTGGTGGCAGTAACAGTGATTAAGGTTTCAGATATTGAAACCCTAATTGCTCCCTTCTTCATCTTCAACAAATCAACCATGGTGTCTCTTCTTCCCATTATTTGTTCTTCGAATTTGTTCTTCCGTCTTTCTTCGCGATTCTGTCTTTTCGTTTTCCAGTTCTCTCCCCTTTATCTGTTAATTCTATACAGTATTTATAGGCTTTTAGATTAAGGTTTTACCAATTGCTGTTATAAATTTGATTAGCATAGATTATGGATTTTTGAACTAATTAGGGATTTCAAATATTCTGTAATTGATTCAGATTGATTTTGCAATGTTTTGATTCTGTACTTTAATGTAATATATATTTGATATTGTATTTGATTGAAATAGATTGTTTCTGTAAATTTCAGATTCAATTCCCAGATTTTTGCATTATATTGATTCTGCTATATTCTTAGTTTTTAGACTGTAACATGTTCTGGGCTTGGACTTGTGACGATATCAGATGAAGATTTGATTTAGTTTAATTTCTATAGTAGATGTTAATTGATAAAATGTGTGCAATCTTTGGTCAATTGGTACCGTAACTGTTTACTTCGTTTTGGGCCTGCGCTTGTTACTGAATTGGTCCTTGTACTTCTTTATTTGAATTGGGCCTCATACTTATTTTAGGTCCAACAACATATTTATTACTTCACCACCAATAATTTCCGGACCGAGCCTAATTGGCCTTTGCATATCAAACCAATGGACTTTATTCCAAAGCAAAACACTTTATTAAATCTACTACCAGTTTGTAAAATTAATTAATAAATAGGAAACATGATAGCAATAAGAAACAAATAAAAATTTGTTCACAAATGCCAAATGGGCCAATTTGGAAGCTGCTTAATGGTTCTACTATCTCCAATCTTTTCTTATTAAAAATTAAATGGGCCTTATGAATTTTAATGGGCTTGTAATCTATACTCGTACCCCACCCTTTGCTATTTGGATAACGAAAACGGAAACGGGCCAACTAAAATAGACTAGTATATTGCAATCTCACCTCTCTCTTTACTAACAACAACCTATATGGGCTTTATTACTAAGAACTTAATAATTTTTTCCTAAAATAATTTTCCATATTCGACTCTCATGGGCCATTGGCCAACATGCTTCATGAATGGACCTACAGATACATGAGTCTTTCTGATTTAGAAAGCCCCACTCTCCTGAATTCAAATACACCCCCTGATTGTGTTGGATTTAAGAATGGACCATTAGATATTGCTGAACCATCCTTAATTAAAATATTCTCTTTTTTTTTTTAATCTTGAAAATAGAATCGTAAGGGTAGGGAAAATTTGGGGTACGACAACTGCCCCTATTCAATTATCTTCCAATCGAATAGCGTGAGAATATGCGAGTCTTATGCATTCTGATTGGGAGTTTATTGAATACTTGGAATACCCCAAAAATTTTCCGACAAACATAAGGTTACGTTGATATAGCATACCCTTACGAGTATTTAGGAAGTAGGAAAAACTGATGATATATCGCTTACCAGGATGTGACGACGAGGTAGATGGTTTTGATATTGAGAGAATAATGTTGTATGTCCTTGTTTGGCTTTGATTATTCATCCTTTTGGGGGGATGAATAAGACAACACTTGATAACACATGGATGCTTGGAGATTGAGGCAATGGGTTACGTTCGTGAATCGCTGCGTGGAGTTTTAGGCGACAAGCTAGGTTTGGGTTTTTCGAGCATCGCTGCATGGAGTCTTAGGCAATGGTTTGTATTACGGAATAAGGAAACGCATTGCTGCATGGAGTCTTAGGCAATGGGTTAAGTTTGGGAATCGCTGCATGGTGTCTTAGGCAACGAGCTAGATTTTTGGTTTTCGAACACTGATGCATGGAGTCTTAGGCAATGATCTAATGGTGGGAGTGTCGCACATTACTGCATGGAGTCTTAGGTAATTGGTGAAGAGAGGGAAACACATCGCTGCATGGAGTTTAGGCAATGAGTCATGTTACACTGCTGCCTGGGGTCTTAGGAAATGAACTAAGTTTCGCGCATTTCGTCCTAGGGTCTTAGGTAATGGGTAAGATGAGGAGAGTACATCACTACATGGAGTCTTAGGTGATGGGTTGAACACGTCACGACATGGAGTCTTAGGTGGCAGATTCTATTTGGCTTTTGAACATTGCGGTGTGGAGTCTTAGGAAATGTACTGGGTTTTTTACATTACTGCATGAAGACTTAGGTAATGCTACGTTGTAAGGAACACATCACTGCATAGATTCTTAGGTGATGGGTTGAACACATCACTGCGTGGAGTCTTAGGTGACATATCTTATTTGACTTTCGAACATTGTGGCGTGGAGTCTTAGGCAATGTATTGGGTTTTGTACATTACTACATGGAGACTTAGGTAATGCTACGTTGTAAGGAACACATCACTGCATGGAGTCCTAGGTGATGGGCTGAACACATCACTGCATGGAGTCTTAGGTGATGGGTTGTATTTGTAGGAGAAGTGTGCTTTAATGATTGACCCTTAGATAGCTAAATCAAGGGTGAGATTGTTTGTTTGTTGTATGATGCATGCGTATGCCGTCTGATATTGTTGTGGAACCATGAGTGTATGTGTATTGAATGTTTGATATTGATATGGAACCCTGAGTGTATGTGTATTGAATGTTTGTATATGCAAAATGTGTGAAAATGTTTTTGATAACTCTCATTTGTTAAACCATTGGTTTTGAGTTATCAATTCCCCAACATGATGAATTGGTGTGGACATGATGAAGGTTATATTGACATTTGTATCATAGGCGCGGACGTAGGTGTGGACGTGGGCGTAGGCGTAGACGTGGACGTAGGTGTAGGCGTGGTCGTAGAGATAGGTGTGGATGTGGACGTAGGTGTGGATATGAATCATAGGTAAGCTTCCTAGTGAGATTTTGATAGCGGTGCCTTTGACGATTGTGCCCATTGTCAACCGAGGTTGCTATAACAAGGTGAATGGACAATGTTGAGCTTGGATTTGAATTTGAGTTTGTCTTAGCTGGTAGTCATGCCTTGAGATTTTTCCGCAGTTTTCTATGGGCATGTATGATTGAATGTAATGCATGTATGCATGTTTGATATGATTATGCTTGATGTATGATGTATGATATGTATGCTTGATATGATAATGTTATGAATTGAAATGATGCGATGATTGATAAATGCAATGCCCCTGTTATTTGAACTGCAGAACCGATGCTCAAGGAAGACTATTAGCCAAGACTTTATTCTTTCTGAGAAGCCGTGCCAATTAGGGGTTGGGCTTTTGAAAAGGTCATCCAAACGGGAATTGGGCTTTGCACCCATGTCCATATGGTTGCTTGAATAGTATCAACTCGGTGGCTTGGAAAGGTGAAACGGATAACAAGGTCGCTAATATTGGTAAGGTTACCTAGAGACATTAATTGGAAAGTGTGAGGCTGATTACGACTTTTATGTAAGGCTGCTTACGTAGGATGGATGATGAACGCATGAGGTTGCTCATGCCTCGTATGGCTGCCTATGAATGAATAGTGGATGAGGTTGCATGAGGCTACTCACGTCTTTTATGAAACACAAATTTAGAAAATGTGTGAGGTTTCTCACGTCTTGGACGGTGGTACGTAAGGCTTCTTACAGTTTAGTTTGACGAAGCATGCTTGTATCATAGACTCACTCAGGGGGATAGTAGGAGAGATTTTAGAGATTGTAGTAGCGACTCTCCTAGAAATTTGACTCTAGATTTTTATTGGGTCCTAAGTCTCGGGCTATGATATATTATGCATGCATGTCGTTGCAGGTGTTAATGCATGGAATGAATGACCAATGCATGTAATGGGTGACTTGGATATGCGTCAAGGATGTTAGAATTTTGATGTGCCAATGATAATTGGGCTCTCTGTTAGATTCATGCTGTCAGAATTCGTCAACCGAATGAGATGATAGGTGTAGCTTGATTTTGGATCGCAATATCCTAATGAATGTATGCTAATGATTTATGTAGACTTATGCCTTGTGATTATGACTCACATGATTTGTTGAATGGTGCCCCTGTGATGGGTCGTTGATGATTAATTATGGAGGTTTGACTATGTAACAAGGTTGCTTATCACATGATGGTTGAATGTTATGCTTGCAAGATTTCCTGATACTCACTTTGAACTCAGAAGATTGCTGATATAGGAGAAAGATCCATTGGAGATTATGAAAGTGCACGGAGAGCTTGCTTTTATGTGGACTGCCTTTCCCTAATTTTTGGTAGGGTCTTCGAGGAGATTCTCATTGATACGAGCTTGGAATTAGTTTGATCATAGTATGAATGACCCCACTATTTTTCACTTCGAAATATTATGCCCTTGACTAATTGGCTCTTGGATGGTTTGCCCTTGATGGGCTATTTTTGAATCAACTCCTTTTGACGAGCCTCACAGTGGTTTTCCCCACCATTCGAATTTTGAAAGAGGTGCCCCTCCATTTCCTTGACCGGGAGGAAGTACCCTCAGAAAGAACTTATACCTCACCATGAACTTTGATATAGATTGCCCCAAGATTTGAATTTTTGAAAAGTTTATACTTGAAGTCTGTGATACGGTGGGAGAACTGACTTGAAGGTTTTGCGTTTGATTGCAAATGTTGCGGTTAGCAAGAGTCGCCACCGACTTTTCTTTTATCCAAAAGGAAAGGTGAAAAAGCACAGGAAAGACCTTTGAGATTTATTTCTTGAGTTCGGGGGGTAGATTATGAAAAGGGAAGGTATTACCACCCTTTTCATCCATGGTTTTCCATGGGCTCTTAATTACTTGCTAGATCACTTGCTTTTGTTTGAAATTGTGCTTTGTGTGGTTTTTGAAAGTATTTTGTAAAGAGGCCATTGTTTAGGCAATCTTTGTAATGATTCTCGTTCGTAAGAATGTATACAAAGATGTTGATCTTTTGAAAATGCTTTCAAGTTTGTAAGATGTTTTGAAATGTGTAGGTGTTTGTTTTTGAAAATAGCAAGGATGTTTGTTTTGAAATGGAGCAAGTAATTAGGAGCAATCTACCTACTCAAATGTCTTTCTTGTTCATTTTCTCTTCCTTTGACATTGTTGTCTTACCATTGATTTGGTAAGCAACCCTATCTTTGGATGTAAACGGGACGGGCGCGGGACATCGTATAACCATGATTAGCAATATTGCAAGGTATCTTAGCATTCTTTTTTGAGGGGCTAAGATCATTTGTAAGGCAAATTTAGATAGCATCATCGAGGAGATATGATATTGTATTTGCTTGTTTTTGCTAAGATACCTTATATGCGTAATATGGTCATTTTGTATAAGGAAACCAAGTGGATTTTACCCTAAGGGTGATTGTGTGCAAGTGTGTTATTTTCATGCTTTTTTTTTTGTCTTGGATTAGGGTTTTCTATTTGATTGATTTTATTCTTTCCATACAAACCCTAATTACTAGCATATTATGTAAAAGCGATAAATTGCGAAATTTAAAGTTACTACGCTATTATGTAAAAAGATTTTTGTGCTTGGATTTTGTATGAAGGAGGTTTTAACCTAAACGTAATTAGAGAAAAAAGGTAATTAAATTAAATTAAATTAAGTTAATTAAGAAAAGAAATTAATTAAGAAAAAAATTTAATTAAGAAAAGATTTTTGAACAAAACCCTAAATCTATTTTAGTTGATTAAAGAAAAATAAGTTTAAAGAAAAAGTATTTTTTTTTATATTTTTGTCTTGAAAATAATATGTGGTGTTATGATATATTTTTGGTCTTTTTTATGTTAAAATAAATATATTTAGATAAATAATAATCTAGTTTTATTTTAATTTACAAGGAATTTAATAAAAGTAAATAAAGTATAATTAATAAAAATAATTTTTTTATGTGGAAAAAATATTTAAATTATATCAAAATATAAATCTATTATTTTTATACTTCATATGATTTTTTTTGTATTTTTAGAAAATATATTTAACAAGAAAAATAAATAAAGAAATAAATAAAAATAAAATGGGGAGCTAAGGGGTGTCACAAGTAAACAGGGGAGTATGCTAGTAGAAAATTAAAAAAATGCCAGGCCCAAAGGGCCCAGCGTCTGCAAAAAGTGTTAAGAAATCAACAAAAATGAAAAAAAAATACAAAAGGGGTTCACATTGGTTCGAACCCTCGCCCTTTAGGTAACATATGACTTAGTATGCGTGCGCTTGCCACTTGGGTGGCTGTTTCATTCGGTCATATAATCAAAGCATAAATATATATTAGAAACTGTTTTCTGAAGGCAACTTCATCTTCAACCTCGCACCTAGCCGGACCACCTGTATCTTCCTCATCTCTCCACAAAAATAGAAAGTTCAAACATGAAAGTTATGGTGCTTCTTCCCACGAATTCAACCATATAACTTATGTAAGCTAAAAGTAAAAGATAAAATCTAATTTTGCTGGCCCTAAATTGAAACCTAATTTTCTCAGAAATTTCAAATCCAAAATTCTCTATACACAGTCAATATAAATGGGAACTATGACCATAGTCAGCTTTAGAGTAAGGATATCTACATTTTATTTTCACAAATCAGGATCAAATGATGCTTGTATGAAGAGATAAAAGTTTTAGTTTTTACTTCTTGCAACTGGAGTCATGAGTGGAGTTTGAGCAACTTTTGAGATGGCCTGAGGATCTGTTTAGCTTTCATGAACCTCCTTGAGTGTATTCCAACTCTTACTTTGCCTTGAAAGTCCCTGAATCTCTCTACTCAAGTCAACCTGCAAGCTTGATATTTAAAAATGGTGGATGGTGATGGAGGAGCTACAGTCTTGAAACAGGGGCCTGGGTTGCTTTGGTATGATGTATAGAAGGTGTTTGAGTGATTAGTTTTCAAAATGCACGAGTGGAAATGAAGATCATGAGTTTTTGTTCAGAATTGTATGTTAATGGTGTTCTTGAACAGGTTTTTGGTTTTTGAGTGTTTGAGGTAGTTTCAGGGAACTAGCATTCGTGTGTCCACTTGCAAATAGTGTGTATACTTATAAGCAAGAGGTTTTGAGGCTTTTCACAACTCAGAATTTGAAACTCACATGTTATGGCTTGGTTACTTGTTTTTGAAGCAAAGTTAACAAGCATGGTTTGAATGTGAAGTACAAGGCTTGTAGGGTGGATGAAACCTTCAAACACACTTGTTATGATTGTGTAGAGTGTGTTTATGCAGAAAGAACAAATGCAAGGCTCAATGCAAGCTGACTTTGCATAAAGCTTGCTTTTCTAAAATGGCAATGTTGCCTTTCTTCCCAAAATGGAATTATACTTGTACAATGCATTGAATGCTTGGATTAAAGCTTCCAAAAGCCGTGAAAACATTTAATTATGGAGTGAAATTCAAGTTAGAAGCATGAAAAGTGATATTTGTACAACATGCTTGAAGATTGAATCCAATGTTCATCATGAAAATAGCTTGAAAAACAAGAATGGAACCCTAACTCCATCTCTTCGATTCTCCCTACTGAAGAATGATCTCAAGGAGTTATTAGACATTTTGGAAATCTTGCAATGTGCTCTATAAATCATCTTTGAATTGCTTTTGAATATTACCCTTGTAACTATGTGAAAAAGTGTCATGAAGTTAGGTCAAAAATCTGCCTAACTAGGGCAAAATTTCACAAAGTCTTTTTTAGTTCATGAGCATGTATTAATAAAATTATAACTTGAGATCAAAGCACTTTTAGGAGAAGTTGTATGAATCAAAGTTGTTTATTTCATGGAGATATACAACTTTCATGTTGGAAGTTTCCTTTGAATCATCTTGCATCATAATGAAAAAATTGCTCAAAGTTATAAAAAAATAAGAAATTTTCAACACTTAGAATAATTTCTAAGTTTAGAAATTTTGACTTTTCAAAATAAAATCTTGATTTCTTGATTTATTGATGATTAAGTTTCATATTTTGACAATTTTTGATGGATTATGATCTTTGGCACTTGAATTTAACCAAAAAGTCAAAGTTTGACTTTCTAATATACAATTGACTTTTGATCAGTTGACTACAAAATTCATCTGTCAATCCAATGATCTTGCAATGTTTGGAATCATGTAATTAGGTCAAAATGATGCAATTGGACTCTTGAGATCATGCCTTAAACCAATTGATCATTTTCTAGGTCAAAAATCAGAAATTGCCCTTTCCCAGTCAAAACCCTAATTTTGACAATTTTGCCCTTCTGGAGATTTGATCAAATTTCTTGAGGAATTATGGTCCAAACTTGATCAAATGATACATATGAGTTTAAAATGTTGATGTGGATAAAAAATTATGAGGAGTTAGATTGGCATGTCTTGCGAGTCGTGACTCGAAGGTGGAAGATGATTGGACACTAGAGTGCCCAGAAATTTACACTCGATGATGTGAGAGTCGAGGGAATGGGCTTAAAATGCCATTTGGAGAGGTGCTAGAAAGTTGTTGGAGATGGGCTTGTATATGCCATCCAAAAGTGATTGTTGAATTGTAATTTGTAAGTTGAAAGAATGAGTATCAGAATGGTGTCCGTGTCTGGAGCGTATCTGAACTGTATCTGAAGGCTACTTTTGAATGATTATCAGAATGGCATCTGTATCTGGAAGGTATCTATATTGTATCTGAAATTTAAGTCTGAATGAGTATCAGAATGGCATCCGCATCTGGAGCGTATCTGTACTGTATCTGAAAGTTGAGTCTAAATGAGTATCAGAATGGCATCCGTGTTGGAGCGTATCTGTACTATATCTGAAAGTTGAGTCTGAATGAGTATCAGAATGGCATCTGTGTCTGGAGCGTATCTGAGCTGTATCTGAAAGCTTTGAATATTGTTAATGGTAGCTGTTTGATTAATCTTATCCTGAAAAAGATAAAATGTTAGCTAATATGCAATGTTTATGTTGTATGAAATGCATAGTATAATGCATTCGCGTTATCAATGTTTATGATATATGGATGCAGTGTATGCGTATGTAAGCTAGTTTTTTTGCACTATTGTTGGATTGGGGAAAATAAATCCCTGACTGCTGCTGAGGATATGGAGTATAAGTCTTCATGTTGTAAAGTCTATGTGTTGATGAATTTCTGCCTAGAGAAATAAACTCTATTGTAAGGGAAGTGCCATGTGTTGCTTAAAAATGTTTAGAGAAATTGGATGATTTCTACCGGGGGTTGATAATTTGAAGCTTTGTTCCGCTGGGGATTTAAATGACGTACTGCGGGGATTTCTTATGGAATAGCCTAGAGGTATTTCCCTATCCCTTCAACCTATCAGTAATTGCCTTTTTTCATTTTGTTTATTTGTAAATAGTAATTATGTTCAAATGCATATGTTCAACAATGAATCATTGGACGTTTTTGTAAACAAAATACAAGCGTAAAGAAAAACAGATAGTTTTTGCACTTTCAAAGAGATATCTTTGTATTGACTTTGAGTAAGTATTTTTCTACAAGGAGACAAACATTCTAGTAGGAGAATGCCATCGTAAAAAATGAAAATTTTAATATACAGAAAAGACAGCTATGTGTAACAATCCCATGGGGCTTCCATTCTGCTATAGCCTTCGTATCTCTGAGCATCTTGTCTATTGGTTGCCTCATCCGAAGATGATTGAATTAATCAGAAACTCTGAATTTTGTCAGTGGAAGCCAAAGGTTGTTGGTAAAGTGATCCGAAGGGACATAGTCATACGTTTTAATTCCCTAACTTTTTCCTGTACCGCCCTTTCAGGTTTTCAGTCCACTGGGAAACCCTTTTTTTCCCAAGTCGTCCTTTCGGGTTTTCAACTTGCCGGGTGTACAATTTTTTTTTGTTTTATCCCTAATTTTTTCCCGAGCCCTTTTGGTTCGCCAGGATGCCCTTGTTTTGCTTAGGTATGTCAACCTAACGGGTCTCTTATGCGTAGTATCTTTTGCTTGATGAAGCGGGCAACAACATTCTTAGTAACGGAAGCGAAGGAAGCTCCCTCCACCCACTTTGTAAAATAAACAATGGCCACTAAGATGAAGCGGTGTCCATTGGAGGCTGTCAGCTTGATTTCCCCAATCATATAAATTCCCCACATAGCAAAGGGCAAAGGAGCCGTCAAGACATTCAGAGGAACCAGAGGTACGTGCACCTTATCAACATAAATCTGACACTTATGGTAGGTTCGAGAGTGTTGATAGCAATCTGCTTCCATGGTAGACCAGTAATAGCCTGCACGTAGGATTTTCTTTGCCATTGTATGTCCACTGGAGTGGGTGCCAAAAGTGCCTTCATGTAATTCAGCCATGATCCTTTCAGCTTCAACCTTATCTATGCACCGGAGTAACATAGAGTCATGATTGTGTTTATACAGGATATCGTTACTAAGGAAGAACTTAGAAGAGAGTATCCTTAAGAACTTCTTATCATTGACTGAAGCTCCTTCTGGATATTCTTGAGTCTCGAGATACCTTTTGACTTCGTGAAACCAAGGCCGGTCCACTACTTCTTCAGTATTAATCTCGTGACAGTGCGCTGGTTCATCCATTCGTTCAATGGTGATCTGGGGAGCCTCATTATCCCATTTAAGTTTAAACATAGATGATATTGTGGCTAGTGCGTCGGCTAGCTGATTTTCTTCTCACAGGAAGTGATCGAAGGTAATGTGGGAGCAACGTCAAAACATGTTCTTTATAATGGATAAGGGTAGGGTGTTTGGTGTCCCACTCCCCTTTGATCTGGCTAATAACCAAAGTTGAATCTCCGAATACATCCAAGGATTTGATCCCTAAGTCTATGGCAGCTCTGAGACCAAAGATGCACGCTTCGTATTTCTCCATGTTGTTTGTACAATTGAAGTGGAGTCTTGCAGTAAAGGAATTATGACACCCTTCCGGAGATATGAGTACATCACCGATACCATTTCCAAGTGTATTGGATGCTCCATCAAAGAACAGGGTCCATCAGGATCTTTGTTCAGGTCCGTCATATGGCCTGAATTCTTCACAGTTGTCTAATGTCATGATGTCTTCATCCGGAAATTCGAATTTCATGGACTGGTATTCTTCTACAGCTTGGTGAGCAAGGTGATCGGCTAATACACTGCCCTTTATTGCTTTCTGGGTAGTATACTGTATGTCATATTCTGTCAGAATCGTCTGCCACCTCGTTATTCTCCCAGAAAGAGCAGGCTTCTCGAAGATGTATTTTATCAGATCCATTTTAGATATCAACAAGGTAGTATGGGTCAACATATACTGTCTTAGCCGGCGAGCAGCCCATTCCAGAGCACAATAAGTTTTCTCGAGCAGTGAATATCTTGTTTCACAGTCGGTAAACTTTTTGCTTAGGTAATAAATAGCGTGCTCTTTTCGGCCAGACTCGTCATGCTGCCCCAATACACACCCCATTGAGTTTTCTAAAACAGTTAGATACATGATCAATGGTCTTCCCTCCACTGGTGGCATTAACACAAGAGGTTCTTGTAAGTATTCTTTGATTTTGTCAAAAGCGACTTGGCATTCATCATTCCATTTGACTACTTGATCTTTATTCAATAGTTTGAAGATTGGCTCACATGTAGCTGTCAGGTGAGAAATGAATCTGCCAATATAGTTCAAATGTCCCAAGAACCCTCTGACTTCCTTCTCAGTACGAGGAGCAGGTATCTCTTGTATTGCTTTAACTTTGGCAGGATCGACCTCGATATCTTTGTTGCTGACGATAAAGCCTAAGAGTTTACCAGACCGTACTCCAAATGTGCATTTGTTTGGATTCAACCTTAGCTTGTACTTCTTCGGTCTCTCGAACAGTTTTTGTAAGTGATCAAAATGCTCTTCTTCTGTTTGGGATCTGGCTATCATATCGTCCATATAGACCTCTATTTCGTGATGTATCATGTCGTGAAATAGAGCTACCATGACACACTGATAGGTTGCTCCAGCGTTCTTTAGCCCGAATGGTATTACCTTGTAGCAGAATGTTCCCCATTGTGTGACAAATGTTGTTTTCTCCATGTCCTCAGGCGCCATTTTGATTTGGTTGTAACTTGAGAATCCGTCCATGAAGAAAAACACTTTGTGTTGTGCTGTATTGTCAACTAGAATATCAATGTGGGGGAGTGGAAAATCATCCTTAGGGCTCGCCCTATTCAAATCTCTATAGTCTACACACATTCACACTTTGCCGTCTTTTTTGGGTACGGGAATAATATTGGCAACCCATTGGGGGTAAGAGGTGACCGCCAAAAGTCCAGCGTTGAACTGCTTCATGACTTCTGCTTTAATATTTTCTGACATATCAGGTCTCATGCGGCGAACCTTTTGCTTTACTGGCGGACAATCTTCTCTTGTAGGCAAACGATGTACCACAATGTCTGCATCAAGTCCTGTCATGTCTTCATATGACCATGCAAAGACTTCAACATAATCGTGTAACAACTGAATCAGACACTCCTTGACCCTAGGCTCCAGATTGGCGCCCACTTTGACCTCTTTTTTGTCTTCTTCGGTACCTAGGTTGATTGTATCCACGGGTTCCTCGTGAGGTTGAATGGTTCTCTCTTCTTGCTGTAGTAATCTGGCAAGTTCCCTTGGCACTTCACAATCTTCCTCACCTTCGTCTTCAACTTGGTAGATTAGATTCTTAGAGTCACGAAAATCCATAGTAGTATCGTTACCCATGGGATCCTGAATGGATGTATACCTGCATTGTGAGTGTGGGTGTGTGTAAGGGTATAACTATCTTTGAAAGAAAATAAAAGTGTAAAAGAAAAAACAATGATCACAAAAGTTTGTATGAGAAAACGTCCATGATTCATTGATGTCATATGAAAATGAGATAATAACCCTTACAAATGGACCATTGTGCCTTGGGTAAGACACAAGGTTTTAAGAGTGCGAATTGTTTCAATATTACAGATCCAACAAAATGTAAAGACAAATTACTATGGGATAAGGGTGATCGGGACAAATTTTCTAGCCTCTCAATTGCTGAGCCCTCCATTGACAGTTGGGAAGATCCAATCCTCCAGGTTGCAGCCATCTTCACCATTTTCAACCGCGTTAACTTCACAGTTACTGATCTTCCAGGGTGGTCCTCCAGCACGAGCACGGCGTACAGCCTTTTGAGCACTTGAAGTGAAACCTAAGCCAAACTTGTCAGACTTATATGGGATATCTGAGAGCTGTCCTTAAATAGTGCACCCTCCTTCTTCTACCACTGCTTTGGAATCCTTCAGAGATGACATCCGGAGTGGAGGCCTTGTAATCTTGGGAACCTGAGACACAACCTTGGTCACTGCCACCTCTTGGGGGACCTCTTCAAAGTGTTGAAATGGGGTTTCAATGAATTCACCATCTAATTCCATATATCTGAAGGAATTGAGATGGCTGATCATATATTCTTACTCTCCATGAATGGTGATAATCTTCCCTTGAACTGGATACTTCAACATTTGGTGCAATATAGAAGTAACAACGCCAACATTGTGGATCCATGGTCGGCCTAGCAGGCAGGAATATGAAGGGCGGATGTCCATTACATAAAAAGTTGAGTTGAAAGTTTGGGTTCCAACCTTTATGGGGATATCCACTTCCCCGTGCACCATCCTTTTTGAGTCGTCAAAAGCCCTTACTACTATGTTACTTGGCTTTAATGTCAGTCCCTTGTAGTCAAGTCTATCAAGAGCTTTTTTAGGTAATACATTCAGAGATAAGGCAGTGTCCACCAAAACATGAGCCAGAGTTGTGCCCATACATTCCACTGAGACATGCAATGCCTCATTATGCTTCCTTCCCCTTGGTGTTAGATCAGCATCCGAAAAACCTAGACCATTATCTGTAGTCAAGCTGGATACACAGTCTTGAAATTGATCGGCAGATGTCTCTTGAGGCACACGGGCGGTTTTTAAGAATTTTACCAAGTCTTTTGCATGCGCCTCGGAACATAGTAGTAATGCTAGCATGGAGATTTTAGAGGGAGTTTTCCCCAGTTATTCAACTACATCGTAGTCGCTTCTCTTTATAATTTTTAGGATCTCCTCCATTTCTTTCTTGGAGGTCTCAGGGATGGTCAATGATTGAGCCTTCGTCCGGATAGGCTCAATCAAAATACTTTTTCCTCGAGTCTTGGTTAACTCGGCAGCATGAGTGTCAGTAGGAATGATTACAAGGGTTGTAACGGCTTTGTCAATTGGATTATTGTTGGAGATAATTGTAGGACCGGGAACAACTTTTGGGGGAGCAACAACAGGAATGATTACAGGTCCAGAAACTGCTTTTGGGGGAGCAATTTCTGGAGAAAAGATCCTACCACTTCGGGTAATTTTGCTAGTTCCTGCAATATTACTGATGTTGAAGTTGACTTTCTCGGAGCTTGAATCCTCGGCGGCTGGCCAGTCCTGTTTGATACCATGGTAATAGACATCCCCTCCATAATTCCATGCTATGGTTTTGTCTGACGCATATGGGACTGGTCCAGGCATTGTGATTATTAAAGGAGTTGCTTTTGGAACTGATGTAATTCTAACGGGTCTTTTGGTGAAGACCCTGGAAGAATTGGCGGAAATGGTAATGATAGAGACATCTTCAAAATGGATAGATGGGACAGGAGTCTTTTCAAACAAAATTTCTTTGTTATCTATTAGGCACTGAATGCCTACTTTCAACAAAGGACAGTCGGTTGGTGAGGACAAACAGAGGTGGCAAACTTCATCACATCCCAGGAACACACCGGCATTCAACAAATTCATTTTAATAGTCAGAACTGGGGTCATGAGTTCATCAATTGAAGTAACAAACAATCCTTCTTCAATGGCATTGGTATTGTGACCATGTCTGGGCATAGGGGCAGAAATGACATTTGGCTTTTCAGGCACATCGAACTCAATTTCTTTTGCTTCAAGGAGGTCTTGTATTTTGTTCTTTAGAGCCCAACAATTATTAGTATCATGACCGGGACTTTCAGAGTGATATGCGCAATGGGCATTGGGATGATAGTGAGGAGATGTTGTATTGGGGTTTTTCAGAGCTTCTTTCAAGGTCACCAAATTGGATCTTAGAAGATGCGACAATACTTGAGACGGGGTCATGTTGATTCTGGTGAACTGCCTGACTGGCCTTTCCATCCTTGGTTGATTATTTCTTTGCTGATTAGAAGCAGGCTTAGGAATCATAACAACCCCCACCATTGGTCGGTGTTCGACCCTATCTTGGTTTCTTTATGGATATACAGCAACCGCCTCTTTCTTCCTGGTGAAAGGCTTCCTTACATATGTAAAAAAAGATGTATCTTTATGAATCTTTCCACTCTTTATACCGGCTTCTACCCTTTCTCCGGTCAATATTAGTTCAATAAAGCCTGCAGATGAACTTCTGATTAAATGATTGAAGAAGGGACCAGACAAGGTGCCCAAGAACATGTCTACCAATTCTCTCTCAGATAGAGGGGGTTAAACTCTTCCAGCCAAGTCTCTCCATTTTTGTGCATAGTCTTTGGAACCTTCATTAGAAACCATGGCCATACTCTGGAGTTGAGTACGAGTAGGCGCAAGATTAGCATTATATTGGTATTACTTGTAGAAAGTTGCGGCAAGATCTTCCCAATTATGGACGTCAGCTCTTTCTAGTTGATAAAACCATTCAAGTTGAGTTCCAGACAGACTGTCTTGGAAGAAGTGCACCCATAAGTCTTTATCAGCGGTATGGGCTTGAATTTTCCTCACATATGACCGAAGATGCATTTTAGGGCATGAAACTCAGTCATATTTGGCGAACATAGGTGCTTTAAATTTCATAGGAATCACAATCCCTGAAACCAGACCCAATTCCTCAAAGTCCAAGCCAAGCACCTTTTGGATTTCCATCACGCTCAAACGCTCTTCGAGATGTCTATACTTATCATCAGCTGGAGGGTATTATTCTTCAGAGTAGTCTTCTTCTTCCTATTCCTCCTCTGATTCAGACGGGATGACTGTTTCCTTACCTTTCCCCTCCTGATTGTCTTTTTCTTCGGATGTTGTTGCAAAGTTTGAGGTCCTTCTTGTCTGTCCATGAAATCTTCTTCCCATGTTTAGGACTCCGGTTACCTTCTTTGGCTTCTTTTTCCTCTCTTCAGCCAGCAAAGTCTTCAATTCTTCTTTTCCCTTGGCTAAGGTCAAGAGCAACTGTTGAAACTGTGTATTCTGAGCTTGGAGGTCTTTCACTATTTTCTCGAGATCCATCTTACTGAAATAAACAGTAGAGAGATGAGGAGACTTGTTGCAAAAGACCTGCTTATGTTATGATGAATGGTATATGCATATGTAATGATTTCAAGGATTTCAAAGATTCAAATTTGTTTTAGACAAAAAGGAAACACACGTTATTTTAATAAATTAAAGCTTGAGTACATCAATGCTCATTGGGCAAAACATTACAAAAACTCTAAGATAGAAAGGTAGTACGCATCCTCTTCGGTGCAATGTAGGCATTCAGAGTCTGCTCTTCATGGAGTACCCTAGTGAGTTCCAAAACCTTCTTCTCGCTTGCATAAAATTGGGCTTCGAACTTATTTTGCTCTTCTTTGAGTTGTATCCAATCCCTTTGTAGGTCTTCAAGAGATGTGGGCATGTCAGGATATAGGATAGTGTATGGAACATCTCCCTCCATGACAGGCTCAAAGATCACCGGGAGAATGGAGGGGTAAGGCATTATAAGACTTTGAGCGCAAGTTCGTACCCATTTGAGGTAGGGCTCAAGAGGGATGGAATTCTTGTGCCCCATTGTCTTGCTATCTACCTTGTTCAACATCCTCTAAGCTCGGATAAATCTCTAGCGAAGACCTTGATTGTCGCTGTCGTAGTCAAATACCAAACCTTGAATCAACATCTCGTGCGAGCCATCCCTTCGGGCATAACCAAACTATCTTAAGGCTAAGCATGGGTTGTAGGTGATACCTCCCCTAATGCCAAATAAAGGGACATTAGGGAATTCTCCATAACGGTCGATAATGATAACATTCTCTTTGGATCGGGAGCACCAATGAATGTCTGAACGCTTGAGTGTCATCAACCTTTGTGACCACCTTGAACCTTGCTAATTCCTTAATACATATTGGGGAAGATGAGAAATAAACCATCTTGCCATGAGAGGAGTGCAACACATAAGAACACCTCTTTTCCTCATTGTGCGAGTGTGAAAAGAGTGTAGGATATCTCCTAGTAACGTAGGCACCAGTTGCGAGATATGAAGATTTTGACAGCGTTGACATCTATGAGTTGGTCAGGATTTGGAAACAAAACCATCCCATAGAAGAGGAGAGCCACAATTTCCTCAAAGGCTTGCAAGTCCAAGGAATTCCAACAACTTTGGGCTTTCTCAAACAGGAACTTTTCTAGGAAACCTTTGACACCACTCCTTGTTTCCCAATGAGTTATGATATCAGATGAGTGCAAGTGTAGAGATTGAGCAATCTCTTCTGGTTTGGGTCTCTTTCTGTATCGTTGAAAGGTAGTTCATTGAGAATGGGAATCCTCAAGAGTTTGGAGAATTCTTCCAAAGTAGGCACAAGTTGATAGTTGGGAAATATGAAGCAATGGTGTAAAGGATCAAAGAACTGAAAGAGCACCTTCATCATATCCTCATCTGTGTTGGAGGTGACCAAGTTGAGTAGGAGACCATGTCTCTTGGTAAATGGAGAGTTTTCAGGAATCCTTGAAGCTAGCTCCTTAAGTTGTGGAGGGATCCTTACAAGGTTGACTTGAATAGTTTTCCTGCAAAGTGAATCCATATCGTACAAAACAAGAACAAAGATGAATCCCAAAATCCTTGAAATGGTTAGTGGATATATATGATGTTCATGATGTTCATGATGTTATGTACAAGTATGCATATACAAACAAAACAAACAAGTCTTTAGGTTTAGGCTTGCATGGAGGCTCATAGGTAAGTACCCTCTTGAAGTTTAATTGGCTCAAACCCGTCCTAGTAATAGTAACCGGGTTCTAAGGAGCTCAATATCATTGGCTTGTTTCCTTGGTCATTGTTTCAGCACAAGCCTCTTTAATGGCGACCGAAATATTCTAAGAAACCAAACCTCAATGAGTGTAGTATCGAGTATCTATCAACTTCAGACTGCACCAAATCTGGTCATCTCACTACGTCCTAATGGCCAAGTTGGTTAAGTAAAGGTTCTAAAGGTTCATTAGTGCTTCATGACATCACTCAACGGCCCCGTATTCTCTTTGATTAACTCAAAGGCTACCGGTACCCACAAATATGTCGCACTAACATAGCTATTGCTTAGACCATGTCGGTATACCCCGCACAGTTTCCACAATGTATTGCTACTTACCTATAATGTATCCCAAATCTGGGTAGAGGATTCAAACCTAAACAAAGAACCATAATGTAAAGCATATAAATCAAACAATGAATGAAAGTAAATATGATCTAACCCTAAGGTAACCCCACTTTTAGAATACTCCCCAATAGTGTCGCTAGTTCTGTGATACGTGGGAGAACTGACTTGAAGGTTTTGCATTTGATTGCAAATGTTGTGGTTAGCAAGAGTCGCCACCGACTTTTCTTTTATCCAAAAGGAAAGGTGAAAAAGCACAGGAAAGACCTTTGAGATTTATTTCTTGAGTTCGGGGGGTAGATTATGAAAAGGGAAGGTATTAGCACCCTTTTCATCCATGGTTTTCCATGGGCTCTTAATTACTTGCTAGATCACTTGCTTTTGTTTGAAATTGTGCTTTGTGTGGTTTTTTAAAGTATTTTGTAAAGAGGCTATTGTTTAGGCAATCTTTGTAATGATTCTCGTTTGTAAGAATGTATACAAAGATGTTGATCTTTTGAAAATGTTTTCAAGTTTGTAAGATGTTTTGAAATGTGTAGGTGTTTGTTTTTGAAAATAGCAAGGATGTTTGTTTTGAATTGGAGCAAGTAATTAGGATCAATCTACCTACTCAAATGTCTTTCTTGTTCATTTTCTCTTTCTTTGACATTGTTGTCTTACCATTGATTTGGTAAGCAACCCTATCTTTGGATGTAAACGGGACGGGCGCGGGACATCGTATAACCATGATTAGCAATATTGTAAGGTATCTTAGCATTATTTTTTGAGTGGCTAATATCATTTGTAAGATAACTTTAGATAGCGTCATCGAGGGGCTGTGATCTTGTATTTGCTTGTTTTTGCTAAGATACCTTACATGCGTAATATGACCATTTTGTATAAGGAAACCAAGTTGATTTTACCCTAAGGGTGCTTGTGTGCAAGTGTGTTATTTTCATGCTTGTTTTTTTGTCTTGGATTAGGGTTTTCTATTTGATTGATTTTATTCTTTCCATACAAACCCTAATTACTAGCATATTATGTAAAAGCGATAAATTGTGAAATTTAAAATTACTACGCTATTACAATATTTATGGGAGGGGGGGGGGGTATACAATTTATGAATGGGGATTGCAATAATATAAACCTAATTAATCTATTACAACCAAATTGAATATTGTAAAAATAATTGAAGGAATATATAAAGTACAAATATAAATTGAAAAAAAAGATTTTTATGCTTGGGTTTTGTATGAAGGAGGTTTTAATCTAAACCTAATTAGAGAAAAAAGGTAATTAAATTAAATTAAATTAAGTTAATTAAGAAAATAAATTAATTAAGAAAAGATTTTAATTAAGAAAAGATTTTTGAACAAAACTCTAAATCTATTTTAGTTGATTAAAGAAAAATAAGTTTAAAGAAAAAGTAGTTTTTTTTTTAATATTTTTGTCTTGAAAATAATATGTGAAGTTATGAAATATTTTTGGTCTTTTTTATATTAAAATAAATATAATTAGATAAATAATAATCTAGTTTTATTTTAATTTACAAAGAATTTAATAAAAGTAAATAAAGTATAATGAATAAAAATAATTTTTTTATGTGGAAAAAATATTTAAATTATATCAAAATATAAATCTATTACTTTTATACTTCATATGATTTTTTTTTTGTATTTTTAGAAAATATATTTAACAAGAAAAAGAAATAAAGAAATAAATAAAAATAAAATGGGCTAAGGGGTGTCACAAGTAAACAGGGGAGTATGCTAGCAGAAAATAAAAAAAATGCCAGGCCCAAATGGCTCAGCGCCTGCAAAAAAGTGTTAGGAAATCAGCAAAAATGAAAAAAAATGCAAAAGGGGGGTTCACATTGGTTCGAACCCTTGCCCTTTAGGTAACATATGACTTAGTACGCGCGCTTGCCACTGGGGTGGCTGTTTCATCCGGTCATATAATCAAAGCATAAATATATATTAGAAACTGCTTTCTGAAGGCAACTTCATCTTCAACCTCGCGCCTAGCCAGACCACCTGTATCTTCCTCATCTCTCCATAAAAATAGAAAGTTCAAACATGAAAGTTGTGGTGCTTCTTCCCACGAATTCAACCATATAACTTATGTAAGCTAAAAGTCAAAGATAAAATCTAATTTTGATGGCCCTAAATTGAAACCTAATTTTCTTAGAAATTTCAAATCCAAAATTCTCTATACACAGTCAATATAAATGGGATCTATGAACATAGTCAGCTTTAGAGTAAGGATATCTACATTTTGTTTTCACAAATCAGGATCAAATGATGCTTGTATGAAGAGATAAAAGTTTGAGTTTTTACCTCTTGCAGCTGGAGTCGTGAATGGAGTTTGAGCAACTTTCGAGATGGCCTGAGGATCTGTTTAGCTTGCCTGGACCTCCTTGAGTGTATTCCAACTCTTACATTGCCTTGAAAGTCCCTGAATCTCTCTACTCAAGTCAACCTGCAAGCTTGATATTTTAAAATGGTGGATGGTGATGGAGAAGCTACAGTCTTGAAACAGGGGCATGGGTTGCTTTAGTATGATGCATAGAAGGTGTTTGAGTGATTAGTTTTCAAAATGCACGAGTGGAAATGAAGACATGAGTTTTAGTTCAGAACTGTATGTTAATGGTGTTCTTGAACAAGTTTTTTTTTGTTTTTGAGTGTTTGAGGTAGTTTCAGGGCACTAGCATTCGTGTGTCCACTTGAAAATAGTGTGTATACTTATAAGCAAGAGGTTTTGAGGCTTGTCACAACTCAGAATTTGAAACTCACATGTTATGGCTTGGTTATTTGTTTTTAAAGCAAAGTTAACAAGCATGGTTTCAATGTGAAGTACAAGGCTTGTAGGGTGACTGAAACCTTTAAACAAACTTGTTCTGATTGTGTAGAGTGTGTTTATGCAGAAAGAACAAATGCAAGGCTCAATGCAAGCTGACTTTGCATAAAACTTGCTTTTCTAAAATGGCAATGTTGCCTTTCTTCCCAAAATGGAATTATACTTGTACAATGCATTGAATGCTTGGATTAAAGCTTCCAAAAGCTGTGAAAACATTTAATTATGGAGTGAAAATCAAGTTATAAGCCTGAAAAGTGATATTTGTACAACATGCTTGAAGATTGGATCCAATGTTCATCATGAAAATGGCTTGAAAAACAAGAATGGAACCCTAACTTCATCTCTTCGATTCTCCCTACTCAAGAATGATCTGAAGGAGTTCTTGGACATTTTGGAAATCTTGCAATGTTCTCTACAACTCATCTTTGAATTTATTTCGAAGATTCCCCTTGGAACTATGTGAAAAAGTGTCATGAAGTTAGGTCAAAAATCTGCCTAACTAGGGCAAAATTTCACAAAGTCTTTTTTAGTTCATGAGCATGTATTCACAAAATTATAACTTGAGATCCAAGCACCTTTAGGATAAGTTGTGTGAATAAAAGTTGTAGATTTCATGGAGATCTACAACTTTCATGTTGGAAGTTTCCTTTGAATCATCTTGCATCATAATGAAAAAATTGCTCAAAGTTATGAAAAAATAAGAAATTTTCAACACTTAGAAAAATTTCTAAGTTTAGAAATTTTGACTTTTAAAAATGAAATCTTGATTTCTTGATTTCTTGATGAATAAGTTTCATATTTTTACATGTTTTGATGGATTATGATCTTTGGCACTTGAATTTGATCAAAAAGTCAAAGTTTGACTTTCCAATATACAGTTGACTTTTGATCAGTTGACTGCAAAATTCATCTGTCAATCCAATGATCTTACAATGTTTTGAATCATGTGATTAGGTCAAAATTATGCAATTGAACTCTTGAGATAATGCCTTAAACCAATTTATCATTTTTTAGGTAAAAAATCATAAACTGCCCTTTTCCAATCAAAACCCTAATTTTGACCATTTTGCCCTTCTGGAGATTTGATCAAATTTCTTGAGGAACTATGGTCCAAACTTTATCAAATGATACATATGGGTTTAAAATGTTGATGTGGATAAAAAATTATGAAGTTTGACTGTAAATTTGCCATGGTTGACTTTTCCCCCAATACAACTGATTTTTAGGTCAACTGTTCAATTGACTGATCAAAAGTGTGATCCAAGACTTGAAACTTGACATGAGTGATCTTGGGAGTCCATAATGATCCATGAAAGCCATATGAAGCATTGATATTTCAAAAATCCTTGTGAAAACTCAAACCTGATTTTGGTCATCAGTGCTTAAGGAAGTGTCTTGAGCTGATCAAACCCTAATGTAGTCTTGAGCCCAAGGAGATATTGTAAGAAAATTCTTGATAAGTGAGAGGGAAAATTTTGGGGTACAACAATGTCGCTTGAAGAGGAACTTGGACCTTACGGGCGGTAGGATGAACCTGATATGTATTGCCCTAACATTTGAATCTTGGAATATTGTCCCTTGAATCAAAGCCTTGAGAGATTTGTTAAAATGAGGGAACCGAGTCATACCCTGTTATGATAGGAATATTCCTTCGAAAGGTATGCCCCTGATTGAACAATGCTTTGAAATTTGATCTGGGGTGATTGAATTTCAGAATGATCACCCCTTGTTAATATTACCTTCATGTGATATGCCCCTACGATCATTAGTATTTTCCCCTATTTATAGGGATCTTCTTAGATTCTTTTACCCCAATTAGAATCTTCTCGGAAGATACTGCTTTTGATCAAACCTTTTTGAAATCTCCTCGATGCTAAGTATTGACTTGTAAATAAAATTGTACGTTTTGAAAAGCAATTCTGTTTGATGTACATGCAAGTTTTGAAATCAAAGTTTGAATAGAAATGGATGATTAGAGATGAAGATTCGAAGAAGAGAAGTAGTTAGAAATAATTTTAACAAACATGGGAATCAGTTTAACACGAATTTTGCCGAGTATGTTTTCATAGTTAACCTTACTTCAATTAGGACTTTTGAATGTTGTAACATGGCCATGGTTCGTGGTTTGAGAAACAAAAGATATAAGGCTCAAAATTTATTTAGCTCACCCCATTCTCCTTGATGTTCTTCAATCCTAAGTTCAATTTATCCAACAGATGCGTTCAATCCCCAAGAGAAGTTTAGTAGTCGCGCAGATGATGAGAAGAGTTAATAAACTCTAAGCATCGATAAGATCCAAGCATTGATGAGAAGCCTTGGAGGTGGCAGTCACAATATTTTTGTCCAAATTTTATTTTCAACCCCTTATTTTTGCATGGACCGATTTTTGAATTTTCCGGTCCATCGGGATGCCCTAACTTTTTCCTAAGTCAAAATTTTTTGCTTTTTGTTTTTGACTTAGCGGGCTCTCTCCTTTTTTCTTTTGAAATTTTTTCTTTTGAGATTTTTTTTTTTTGATTTTGAAAATTCGTGACTGCCATGCCGATTGTTGTAAGCTTCATCTTCATTGTTTCCCTCGATTTTGAATGATGTATTGAGGAGGAAGATCTTGAGAGTTTTATCTTCATTGATTGCTTCCTTAATCTTTATTAATGTGCATGAGGAAGTCGGTGTGCTTGAACCTTTTCTTAGATTTTTCCATCAATGATATATCAAGGAAGGAGATAGGCGTTGTACCCTAATTTTTGCCCCTAAGATCCCTTCATCATACCATATTGATTCAATCACAACAAGATCACATTAGGGCTTTTGGTTCTCCTCCCTATCTTTAGCTTTGCTCTTTGAGGAATCACCAAGCACCTTGACTTGTTTTTCTTTTGTGATCATGCATGTTTTGTTTTGACTTCCTTTTAATTAATAAAATGCAATGTTGGTTTTCCTTACTTGTTAATAATGTAGGTAAAGGCAATGTGGCTTAGCAAGTTGATCCATGGGTTCATGAGTTTATTTCCATGCCCTAGTAAATAAAGCTTGAGAAATTCAAACCTCACCATTGAAGTTGTTTTGGAAGAAATGGCACGGGAAGGTTTATTTTGGTTCACCACATTTTAAAGTTATCAAGATTGATTCAAAAGTACAAGGGGTTGATTGAAGAAGTTGTCATGGTTGGACAAGGCCTTGTTCCCATTGGTCTCAAGTGTATATTTCTCTCAATTCTCAAGATATGGAAGTGGTTTTGGTTGCTATGAGTTCTCATTATCATCCTCAATAACTTCTATCAACAAAGCAAAAGTGTTGGTACAAGAAGGTTGTTTAAAATTGTCAAAGTTCCTCAGAGAATTTTCTTGATCTAGGAGCTAGGGTTTTGAACTTCAAATAAGTATATCTTGCTCACCTTTTGGCATTTTTGAGTGATTACAAAAAAATCCTTCTCTTCAAAGGGTTATTAACAAACCACTTCAAAAAGTTCAAGGAGTTTTCATGTGAAAGAAACTTGATGATGAAGAAATATTACAAGTCCTCCAGATGAAACCCCAACTTCCCATGTGTGACTTTAAATGATCATAACTTGGTCAATTTTTATTACTTTGATCCCATTCTTTTTCCAAAATGATCTTGAGGATGAGAACTTTATTCCTTATTTTATGTGCAAATGGAGAAATGGATGGAGGATTCCTTAAGGATACAAAATATTATAAGTCACTTCATGATTTTTTGCCAACTTCAACAATTCATAACTCTCTCAATATTTGGAGATTTTGAATGGTTCAAGTTTTAAAATGTAATTCAAGATGTCTATTTCATGCCATCTTTTTTTGGTCAGGAGAAAATTGCAAGAGGAAGGCCATGTTTGGATGCAAAACATTATAGGTCACTTTTGAAGAAAAACTTGAAATATTTCTAAGTATGGAAAGTCAACCTCTTTTTCCCAACTTTAACTCATTGCAACTTTCAGCTCAAACATCTATTTGATTCCATTCTTTTCCTATTGCAAAGCTTGTAATCTCATCTTTCTAAAGCATCAAGAACCATGCCTTAAGACCCTTGAGCTGAGAATTCCATTGTTTCAAAAATGGTAACTTGGAATTGAAGTTTCATCGCAAGTCAGAATTTGAATTTCATGTTACAACTTCTAAACCTCAATTTAGAACGCGTTTTGGGTCTAAACATGATTAGCCAACTTTCCCAAGTGGATTAGTGCATTAAAACGCGTGTTTTAGATGAGTTTTGACAAAATAGAAGTCACACTTTCTTCATGATGCAGACCCACACGAATTCCCTCCAAATTGCATCATTCGCCATTCCTTTTGATCCCATTTGCTTCTCCTATAAATACATGAGCTATCCCATTCATTTTCTCAAGATTGAACAACCAAAATCACCCTACCAAACTCGCTCTATAACTCACTTTTCTGCAACTTCGAAATCCTTGTTCAAGCCTTTTTCAATCCATTTTTTCTATCAATTCACCTTCCTTGATCTTCCCTGAAGATAACAGAAGAAGAATTGAGCCTTGAAACTTTCTGAATTGATCTGACCAAGTCCATTTACAGAGCTCTGCAACTGAACTTCAATAGGTAGATTTCTCCATCAATTCTTCCAAACTTTGATATCATTGTGAAGCTCTCATTGCCTTGGTTCTAGTTGCAACACTTTATTTTAACTGGAAACATGTTTTTTCCATGAATTTTCAAATTCCTTTTCAAAACTTTCCTTCCAAATTGCTTGAGCTACAATTTATATAAATTTTTCGCGAAGTTGTGGTTGTCTTTGTCTTGATGAGACGAAGCAAATGGTACCGATCTCGTGCTCTAATTTTACAGTTTAAGGAAGCTCGATTTGAGACTGGATGGAAGTTGAAGATGAGAAACGTGTCATCCTTCAACCAATGAAACAACGCCATTTGGAATTTTTGAATATCTGATTTAATTAATAATCATGTGTGTTATTCACTAATGACCATGATATTCACAACGCGTCTGATCCATTGGATTAACTTACTAACACGTTTTGACTCTCATCCATTGGTCCACATTTTTTTTACTTTATTTTATTTTTTGATTTTTAAAATTAAATTGTTTTAAACTTCAAAAAAATCATAGAAAATTCATTTTTAGTCCAAAAAATCTGAAAGAATTATGAAAAATATTTTTGATTTTTCTCTTTTTGATTTTTATTTTTTTACAATTTTATCTTGTGTTTTAATATTTTTTTAATAAATTTTCACTTTATTTGAATTGTTTTAAATATTTAAAAATACTTTTATGTATTTTTAAATTCTAAAAAAAAATGGAATGATCCAATGATATTGTGACAAATATTGATAACCTCATTTATTTTTTATTTCTGACTTTGTTATTTTTTTAATCATTTTTGGCTAATTTTACTCATTTCTTTTAATTTTAAAAATAGTTTCTGATTTAAAAAAATTACCAAAAGTTTTATAACAAGATTTGAGTTCATTTCTGATTTTCTATGGTCTTACTTAATCTTTCTTGATTAATTTGAACATAGTTGATATTTTTCTCTCTTATTTCTATTTTAAAACATTTTAAAACCCTTTTTAATGCATATATTAAATGTAATATTATTTTGAGATTATTTTCTGGTTGATCTTGTGTTGAATTTTTTATCATGAACTTTGTTAACATCATTGGATCCATGGTGTTAAGTCTAACTCCATAAAAATGGATGAATGATTTTAATAATAGTTTGATTAAATTTTAATTCAAAAGTGATTTGTATATTTTTTCCCACCCTTCTTCATCTTATCCCTTTCTTATTGCACTAAGTGTTATTGAAGCATGATCTCTATATCATGTCTCAAAATAAATGGTGCATAGATTGCTATTGACCGACCTCAAAATAGGTGCGACTTCTATATAAGTCCACTTACAATTGCTTAACATAGCGCTAAATTTTGTCCCGATTCGAGAAAATGATCATTCGTGGCCTGAACTTATGATTGCAAGCCCAAGATGTTAATTTGAACCCTTTGATCCAATAACCTTGAGATTCATTGCGTAGTTGCTTTGGTTCTACCAATATTCTGATGGATCTTCATTAATTTTGGTCAACGCGGATCACTTAAACATCAATGATCATTATATGTTACATTGAGGATTCTTAAATGGATGATATACTTGACATAAAGCAAATGTAATTCATTGTGTAGAGGCTTTGGTTCTACCAATCCTCTAATGAATTCCAAATGCAAGATTCAAGATGGTCATCCAACTAACCACTAATTATTGACAATTTATTTTATTTTATCTGGAATTCACCCGTATAGAGCCGTTACTCTGCCCAATTTTTGTGGAGATTTAATACTTTTGAAGTTTGGTCTTCTCAAGAGGTCTAGTATCTTTTCTTTCTTGGTTTCAATCCAAAGAATGGTAATTCTATCTTGACTCATAATGTCAAGTATTAGCTTCTTGTTGGTTAGATGGTTCTTCTCCCTAGCTTTTACCTCATGCTTTAGGATAATCTCTTATTCTCCTCCCATCTTCTTTAATTTCAAAAATCTTATCTCTCCTTTTTGAAAACTCTTCTTGTTTTTTTAACTTGAACCACTTTCATAATAAACTTGGACATAGGTCCATGCATTTTCAAAACCTTTTCATAAATAAAATTCAATCAACTTAATAATACCTTGACATTTTTTGTGAGAAGACTAAAAGTCCATCAATCTCATTTCAAACCATTTTTCCACTTTGGCTTTTTATTTTTAAACCTTTCTCAAAATATTAGACTCTTGTCAATCCTTGTAGTGATGCAAACAACTATACTTCTACAATATATAGTGAAGTGAGATATTTTCCACTTGGGTGTTGAGTGAGGCATTGTTGATTTTAAAATCCAAGCCATATCCTCCACTTTGAGATGATACAAATTCTGCTTTCTCATGATTGTGGGTAGTAAGTATGTTTTCGACATGGACAATGACGATGATGTTTTATCTCTTAAAATCAACCAACACACTTATTTTTTAAAATTTTTTAAAAGGTGAACTACGTGTATCCTGATCCCCTATTGCACGAAAGGTGGTATGTAGACACTAAAGGTTTGCAACCACGGCGGGTGCAAAAATCATAAAAAAATATATTTCTTTTCTCACCTCCACCATCCATTTTACATATAACATTTTTATAGCAAAAAATATACAGATTTTTCAAAGAGGTTCCTATGGAGTACCGTAGATGTTTATGGTGTGTTTTTGTTGAAGTATGATGAGGATCCGAGAAGATTGTTGCTTCAACGATCAAGTATTGTCTGACGTAGTTACTTGCCAAGAAAAGATCCCTAACTTTTGCCTAAGTTTCCCTTGCGGGTTTTCAACTTAGCGGGAAATTTATTCTGTTTATGTCTCTAATTTTTGCCTAGACCGCCCTTTCGGGTTTTCAGCCTACCGAGACGCTCCTTTTTTGCCTAAGCCGCCCTTTCGGGTTTTCAACTTAGCTAGATGTTCTTTTATTTCTTTAGGCGAAATTATTTCTTGACTGCGTCAGCATTCATGGGACGTGGGAACTCCTCGCCGTCCATAATTTCAAGAATTAATGCACCACCAGAGAAGGCTTTCTTGACAACATACGGGCCTTCAAAATTGGGAGTCCACTTGCCCCTAGAATCAATGTTAAAAGACATGATATTCCTGAGCACGAGGTCGCCTTCTCTGAATTCACGAGGTTTGACCTTTTTATCAAATGCTTTCTTCATTCTTTTCTGATATAACTGCCCATGACACAAAGCTGTCATTCTATTCTCTTCAATCAAATTCAATTGGTCAAAACTGTTCTGAACCCATTCAGCCTCTATCAACTTGGCTTCCATTATCACACGCAAAGAGGGAATCTCTACCTCAACAGGGAGTACATCTTCCATTCCATATACCAGGGAGAACAGGGTTGCTCTTGTTAAAGTGCGAACAGATGTTCGATATCCATGCAAAACAAAAGGGAGCATTTCATGCCAATCCTTATAAGTAACAACCATTTTCTAGATAATTCTCTTGATATTATTATTAGCAGCTTCAACGGCTCCATTCATCTTTGGCCTGTATGGAGATGAATTGTGGTGGACAATCTTGAACTCTTCACACAGTTTTGTCATCATCTTGTTATTCAAATTCGATCCATTGTCAGTGATGATTCTGCTCGGCACACCATACCGGCATATAAGATTATTTTTGATGAAATGCACAACCACTTGTTTGGTAATATTGGCATAAGAAGCAGCCTCTACCCATTTGGTAAAGTAGTCAATTGCTACCAAGATGAAACAGTGTCCATTCGAAGCTTTGGGTTCTATCATCCCGATCATGTCAATACCCAACATAGAGAAAGGTCATGGAGAGGAAATCACATTGAGAAGTGTCGGAGGCACATGGACCTTGTCTGCATAAATATGGAATTTATGGCACCTCTTTGCAAATTTGTAACAATCAGATTCCATTGTCAACCAATAATAACCTGCCCTTAGCATCTTTTTAGCCATCGAATATCCATTATCATGAGTGCCAAATGAACCTTCATGAATCTCATGCATCAACATGTCTGCTTCGTGTCTATCCATGCATCTGAGCAAGACCATGTCATAATTTCTCTTGTATAGCACATTTTCACTGAGGAAGAAACTGCCTGCCAATCTTCTCAGTGTCTTTCTATCTTTCCTCGACGTAGCAATCGGGAATTCCTGAGTCTGAAGAAAATGTTTGATGTCATAATACCAAGGTTTTTCACCTGCTACCTCCTCTGTTGCAAACATATGAGTGGGCCTATCCAGCCGTCGAACTGTAATACAGGGTATATCATTCCAAGTATTCACTTGGTACATGGAAGCCAGAGTTTCCAGAGCATCCGCCATTTGATTTTCATCTCTAGGAATGTGATGAAATTCAACTTTATTAAAGAAGGGTAACAATATTCTAGCATAATCTTTGTAAGGGATCAAGCCAGGGTGACGAGTATCCCATTCTCCTTTAATCTGATTTATTACCAAAGCTGAATCACCATATACATCTAGAATTTTGATTCTGAGATCAATAGCCTCTTCGAGACCCATGATGTAAGCCTCATATTCTGCCATATTATTAGTGCAATCAAATGTTAACCTTGCAGTAAAAGGAATGTGCGATCCATGAGGAGTGACAATCACATCACCAATTCCTTTACCATAAGCATTCACCGCTCCATCAAATACCATACTCCAACGAGATTCAGGGTCAGGGCCTTCCTCAGGAAATGGTTCATCACAATCTTTGACTTTCAGGAACATCACATCCTCATCGGGGAATTCATATTCTGCAAACTGATGATCTTCCACCGGCTGGTGAGCAAGGTAATCTGCCAACACACTACTTTTGATAGCTTTTTGAGTGCGGTACTCGATATCATATTCAGATAACAACATCTGCCAGCGGGCAATTCTCCCAGTAAGAGCAGGCTTCTCAAAAATATACTTGATTAGATCCATTTTGGAGATCAACCAAGTGGTATGATTCAACATATACTGCCGTAAACGCTTTGCCGCCCAGGCCAAAGCACAACATGTTTTTTCTAGCATGGAATAACGCGACTCACAATCAGTGAACTTTTTGCTAAGATAATAAATGGCGAACTCTTTCTTCCCTGTTTCATCTTGTTGTCCCAGAATACAACCCATGGATTTATCTAACATTGTTAGATACATAATCAACGGTCTTCCTTCTACGGGAGGGAGCAAGATAGGAGGTTCAAGCAGATACTCTTTAATACGCTCAAATGCCCTTTGGAAGTCATCCATCCACACATAACCTTGATCTTTCTTCAACAACTTAAAGATCAGTTCACACTTTGCAGTTATGTGGGAAATGAATCTGGAAATATAATTCAAACGCCCGAGGAAACCCCTGACTTGATTTTCAGTTCTTGGTGCTGGAATTTCTTGAATTGCTTTGACTTTATCAGGGTCAACTTCAATTCCTTTCTGGATAACAATAAAACCCAACAATTTCCCCGATCTAATCCGAAGGTGCATTTATTTGGATTCAAGCGGAGATGATACTTCCTCAAACGCTGAAACAACTTCAACAAATCTTTTATATGCCCTTCTTCAGTTTGGGATTTGGCAATCATATCATCAACATATACTTCAATTTCTTTATGCATCAGATCATGGAATAGGTTTGTCATAGCCCTCTGGTACGTTACACTAGCGTTCTTCAACCTGAAGGGCATCACTCTATAACAGAATGTTCCCCAAGGTGTGATAAACGTTGTTTTTTCCATGTCCTCTAGAGCCATTCTTATTTGATTATACCCGGAAAATCCGTCCATGAACGAGAATACCTTGAATTTTGCTGTGTTGTCCACTAATATGTCAATGTGAGGCAATGGAAAATCATCTTTCGGACTAGCTCTATTTAGATATTTGTAATCTACACACATGCGGACTTTTCCGTCTTTTTCGGTACTGGGATAATATTGGCAATCCATTGAGGATACTCTGACGTCACAAGAAAACCAGCATTAACCTGCTTTAGGACCTCCTCTTTGATCTTTACTGCCATATCTGGGTGAGTTCTTCTCAACTTTTGTTTAACTGGCGGACACTCTGGCTTCAATGGCAAATGATGCTCAACAATGTCTGTATCTAAACCAGGCATATCTTGATAAGACCAAGCAAAAATATCCATATACTCTTTCAACAGCTCAATCAACCCGCTCTTTACATCAGGATGCAACGATGCTCCAATCTTAATTTCCTTCGGATCTTCTTCTGAACCCAAATTAATCACTTCCAAAGGCTCCTTATATGGATGAATGGTATTTTCCTCGTGCTCAAGAAACCGTGAGACCTCTTCTGGAATATCATCATAATCTTCTTCTTCGGCCCCAAACACAAGACAATCAAAGTTGGGAGAGGGTGCAGGGTCATTGTATTCAACGGTTTTTTTAATTAATCTGCACATGTGATTTATGATTCCTTTTAAAAACTGACACATATAACAAGTGATCATGCAGATTAATTTTCAGTTATTATTTATTTTGAAAAGGTTTTTTTATTTGATTACCATTTCCCAATAAAAAGAAGAAAATAAAGACATATTTTTGGAAGCAAAGACAACTTTTATTAATGATCTTAAAAGTCAAAGAAAACAAATAAGCCCATACAATACTTTCACCTTGGGAAGAGTGAAAGCTTTTCAAAAGAAAGAAACAGATTAACAAAACAAATTACTTTGAAATATGTATGCAAGAAGGAACATCAATGGTGACCCAGTTCTGAACTCGGACTCCATGCGTCACATAATTTGGTATTTCCTGCTCTGCTTCATTCTCTTCAACAACATTAATTACAGAACCAATTGGATGGAAATAGCCTCTGCTGCGGAAAACATCATCATAACTGTTCACAAAAGACTTTGACCTCAAACTTTCACCTTTGCTATTCCTCGAAGAGAAACCCAAACGAGCCCTGTTTTTGTTCATGGGTGGATCCACAAGTTGTCCCCAAACTGCATTATGACCATTGTGCACAACCTGCTGCGCGTCCTTCAGCGAAACCACAAAATTATCATTCCTTCTTATGTTGTCAATGGATAGGGCTTGGAACTGGGTTCCAACAGCAGCCTCATCCGCTTCTACAATAATGAAAGAGGATAGATGGGATATCAACAATGCCTGCTCCCCATTTATGATCACCACCTTCCCTTCACGCACAAATTTTAGCTTCTGATGCAGAGTTGAAGTGACAACCCCTGCTTCGTGTATCCATGGCCATCCAAGAAAACAACTATATGCGGGAATAATTTCCGTTACCTAGAAAGTTATCAAGAACAAATGTGGTCCTATATGGATGGGAAAGTCCACTTCACCGATGACAGATTTCCTCGACCCATCAAAAGCCTTCACAATGATGCCACTCGGGCGCATAGATGCTCCTTGATACTTTATCTTCATGAGGATACTCCTCGGTATAACATTCAGTGCAGATTCGTTATCAATTAGCACATTGGACAGCGAATCATTCTTGCAGTTCATAGATATGTGGAGGACCAGGTTGTGATTCCTCCCTTCATCTGGTAACTCATCATCACAGAAGCTCAAATTGTTACATGACTTAATGTTTCCAATTACGCTACTAAATTAATCTAACGGCATGTCATTCTCCACAAAAGCTTGGTCTAGTACTCTCATCAGTGATTCTCTATGAGCAGAGGAATTCATCAATAAAGCTAGGATAAATATCTTTGAAGGAGTCTGCAGTAGCTGATCTACAATTCTGTAGTCGCTCATCTTAATTATCTTCAAAATATCATCCACTTCTTTCTCTAATGTAGCTCCGCTAGTCTCTCCTGCAGCCTTCTTAGGCTCATCATTCTCAGCAATTTTCTTTCCAGCAACAACATCTCTTCGAACAACCGGTGCAAACACACGACCACTACAGGTCACCCTACTATCATCAGCTATATTTCCAACATCTGGCATTGGCTGGATGGGAATCTCTACCCATCTTCCAAGATTGTAGCATTGTATTTGTAAGGCACAACCTTATCTGATTCATAGGGAACAGGACCTGGCAGACTAATTACCAATGAGGTAACAGCTGGTTCGCTATGGTACTCCACCTCAAGATGAGTGAGTGCACCAAAACAAGGTACAATGACATTCACCCCTTCCTCAACATAATCAGCCATCAAAAAGTCATTTCCGGCAAGTAAATCTTCGTCTGAAGAGAAATACTCATCCGCGGAGGCATACTCTTCCTCTGACTCTTCTTCCATTAAACTAACTTCAACCATATCAATCTCATAATAATCATCTCTCTGACCTGTGATCTTGATATTTCCATTGTCTAACAACAACAGAACACCTTCCCTCACAATAGAACATCCTCTGGGATTTTGACAACAAACTATGCAAGATCCATATTGGTGTTCTACTTGACCAGCAGTACAGCAGAAGGTAGCATGCAGCTGCACTAGATCCTCATTCAAATGATCCACATCAAAAATCCTGAATTCACCCGGACATCCAGAAACCATATTCACTTCCTCTTCATATTCTGACCTAGGCCTGATTATATGGATTAAACCTTCATCCATCATCTCCTGCAAATCAGCCTTTATCTTCTCGCAACCCTGTATATCTGTACTGCAAATAGCACAACCAACGTGGTCATGTATATAATAACTGAATTCACAGAGATCTGCGTGCATCTTCACCAAATCTCCTTTAACCAGATTAATGTCAAAAATCCGGAAGTCACCTGGACAACCGGCCACCATATTTACAGCATTCATTCCCCCGTGCTTGGGTAGAGGATTGTCTTTCACATTAGGTCCCACATCTTTGAAAGATAGAATTCCAAACTTCACCAACCTTTGCACTTCAGTCCTCAAAGGATAACAATTCTCAACACCATGCCCTGGTGCTCCCTGATGAAAGGCACACGTCTGGTATACTTTGTAATACCAAGGCAATGGTGATGGTACAGCTGGAGGTGGTCGCGTCTGGACCAACTTCTTCTGAACCAACGCTGGTAGTAACTCTGCATAGCTCATGGGAATAGGATCATAGTTCTCCCTTCTCTGATTATACCCTTGATTCCCCTGCTGGGACGGTCTCTGATAAGTAGCAGTATTCGGAGCGGCATTCATAATAAGAGTAACTGAGGCGACTTGCTGATGACGGTGATAATTCTTTCTAGGAGCTTTTACCCTTCTCTCTTGCATAAAAACATTTGTATCCCCCTCTTTCTTCTTGGTAAACCCATAAGATTGCTTCTTCACACCTCCAGATCCTTCACCCTTTGTCAAACGGCCTTCTCTTACTGTCTCTTCTAGGCGGACACCCATTCCTACCATCTCTGTAAAATCACTTGGGGCACTTGCTACCATTCTTTCGTAGTAGAAAGCTCCCAGCGTCTTCAGAAAAATATTGGTCATTTATTTCTCTTCCATGGGCGGAATCACTTGTGCAGCCACTTCGCGCCATCTCTGTGCATACTCTTTGAATGATTCTTTGTCTTTCTGAATCATGGCCCTAAGCTGGTCACAGTCAGGCGCCATGTCCACATTGTACTTGTGTTGTTTAATGAATGCTTCTCCCAAATCATTAAAAGTATGGATGTTGGCGCTGTCCAAGCTCATATACAATTTCAACGCTGCGCCGGTCAGACTATCCTGGAAAAAGTGAATCAACAGACGCTGATCATCAGTGTGGGTAGACATTCTCCTCACGTACATCACCAAGTGAGCATGAGGGCAAGTGTTGCCCTTGTACTTCTCAAATTATGGGACCTTGAACTTAGCAGGCACTTTAACATTCTGGACCAAACACAGCTCATTCACATTTTTTCCAAATAACTCTTTTCCCCTAAGAGCCTTCATCTCTCTTTGCATTCTATCAAACTGCTCTTGGAAATCGTCCATTATGTCATAAAGACCCAAGTCTTCACTCAGAGGAGGGAAAGGACGACACACATCTTCATTAACAAACAGAACCAAATTCACCGAAGGAGGTGCAGCAGGAACAGTATGCACCACATGAGGTACAGGAGTAACAACATTTTGAACCACTGGAGCATCTTGAGGGCCAAGATGGAAACCTTCAGGTGCAAAATTATCTGGCATTCCTCATGGATAACCCTGAGGCACACGGTTTTGAACAACAGCTGGAGTAGCGGATACAAGATCAGTTAGAACTTCAGCATGTGCCCTTGTTGGTTGAGGTTGAACACTTGGTGGCTGATTCTGAGCAACCACTTGAGCTTCCATCAGGGCAGTCAAGTTGGCCAAGCCAGTCTTCAAAGCGGAAACTTCTTCGCGCAGCTCGTGATTCTCCTGTTCCAAATTGTCCATCTTCTTTTTGAAATTAGCCCGAGTGTTGTAGTGATGAGTCAGCTTGCTGAGTGAAGCAAAGAAACTGAGTAAGACACCTGGATATGCATAACAAATGTAAGAAATATGTGCAATATGATGCATGATATTCAATGCATATGATTATTTTTATTTTATCATTTAATATTTCAAGGGATTTAAGATTTATAGACACATTGCAAACATCCAAATAATAAAGCTTTTGAAATACTGAAAATTTTCATTATAATAACTTCAAAATGGATTACAAATTTGAATGATCCCAAGTACAAGATGAAAATACAATCTAAAATCCTGTGAAGAGGAACTAATGGAGATCAATCTGTACGCTGGCGCTTCCCTGTGAGTCTGGCAATCTGAGCCCTCAACCTCTGGTTTTCTTCCATCTGTCTGATGGCAATCTCCTTCCAATCACCTGAAACAGGAAGTGAGTAATCAGCACCTGTTTTAGGCTTAGGAGAAAATAAATCCCCTTGCCTCTCCATAGACTCCATTGCTCGACTCTCAAGGATCTCGATCAAATCATCTTTCTCCTTCAAGTCTGCCCTGTAGGAACTCTCTAAAGTCTGGAACTTGTTCTTCCAAGCATCCCTTTCATGTTGCATCCTAACCAAAGCAAGTTGCAGCTCTTCCAGATCATCTAATACAGGAGGAGTGGTCTTCACAAACAAATCAGGCATGGGTGTCTCCCGAGTATACACATCTTCAACTGAATGACTCTCGATCGGACCCACTGAAGATATGGCTCCAAAGAAACAACATCTCTAGGTCCCAAATCCTTCCTACTCTTCTTATGAATGTGATGCCAGGCCTTCGCAATCTACTCCTTAGCTTCCATGTGGTCTTCTCCTTCCTTCAGAAAGAAACTACTCAAATGAATATTATTTGGTTTATCCCTCATCGGATAACCAAGCTGTCATCGTGCAAAAACAGGGTTATAGTTAATTCCTCCCTTTGTACCAAGAAGAGGTACATTGGGGAAACTACCACAACTGTCAATAATCTCCACATCTTGGTAAGCTCGATGATACCAATCAATATCTGAGTGAGTAAGTGCCATGATCTTAGGAGCCCAACGGGGTTCCTTCTTGACATCCCAAAAAGCATCAGACTAAGGCATATGAGAGATAAACCCCCGGTACAACAAAGGCGTGCAACAGATAATCATTCCCCCAAGATAGGAACTCCGAAGATGAACAGAGTAATAAGCATCACCCAACAGTGTAGGAACCGAGTTTCCAATCATGAAAATCCTGATAGCGTTAATGTCGACAAACTTGTCCACATTAGGGAATAAGAATAATCCATAGGCGAGTAAAGCAAAGATGGCCTCAAAAGCAACCGTACTCTTCATCCTGGAAAAGTAACGAGCTTTCTCCAATAAGAACTGAGCTGGTAATCCTCTAATCTCTCCTTTGGTAGTCATATGGGCTTCCACCTCAGACTTCCCTAGATGAATCAAAGCAGCAATCTAATGTGATTTTTGCTCACCCTCCAAACCAGTAAAAGGAACACGATCGGTAACAGGTAAGTCTAATAGATAGGAATACTCCTCTAGTGTAGGCATCAACTGATAATCGGGAAAATTAAAGCAGTGATACACCAGATCATAGAACTGGACCAAAGTTGAGAGAATACCCTCCTTCATCTTCAGCTTCATGAGAGGAATAATGGATCCATACTTCTTCCAAAAGTCTGCATGACACTCGATCTCTGAAATTAGACTGATCAACTCATCTATTTTGGGATCCTTAAAACTGTATTTCCCAGTCTTTCTCTTTCCAGAATCCATGGTTAAAAGTACCTGAGATATTCATAAATAGTCAACCTTTTAATCCCTTGAAATATTGTTTTCTTCAAAAAGATGCTTATGAGTGCATGGATGCATGATGCAACAATCACACACGATCACATATATAGGGTTCATAGGTTCAACGTCACGAGCATGAGGTCAAAGGTACTACCTATAAGGTATTGGTCTAAAAAGTTATCACCTGGCGAACAAGGTTCTAAGAGGTTCCCAGAGTCTACATCCTTCCTTCGGATATTACCAACTTCCCGGTTAACTCGGTAATTAGTAATATTCTCAAGAAAGACTCGTCCGAGCGTAGTATCGCGTGCCAACTACTTCCGGATTACTCCGTCATAGCTTCTGCACTACACCTAAAAGGCCAAGATGGGTTAGGTAATCTACGGTCCTCAGCTTCAGCAGGCTCCTAGGTCGAAAGCAGTACGTCTTCCCGATTACTCGGTAAACGACACTACAGTCAAAGGGGCCTCCACTGAGTGGGGGATCTCATGCCTCCTTTTTTGGGATTACTCCATCAAAGTTAACATGACTATACCGCCCGTCCTATCTTAAAGTTTGCCCAAGTCCGGGTATATGACTTATGAGTAATCACCAAGCACCCTGTAAACCAGGAAAATCCAAACAAACATATATACAAAATATAACACATAAACACAATAACACATATACAGATATAAACAAAGATAGGCTCAACCCACTTAGGGATGGACCAGCAAGAGGTCAATCTTTCCCCAGTGAAGTCTCTATTTTTCTATAGTGGTAGAAATGTTCAAGACTAAGCCATTGGATTGACTAGACTTTATACAAATCAAAATAAAAATCGCCACCGCGCTTTATTGTTTCCAAAGGAATGGGAAAAGAGCGAATAACCAAAAAAGGGGGAAAGATTCAAGGTAAGGGGGTTGGTTATGCAAAGGGAAGGTATTAGCACCCTAAAAATCTACGGTACTCTGCAGGAACCTCTTTGAAAAATCTATATATTTTGGCTATGAAAATGTGTTATATAAAAAATGGATAGTGGAGGTGAGAAAAGAAATATTTTTATAATTTTTGCACCCGCCGCGGTTGCGAACCTTTAGTGCCTATATACCACCTTTCGTGCAATAGGGGATCAGGGTACACGTAGTTCCTCTTTTAAAAATTTGAAACACAAGTGTGTTGGTTAATTTTATGAGATAAGACATCATCATCATTGTCCGTGTGGAAAACATACTTACTACCCACAATCATGAGAAAGGAGAATTCGCATCATCTCAAAGTAGAGGATATGGCTTGGATTTTAAAATCAACAACGTCTCACTCAACACCCGAGTGGAAAATATCTCTCTTTACTACATGTTGTAGAAGTATAGTTGTTTGCATCACTACAAGGATTGACAAGAGTCTAATCTTTTGAGAAAGATTTTAAAGGTAAAAAGCCAAAGTGGCAAAAATGGTTTGAAATGAGATTGATTTACTTTTAGTCTTCTCACAAAAAATGTCAAGGTATTATTAAATTGATTGAAATTTATTTATGAAAATGTTTTGAAAATGCATGGACCTAAGTCCAAGTTTATTATAAAAATATTTCAAGTTTAGAAATAAGAAGAGTTTTTTGAAAGGAGGGAGAAGATTTTTGAAATTAAAGAAGGTGAGAGGAGATAAAGAGATTATCCTAAAGCATAAGGTAAGAGCTAGGGATAAGAACCATCTAACCAACAAGAAGCCACTATTTGACATTATGAGTCAATATAGAATTCCCATTCTTTGGATTGAAACCAAGCGAGCAAAGATACTAGACCTCTTGAGAGAAACAAACTTCAAGTGTATTAAGTCTTCGCAAAAATTGGGCAGAGTAACGGCTGTATACGGGTGAATTTCAAATTACAAACAAAGTGTGTAATCACAATAACATGCACACAAAACAAACAAACAACCCAATGTCCCGAGGTAAACCTCAAGAACTCCAGACAAAATAAAGAATTAAGGTCACAAGGTCTCCAAGATAGGCCAAGGTCTCTAATCCTAAGTCCAACAAGTCCAATTTTCCATAATGCCAAGGATAGTAACCAATAGTCCAAATATCATTAAAGATTTTTATGGTTCATGTTGATTATTAGGTATATTTAAAAGGAAAAGAAAAGCTCAAGTGAGAAAAATAAAAATGACATAAAAGTAAATGCTCAAGTGAGCAAAATAAAAAGATGACATGAAATGTAAATGCTTAAATTAAATGGCGCATAAAGCATAAAAAAATATAAAGCATAAAGTAAAGTCAATTGTTAGAAATTAGTGGTTAGTTGAATGATCATCTTGAAACTTGCATTTGGAACTCATTAGAGGATTGGTAGAACCAAAGCCTCCACACAACAAGTTGCATTTTCTTTTTGTCAAGTATATCATCCATTTTGGAATTCTCAAAAAAAGTAACATGTAATGATCAACGATGTTTAAGTGATCCGCGTTGACCAAAGGTGTTGTAGATCCATTAGAGGATTGGTAGAACCAAAGCCTCCACACAATGAATCTCAAGGTTATTGGATCAAAGAGATCAAATTAACATACTTGGGCTTGCAATCATAAGTTTGGGCCACGAATGATCATTTATTCGAATCGGGACAAAATTTAGCGCTATGTTAAGCAATCGTAAGTGGACTTATGTAGAAGTCGCACCTATTTTGAGGCCAGTCAATAGCAATCTATGTACTTCATGTTTGGATAAACGATATAGAGATCACTATCCCTTAACATGTAACACAATTAAAAAATAAAGGGATATGATGAAGAGGGAGGGGAATGATAATCTAATTTGGATCACCATTTCAAAATTCTTTCATCCTTAAATTCAACCACTCCTCTAGATGGATTAAAGCACTAAATATATCATTAATCCAAAGCACCAAAAATGAATTAAATAATTCACTCTTAGGTAGATTTGAATTGATGAACATTTATCCAACTTCATATACATCACAAATTCCATTGAGTTTAAATACAAATTGGACATTTAAAATTGCAATCCAAACTAACAATCAAAGAGAGTGAGCAGAAAAATATTTGAGTCAAAACAACCCCAAAATAAGGCAGAAAAAGTATTTTTAGCACTGTTACAATCAATTGTGCTTAGACAGCAACCTATTGCATCAGTGCAGTTTTTTTATCAAATCAATTTTATATGACAATCAATTTCAATGTTACAACAATTGATTGTAACCTGTTAAAAAATCAGTAGAAAACAACATTTTAAAGATCAAATTCTTGTTCCAACTTTTCATCAAACACCTTATGATCATGGATCCAATTGAGCATGAAAATTCCAGCAAATTATGAGAAAGTAGCACTAATGGGATCATAAAACAGTGCTCAATGAATCAAAACCAGAAATCCACAAGAGATCACATTGTGAAAGATGATGATCTAACTTACCAAAGGTAGAATTTGAGAATTATCAAACAACTTCAGAATTTGCTTCAATTCAACAATAAGAATCAATCACCAAAGTTTGGATGTAGAGAATTAATGGAGAAAAAGTGTTTGGATGAAGGTTTAGCTCAAATATTAGTAAACTTCAATGCAAAGCTTACTAACTTTTTGAAAATGGAGCTTTGAGTGAATTTGGTAAAATGGAGAGAATTGAGAGATTTTTTAGCAAGATGATTTTGGATGTCAAAAGCTTGTGATTTGAATGAAATGAGGTCTCTATTTATAGAGTTTTAGAATTGGGATTAGTGGTAATTTGGTAATTGATTCTTGGAGCCAAATTTGAATTAATGATAAAATTTCAAATTATGCAGAAAAAATTGGAGCCAAAATGATAACAATTTGAATTTGCTGGCTTTTTTTTCAAAAAACACGTGCATTTTGCCATTATGAGTCGATACATAGGGGGTATGTGTCGATACATCCTAGCTGTATAACACAGCATGTGTCGATACATGCCTCTATGTGTCGATACATAATGTTATTTCAACTCATTACAGAATCACACAAACTGCATGAGTCGATACATAACACGTATGTGTCGACACATGCTAGTTAAACAAACAGGATGAGTCGATACATACATGCATGTGTCGACACATGCTGGTTATTCAAGCAGGATAAGTCGATAAATACATGCATGTGTCGACACATGAAAGTTATGCTCAACAAAATGAGTCGATACATAGCTTTATGGGTCGATGCATGCTGGATGTTTTGCCACAATAGGATCAATCAACTTGCAAAACCTTATTTGTTAGATGCTTTGACTTGGTACCTACAAAACACAATTTTTGCAAAGACAAGGACAAATATCTTTTTGTATTTTTATTAGAAGTTAGTCAACAACAAATATACAAAATACACAACCAAGGTGCTTGGAGATTCCTCAAGAGCCAACTTAAAGATAGGAGATAGAAAAAGAGGAAGAATCAACCCTAATGTGATCTTGTCATGATTGAGTTGATATGATATGATAGAGGAATCTTAGGGGGGAAAATTGGGGTACAACAGAGTGCTAATATCTCCCCTTTTCATAACCAAACTCCTTACCTATAATATTTCCCCCTCTTTTGGGTTACTCGCTCTTTTCCCATTCCTTTGGAAACAATAAAGCACGGTGGCGATTATTATTTTGATCTGTGTAAGTCTAGTCAATCCAATGACTTAGTCTTAAACATTTATACCGCTACAATAGGCTTGAAACTTTTATCTAGATAAATCACTTCTCTTGAGAATAGAATGCGCCATTGAATTAATTGAAAGACTACCCTGGCCCTAGTTGAAATTAAGTTTTTTTTAGAAAATAGAAACAACTCCAACTTTTGGCTCGAGGGGGTTGACTACGGATTAACTCCTTATTTCTCCACTGTTTAGGAATTGAAACAATGCCTTACATCGTCATCTCGGTCTTAAATTGAAAGCATAGTTTAGCAAAATTCAGTTATTTGATTTTCGTCATTCTCCATCGAAGTTTGTTAATTTGAAAATGGAAAAGAGTGAAAATATAAAGTTGTTGATTTTTGTGGATTGAATCGATTTCAACAACATGCATGCTTGTTTTATTATAATTACTGATCCAAAGATACAAATTTACACCAAATGAACCTTAACAACTAGGAAATTATAATTTGTACTTGATGAAGCCTAATGATCTTATGGAAGAGCTCATTTGTTTATCCTCGTGAATTCAGGAGATCTTCTTAGTTCTTGGACTTGTCAAAGCGTGAGGGTGACCTTTGAATTTTCTCGGGCATACCTATTATGTTGATAGGGAAGTTGCTCTTGATGTAGAGGAATCCCCAACGGTAGTGGCATTTGAGGCACTGCGTAGACCCGTTGTTGACCTTGTGAAGGGTCTCCTTCTTTCTTTGTAGGGTCAAGTTTAATTGAGTCTCCAATTTTTAATCTCCTCCTTCCATATTTTAGGACTTCCTCGAGCGAGTACCAAGAAATCAGCTAGCATGTGGGTAACAATTGGATAAGGGCGAAGGTGAAAATGTATGAGATAAAAATGTATGAATGTATATGAATGCATGGGTATGAGAAAATGTTTTCTACTTTAGGGTATTGTGATACGGTGGCAGAACTGACTGTTAATACTGGTTTGCATTTTGCATTTTTTTGTTTGCAAAATGTCGCGATAAGCAAGAGTCTCCACCGACTTTTATTTCATCCAATCATGGAAAAGGAAAAAGAACAGAAAAAACCTTTTTTTCGAGATTTCTGAGTACGGGGGGTAGATTATAGAAAGGGAAGGTGTTAGCACCCTTCCTATCCATGTTTTTCCATGGGCTCTTAGGTACTTGCTCATCTTTTTTAAAATTGCTTGTGTGTCTTCTTATTTTGAAAAGTTTTACTTCGTGATAACCCTTGTATCAGTCCTTAAGGGTGTGACGAAGTTGTTTTCAAAAATTGTTTTGCAAGGTGTTTGTGTGAAAAGTTTCGTTGAGCAAGTACTTAAGATTCTACTTACTCGAAAAAAGATTATTTGTTCTCGTTTCCTTTAGACAACGCTATCCTACTATTAAGGAGTAGGTAGCCCCATCGTTGGAGTTTGTAAGGGACGTTCGAAAGGGATAAGTACAATCACTAAAGCAACAGTTAGGAAACTTTAGTAGTAACCTAGAATCTTAAGATCTTTCTGAGGCAACCTTTCCGAGGCAACATTTTCGAGGCAACATTTTGAGGCAACATTCGAATGAGACATTTTGATCTTTTAGACTGGAGGGAAACCACTAAAATCTCTTATGCTTAATGACTGTTTATCGAAGGCAACCGAAGTGAGGTAAACCCTAGGAGTGAACATGTGCACGTGAATTTTTCAGTTATTTAGTCTTTGCATATTTAGGTGATCTATCGTTTTAATTTTAAGTAATCTTCCCATACAATCCTATTAGCATACATCTAGAAAGTTAAAGATTAGCAGGAACTTAAAATGCGAGAAAATAAACCTAACTATTACAAGGCTTTGACAGTTACATAATTATCTTGACGGAAAATAAAAACGCGGAAGCTTAAAACCCTAATTACTATTACAACCTCGAAACAGTTACAATAATAATAAAACAAATTAAAATGCGCGCGACAAATTAAATGCGAGAAAAATTGAGAACCCTAAAAATCTAATTAAAAAAAATAATTAAATTATTTTTTGAGAAAAGACTTAATTAGGTTATGTACAATTAAAACCCTAATTCTTAATCATTTTTTAATTATAAAAAGAAATTGAAATTAACGTAATTTAAACTAAATTAAATAATTCAAGAAAATAAAATATTTTATAAAAAAAATATTTTTATGTATTTTTGTGGTTTTTATTTGAGAAAAAAACAATTTAATTACAAATTTAAAACCTAATTTCTATTTAATTTTAATTAAAACAAATAATCAAATAAAACAAATTAACCTAATTTATTTTCAAAAATATTAATTTGAATAAATAATATCTAATTCTGTATTTTGTGATTTTTTAGTTTAATAAAAAATTTTGTTTGTGTTAATTAAAAAAACAATTAAAGAAAATAATTAAAGAAATAAAAAAAAATGGAAAGAAAAACAAACTGGGCCTGTGTTGAATGTCCCAGGGGGGGGGGGGTGATTCTGAATTCCCCAAGCCCAATAGCCATCCAAGCCCAGTCAGCGCCTGGTTCCATGTGGCATTGACCTGGGGGTGTATCATGGTCTCTCATTGTTTATGCGTTAGATCTGATACCATGCTTGATCAAGTGGCTGGATGTTGGTGACGTATGGTAGACATCTGGATGAGAGCTACAAATAATCTGTAAGTGGAAAAATTGAAAACAAATTTGCTGGGACCTGGGATCGAACCCAGGTCCTTGTGTTCACCAATAACACGCCTCTGTCAGCTGGGCTATGCTGGTTAGTTGTTAAAGAATAAGAATAATGCACAATATATCAAAACAAATTCCAGGAGACTGAAACGAAAATCACGCGCATTATTTTTAAATAAACCAATAGGGTGATGCCAAATCACCTTCTTCTACCTCCAGCCTGTCGTATTAGGTATATGACCTATACCTATAGACCATGTTCGTTGCTATAACCTGCGTGCTTCAAACATAAAAAATATACATGATAAATGAATTCAAAGACCAGGGATCGATTGGTCTTGATGCCACGATCATCCCAGTATCCAATTCTTGGCCTAATTTTTCCTGTATCAAGAAGCCCCAAAACACATGTGGAAACCCTAACAATGACAAGTACAGATATAGGCTTCAAAAATGCAATTAAACTATTCATTCAGCTTGCAAATATGATAAGGATCACAAATATGTCAATTAAATATGCTAACAATGCAAGAATTGATGTAATCATTTTCAAAAAATAAGGAAAACCATGGGAGTGATTGCATGGATTTCTTGGCGCGATAAGACTTGCAAATGATCTAGTTGGCTTCAGGGATGCTCCAGGATATGATTGTTGGCCTTGAATTGCTCTGAAAGGCCATGTGGAGTGAAAACTGAGTCACACTTTTTGTCAATTTTTTTGAGTTTGTTCTTTCTCTTCTACGACTGCAAAACCTTGTCTTATGCTTTGTATATGTTCCATATATATGTTATAATGAATTAGGGTTAAAAAATTGGCTTGTATCTTTGCAATTATGGAAGATTTGATTTGATTTCCATGCCATATGTAAACTTGCTATATTGAGCCAAATCATCCCTTTCTTGTATCAATTATGATTGATTCATTTTGTTCTTGACATCTCAGCATATTTTGATTTCCAACCTGTCCAAAAATCAAATCAAAACATATCTTTGCTATTATTCACCAACTATTTAATTTAATTCAATTTTTAATTAATAAAAAATCAAAATAAATTGATAAATGAAGAAAATAATGTGTGGGTGAATATTTGGGTCGTGGAACATATTATAAGTGAGGTGCAAGCATAAGAAGTTAGGCCCATTTGGCAAAAAAATGTAATTTTGATCCCATTTGACTTTTGGCAATTTTGCAAAAAAAGGTCAACTTTGACAAGGAATATCCCCTCCAATTTTAACCCTAGAGAGGTGTTCTTGGACTTTTTAGAAAGCTTAGGATGTCCCCCAAGCAACCCTTTTGGTCTCATATCAATTGGGTCTTCCATGTTCATGTAAGAAGCTTTGACCCAAAAGGTGTTTTTGTTGACTTTTCAAAAGGACCCATAATGTAGAAATTCATATCTTTTTGTGGGTGCATATTTTGAATTTTTGGGATGAAGATGAGTTGTAGGGAATTGCATCCTCTTCAAAATGAGCTTTTAATTGAAAATTAGTGATAAAGCATGTGGAAGTTATGCCTGGTCAAAGTTTGGTTGACTTTTCTTAAGAAACCCTAATTTACAACTTTTGGGTTTTGATGAATTTGGAGCATTCCTTGGGGAATCATGATCAAACCTTGATCAAATGATGAAAGTCACTTCAAAATGTTATTGTTGACCAAAAATCTTGATGTTTGATTGTATGTGGGTCACAGTTGACTTTTGACCTAATACAGTCGATTCTTCAAGCATCTGAGAAGTTGACTGAGCAAACTTCTTTTGCAAGGCATGAAACTTGACACGGAGGGTTTTGAGATCATATTAGGACCATGGAGAGAATATGAGATCTTTGTAGTTCACCTTTCTTTATGAGAATGGAAACCCTAATTTGAGACACACTGCCTTAGGAGAGAGTTTGTCTGGTCAACTCTTGGGAAAACTTGAGCAAATTGAGGATCTCTAGGAGTATGTATTGAGTAAAATGAGAGGGAAAATTTTGGGGTACAAAAGCTGCTCCTGTTCAATCTTCTTAAACCTGAGGATGTAGATTGGCTCGTCTGCCTTTCGTGATTTGAAGGTGGAAGATGATTGAACACTAGAGTGCCCAGAAATTTGCACTCGCATGAAGTGGCACTTGATTTATGATATAGGGAATGGGATGATAGATGCCATTTGGAAGTTGCTAGATAATTGTCAGAGATGGGCTTAAAGATACCATCCAAGATGTGATGGAGAATCGTCGGGGATGGGCTTAAAGATGCCATCCAGAGGATGTTGATTTCCTGACTCATTCCTTCGACGAGAGTTCCTATTCCTGTTGTTGATTAGGAGTCTGCTGAGGAATGCTGGTATTTGTCTTGGGAGAAATAGAATTTTAGGAGCTTCAGTGGTCCGTTACTCTATTGTGGAAATGCAAAACCAATCACATTTGATCAGCTCTCGATCTTACAGTGTTGTCAACTGTTGTATGGAGATAAGAGAGAAAGAACCTGGATAGTAAGATTATGAGAAGGAACCTGGATAGTAGGGCTATGAGAAGGAACCTGGATAGTAGGGTTACTTCGATATGAAAGCCTGGGTAGTAGGGCTGTAAGAAGGAACCTGGATAGTAGGGTTACTTTGATATGAAAGCCTGGATAGTAGGCCTGTGAGAAGGAACCTGGATAGTAGTGTTACTTCGATATGAAAGTCTGGATAGTAGGACTGTGAGAAGGAACTTGGATAGTAGGGTTACTTCGACATGAAATCCTGGATAGTAGGGTTGTGAGAAGGAACCTGGATAGTAGGGTTACTTCAAAGCGATAATGTAGATTAGTTGACCCGTTTGGTTTCGGGAACTAAGTTTTCGTTAGTCGTCTGCATATGTGACTTGCATAACTGCTGAATTTGTTGAAGCTAATCCTCTTTTCCTGGAAAGATATCAGGGCTAATTATATGCGATGCATGAAATGCAGGGTGAGATTATGTTGTATATGATATGTATGCGTCTGTCATGATGTATGTGATGAAATGCTATCGGGGTATGCTTGTGTCTTGGGAAAATAAATCCCTGACAGTTGATGGAGATTTGTAAATATTTTGTCGGGAGGAGATGCTGCTTGAGAATAAACTCTACGGGGAATGAACTTAGAAAATGTATTCTTGTAGCTAAAGTGATGAACTCTGTCGGGGATCGAGCCTCTGTATTTGGAGAAATAACCTCTGCTTAGGGGATGAATTTTACTGACTCGCCCGCGATTATGAACCTCAGTTGGGGTGGTTACGTCCTGTTTCAGGAAAGCTGACATCAATGCTTTTGGATACTTTTACTCTGTGGGGAGCGCATATATCAATAATTATGTTCCAAATCTAACTCTATCCCGTACCTGCTGGGTAGAGTAACTGTAGGGTTTGGCACTTCTTGTTTTTTTTTATGTTTCTAGAATTACGAGTAATTGTCTTTTGTTTCTCACGTAAGTATTTATGAGCAGCAATCATTTTCAAATGCATAAATCATTGGATGTTCTTGCAAAACAAATCAGAAAACAAAAACAAACTCGAAGTGAAAATAAATTTGTATTGATTTTTGAAGTCGGCCTGTAATAGGAATTTTTGTAAAAAGAGGCTGACGTCCTAGTAAGAGAACGACGACGAAAAATATAAATTATACAATTTGTGTAAAAGAAAGAAAAACAGTTATGTGAAACAACCCCATTGGATTCCAACTCTGTTATTGCCTTTATATCTTCAAGCGTCTCATCACTTTCCTTCTTGGCCGAAGGTTGATCAAATTGGTTGGTACGTCCAAGCTTGACAGTCGATGCCGAAGTCTAGTCGCAAGATGATCCAATGAGACATAGTGATACGCTTCAATCCCTAACTTTTTCCTGGACTGCTCTTCCGGGTTTTTAGTCCACCAGGATACCCCTTTTTGCCCAAGCCGCCCTTTCGGGTTTTCGACTTGCCGGGTGTACAGATTTTTCATTTTCATCCCTTAATTTTGCCCGAATCCTTTTGATTCACCGGGAAGCCCTTATTTTTGCCTAGGCCAGTCAACCTAGCGGGTCTTTGATTAGGCGTAGTATCTTTTCACTATGTCTGCATTGACAGGGTGAGGAAGGTCATCACTATCTGTGATCGGTGGATCTGGAACTGACTGTTTAAAGCTGGTTCGCGAAATGTCGCGGAAGCAAGAGTCGCCACCGTCTTTTATTTTCTCCAAATGGAAAGGACAAAAGCACAGAAAAATTCCTTTAAAGAGATTGCTCTCGGTTCGGGAGGTAGGTTATAGAAAGGGAAGGTATTAGCACCCTTTCTATCCATGGTTATCCATGGGCTCTTAGATACTTGCTCAATGTGTTTTCAAAATTGTTTGTTTGCTTTTCAATGTGGGTTTAAAAAGTTTCTTTGAAAAATTTCAGATCGACTCATGCGTCAGAGTGTTTGAAAAGTTTGCTTTGAAAGCTTTTGAAAATGTGTTGGTGAAAAGATTTTGATTTGTTTGAAATTAGAGCAAGTATCCTTGAGAACCTACCTACCCTAAGGAATTCGTCTGTGTAAATGTCCTTTAAAGTAGTGCCATCCCACCATTGAGAGGTAGGTAGCACCACCGTTGGAGGTGTTCGGGTCAATTCGATTTTAGGGACGTGGTGATCACCAGAGCAATGGGAAGACACCTTAGAAGCTACCCTCATGCCAGGTTCCCGGATCATGAGGACTTACTAAGACGTCCTCTACTCGACGACCACCTTTCGAAAGGCAACAGTGAGGCGTACCCTAGGGGTGGTGTGTGCGAATTGTGTGTCATGTTTCAGTTATTTGTCTTGTCATGTTTGTTGTGTTCTACGCTTGATTTTAATTTGTCCATTCATTCTTGCATGCATATTTAACAGTTATAAGTTGCGAGGAAATAAAGCTAGACTATTACAAATGGCGCGGGTCCACATCGCCAAAATTAAACCGGACCCGATTTAGCGGAAAAATAAATAATGCGAAGAAATAAAGTGCGAAAAGTAAATTACAACGCTTTGGGGCAATTACATAATAATAAGCAATAAAGTAAATGCGCAAAATTAATAATTGAAATGACTAGGGCGTTGGACCCTTTTTGCAAATAATTAAAAGTTAATGAGAATTAAAAATTAAATGATTAAATGTTTTTTGGTATTTTGTATTTTTTAGATTTAATGAGAAAAAAGGAGAATTAATTAAAATTAAATTAAACGGCAAACCCTAATTCTAATATTTTTTATTTATTAAGAAAGAATTAAAATAAGATCTAAATTAAACCTAAAATTTATTATGATTTTGGATTTTTATTAAAAAAAGGAATTAGAATCAAAACCTAATTACACTAATTTATTTACATGCTAGTTTATTTATGAAAATAATTGTAATAAAATAAATATTATATTTTTCTGTATTTTTTTGAATGTTTTTGTATTATGTAAAAAAAAGAGAAAATTAATTAATTGAAGCAATAAAAATAAATAATACAATAATTAAAACAATAAAAATAAATAATCAAACCAGGGTGGGGTGTTGCCCCAGATTGAGAGGTGTAAGCCTGGGAATTGTGGCCCAATTGACTTTGCCATATGCTGACTTTTTGGATTGTGTGCAACGCATTGACTGGTGCTTAGGGTACTCCCTTGATCATGGCCCTTGATTTGCTCTCAGTGCACACGTGTAGGCTTGATCCTTGAGGATGTATAGTGTACCTGTATCACTGAAGCGCATAGGAATTGAGAATGAAAAATAATATTGAGTTTGTTCAGACCTGGGACTTGAACCCAGGTCTTTGAGGTTACCACTACGTATCCCTGCCACTGAATCACTTTGGTTTCAATTAATATATAATAACGCGTAAATAATATAAAGAGAACACGCTAACGCTTTGGACTTTCGCGCGAAAATTCAAAATGTCCAATCAGGTTCAGACACGTCTTCGTCTCCTTCCCTACCCTGTAAAACAAAACTCAAGGGGAACGGTTTTTCCAGCGTGGTTTTAAGGTGGATTCAAGAAAATAGCGAATAGCCATATATGAAACATAAATTGGGCGCGATGACATGTTCTTCTTCGTCTCTAAGCCCTGAATTCAACCATGGTATCCAGAAGTCCTAATTTTTCTGGTATTGGAAAACCCTCTTTTTGAATTCCTGAAACCCTAACAACCATTCATGGTAACTTCTCATATATGGCACAAAAACAAAATCAAACACGTTGGTTAGCTTTAGAACATCATGACAAACGATAATCCATAAAGAAAAATGCATGAGAATGCTTAAATCGTGCTATGCGAATTCAAAATTTTCTTGGTTCAGTTTGACTTTGTGATACCAGTTCAAGGCCTTTTGATGGTTGTTTTGGGTTGGCACGCGTTCAGGACACTCCAATGAAACTATTGAGATCAAAGTTAGGGCTTGAATCCACCTGCAACCTTGAAAACAGTTTTTGAGTTTTATGAGAAATTTTCAATCTTGAAATGCTTGTTCATGCGCAGCTTTTAGTCTTCTAGCCATTAGGTCTTGTTCTAATACTTGTAAGGAAGCAATTAGGTCAACAATTTCAACCAAAATCTCTTGCAATTATGATTTCATATATTTGATTTTGAAAAATCTTTTTCATATCTTTTCATGTGCAACTTGGTTCAAATCTGATCAAATCTTATCAAAACTTGCCATAATCCATTAAGCACGAAATATTGACATGATAATGTGCATAAAAAGATTTTTTAGGTTAAGGTTTATATTTTTCATGAATTAAAATGATTTAAATGAATATAAATTAATATTAATTCAAATAAATAATTAAAAAATATGAGAATACTTCCCTTTGGGCCTAGTGGTCGTGCATAGGCTTGGCATGAAGAAATTTGGAAGAAAATTGGGCCCATTTGCATTTTTAGGCCTTTTGCATCAATGTTGACTTTTCAAAATTCCTAAAAATTTCCCAACTTCCACAAGGCATAACTTGGTCAATTTTTGAGCTTTTCACATGTTCTTGGACATTTTGGAAAGGTTTTTGAGTCCTTTAACCAATGCCTTTGGTCCCATGTCATTTTGATTTACCAATCTCAAGTTATGGCCTTTGACTTAAAGTCACTTTTTGTTGACTTTTGAAAATGACCTATAATGTTGAAATTGATAACTTTTTGTGAGAGCATTTCTTGGACTTGGAACATGAAGATGAATTGTAGGAAATGTCTTTCTCTTCAAAATGAGATTTGGATGGAATTTTTATGATAATCCATGTGAAAGTTATGCCTTGGTCAATTTCAGTTGACTTTTTCAGCTGTCCAAATATAGCAACTTTTGCACCTTTGATGATTTCTGAGCCAAATTTTGAGAATCATGATCAAGCATTGATCAAATGATGTTTGTGGCTTCAAAATGATATATTGACCAAAAATTTGAACTTTTGACTGTCAAATGACCATTTTGCCCCTACAGTTGACTGTAGTGCAATTTAGGGTTTTGACTGTGCAATTTTGAGCTGAATGCCTTGAAACTTGACATGAGGATACTTGACCATCTTTTTAAGCATATGAGACTTGATTGAGCCTTTGAAAAATTCATTTGCTTGACCAGAACTCAAACCCTAGTTTTGACTGTATAGGAGACAGTTGAGCTGCACAACCCTTGGGGAATTTTGTGACCTTGACTTTGACAATTCTTGATGAATATGGGAGGGCAAATTTTGGGGTACAACAGTTGCCCCTGTTCAATCTTCTTAGACCTGAGGATGCAGATTGGCTGACGTGCCTTTCGTAATCCGAGGGTAGAAGATGATTGGACATTAGAGTGCCCAGAAATTTGCGCTCACATAGTAGCAGTGATGGGGGGAATGGGCTTATAGATGCCATTTAGAGATTGCTGGATAGGATGATGGGCTTATAGATGCCATCTGGATATTTGATCGCGTAGGAGATTCCTTAGCGAGAACCTGCATACCTGCAAAAGAGAAAATGAGTACCTGACACGTTGCAGGAGCTGATTTTGGATGCTTGATATAGATATGTCCTGACTGGTTACAGGAGCTGGGTCTGGAGCTTCAAACGTTGATGAATGAACCAGGGATGGTTACGGCCTTAGCCTGAATGATAAGTGAACCTTGGATGATTTTAACTTCAACAACGCTTGTTGAGAAAATCTTGGTGAGGATTACCATCTTCGTAGTGTCAGGAAGAGAACCAAAGGACATTATAATCTCAAAGGGAGTCACCTCACTCGCCGTTGGAGAGGGAACTATAGGAAATTATAATCTGAAAGGAGATATCACCTCACGCTCATGCCGGAGAGGGAAACATCTGAAGAAGGAATTACCACCTCACTCGCCGTTGGAGAGGGGACCATAAGAGAATATCACCTCACGCTCATGCCGGAGAGGGAAACATCTGAAGAAGGAATTACCACCTCACACGCCGTTGGAGAGGGGACCATAAGAGAATATCACCTCACGCTCATGCCGGAGAGGGAAACATCTGAAGAAGGAATTACCACCTCACACGCCGTTGGAGAGGGGACCATAAGAGAATATCACCTCACGCTCATGCCGGAGAGGGAAACATCTGAAGAAGGAATTACCACCTCACACGCTGTTGGAGAGGGGACCATAAGAGAATATCACCTCACGCTCATGCCGGAGAGGGGAACATCTGAAGCAGGAATTACCACCTCACTCGCCGTTGGAGAGGGGACCATAAGAGAATATCACCTCACGCTCATCGTCGGAGAGGAGAATATCAAAAAGACTTCTGGAAGCAGTATCAGAACGTCACCATATCTGGTTTACATCTGAAACTATATCTGGAAGGAATTCTGGAAGCAGTGTCAGAACGTCACCATCGCTGGGCTTACATCTGAAACTATATCGAGAAGGAATTCTGGAAGCAGTGTCAGAACGTCACCATCGCTGGGCTTACATCTGAAACTATATCGAGAAGGATATCTGGAAGCAGTATCAGAACGTCACCATCGCTGGGCTTACATCTGAAACTATATCTAGAAGGAAATCTGGAAGCAGTATCAGAACGTCACCATCGCTGGGCTTACATCTGAAACTATATCTAGAAAGAATTGCATTAGTTGATAGTAATCATTTTTGTATTGATCTTTTTCTTGAGAAGGTAGAACATAATTGTATGCAAGATCATGATGTATGAACTGTATGTCTTCAATATCAATGAGATGCGTGTAGTATGATGCATATGCATGCTATAATGATGTATGTGACGTTTTATGAATGTATGTTTGTCTAAGAAAATAAATCCTTGACGGGTGCCGGGAAGTCATATCCTGGGCTGATGTGGAAGAATAGTTGCAAGAATTCCAATAGACGAAGATAACTCCGTTGGGGAATAAACTTTGGCGAAAGGAGGATTCTGCGGGGAGCAAAAGATATTCTAGCGACCATGTTGGGAAGAAATACTCTGTGGGGAGATGCTTTTGCTGATTTGTTGAGGATGACTCACTGAGGATACCTTGCTGTATGGGAAGTATGAATGGACTTCGCTGGGGATAAGAAAACTGCGTCGACGACGATCTTTCCGTGGCTTTTGGCTGAGGATAACCCAGTTATATCCTGTTAAGGAAATAACTCTTTAAATCAAGCCGGACGACGCGTTCGTATTCTGCGAGGGGTAAACTTCCAGAATCTACTGGGGATAAGCTTACTGCTTGGGGAGATGTATTCCAACTTTCCTAGGGAAGCTGGGTTGGACTCTTCTGGGGAAGTTTTGAGCTGCGTTGGCTATGTTCTTCAACGGAGCTTACCCTGATACCTTGGAGGATAGAACGATCAGCCCGCTCAGACCAACTTTTATTGCCCCAGTTTCTATGGGGGAGGCACTTGTGGGATGCTGCTAGTTGTTGAGAGATAAACCTTCTTCTGGCAGACAGATGACAAGAAGACGGGACATAGTCGTACGCTTTAATCCCTAACTTTTGCCTGGACCGCCCTTTCGGGTTTTCAGTCCACCGGGATACCCATTTTTGCCCAAGCCGCCTTTTCAGGTTTTCGACTTGCCGGATGTACAGATTTTTTTTATTTCATCCCTTCATTTTGCCCGAACCCACCGGGATACCCATTTTTGCCTAGGTGTGTCAACCTAGCGGGTCTTTGATTTTGCGTAGTATTTTTTCGACTATGCTCACGCTTTTAGAATGCAGGGAGGTGCCTCTGCCCAAGCCGCCTTTTCAGGTTTTCGACTTGCCGGATGTACAGATTTTTTTTATTTCATCCCTTCATTTTGCCCGAACCCTTTTGGTTCGCCGGGAAACCCTTATTTTTGCCTAGGTGTGTCAACCTAGCGGGTCTTTGATTTTGCGTAGTATTTTTTCGACTATGCTCACGCTTTTAGAATGCAGGGAGGTGCCTCTGACTGTTTGTGTTGCCGTATTACCAGAAGGTGTCTGATCGTGCAAGATTCGTTGCTGGAGTGCCCCAAGTGACTTAGGCAGAGATTTGCCCCAGGCTTTTTGGCCTTTTGAGAGACGCTCCGAATCTTGACTTAATTGCCCCAGATGATGGACAATAATCACGTCTGCCCCTTGATTAGGAGTGCTTTTGTTCACTAGATATTTCTCGTGCGAATTTCCCTGCTGTTCAAACAAAAAGTCATATGCAAACAAAGTTATGTTAAAAATGCAAAGCTTATGTCTGTCTTGAAGATTTTTTTAAAAATGCATTATTTTTCATAAAACAAATGAATGTTTGTAAAACGTGATGTCAACTCCGTATTCACCGTAGGCCTTAAGGAGTCAGGATACCTTTCGCAATAGTATGCTTTCGAACTAACCCATGCTTCAGCTAGGACTTTTAAGGGTTATAACGTGGCCTGGTTCACGGTTTAAGAAACAAAGGATAAAGGCTCAAATTATTTGTACCCACCCGGTCTTTGTGATGTTCTCCAAACCTAAACTCAGTTGATCGTGCGTTAGACCTTGCTTGAGTCTTTGCTTTGATGTTCCAATAATGGTTCAGATGTTGATAACTTGTTTTGAATAGGCAGTCATTTCCTCTTTTTTTTTTTTTTTGCTGAGGGTTTGTAGGACCTCTTTTTTTGATTTTTTATTATCCCTTTCTTTTTGCCTGAACTGTTTCCTTTTTGGAATTACAGTCAGCGGGATGCCCCAGTTTTGTAAGTCCCCTTTTGTAGGTTTAGACTTTTTGGGCTTTTCATTTATGGATTTTGATGATGACTGCCTGTCCTTTTGATTGTTCTGAACCATCACTGTCTTTGTTCGTTTTGTAAAGATCTCTTTGGTGCCATTCGTTATGCACTTGGATCAACTGAGAAGACTACCCTGCCCCGGGTTATGATAAAGGGTTTCAATTTTCGAAAATAAAAATCCTACTTCTTTGGCTCAGATGGGTTGACGAGGGTTTATCATCCTTATAACTCCAGTGTTTAGGGGTTGAAACAATGCCTGTACCTCATCAGCGGGGTTTGTTCAAAAGCATACTGTAATGATCGCGGTATCGTTTTCGTCATCCTCCCTCAAGAGGCTCAGAATTATTAACCAAGAGTTGACATCAGAAAAAATATGAAAAGAAATTTGAACATAATGAAAACAATTGTATTAATTTCCAAAACAGACATATGCGATGCATTAATAGAATAAAAGAGTTTGCTATGACATTAATTGTTTGTATAAGCAAAGAAAGGTACAACTCAAAAATTCAAATAAACAAAAGGCTTCAATGATTGGGCAACGGAGCATTGATTATGTTCGGAGTCTCTGGCACTTCAAACTGAATCTCCCCAGCGTCGATCATATCTTGGATCTTATTCTTGAGAGGCCAGCAGTTGTCTGTAGTATGCCCCGGGCTATCTGAATGGTATGCGCACCTATCGTTGGGATGATAGTTGGGTGCAGAAGTGTTCGGATTCCGAAGAGGAGCCCTTAAGGTGATCAGCCCTGTCTTCAACAGTTGTTGCAGTGCTTGATCCAACGACATGTTGAGTTTGGTGTACTGTCGTTTCTCTTTGCGCTGTTGCCCCTGTCCTTGTTGAGCAGGTCCGGGATTAGAGATTTGGATTGCCCCTGCCTCATGACGGCTCTTTTTACCGTGCACAGCATTAGATTCCTTCTTTCCATGATGAGGCTTCTTATCAGAAGGTATAGCCTCTTGAATTTTCCCAGACCGGATGCCAGCTTCAATTCTCTCCCCAGTCAAGATAAGATCTGTGAATCCAGCAGACGAATTTCCAATCAGGTGGTTATAAAATGGACCAGACAAGGTCCCCAAGAACATGTCCACAAGTTCCCGATCAGTCAGAGGTGGTTGTACCCTTCCAGCAAGATCCCTCCATTTCTGCGCATACTCTTTGAAACCTTCACTTGATCCTAACGACATACCCTGGAGTTGGGTACGCGTAGGGGCAAGGTCGGCATTGTACTGGTACTGCTTATAGAAAGCAGTTGCCAACTCCTCCCAGTTACGAACTTTGGTCCCATCCAGCTGATAGAACCATTCGAGGTGAGTCCCTGAAAGACTTTCCTGGAAGAAGTGGATCCACAAGTTTTTGTCCACCGTGTATGGTTGGATCTTCCGAACATAGGACCTTAGATGCAGCTTGGGACAAGACGCCCCGTCATACTTAGAGAAGGATGGTGCTTTGAACTTATGGGGGATAACCACACCAGTTGACAAACCCAGATCTCCGAGATCCAGCCCAGGTACCTGTTGAACCTCCATAGCTTTCATTCTATCCTCCAATTGTTTATATCTGTCATCAGCAGGAGGGTACTGCTCTTCATCAAAATCTGTCTCGTTGTCGGAGACCACTGGACTGGGAACCTCTCTCTCATGATGACTGCTTTTTCCCACAGATGGGGTTGTCCTCTCAGTTTCAACTTGCGGTGTATTCCCAGATCTGCGTCTAGGGCTGAACAGAACAGTCCTCTTCTTTTTCTTGCCCTTCCTCAAAAGGAGAGCCTTCAGGTCTTGTTGCCCCTGGGTCAGATTCATAATCAGCTCTTGGAACTGGGCGTTCTGAGCCTGGAGGTCCTTGATAGTCTGCTCGGCTGATGGTTCAGGATTCATGACGAGCGGCTGAAATAAACAGCGGAGAAGGGTAAGCAACCTGTCAAGGGATACCTGCAATGCAATGAGATGTATGATATGCATGTAATGTTTTCAAGGACCTCGCGGGGTAAACAGAGAAACTTTGTTAGCATTTGGAACCGGTAGCTTGACTGAAGGCATTGCATATTGTTGAGAGTCCTTCATCAAGGGTCAAAGGCTCACCATATCCAGTGGGTCATAGCCCCTGACAACCTTGGCTAGAGGAAAATAAATCCTCTTTGCCCCTTGCTGGGATAGTTGTTCATCATGACCTGCATCACAAGCCCTTGAGACCCTTGAAATGGGTTAGGATGTATGCAGGGTGCATGCAATGGTATGATGTTATGCTATGCATGGGGTAATGTGAGTAACTCTGTTATGAGTCCCGATTAAGGACTATAAACAAACCCTGCGAGAAATTCAGTATACTTTGTTATGAGTCCCAGTTGAGGACTATAAACAACACCTGCAAGAAATTTGGTAAACCCTGTCATGAGTCCTAGTTAAGGACTATAAACAAGACCTGCAAATGGTTAGTACACCCTGTTATAAGTCCCAATTAAGGACTATGAACAACACCTGCGAGACATCAAGGGTCAGATAACAAGTATGCAAGTAGTCAAGTACGAAGGCACACAAGTCACACAAGAGAAGCCCTTAGGGTTTAGGCCAGCATGGGGTCTGGGTATTACCCTCTTGAAGTTGGTGGGTTCAACCTGTCCTAATCAAAGTAACCGGGTTCTAAGGTTCCCAATATCACGGGGTTGCTTTCATTGTTCATCGTTTCGATTTAGCCACTGAACTGGCGACCGAAATATTCCAGGAAAGCAACCCTCAATTGAGTGTAGTTTCGAGTATCAACCAACCTCGGACTGCACCAAAGTCAGTTATCTCACTACCCTGAAGAGGCCAAGATAGTTCAATTAAGGTTCCTAAGGTCTGTTGATGCTTCACGACACCACGCGGAGGCCCCGTACTCTCCTTGACTGACCCAAGGGTTACCGGTACACACCAAAGTGCCACATCAACGTAGCAGACTGTTTCAACCATGTCGGTATACCCCGCACAGTTCCCTCACAGCCTTGTTGCTACTTTCTAAGAAAGGTATCCCCCAGATCCGGGTTAGGATCTATAGAACTCCCAAGACAGTACTCACAATAGTAAAGCAAGCAATTCAGACAATTGAAAACACAAGTGATCTTAATCCTAAGGTACACCTCACTTTAAAAGTAGTCCCCAGCAGAGTCGCCAGTTCTGTGATCGGTGGATCTGGAACTGACTGTTTAAAGCTGGTTCGCGAAATGTCGCGGAAGCAAGAGTCGCCACCGTCTTTTATTTTCTCCAAATGGAAAGGACAAAAGCACAGAAAAATTCCTTTAAAGAGATTGCTCTCGGTTCGGGAGGTAGGTTATAGAAAGGGAAGGTATTAGCACCCTTTCTATCCATGGTTATCCATGGGCTCTTAGATACTTGCTCAATGTGTTTTCAAAATTGTTTGTTTGCTTTTCAATGTGGGTTTAAAAAGTTTCTTTGAAAAATTTCAGATCGACTCATGCGTCAGAGTGTTTGAAAAGTTTGCTTTGAAAGCTTTTGAAAATGTGTTGGTGAAAAGATTTTGATTTGTTTGAAATTAGAGCAAGTATCCTTGAGAACCTACCTACCCTAAGGAATTCGTCTGTGTAAATGTCCTTTAAAGTAGTGCCATCCCACCATTGAGAGGTAGGTAGCACCACCGTTGGAGGTGTTCGGGTCAATTCGATTTTAGGGACGTGGTGATCACCAGAGCAATGGGAAGACACCTTAGAAGCTACCCTCATGCCAGGTTCCCGGATCATGAGGACTTACTAAGACGTCCTCTACTCGACGACCACCTTTCGAAAGGCAACAGTGAGGCGTACCCTAGGGGTGGTGTGTGCGAATTGTGTGTCATGTTTCAGTTATTTGTCTTGTCATGTTTGTTGTGTTCTACGCTTGATTTTAATTTGTCCATTCATTCTTGCATGCATATTTAACAGTTATAAGTTGCGAGGAAATAAAGCTAGACTATTACAAATGGCGCGGGTCCACATCGCCAAAATTAAACCGGACCCGATTTAGCGGAAAAATAAATAATGCGAAGAAATAAAGTGCGAAAAGTAAATTACAACGCTTTGGGGCAATTACATAATAATAAGCAATAAAGTAAATGCGCAAAATTAATAATTGAAATGACTAGGGCGTTGGACCCTTTTTGCAAATAATTAAAAGTTAATGAGAATTAAAAATTAAATGATTAAATGTTTTTTGGTATTTTGTATTTTTTAGATTTAATGAGAAAAAAGGAGAATTAATTAAAATTAAATTAAACGGCAAACCCTAATTCTAATATTTTTTATTTATTAAGAAAGAATTAAAATAAGATCTAAATTAAACCTAAAATTTATTATGATTTTGGATTTTTATTAAAAAAAGGAATTAGAATCAAAACCTAATTACACTAATTTATTTACATGCTAGTTTATTTATGAAAATAATTGTAATAAAATAAATATTATATTTTTCTGTATTTTTTTGAATGTTTTTGTATTATGTAAAAAAAAGAGAAAATTAATTAATTGAAGCAATAAAAATAAATAATACAATAATTAAAACAATAAAAATAAATAATCAAACCAGGGTGGGGTGTTGCCCCAGATTGAGAGGTGTAAGCCTGGGAATTGTGGCCCAATTGACTTTGCCATATGCTGACTTTTTGGATTGTGTGCAACGCATTGACTGGTGCTTAGGGTACTCCCTTGATCATGGCCCTTGATTTGCTCTCAGTGCACACGTGTAGGCTTGATCCTTGAGGATGTATAGTGTACCTGTATCACTGAAGCGCATAGGAATTGAGAATGAAAAATAATATTGAGTTTGTTCAGACCTGGGACTTGAACCCAGGTCTTTGAGGTTACCACTACGTATCCCTGCCACTGAATCACTTTGGTTTCAATTAATATATAATAACGCGTAAATAATATAAAGAGAACACGCTAACGCTTTGGACTTTCGCGCGAAAATTCAAAATGTCCAATCAGGTTCAGACACGTCTTCGTCTCCTTCCCTACCCTGTAAAACAAAACTCAAGGGGAACGGTTTTTCCAGCGTGGTTTTAAGGTGGATTCAAGAAAATAGCGAATAGCCATATATGAAACATAAATTGGGCGCGATGACATGTTCTTCTTCGTCTCTAAGCCCTGAATTCAACCATGGTATCCAGAAGTCCTAATTTTTCTGGTATTGGAAAACCCTCTTTTTGAATTCCTGAAACCCTAACAACCATTCATGGTAACTTCTCATATATGGCACAAAAACAAAATCAAACACGTTGGTTAGCTTTAGAACATCATGACAAACGATAATCCATAAAGAAAAATGCATGAGAATGCTTAAATCGTGCTATGCGAATTCAAAATTTTCTTGGTTCAGTTTGACTTTGTGATACCAGTTCAAGGCCTTTTGATGGTTGTTTTGGGTTGGCACGCGTTCAGGACACTCCAATGAAACTATTGAGATCAAAGTTAGGGCTTGAATCCACCTGCAACCTTGAAAACAGTTTTTGAGTTTTATGAGAAATTTTCAATCTTGAAATGCTTGTTCATGCGCAGCTTTTAGTCTTCTAGCCATTAGGTCTTGTTCTAATACTTGTAAGGAAGCAATTAGGTCAACAATTTCAACCAAAATCTCTTGCAATTATGATTTCATATATTTGATTTTGAAAAATCTTTTTCATATCTTTTCATGTGCAACTTGGTTCAAATCTGATCAAATCTTATCAAAACTTGCCATAATCCATTAAGCACGAAATATTGACATGATAATGTGCATAAAAAGATTTTTTAGGTTAAGGTTTATATTTTTCATGAATTAAAATGATTTAAATGAATATAAATTAATATTAATTCAAATAAATAATTAAAAAATATGAGAATACTTCCCTTTGGGCCTAGTGGTCGTGCATAGGCTTGGCATGAAGAAATTTGGAAGAAAATTGGGCCCATTTGCATTTTTAGGCCTTTTGCATCAATGTTGACTTTTCAAAATTCCTAAAAATTTCCCAACTTCCACAAGGCATAACTTGGTCAATTTTTGAGCTTTTCACATGTTCTTGGACATTTTGGAAAGGTTTTTGAGTCCTTTAACCAATGCCTTTGGTCCCATGTCATTTTGATTTACCAATCTCAAGTTATGGCCTTTGACTTAAAGTCACTTTTTGTTGACTTTTGAAAATGACCTATAATGTTGAAATTGATAACTTTTTGTGAGAGCATTTCTTGGACTTGGAACATGAAGATGAATTGTAGGAAATGTCTTTCTCTTCAAAATGAGATTTGGATGGAATTTTTCTGATAATCCATGTGAAAGTTATGCCTTGGTCAATTTCAGTTGACTTTTTCAGCTGTCCAAATATAGCAACTTTTGCACCTTTGATGATTTCTGAGCCAAATTTTGAGAATCATGATCAAGCATTGATCAAATGATGTTTGTGGCTTCAAAATGATATATTGACCAAAAATTTGAACTTTTGACTGTCAAATGACCATTTTGCCCCTACAGTTGACTGTAGTGCAATTTAGGGTTTTGACTGTGCAATTTTGAGCTGAATGCCTTGAAACTTGACATGAGGATACTTGACCATCTTTTTAAGCATATGAGACTTGATTGAGCCTTTGAAAAATTCATTTGCTTGACCAGAACTCAAACCCTAGTTTTGACTGTATAGGAGACAGTTGAGCTGCACAACCCTTGGGGAATTTTGTGACCTTGACTTTGACAATTCTTGATGAATATGGGAGGGCAAATTTTGGGGTACAACACTATCCTTGGTGGTTAGAATCATAGCTCCTCCGGAGAAAATGTTCTTAACCACAAATGGCCCTTCGTACGTGGGGGTCCATTTGCCCCTGGGATCACCTTGTGGAAGTATGATGCGTTTGATTACTAGATCCCCGAATTGATATTCTTGACACCTGACTTTCTTGTTAACAGCCTTGATCATTCGCTTTTGATACGTATGTCAATGGAAGATAGCAGTAAGTCTCTTTTCATCGATTAGATTTAACTAATCAAGTCGGGTTCGGATCTAGTCGTCCTTATTTAAACCCGCATCCTTCATAATACTGAGAAAAGGTATCTGGACTTCGATGGGTAGGACTGCCTCCATGCCATATACCAGAGAGTAGGGTGTTGCCCTTGTCGACGTCTGTGCTGAGGTACGGTGCCCATGAAGAGCAAATGGTAACATCTTATGCCAGTCTTTATACGTCATCGTCATCTTCTGCACAATCTTCTTGATGTTCTTGTTAGCTGCTTCAACATCATGATTCGTACCATTGTCAGTAATAATTCTCTCTGGCACACCATATCAACGGATCCGATTGTGTCGGATAAATCGCGCCACGACGTTCTTGGTTACTGTAGCAAAGGAAGCCGCCTTAAACCACTTCGTGAAGTAATCAATGGCTACTAGGATGAAGCGATGTCCATTAGAAGTGATGGGCCTGATTTCTCCGATCATGTCGATGCCCCATATTGTAAAGAGCCACAGAGCTGTTAAGACGTTCAAGGGGACCGGAGGCATATGCATCTTATCAGCGTAGATTTGGTATTTATGACAAGTTCGAGAGTGCTGATAACAATCGGCTTCCATAGTGGACCAGTAGTATCCTGCCCGTAGGATCTTTTTAGCCATGGTATGTCCACTAGAATGGGTTTCGAAGGTTCCTTCATGTAGATCTGTCATGATCCTCTCTGCTTCGCTCTTGTCTACACACCGTAGTAGTGTGGAGTCATAGTTGCGTTTATAGAGGATTCCATTACTGAGGAAGAACTTTGCAGCAAACCTTCTCAGAAACTTCTTATCATTGACAGATGCCCCTTCGAGATACTCCTGAACCTCGAGATACCTTTTGACTTCGTGAAACCAGGGTTTTTTTGCCACTTCTTCGGTATCGATCTCAATGGTGATTTCAGGAGCTTCATTGTCCCACCTAACCTTGAACATATAAGACATGGTAGCTAGCGCATCTGCTAACTAGTTCTCCTCTCGTGGGAAATGTTTAAAGGTTACCTCCTCAAAGTGTGGGAGCAATGTCAATACATACTCTTTGTAAGGAATGAGATTCAGGTGCTTCATATCCCACTTGCCTTTGATCTGACTTATCACCAAAGCGGAATCCCAGAATACACTCAAGAACTTGATCCTTAGGTCAATAGCAACTCGAAGACCCATGATGCACGCTTCATACTCCGCCATGTTCTTGGTGCAGTTGAAACATAATCGGGAAGTGAACGGAGTATGACAGCCCTCGGGAGATATGATTACAGCGCCAATGCCATTACCCAGTGCGTTTGAGGCTCCATCAAAATACATAGACCATTAGGATCCCTCCTCAGGTCCTTTATCCGGTCCAGGTTCTCCGTAGTCAGTCACTATGATGATATTCTCATCTGGGAACTCAAAATTCATGGACTGGTAGTCATCCACGGCCTAATGAGCCAAATGATCAGCTAGTACACTCCCCTTTATTTCTTTTTGGGTTGTATATTGTATGTCGTACTCAATTAAGATCATTTTCCACTTTGCCATCCTTCCGGAGAGAGCGGGCTTCTCAAAAATGTACTTGATCAAATCCATCTTTGATATCAACAAGGTAGTGTGAGTCAGCATATACTGTCTCAGTTGGCGAGCAGCCCATGCCAAAGCGCAGCAAGTTTTATCGAGCAATGAATATCATGTCTCACAGTCGGTAAACTTTTTGCTAAGGTAGTATATTGCGTGCTCTTTTCGACCAGACTCGTCATACTGCCCCAGCACACACCGCATTGAATTTTCTAGCACTGTCAAGTATAATATCAAAGGTCTTCCTTCAACTGGAGGCATCAGAATTGGTGGTTCTTGAAGGTATTCCTTGATTCTTTTGAAAGCGGTATGTCATTCATCATTCCACTTTACCACTTGATCTTTCTTCAGAAGCTTGAATATTGGCTCACAAGTAGCATTCAGATGTGAAATGAACCTGGCAATATAATTCAGGCGTCCCAAGAAACCTCTAACTTCCTTCTCTGTACGGGGAGCTGGCATTTGTTGTATAACCCTTACCTTCGCAGGGTCTACCTGAATACCCTTGTCACTGACAATGAAACCCCGTAGCTTACCAGACCTTACCCCGAAGTGCACTTGTTCGGATTCAACCTCAACTTATATATCTTCAACCTGTCGAACAACTTTTGGAGATGATCAAGGTGCCCTTCCTCAGTCTAAGACCTAGCTATCATGTCATCAACATAAACTTTAATCTCATGGTGAATCATATCGTGGAACAAAGTGACCATGGCGCACTGATAGGTTGCCCCAACGTTCTTCAACCCAAAAGGCATCACCTTGTAGCAGAAGGTGCCCCATTGTGTAACAAAGGTTTTCTTCTCCATGTCTTTAGGAGCCATCTTGATCTAGTTGTAGCCAGAGAAACCATCCATGAAGGAGAAGATTTTTTGTTACTCAGTGTTGTCAACCAGAACATCAATGTGAGGAAGTGGGAAGTCATCCTTGGGGCTTTCCCGATTCAGATCTCTGTAATCAACACACATCTGTACCTTACCGTCCTTCTTAGGTACCGAAACAACGTTGGCAACCCACTGTGGATAGGAAGTGACAGCTAAGAATCCTATGTCAAACTGTTTCATGACCTCTGCTTTGATCTTCTCTGACATTTCAGGGCGCTTACGACGAACCTTCTGCTTAATCGGAGGACAATCTTCTTTAGTCGGTAGGCGATGTACCACAATATCAGTGTCCAAACCAGGCATGTCTTCATAGGACCAGGCGGAGATCTCAATATAGTCGTGCAACATCTGCAACAACCTCTGTTTGATGCTAAGCTCCAGATTTGCACCTATTTTAACCTCTTTTCTGTCTTCCTCAGTACCCAAGTTCATTGTCTCAACCGGCTCTTCATGGGATTGTATGGCCCTTTCTTCCTGCTGTAATAGTCTAGAAAGTTCTCCAGGAACCTCACAATCATCCTCACCTTCGTCCTCGGCTTGGTTGATCGGATTTTTGAAGTCATAACTGGAAATAGCAGAGCTGTTATCAAGGGGATCCAGAGTGGATATGTATATGCATTATGATAGTGTGTGTTGTACCCCAAAATTTGCCCTCTCATTCTTCAAGGCCTTTCTCACAAGGATTCTCAAGGTTCAAGCTTGCACAAGTACTTTGGAATTTTCCAGTACCAAAATTAAAAGGAAATTGTGAAAAAGGGAGAAAACAGATAAAAATATGATTTTGACAAAATTTGGAGAAATACAAGTGTTCTTCGTTTCAGCTCCTTCGATTTGTCTTTTGGCCTCTTTTGATACAGACTTTGGTTGCATCCTTCGACTGGGCGTTGGCCTCTGGCACGCTGGCTTTGATTTACAAGGAAGGAGTTTCCTACATGCCACCTTCGATTGCATCTCTGGCCTTACTGGGTTCACAATGCCATGACTTCCTATTGCATGTTTCGTTTGGATGTCTGATGCTTGTATGCCTATACAAACTTTCCCTTCATGCTTTCCTTGACTCATAAAGTAATGACTAGTTACATACAAACTTTCATTTGAGCCACAACTTGCACGCAAAAGGCACCCCCCTTGCTAGCATGCACAAGGTACAAAGCCTCCTATAACTTCCTTTTATTCCAAGGCAAAAAGCTCCCTTTTGGTGTCCTTCAATTTGCACTTTTTTGCCACATGTATGCCTCTTTCGAATCTAGACATTTTGCCTCCTGCATGCCTCTTTCGTTTGGGCATGTGGCTCCCTTCGTGCAAGTCTTTATTTGAGCATTGACCTTTTATGTGCTTGCTTGGAGTCACAAACTTTAGACCTCCTCCATGCAGGCTTCAACAAGACATTGACTATGTTTGTACTAGCTTCGACTGGACAACATTTCTCTTTAGTATGCTGCATTTCCATCCTTGACAAACTTCAGCACATGGTTGATGGCCCCTTCAAAAGACATATAGTGGTGGACTTGAGGGGCATGCATATGAGTCCCTGTCGAAGGGTACACCTTACTAGTCCATTCGAAGGACACATTTGGCCCTTTTCAAAGAAGCATACATGATCAATTCAAGGGACATGTCTCGGAATCCCATTCGAAGGACATGCTTGAGGGCCCATTCGAAGGATTTACAAATCCTACCTTAAGGCATGTTTTGGTTACCCATCATAGGGGCACACATTTGGCCCCTTCAAACGATGCACAAAGGTGATTCATTCTAAGGACACTTGTTGGAGGAAGGTCAAACAATATGTTTGGAAGAAGAATCTGGTCGAAGGAGGGTCAAAATGAAAGGATGAAATATTCAAAGATGCTTGCTGCCAAGTTCAGGCATGGTACACTGGCCAAAACTGTTGCACAACAGTCTTGAAACACTGCCCCATTCTTGCACTGAAATAGCATACAAGCACTGTCCCTCGAAGGCTACAAAGAGCAGTTTACTCAAATTGTTCAAATTATTTTGTTTTCCCTCCAAAAGCTTCAACCAACTTTGCCTATAAATAAGAGGCTCCAACACATGTTTAACAGGACTTTTTGGCCAGGGGAACGAATCTTCAAAAAATTCTCAAACACCATAAAGCTCTCAAACACTTAAACACTCATCAAACACATACCCAGAATCCAAACACTTATCCCCTTAGAGCCTGAAACATCCCTATACCTTGTTACCCTTCGAATCTAGTAGGAAGAACCTCACACTTGTTCTTCTCTTTCGAATCCAGTATCAAAGACATAACCCCTGGTTCCTCCCTTCGAATCCAGAAGCATTCAAGGAAACCACTTAAAGGCCCAGCACACGTTCCAGCCTCAAGCAAGGTAAGTCATTCTTAACCTTGAACCCTTCATTTCTAGCATAACATGTAAATAAGCTTCCTTTTCATTTTAAACATGTACGTAGTGTTTGTTACCTTTTCGTTTCCACCCTTTTAGTTTGTTTTTATTGCCTCTCCTTTTGGTTTTGCTCTTTGGTTTATTACAAATGCTTTAAGAACTAACCTGGCCCTGAGGTAATGATAGCATGGCCTTAGGCCATGTTGCTATTTAATATCTCAAACGAAATAAACAGGAGACAGGAGTATGAAACGAAGCCTCAGGCTTCCTCACTGACTCCAGGCCCAATCGAAGGAGGCAGAAAGGCAGATTACATCTTATACTGGTTCCACTGGTCCCAATCGAAAGGCACAACATGCTGTCCCACTGGTCCCAATCGAAAGGCACAACATGCTGACCGTGAGGCCTCAGTCAAAAGTCATGCCTTCACCCTTTTCAGGCCAAATCGAAGAGAGCCAGAAAGTGCAGAATCGAAGGGTTTTCTGCCTCAATCGAAAGACCCTCATTTTTCTTGCTTTTATTTTATTTTTGCCTTTATATTTTCATGCAATTCAATATGGTTGTAATAGTGTAGGATTTTATCTTTTTGCGCTTTATTATTTTTATATGCTTGCTAGTAAATATGATATGTATGCAAAATAAAATCAACAACTAGCTTGACCTAATCAAAGACAAATATGCATGAAAAAACAAACACAATGCACACTTGCACCCCTAGGGTTTCAATCCACTTGTTGCCTTCAAAAATGGGCCATGGTTGCATGTCAAGTACCTTGGCAAAACAAAAACAAAAAAAAAGATCATAGTCCCTCAATGACGCTATCTGAGTTGCCTAAACAAAATGATCAAAGTCCCTCAAGAAAATTTCCAAAGAAACTTGACACTATTGCTATCATGATCTATACGATGACCCGCGCCTGTCCCGTTAACATCCTAACACAAGGTTGTTCACCAAATATAATGGTGAAACAACACTGTTAAAAGGGTTAAAAACATAAGAAAGATCCTTGAGTAAAATAGGGTAGACAACTCTTAGTTACTTGATTAAAAGCTTGCAAAAACATCCTTGCTATCTTCAAAACACACTACACAACACAATTTCAAAATCCAACTTTCAAACATTGAAAACTTCTCAAAAGACAAAAACACCTTTGTATACATTCAAACAAGAATCATTACAAAGGTTGCCACAACAATGGCCTCTTTTTCAAAACATCTTCAAAAACCACACACAAAGCACCATTTCAAACAATTGAAAATCAAAGCAAGTGATATAAGCAAGTAACTAAGAGCCCATGGATAACCATGGATAGAAAGGGTGCTAATACCTTCCCTTTCTATAATCTACTCCCCGAACCCAAGAAAACATCTCAAAGGTCTTTCCTGTGCTTTTTGACCTTTCCTTAGGATAAAATAAATAGTCGGTGGTGACTCTTGCTAAACCGAAACATTTGCGAACACAAACGCAAATCCCAAGTCAGTTCTCCCACCGTATCACAGAACTGGCGACTCTGCTGGGGAGGATTTATAAAAGTGGAGTAACCTTAGGGCTTAGATCACCCTTTGCATGATTATTGATTGCTTTACATTTTGGTTCTCTTGTTTGGGCTTTAAATCCTCCACCCGGATTTGGGAAACATTCATAGATAGCAATACGTTATGGAAATTGTGCAGGGTATACCGACACGGTTGAAGCAATAGCTATATTAGTGTGACATATTTGTGAGTACCGGTAGCCTTTGAGTCAATCAAAGAGAATATGGGGCCGCTGAGTGATATCATTAAGCACTAATGAACTAGAACCTTACTTGACCATCTTGGCCTTTTATTAGGGGTAGTGAGATGACCGGTTTTGGTGCAGTCCGAAGTTGGTAGATACTCGATACTACACTCATTGAGGGTTGTTTTCTTGGAATATTTTGGTCGCTAGTTAAGTGGCTAAACCAAAACAATGAACATAGAAAACAATCCAATGATATTGAGCTCCTTAGAACCTGGTTACTATTTATAGGACAGGTTTTGAGCCAACTAAACTCAAGAGGGTACTTACCTATGAAACCTCATGCAAGCCTGAAACTAGGGTTTTGTGTGACTTGCCTGTACATGTGTTTGTGCATACATCATGAACATCATAAAGCATCATATGCATCCACTAACCATTTCAAGGGTTTGGATCTTCATCTTTGTTCTTGTTTTGTAGGTCATGGAATCTCTTCGCAGGAAAACAATTCAAGTCAACCTTGTGAGAATCCCTCCTTAACTCAAGGAGCTTACTTTCAGGATTCCAGAGAATTCTCTCTTCAGTGAAAGACATGGTAGACTCCTCAACTTAGTCAACACCAGCATTGAAGAAGACATGGTGAAAGTTCTCTTCCAGTTCTTTGACCCCCTACACCACTGTTTCACATTCCCTGATTACCAGTTGGTGCCTACTTTGGAGGAATTTTTTCAACTCCTGAGAATTCCTATGCTTAATCAACTACCCTACAACGGTACGGAAAAAGAACCAAAGCCTGAAAGTAAGCTCCTTGAGTTGAGGAGGGATTCTCACAAGATTGACTTGGATAGTTTTCCTGCGAACAATTTCCATGACCTACAAAACAAGAACAAAGATGAAGATCTAAACCCTTGAAATGGTTAGTGAATTCATATGATGCTTTATGATGTTCATGATGTATGCACAAACATATGTACAGACAATTCACACAAAACCCTAGTTTCAGGCTTGCATGGGGTTTCATAGGTAAGTACCCTCTTGAGTGAAGTTGGCTTAAAAACCTGTCCTATAAATAGTAACCGGGTTCTAAGGAGCTCAATATCACTGGATTGTTTTCCATGTTCATTGTTTTGGTTTAGCCACTTAACTAGCGACCAAAATATTCCAAGAAAACAACCCTCAATGAGTGTAGTATCGAGTATCTACCAACTTCGGACTGCACCAAAGCCGGTCATCTCACTACCCCTAATGAAAGGCCAAGATGGTAAAGTAAGACTCTAGGTCATTAGTGCTTAGTGACATCACTCAGCGGCCCCGTACTCTCCTTGATTGAACTCAAGGGTTACCGGTACTCACAAATATGTCGCACTAATATAGCTATTGCTTCAACCGTGTCGGTATACCCTGCACAGTTTCCACAACATATTGCTATTTATGAATGTTTCCCCAAATCCGGGTGTAGGATTTCAAGCCCAAACAAGAGAGTCAAGATATAAAGCAATCAAAGCAAACCATTAGTCATGCAAAAGGGTGATCTAAGCCCTAAGGTTACTCCACTTCAAAGTGTCCCCAGTAGAGTCGCCAGTTCTGTGATACGGTGGGAGAACTGACTTGAGGTTTTGCGTTTTGTTTTCGCAAATGTTTCGGTTGAGCAAGAGTCGCCACCGACTTTTTATTTTATCCTAAGGAAAGGTTAAAAAGCACAGCAAAAACCTTTGAGATGTTTTCTTGGGTTCGGCGAGTAGATTAAAGAAAGGGAAGGTATTAGCACCCTTTCTATCCATGGTTATCCATGGGCTCTTAGTTACTTGCTTAGATCAACTTGCCTTGATTTTCAATTGTTTGAAATGGTGCTTTGTGTGTGTGGGTTTGAAAATATTTTGAAAAGAGACCAATGTGGTGGCAACCTTTGTAAAGATCCATGTTGGCATGTATACAAAGGTGTATGTCTTTTGAAAAGTTTTCAATGTTTTGGAAAGTTGTTTTTTGAAAGTGTGTTGTGATGTGTGGTTTTGAAAAATAGGCAAGTGTTTTTGTTTTGCAAGTTGGCAAGTAACCAAGAGTTGTCTACCCTTAATTTTACTCAAAGATCTTTGCTATGTTTTAACCCTTTTAACAATTTTGTTCCACCATTGTATTTGGTGGACAATCTTGTGTTAGGATGTTAACGGGACGGGCGCGGGTCATCGTTTAGACCATGATTGCAATTGTGCCAAGTGTCTTTGACAACTTTTTCCTTTAAGGGACTTTATCATTTTTAGGCAACTTTCGAAAGCGTCATCGAGGGACTATGATCATTTGAATTTGTTTTGTTTTGCCAAAGATACCTAACATGCAACATGGCTCATTATTGAAGGCAACAAGTGGAGTAACCCTAAGGGGTGTAAGTGTGATTGGTTTTGTCCATTTTCATGCTTGTTATCTTGAATTAGGTTAAACTATTTGTTAGGTTGATTTTTGCATACAAACCCTAAGTCTATCATGGCATATTTAGAAAGCTTTTAAATGCGAAATTTAAAGTCCTAAACTATTACAACATAATTATGGGATGGGGGGTACAAATGTTCAAATGGGGATATTTAGCAAGAAATTTAAATCTAACTATTACATCCAAATTGAATTATACAAATTATTTAATATACAATAATTAAATAAAATAAAATAAATATGCAAGATGCAAAAATGATTTTCATATGTATGTAAAAAGGGTTTTTCATGTGACAAATAAACAAAAATAAAAATGAATGATTTTGGACATTTTTCATGTTTTAGGGCAAAACCCTAATTTTGCAAATAAAAGGTAATTATTATTTATATGCAATATTTATTAATTATGTACAAAAAATAAATAAATAAAGAAAGTATATTGTTAAAAAGGTATTTTTGAGGTTAAATATTAATAAAAATAAAAATGTATTATTTTGTATTTTTCCCTAAATATTCTAATAAATATATAAGTATTTATTATATTTACTAAATATATTAAATATGTACAAAAATAAAATATTTAATATTTACAAAAAAAAAGTATGTTATTTTAGAAAATATTTTCAAAGGATAAAATAAAATAAAAATCAGAAAACAAAATGTATTTGTATTATTTTAAGTATTTTAAGTAAAAGTATATTATATATTTATTTACATATAAACTAAATGAAACAAAATAAATACCAAATAAAATGCAAAAAATGTGAGAAAAATATTGTTAATGTTTTTTCATGTTTGGATAAAAATATAAAATCAAAATCAAAAGGAAAAAATCAAAAATGACAAATATATCTCAAAATGGGCCAGTGGGGTGCATGTGTAAAAAGATGGTGCAAATAGAAAAAAGAAAAAAGCCCAGCCCAAAGCAAGCTTGTCTTCAACCTCCAGACAGTTTCAAATGAAAAAATGCGCGCTTCCTTCCATCCCTGTTATCTCTTGATTCCTTGACTTTTAACAAAAACTTACAACACAAATATTATAGAGCATCATGTCACGAGTTCATACATATAAAAAAATTGATCTAACTCTCAGAAATGAGAGAGAATTTCTTCTCCCCCAATTTCTGACCTAAGTTTTTGTCAATGTTCAGGTCTTAAATTCTCTCAGCATATGCAATATAAATGGAAAGTGAGGATATGGGTGGCTTCAGGGACATGAGTATGACATTTTTCATTCATAAACCTAAACCTAACTCTTCCTAGATTGAGAGATAGAAGTCCATGAACTTACCTGTTCAGCTTGGATCGTGTATGACAATGGAGGCACTTTCAAGGCAATGTGAGGACTTGTACAGCCTGCTTGAAGTTTAGGGATGCTTCTCCAATGCTTGGTGTGCTTTGAATCTTGCTGAATCACTCCATGGAAGTCAACCTGCAAGAGAGAAAAATGAAAATGGAAAACTATGCTATGGCTGTTACAGTTCTAGTTCAATGCTTGGAATAGTTTGTATGGATGTTATGGAAGGTGTATGAAGTGGTTTGGATGAAAATTCACGATGGAAATGAGCTGGCCAAGCCAAAGTGTAGAATGCCCTATTTTTGTGCAACAAGATGGTGTTTCTGTGCTTGAGGAGGTTTTGGAAGTGGTTGGCTCGTGTTTCAGGTCAGGCTTGATGTTTGGAATGTGTTCAACAAGTTTGCTTAGACTTGTTCTTGCAGCAATGTGAGATGGTAATCAATATGCCAAGTTTCTTCTATGATAAGCAAAGTTTGTCAAATTTGTTTCTAGGCTACCACAGGCCCCTCAAGTATGCTGCACCTTTTAGTCTTGATCAGTGGGATTGGTTCCTGAACTTGTGCCTTAAAGATCTGCATTGTACCTCATAGATTGTAAACTTGACATAAAGTTCACCTTTTCAAAAATGGATAATGTGCTTTTTCTAATTATGGACTAATCCTTCATGTAATGACCAAATGCATAGAATAACATCTTGGAACAATGGTTTGGCATTTAATTTTTGAGTGTAAATGAGATTAAAGGCCTGTAATGTAGCTTGCACATGCTGATTTCAAAAATGCACAAGTTATGAACATGGAAATGGCTCATGAACAAAGTGACTTTTGCCCATATTGCCAAATTCGATTCTCCCTAACCACAAGGGTGTTTGAGAAGTTCTTGGATATTTTGGAAATCTTGGAATGTGTACTACAATCCATCTTTGTAATGCAAGTTGAGATTCCAAGTGGAAGCATGTGAAAAGTGGCCCTGAAGTTAGGCAAAAATCCTGCCTAAAATAGGTCAAAATATTTCTAAGTTAAGAATGTTTTGCACCCTTGTTCCAAAAATTGTAACTTGAGCTACAAGCTTCTTTTGAGGAAATTTTGTGAATAAAAGTTGTAGATTTTGCAATGGACTACAACTTTCATGTTTTGAGTTTTGTTTGAATCCAAATATATCTTGATGAAAAAATGGGACAAAGTTAGGAAAAAATTAGGGATTTTCATAACTTAGAAAATTTCTAAGTTATGAAAATTCTTCATTTTAAACCCTAATTTGCAATTTTTGATTTCTTGATGAACAAGTTTCATAATTTGACATGTCTTGATGAAAAATGAATCTTGACACTTGATTTTGACCAAAAAGTCAAAGTTTGACTTTTCAGTATACAGTCAAATTTGGCTTAGTTTACTGGAAAATTCATCTGTCAATCTTGTGCATTTGGGATCTTTTGAACTTGTTGAACATGTTAAGACAATGCCATTGATTCCTTGAGTCCATATGTGAGCTTGGTTTTCCATTGGTTAGGTCAAACAGTCTAAAATTGCCTTTGTGCAGTCAAAACCCTAAAAATGACCATTTTGCCCTTTTGGTGATCTGATCAAATTTCTTGTGGAATTGTGATCCAAACTTGACCAAATCGTTCATATGAGTTCATAATGTTGATGTGAGTCAAAAATCATGAGGTTTAACTATCAATTGACCACAGTTGACTTTTTCCCAATACAGCTGATTTCTAGGTCAACTGTCCAATTGACTGGGCAAAGGTTGGAATCAAGGCTTGAAACTTGGTATGGATAAACTTATGGGTCCAACATGAGGCATGAAAGTCACTTTGGGCATTTTAAGTCAAAACACCTTTGTGCAAACTCAAACCCTAATTTGGGTCAACAGTGCAAGGAGGAGTCTTGAGCAGAGCAAACCCTAATTTGATCTTGAGCTCCAAGGGTCTTGTGGTGAGAAAATATTGAGGAAATAGGAGGGAAAATTTTGGGGTACAACACTTGGCAGCCGCTTTCTATTATCAGTATCAGTATAATGCTGATTTGGCGCCTACCCTACTCAGTTACAGAGTATGGGGATGGCTTCAAATGAATGGTTTAAGGAGTACGCCCATAAGTGGCGCGACCTGGCTGGAAGGGTGCAGCCACGGCTATCAGATAGGGAATTAGTTGACATGTTTTTGGGAACCCTGTCTGGCCCCTTCTTCAACCATCTAATCAGAAGCTCTTCTGCGGGATTTACTGAGTTGATTTTGACCGACGAGAGGGTGGAAGCCGATATCAAAAGTGGAAAAATTCAAAAGGATGCTTCCGCATCCACAACTGCTAGAAAACCATTCCCAGCCAAGAAAGAAGCATCTGTTGTATACGCCCAGAAAAATCGGGAAAGAGAGGAACGTCGGCCAACAGTAGGGTCCGTATTAATACAGAAGTCCGCATCAGACCAGCTTAGAAATAGCCAGCCAAGGAATGATCAGCCCAAAACTTATCAGCAAAGGCCGCCACGGCAGTTTACCCCAGTAAATATGACACCTGCTCAAATCCTTCCACATATCTTGAAATTGAATCTTGCTAATTTAAAAGAGGCGCCAAAGAATGTGAATACCACCTCTCCATCCTACAACTCAAAAGCCAAGTGTGCTTACCATTCCGACAACATTGGACACGATACCAATAATTGTTGGGCACTCAAGAACAAAATTCAGGATTTAATTGACGCCAAAGAGGTTGAATTTGACGCTCCTGAAAAACCCAATGTTATATCCGCGCCAATGCCCAAGCACGGCCACAATGTGCATGCTGTTTTGGAAAATCTCCATGTTACTGATATTGCCGATCTGTTGACTCCTTTGTTTGTAATTAAAGAAAATTTGTTGAAAGCCGAGATCTTTCATGGTTGTGATGAAGACTTCTATTTTTGTTTGAACATTCAAGGTGATTGTCCAATGTTGAAGTCGGGTGTCCAACGCCTGATGGATACTCAAGAAATACTTTTCCAGAAAACCCCTGTTAACACTTTCAATCCAATTACTCCTGATACTTGTGATACCTCAACCAACGATATTGCCATCATAACCATTTCCGACAATCCTCCCAAGGCTTGCAAAAGGCCTGTCAGGATTACACCCAACTCTGAATGTGTACCTCTAAAGATCACAATGCTGGGACCTGTCCCGTACCAATCAAGAAAAATGATACCATGGAACTATGGGGGAGAAATCTTCTACCACGGCATCAAACAAATCGAAACAGTCCAAGAAATCTCTGAAGAAGACCATGATATAGGAAACAACGCGGGTACTAGCAAGATCACCCGCAGTTGCCGAATCTTTTCTCCGGAGATTGCTCCTCCCCGAGCAGTCTTTGGACCCTTAAAAGCTTATGCACCTATTGGACCCTCTGTGCAAGGCCTAGTGATTGAAGAGTTAAACACTCCTGAAGAAAGACCATCCGCTGATAGCACGGACAAAGGTAAGGGGATACTGGAAATGCCTGTCAAGACGAAGGCTCATGCCGTGGTTATCCCCAAAACCACTCAGAAGGAGATGGATGAAATCCTGAAAATAATCAGAAAAAGTGACTACGACGTTGTGGAACAATTAGGGCAAACCCCTTCTAAAATTTCAATGTTAGCTCTCCTGCTCTGTTCAGAGGCCCATGCTAAGGCCCTGATTAAATTCTTAAAGACGACACATGTCCCCCAAGAGACCTCGGCTGACCAATTTCAAAATTGTGTGGCCAGTCTTACTGCTGACAATGGCCTGGGCTTTTCCGATGCTGACTTAACTCCCAAAGGAAGGAAACACAATGATGCGTTACATGTTTCAGTCGAGTGCTGAGGGACCACCCTCGCCCATGTCTTGGTTGATACTAGTTCTTCCCTAAATGTGCTGCCAAAGAAGGCCTTAGACCGTTTGGATTGCGAAGGTTTGATCCTCAAACCTAGTAACATAGTCGTCAGAGCTTTCGATGGTTCCAAAAGAATGGTTCATGGAGAGGTTGATATTCCTATCAAAGTAGGCACCGAAGTGTTCAACTCCACCTTCTACGTGATGGACATCCGTCCGTCATACTCATGTTTGCTGGGAAGACCGTGGATCCATTATGCCGGGGCAGTTACATCCTCTTTGCACCAGATATTGAAGTATCCTGTTAAGGGTAAAATCATAACTGTGCATGGCGAGGAAGAGTACATGATTAGTCATCTCAATTCCTTTCGATATGTGGAGTTAGATGGCGAGTTCATCGAAACGCCTTTTCAACATTTCGAGGAAGTTTCCCCCGAGGTAGCAGTTGCGAAGACAACAGTTGAGGTACCTATCTTTCCCAAGCATGTGGCCAAGATGGCATCTCTCAAGGACGTAGAGGTTGTGATTAAGGAGGGAAAGAGCACAGTATGGGGACAGTTTCCTGACTTTCCCCATAAGACGGACAAGTTTGGTTTAGGGTTTACTGCTGCAGGACAGAAGGCTATGCGTCGCTCTAAGATTGGAAGATCACCTGTCAAGATTTCTCACCACGGAATCAATGCTGTAGAAGATGAAGATAAGGAGAGCCACCTTGAGGATTGGATTTTTCCGACTATCGAAGGGGGTTTGAGTAATTTGGAAGCAAAGGATTTCGTTCCTATCACCTTTATCAACCAGTAATTTTATCTTTGAACAATTTCCCATTTTTATGGTCTGTAATAACTAAAACAATTCGCACACTATTTTCACCTCATGCCTTGCCCGGGGCATGTAGGTCCATTTGTAGGGGTATGATTTCCTTCATAATCATATTCCATGTTTTAATGAATCATTGGACGTTTTTCATCTATAAACTGCTCATTTTCTTTCCTTTTGAATTTTTGTTTGTTTAAGGATGGCTATCCCTTACACACACCCACACTCACAAATGCAGATACCCATCCACTCCGGATTCCATGGGTGACTATCCTGTTTTAGCCTTCGATAAATCTGAAGATTTGGTCAATCACGCTGAGTACGAAGTTGACGAAGATTGTGAAGTGCCGGGAGAGTTAGCCAGACTTCTACAACAAGAAGAGAGGGCCATTATGCCTCATGAAGAGTTGTTAGAAACCATCAAATTAGGGACAGAGGAGGACAGGAAAGAAGTAAAAGTGGGTGCCAACTTGGAACCGAGTTCAAGGAGCGCTTAGTGCAGTTGTTAAATGAATACGTTAAAATCTTCGCTTGGTCTTATGAAGACACGCCAGGACTAGACACTGATATCGTGGTTCACCGTCTCCCTACAAGAGAAGATTGTCCACCGATCAAGCAAAAGGTTCACCGAATGAGGCCTGACATGTCTGAAAAGATTAAGGTTGAAGTAATGAAGCAATTAAACGCCGGATTTCTGGCTATTACAACCTATCCACAACGGGTTGCTAACATTGTGCCCGTACCCAAAAAGGACGGCAAGGTCAGAATGTGCATGGACTATCAGGATTTGAAGAGGGCTAGCCCTAAAGATGATTTTCCACTGCCACATATCGACATTTTGGTTGACAACACAGCCCAGCATAAAGTATTTTCTTTCATGGAAGGATTCTCGGGTTACAACCAGATCAAAATGGCCCCCGAGGACATGGAGAAAACAACCTTTGTTACACAATGGGGTACCTTCTTCTACAAGGTGATGCCGTTCGGACTGAAGAACGCAGGGGCAACCTATCAACGCGCCATGGTAGCTTTGTTTCATGATATGATACATCATGAGATCGAAGTTTACGTAGACTACATGATAGCTCAATCACAAATAGAAGAAGAACACCTTGAACATTTGCAGAAGCTGTTTGCCAGGTTGAAGGAATATAAACTCAGACTGAACCCAAGCAAGTGCACTTTTGGAGTTAGGTCTGGTAAACTTCTGGGATTTATTGTCAGCAACAAGGGCATTGAGGTCGATCCTGCTAAAGTAAAGGCTATACAAGAAATGCCTGCCCCCCGTACTGAAAAGGAGGTTAGAGGATTCTTGGGACGCTTGAACTATATCGCCAGGTTCATCTCTCACCTGACGTATACCTGTGAACCAATTTTCAAACTGTTTAAGAAAGATAAGGTAGTTGAATGGAACAACGATTGTCAACTTGCTTTTGATAAGATCAAGGAGTATTTACTAGAACCTCTTATCCTGATGCCACCCGTCGAAGGAAGACCGTTGATCATGTATCTGATTGTTTTGGACAACTCAATGGGGTGCGTACTGGGCCAACATGACGAGTCTGGTCGAAAAGAGCATGCCATTTATTAACTTAGCAAAAAGTTTACCGACTGTGAGACTCGCTACTCACTGCTCGAGAAAAATTGTTGCGCTTTGGTATGGGCTGCTCGCCGGCTAAGGCAGTATATATTGACTCATACCACTTTGCCGATTTCCAAGATGGATCCAATCAAGTATATCTTCGAGAAGCCTGCTTTATCTGGAAGAATAGCTAGATGGCAGATGATTCTGACTGAGTATGACATCTAGTATACTACCCAAAAAGCTATAAAAGGGAGTGTACTAGCTGACCATCTAGCTCATCAAGCCGTCGAAGATTATCAATCTATGAGATTCGACTTCCCTGACGAAGACATCATGACTCTGGACAACATCGAAGGTAACGGACCGTATGACGGACCTGAACAAGGATCCCGATGGACCCTGTACTTTGATGGTGCTTCAAATGCACTTGGCAACAGTATCGGCGCGGTACTCATTTCTCCAGAAGGTTGCCATACACCTTTCACCGCCCGACTTTGTTTCAGCTGTACCAACAACATGGCTGAGTATGAAGCTTGCATCTTTGGTCTCAAGGATGCTATAGACTTGGGAATCAAATCTTTGGTCGTATTTGGGGACTCGGCTTTGGTTATCAGTCAAGTCAAAGGAGAGTGGGACACCAAACATCCTAATCTTATCCCATACAAAGAACATGTCCTGACTTTGTTGCCTCATTTCGAGAAGATTACTTTCGAGCATTTCCTGCGAGAAGAGAATCAGCTAGCAGATGCTCTGGCTACAATGTCTTCCATGTTTAAACTCAACTGGGATAACGAGGCTCCCCAAATTAGCATCAAGCGAATGGACGAACCTGCACACTTCCATGAGATTAATACCGAAGAAGTAGTGGAACAACCCTGGTTTCATGAAATCAAAAGGTATCTCCAGACTAGAGAATACCCCGAAGGAGCTTCCGTCAATGACAAAAAGTTCTTAAGGAGATTTGCTGCCAAGTTCTTCCTAAGAAATGGCATCCTTTATAAGTGCAGCCATGATTGTGTTCTACTTCGATGTGTGGACAAAGCTGAAGCAGAGTTGATCATGACTAAGATACACAGCGGCACATTCGGCACCCACTTGAGCGGACATACAATGGCAAAGAAGATTCTGAGGGCAGGCTACTACTGGGCTACCATGGAAGCTGATTGTCATCAACATTCCCGTACTTGCCATAAATGCCAAGTCTACACCGACAAGGTACATATTCCTCCTGTTCCTCTCAACGTTCTGACAGCTCCTTGGCCATTCACAATGTGGGGCATTGACATGATTGGAGAGATCAAGCCCATGGAGTCCAATGGACATCGCTTCATCTTGGTCGCTATTGATTACTTCACCAAATGGGTCGAGGCAGCTTCCTATGCCTCAGTTACAAAGAATATGGTTGCCCGCTTCATCAAGCAGAACCTCATATGTCGGTATGGTGTCCCTGACTGGATCATCACAGACAACGGTACAAATTTAAACAATACTATGATCACCGCTCTATGCGAACAGTTCAAGATTTATCATCACAATTCATCTCCCTATCGGGCGAAGATGAACGGTGCTGTTGAAGCCGCGAACAAAAATATCAAGAAGATCATTCATAAAATGACAGTTACCTACAAAGAATGGCATGAGATGTTACCATTTGCTCTGCATGGATATCGTACCACGACACGTACTTTAACAGGGGCAACCCCATTCTCTTTGGTATATGGCATGGAAGCTGTCCTACCTATGGAAGTTCAGATTCCTTCTCTAAGGATTATGAAAGACGCTGATTTGAGTGAAGACGATTGGATTCAGACCCGGCTTGATCAACTCAATTTGATCGACGAGAAGTGACTTACTGCTGTTTTCCATGGTCAGGCGTACCAAAAACGGATGATCAAGGCTTTCAACAAGAAAGTCAGGCGTCAGGTATATCAAGTCAGAGATCTTGTAATCAAGCGGATCATCTTACCACAAAGTGATCCTAGGGGCAAATGGACTCCTACTTACGAAGGACCGTTTGCGATCAAGAGCATCTTTTCTGGTGGGGCAATGATTCTGACCACCATGGACGGTGATGACTTGCCACACCCTGCGAACGCGGACATAGTCAAAAGATACAACGCATGAAATAACCCGACAAGTCGAAAACCCGAAAGGGCGGCTTGGGAAAAAATGGGGATCCTGGTGAACCGAAAACCAGAAAGGGAGGTTCAGGCAAAAATTAGGGATAAAACAAAAAAATATGTACACCCGGCAAGATGAAAACCCGAAAGGGAGACTTGGGCAAAAAAGGGTTTCCCGGTGGATCGAAAACCCGAAAGGGCGATTCAGGAAAAAGTTAGGGAACTGAAGCGTATGATTGTGTCTCGTCAGATCACTTTAAAGAACAATCTCTTCATCAACAAGCTCCGAGCTTCTGGCAAATCCAATCATCTACGGATGAAGCAACGAATGGACAAGATATTCAGAGTTGTGAAGGCTATAGTAGAATGGGAATCCCATGGAATTGTTACACATAGCCATCTTTCTTTTGTATAAAATTCTTTCAATTTTTACGACAACATTCTCTTACTAGGATGTCTGTCTCCTTTGTACAAAGATACTCATAAAAGTTAATACAAATATACTTCAAAGTGCAGAAATTTGCTTGCCTTCCTTTTCTTTTTACACTTATGTTTTATTTGAAAAACGTCCAATGTTTTGTTAAATAGGCATATGCATTTGAACAAAATCATTGCTTACAAGTAAAAAGAATTTGAGAAAGGATGGTTACTGATAGGTGGAAGGTATAAGAAGATATCTTTATGCCATTTCAGAAGAAATCCCCTGTGTTACATCATTCAGACCCTCAACAAGGCTAAATTTGGGGTATATTTCCCCAACGGAGTTAAGCTTCAAGATATTTAGCAGGGCCAGTGCATTCCAAAACTTAATTCCCCTCAGAGTCAAGTTACAAGATCCCCAGCGGAGCCCAAAAAACCCTAAAAATCCTATCCCCAGCGGAACCAGAATATTGAACATTCTCCCCACAGAGATACTTCCCAGCAGATCGAAGATTCTCAGTCTCACTTCTCCAGCATAAGTCTCCCAGGTTTTAGCTTCCCAATAGAGATTTTCAAAGTTTTCCTTATTCCCCAAGCAGTCAGCAGTCAGCAAGGATTTCTCATCTTCGGTAATCAAAGATTTTTGGAGTCCCCAGCTTCGGTCATGGAGTTATTTTCCCCGGCAGCAGTCAAAGATTTCCTTACTAGGATTTATCTTCCTCAGCAAGACGGCTACTCAGCTTGCATGCATAATCATCACATTCATATATCATAAACATTGATGAAACGCAATTCATTCCATAATACATATCATGCAACATGATTTTGTGTTTTAGCTAACATTTTTACCCTTTTCAGGATAAGATTAAAAGGCCATTGTTAACAATTTTTCAGATACAGTACAGATACACCCCAGACACGGCGGTCATTCTATTACTCATTTAGAATTTCAAGTCAAAGATAGTACAAATACACCCCAGACACGGCGGTCATTCTACTATTCATTCAGACTTCAGCAATCCGATACCGACTAGATACACCCCAGACACGGCAGTCACTCTACTACTCATTCAGACTTTAGCAATCCGATACCGACTAGATATGCTCCAGACACAGCAACCATTCTATCTCTCATTCAGATTCAATTATCAACCTCAAGTTCAGATATGCTCCAGACACGGATGCCATTCTGACCCTTACATCAGCAGTTTGATTCCCTTGGCGCAGTCACCACGAAAGTCATTCTACTACTCATACAGATCTCAACTTCAGATACAGTCCAGATACGCTCCAGACGCGGTTGCCATTCTGTCACTCATTTAGAGTTTATCCCCAGCACACAGTTGCTCCGTGCACAGATATTTCTCTGTTACCCAGATACAATACAGATACACTCCAGACACGACAGTCATTCTGATATTCATTCAACGTTCAAATACAGTTATAGCTCAGATACGCCCTAAACACGGACGCCATTCTTTGGCTCATATATACTCATTCTCCAGATACAGTTCAAATGCATTCCAGACAGGGATACCATTTTGATGCTCATTCTTCTGACCTACAACATTGCAATTCAACAAACATTCTTGGATGGCATCTTTAAGCCCATCTCCAGCAAGATTCCACCATCTCCAAATGGCATCTTTAAGCCCATTTCCTCAACTATATTTTGACGAGTGGAAATTTACGGGCACTCTAGTGTCCAATCCTCTTTTACCTTCGAGCCGTGAAAGGCAAACTTGCCAATCTAACTCTTCAAGTTCAAGAAGATTGAACAGGGGCAGCTGTTGTACCCCAAAATTTGTCCTCTCATTCTTCAAGGCCTTTCTCACAAGGATTCTCAAGGTTCAAGCTTGCACAAGTACTTTGGAATTTTCCAGTACCAAAATTAAAAAGGAAACTGTGAAAAAGGGAGAAAACAGTTAAAAATATGATTTTGACAAAATTTGGAGAAATACAAGTGTTCTTCGTTTCAGCTCCTTCGATTGGTCTTTTGGCCTCTTTTGATACAGGCTTTGGTTGCATCCTTCGACTGGGCGTTGGCCTCTGGCACACTGGCTTTGATTTACAAGGCAAGAGTTTCCTACATGCCACCTTCGATTGCATCTCTGGCCTTACTGGGTTCACAATGCCATGACTGCCTATTGCATGTTTCGTTTGGATGTCTGATGCTTGCATGCCTATACAAACTTTCCCTCCATGCTTTCCTTGACTCATAAAGTAATGACTAGTTACATACAAACTTTCATTTTAGCCACAACTTGCATGCAAAAGGAATCCCCCTTGCTAGCATGCACAAGGTACAAAGCCTCCTATAACTTCCTTCGATTCCAAGGCAAAAAGCTCCCTTTTGGTGTCCTTCGATTTGCACTTTTTGCCTCATGTATGCCTCTTTCGAATCTGGATATTTTTCCTCCTGCATGCCTCTTTCGTTTGGGCATGTGGCTCCCTTCGTGCAAGTCTTTGTTTGAGCATTGACCTTTTGTGTGCTTGCTTGGAGTCACAAAGTTTAGACCTCCTCCATGCAGGCTTCGACAAGACATTGACTATGTTTGTACTAGCTTCGACTGGATAACATTTCTCTTTAGTATGCTGCATTTCCATCCTTGACAAACTTCAGCACATGGTTGATGGCCCCTTCAAAAGACATATAGTGGTGGACTTGAGGGGTATGCATATGAGTCCCTGTCGAAGGGTACACCTTACTAGTCCATTCGAAGGACACATTTGGCCCTTTTCAAAGAAGCATACATGATCCATTCAAGGGACATGTCTCAGAATCCCATTCGAAGGACATGCTTGAGGGCCCATTCGAAGGATTTACAAAGCCCACCTTAAGGCATGTTTTGGTTACCCATCCAAGGGGCACACATTTGGCCCCTTCAAACGATGCACAAAGGTGATTCGTTCGAAGGACACTTGTTGGAGGAAAGTCAAACAATATGTTTGGAAGAAGAATATGGTCGAAGGAGGGTCAAAATGAAAGGATGAAATATTCAAAGATGCTTGCTGCCAAGTTCAGGCATGGTACACTGGCCAAAACTGCTGCACAACAGTCTTGAAACACTGCCCCATTCTTGCACCGAAATAGCATACAAGCACTGCCCCTCGAAGGCTACAAAGAGCAGTTTACTCAAATTGTTCAAATTATTTTGTTTTCCCTCCAAAAGCTTCAGCCAACTTTGCCTATAAATAAGAGGCTCCAACACATGTTTAGCAGGACTTTTTGGCCAGGGGAACAAATCTTCAAAAAATTCTCAAACACCATAAAGCTCTCAAACACTTAAACGCTCATCAAACACATACCCAGAATCTAAACACTTATCCCCTTAGAGTCTGAAACATCCCTATACCTTGTTACCCTTCGAATCCAGTAGGAAGAACCTCACACTTGTTCTTCTCTTTCGAATCCAGTATCAAAGACATAACCCCTGGTTCCTCCCTTTGAATCCAGAAGCATTCAAGGAAACCACTTAAAGGCCCAGCACACGTTCCAACCTCAAGCAAGGTAAGTCATTCTTAACCTTGAACCCTTCATTACTAGCATAACATGTAAATAAGCTTCCTTTTCGTTTCAAACATGTACGTAGTGTTTGTTACCTTTTCGTTTCCACTCTTTTAGTTTGTTTTTATTGCCTCTCCTTTTGGTTTTGCTCTTTGGTTTGTTACAAATGCTTTAAGAACTAACCTGGCCCTGAGGTAATGATAGCATGGCCTTAGGCCATGTTGCTATTTAATATCTCAAACGAAATAAACAGGAGACAAGAGTATGAAACGAAGCCTCAGGCTTCCTCACTGACTCCAGGCCCAATCGAAGGAGGCAGAAAGGCAGATTACATCTTATACTGGTTCCACTGGTCCCAATCGAAAGGCACAACATGTTGTCCCACTGGTCCCAATTTAAAGGCACAACATGCTGACCGTGAGGCCTCAGTCGAAAGTCATGCCTTCATCCTTTTCAGGCCAAATCGAAGAGATCCAGAAAGTGCAGAATCAAAGGGTTTTCTGCCTCAATCGAAAGACCCTCATTTTTCTTGCTTTTATTTTATTTTTGCCTTTATATTTTCATGCAATTCAAAATGGTTGTGATAGTGTAGGATTTTATCTTTTTGCGCTTTATTATTTTTATATGCTTGCTAGTAAATAGGATATGTATGCAAAATAAAATCAACAACTAGCTTGACCTAATCAAAGACAAATATGCATGAAAAAACAAACACAATGCACACTTGCACCCCTAGGGTTTCAATCCACTTGTTGCCTTCAAAAATGGGCCATGGTTGCATGTCAAGTACCTTGGCAAAACAAAAACAAAAACAAAGATCATAGTCCCTCAATGACGCTATCTGAGTTGCCTAAACAAAATGATCAAAGTCCCTCAAGAAAATTGCCAAAGATACTTGACACTATTGCTATCATGATCTATACGATGACCCGCGCCTGTCCCATTAACATCCTAACACAAGGTTGTTCACCAAATACAATGGTGAAACAACACTGTTAAAAGGGTTAAAAACATAAGAAAGATCCTTGAGTAAAATAGGGTAGACAACTCTTAGTTACTTGATTAAAAGCTTGCAAAAACATCCTTGCTATCTTCAAAACACACTACACAACACAATTTCAAAATCCAACTTTCAAACATTGAAAACTTCTCAAAAGACAAAAACACCTTTGTATACATTCAAACAAGAATCATTACAAAGGTTGCCACAACAATGGCCTCTTTTTCAAAACATCTTCAAAAACCACACACAAAGCACCATTTCAAACAATTGAAAATCAAAGCAAGTGATCTAAGCAAGTAACTAAGAGCCCATGGATAACCATGGATAGAAAGGGTGCTAATATCTTCCCTTTCTATAATCTACTCTCCGAACCCAAGAAAACATCTCAAAGGTCTTTCCTGTGATTTTTGACCTTTCCTTAGGATAAAATAAAAAGTCAGTGGCGACTCTTTCTTAACCGAAACATTTGCAAACACAAACGCAAATCCCAAGTCAGTTCTCCCACCGTATCAAAGTGAGTGTGTGTAAGAGAATAGTTGTTTTGATAGAGTGAAAACAGGAAAGAAAAATAGAGAGCGCAAAATTTGTATGCAAGAAACGTCCAATGCTTTATTAATGATATGTGAAATGACAAATAATAGCCCTCACAAACAAAACCAATGTTCCTCGAGCAAGGAGCATGGCCGTAAAGTTTTAAATTGTTTATTACAAATCTTAAAATAAGTAAGTCAATTACTGTGGAAAAAAGGAAACTGGTATAAAGTCCCTAGCCTTCCAGTTACTCAGTCCACCGTTGGTAGTTGGGTAGATCTAGCTGTTTATGTCTGAGTCTTCCTCGCTGTCTTCAATGGCATTAACCCCAACATTGCTGATGTGCAGGGGAGGTCTTCCATCCCGAGCGTGTCGAACAGCCCTTTGAGCCCTTGTAGTAAAGCCCAAACCAAATCTGTCAGTTTTGTGAGTGAAATCAGGGAGATGACCCCAATTGGCACACCCACTTTCTTCAACCACGGCCCTGGCGTCCTTGAGGGAAGCCATCTTCAGAGGAGGTTTGCTGCTGGTAGTAGTTTCAGTCAATGCCAAGATTTGATGGACCTCTTCGAAGTTCTGACAAGGAAATTCAATGAATTCCCCGTCCATCTCTACGTAGTGGAAGGAATGGAGGTGGCTCACCATATGCTCCTCTTCACCCCGCACAGTGACAATTTTCCCTTTCACCGGATACTTCAGCATTTGGTGGATTGTGGAAGTAACTGCCCCAGCCTCATGGATATAAGGACGACCCAACAAATAAGAATACGACGCCCTGATGTCCATCACATAGAAGGTGGACCCAAAAGTCTGAGAACCCACTTTGACAGGGATGTCCACATCCCCGTGCACCATTCTCTTCGATCCGTCAAAATCCCTTACCACAATGTTACTAGGCTTTAAAGTCAAACCCTTGCAATCTAACCGATCCAACGCCTTCTTCGGCAGAACATTCAGTGAAGACCCAATATCTACCAATACATGAGCCATAATGGTGCCCCTACATTCAATCGAGACATGCAGAGCATCATTATGCTTCCTTCCCTTTGGTTTCAAGTCTGCATCTGAAAAACCCAGCCCGTTGTCAACAGTCAGGCTGGCCACACAATCTTTAAATTAATCAGCTGAAGTCTCTTGTGGCACATGCACAGTTTTGAGGAATGTAATCAAAGCAATCGCATGGGCCTCAAAGCACAACAACAGGGATAACATGGATATCTTTGAGGGGGTCTGCCCCAGCTTCTCAACCACATTATAGTCGCTCTTCTTAATTATTTTCAGTATTTCCTCTATTTCTTGCTTAGAGGCTTCCACAACAATTTTTCTAGGTGCCACCGTCCGGGCAGGCTCACCTATAACTTCTTTGCCACAGGTATCAGAGGATTCGCCGATAGGGTTAATAACTGGAGTAAGAACAAGAGCATTAGTTGATGTACTAGAAGGAACAACAGATGGAATGACAAAAGGCTTGTTGACAGTCTTAAGGGAAATCTCGGGGGAGAAGACCCTTCCACTTCGGGTAACTTTGCTGATTCCGACAATGTTACCAATATCACGATTAACTTCTTCGTCTTTAAAATCTTGTTTGATGCCATGATAGTACACATCGGCACCATAATGCCAGTGGACAGCTTTGTCCGAGACATACGGGACAGGACCAGGAACAGTGATTATCAGCGGAGTAATTCTTGGAGCTGATGTAATCCTAACAGGTCTTCTCGAGGAAACCTTGGAAGGATTGGCGGAAATGGTTATAATGGCAATGTCTTCATATGGAACAAAGGGAACCAAAGTTTTCTAGAACAAAATTTCTTTGCTATCTATCAGGCGTTAAACACCTAATTTCAACAAACGGCAACCAGAAGGTAGAAACGAACACATGTGGAAACCTTCACCACATCCCGGAAATAAACTGGCCAACAACAAATTTTTCTTGACAGTCATGAGAGGAGTAGAAACTTCATCAACAGAGGTAACAAACAAATAAGTGTCAACGTCATTAACTCCACGGTCGTGCTTAGGCATGGGAGCAATTATGACATTTGGCTTCTCCAGAGCATCAAACTCTATTTCCTTGGCTTCAATCAAGTCTTGTACTTTATTCCTCAGAGCCCAGCAGTCATTTGTATCATGTCCAGGACTCTCAGAATGATAGGCACACCAGGCATTTGGATTATATCAGGGAGATGTAGTATTTGGATTCTTGGGAGCCTCTTTCAAGGTTTCCAAGTTGGATCTCAGCAGATGAGACAGAACTTCAGCCAATGTCATGTTGATGCGGGTAAACTACCTTTGTGGTCTTTCCACCCTTTGTTGATTGTTTCTTATGGAGCAACTGCAGGTCGAGGTATCGTCACGACACTTACTGTCTGACGGTGTTCAGCCCTGTTTTGGCCCCTTGGGCTATAGATGGCACTGGCTTCTTTCTTACCAGCAAAAGGATTCTTTACTGAACTTGAAGAGGCATCCTTCTGTATTTTTCCGCTTCGAATCCCAACTTCTACTCTTTCCCTAGTTAGAATCAGCTTGGTGAAACAAGCTGACGAGCTGCCGATCAAATGATTGAAAAATGGACCAGATAGCGTCCCCAGAAACATATCAACCAAATCCCTATCAGACAACGAGGTTGAACTCTCCCAACCAAGTCTCTCCATTTTTGTGCATAATATTTAAAGCCTTCACTTGCACTCATGGACATACTCTGGAGTTGAGTACGAGTAGGAGAAAGGTCGGCGTTGTATTGATACTGCTTGTAGAAAGCAGCAGCCAGATCTTCCCAGTTTCAGACATTTTCTCCCTCCAGCTGGTAGAACCATTCAAGATGAGTCCCTGACAAACTATCTTGAAAGAAACGAACCCACAGATTTCTATTAGCGGTGTGAGGCTGGATCTTTCTGACATAAGAACGAAGATGGAGTTTTGGGCAGGACACCCCATCATACTTAGCAAAAACTGGAGCTTTGAACTTTTGTGGGCTGAACACTCCCGACACCAATCCCAATTCTTTGAAATCCAGTCCAGGTATCTTCTGAACTTCCATGGCACTCAGACGATCTTCCAACTGCTTGTATTTATCCTCAGTAGGAGGATATTGCTCATCATTGTAATCGGTATCATTGCCAGAAACTGCAGGATTGGGATCCTTCTCTTCTTCCTGATTCTCCCCTTCCTTGGATGAAGAGGTCAGATCGAATTGTCTCTTCAACCTCTCTCCAAACCTTCTGCCCATATTCAGGATACCAGCAGCCTTCTTCTCTTTCTTCTTCTCTTTCAGGATGAGGGCTTTCATATCCTCCTGCCCTTTTGTCAGACTTATTAACATTTGTTGGAACTGGGCATTTTGTGCCTGAAGGTCCTTGATGGTTTGTTCGAAGACATTTATGCTTAAATAAATAGCGAAGAAGATGAGAAACCTGTAGTGGTACCTGTACATGCGATGTTATGAATGGGATGCGCATGCAGTGATTTCAAAGACTTTGGGAAATTTAAATTTGCAAACCAAAATAAACAAAGATTTTATTAGCTAAATTTAAAGGTTCAAAATGCCTTTTAGGAGTTACAATTAAAAATAAATCTAAAACTAGAAAAGAAATCAAAATTCCCATGGATGCTTCCTCTTTGTGCCGAGATGATCATTGAGTCCTCTTTCTTCATGGAGTTTCTTTGTGAGCTCTAAAACCTTCCTCTCTTGAGCATGAAACTGATCCCTGTAAGTATCCCGCTCCTCTTTCAACTGAATCCAAGACCTCTGTAATTCCCCAAGATCAGTGGGCATATAAGGAAAGAGAACCGTGTAAGGAATACCCCCTTCAGTAGTAGGTTCCACAATCACTGGTAAAACGGCCACATAGGGCATCATAAGTTTCTGGGCACGAGCTCGTACCCAATGGAGGTAAGGTTCCATAGGAATGGAAGTCTTTATCCCCAAAGCCCTGGAGCCAGATCGGTTTACCATGCCCTAAGCTCGTATGAACCTCCGACGATACTCGTGAGTGTCATCCTCATAGTTGAATACAATTCCCTCGATAAGTAACTCATGGGGACCATCCCTTCGAGCGTAACCAAATTGTCATAGAGCTAAACAAGGATTGTAGGTTATACCCCCTCTGATACCAAGGAATGGGACATAAGGGTACTCCCCTTAGCAGTCAATAATAGCAGTGTTTTCCATAACTCGAGAACACCAAAGAATATCCATGTGAGCGAGTGACATTATCCTTTGCGACCAAACTAAAACTTCTTCATTCTTCAGTATGGACTTAGGGAGGTGAGAAATAAACCACCTTGACAACAAGGACATGCAACACATAAGAACCCCTCTTCTCTTCATGGTACGAGTATGGAGAGTGTGCAAAATATCTCCGAGCAAGGTAGGCACGGGGTTGCAGGAGAGGAAGATCTTGATGGTATTCACATCTATGAACGATTCCGGATTAGGGAATAAGACTAACCCATATATTAGAAGATCCAAAACCTCCTCAAAAGCCTGAAAATCCATATCATCCCAAAATAGCTGGGCCTTGTCTATCAGAAACTTAGCTAGAAAACCCTTGACTCCACTTCTGGTTTCCCAATTGGATACCACGTCGGCCCGTTTCAGATGCAAAGCTGAGGCAATGAATTCTCGATTAGGAACTTCTTCTAGACCCGTGAAGGGTAACTGTTCAAGAATGGGTATATCCAATAGTTGAGAGAATTCTTCCAAGGTAGGCACCAACTGATAGTCTGGAAAGGTGAAGCAGTGGTGCTTGGGATCGAAGAACTGAAAAAGTACACTCATCATATTTTCATCAAAGTTTGAAGTAACCAGGTTGAGAAGTTGACCATGTCTCTTAGTGAACGTTGAAGTTTCAAAAACCCTTGATACTAGCTCTTTGAGTTGGGAAGGTATCTTCACAAAGCTGATTCAGATAGTGTTCCTATGAATAGAAGCCATGATCTGCAAAACAGAACAAAGATAAATTCCCTTGGTCTTTGAAATGGTTAGTGCAATAAGAATGGATGATATGTTATGATGCATGATGTTATGATAAACCACAGGTATAGCAAACACATGTATAGCAAACATAGTCAAATCACACAAAGTCCTTAGGTTTAAGGCCTGCACGAGATTAAAGGTTATACCCTCTTGAAGTTTAGTTGATTTCAAACCTGTCTTAAAAAGTAACCGGGTTCTAAGGGATCTCAATATCATTGACCATCCTTTATCGGGCATTGTCTCAGCTCAAGCAATCTTTTCTTGCGGCCGAAATATCTCTAAAGTCTGATCTCAATGAGTGTAGCATCGAGTATCAACCAATCCTCAGCTCTACACTGAGGCCGGCTATCTCACTACTTTCTAATAGTCGAGTTTGTTCAACTAAGATTCTAAGGTCCGTTAGTGCTTCATGAAACCATGCGGCGGCCCCGTATTCTCCTCGTTTCCCCATGAAGGATACCGGTACCAACAAAGTGTCACACCAACACAGCCATCGCTTAAACCATATCGGTCTACTCCGTACAGTCTCCACGATCTATTGTTGTTTACCTAATAAGTGCCCCCAGATCCGAGTGTAGAATCTATAGTAACCCAAGCAAGACCCCTTAAGAATAAAGCAAACAAACAAGAAAACAATTTGAAATGACCTAGATCTTAAGGTAAACCCCACTTTATTAATTCCCCATCAAAATCTCCAGTTCTGTGATACGGTGGCAGAACCGACTGTTAATACTGGTTTGTGATTTGCATTTTTTGTTCGCAAAATGTCGCGATAAGCAAGAGTCGCCACCGAATTTTATTTCATCCAATCATGGAAAAGGAAAAAGAACAGAAAAAACCTTTTTTCGAGATTTCTGAGTACGGGGGGGGGGGGGGGGGGAGGGGGGGTACATTATAGAAAGGGAAGGTGTTAGCACCCTTCCTATCCATGGTTTTCCATGGGCTCCTAGGTGCTTGCTCATCTTTTTTAAAATTGCTTGTGTGTGTGCTTGCTTTGAAAAGTTTTACTTCGTGATAACCCTTGTATCAGTCCTCAAGGGTGTGACGAAGTTGTTTTCGAAATTTTTTTTGCAAGGTGTTTGTGTGAAAAGTTTCGTTGAGCAAGTACTTAAGATTCTACTTACTCGAAAAAAGATTATTTGTTCTCGTTTCCTTTAGCCAGCGCTTCCTACTATTAAGGAGTAGGTAGCCTCATCGTTGGAGTTTATAAGGGACGTCCAAAAGGGACAAGTACAATCACTAAAGCAACAGTTAGGAAACTTTAGTAGTAACCCTAGAATCTTAAGATCTTTCCGAGGCAACCTTTCCGAGGCAACATTTTCGAGGAAACATTTCTGAGGCAACATTCGAATGGGACATTTGGATCTTTTAAACTGGAGGGAAACCACTAAAATCTCCTATGCTTAATGACTGTTTACCGAAGGCAACCGAAGTGAGGTAAACCCTAGGAGTGAACATGTGCACATGAATTTTTCAGTTATTTAGTCTTTGCACATTTAGGTGATCTACCGTTTTAATTTTAAGTAATCTTCCCATACAATCCTATTAGCATACATCTAGACAGTTAAAGATTTGCAGGAACTTAAAATGCGAGAAAATAAACCTAGCTATTACAAGGCTTTGAAAGTTACATAATTATCTTGAAGGAAACTAAAAATGCGGAAGCTTAAAACCCTAATTTCTATTACAACCTCGAAACAATTACAATAATAATAAAACAAATTAAAATGCGCGCGGCAAATTAAATGCGAGAAAAATTGAGAACCCTAAAAATCTAATTGAAAAAAAAATTTTTAATTATTTTTTGAGAAAAGACTTAATTAGGTTATGTACAATTAAAGCCCTAATTCTTAATCATTTTTAATTATAAAAAGAAATTGAAATTAACCTAATTTAAACTAAATTAAATAATTCAAGAAAATAAAATATTCTATAAAAAAAAGATTTTTATGTATTTTTGTGGTTTTTATTTGAGAAAAAAAACAATTTAATTACAAATTTAAAACCAAATTTCTATTTAATTTTAATTAAAACAAATAATCAAATAAAACAAATTAACCTAATTTATTTTCAAAAATATTAATTTGAATAAATAATATCTAATTCTGTATTTTGTGATTTTTTAGTTTAATAAAAAAAATAATTTTTGTGTTGATTAAAAAAAACAATTAAAGAAAACAATTAATGAAATAAAAAAATGGAAAGAAAAACAAACTGGGCCTGTGTTGAATGTCCCAGGGGGGTGTGATTCTGAATTCCCCAAGCCCAATAGCCATCCAAGCCCAGTCAGCGCCTGGTTCCATGTGGCGTTGACCTTGGGGTGTATCATGGTCTCTCATTGCTTATACGTTAGATCTGATACCATGCTTGATCAAGTGGCTGGATGTTGGTGACGTATGGTAGACATTTGGACGAGAGCTACACATGATCTGTAAGTGGAAAAATTGAAAACAAATTTGCTGGGACCTGGGATCGAACCCAGGTCCTTGTGTTCACCAACAACACGCCTCTGCCAGCTGGGCTATGCTGGTTAGTTGTTAAAGAAATAAGAATAATGCGCAATATATCAAAACAAATTCCAGGAGACTGAAACAAAAATCACTCGTGTTATTTTCTAATAAACCAATAGGGTGATTCCAAATCACCTTCTTCTACCTCCAACCCGTCATCTTAGGTATATGACCTATACCTATAGACCATGTCCGTTGCTACAACTTACGTGCTTCAAACATCAAAAATATACATGATAAATGAATTCAAAGACCAGGGATTGATTGGTCTTGATGCCACGATCATCCCAGTATCCAATTCTTGGCCTAATTTTTCCTGTATCAAGAAGCCCCAAAACACATGTGGAAACCCTAACAATGGAAAGTACATATATATGCTTAAAAAATGCAATTAATCTATTCAGTCAGCTTGCAAACATGATAAGGATCACAAATATGTCAATCAAATATGCTAACAATGCAGGAATTGATGTAATCGTTTTCAAAAAATAAGGCAAACTATGGGAGTGATTGCGTGCGTTTCTAGGTGCGATAAGACTTAAAAATGATCCAGTTGGCTTCAGGGATGCTCCAGGATACGATTACTGGCCTTAAATTGCTCTGAAAGGCCCTGTGGAGTGAAAACCGAGTCACACTTTTTGTCAATTTTTTTGAGTTTGTTATTTCTCTTCTACGACTGCAAAACCTTGTCGTATGCTTTGTACATGTTCCATATATATGTTAGAATGAATTAGGGTTAAAAAATTGGCTTGTATCTTTGCAATTATGGGAGATTTGATTTGATTTCCATGCCATATATAAACTTTCTATATTGAGCCAAATCATCCCTTTCTTGTACCAATTATGCTTGATTCATTTTGGTCTTGACATCTCAGCATATTTTGATTGCCAACTTGTCCAAAAATCAAATCAAAACATATCTTTGCTATTATTCACCAATTATTTGATTTAATTCAATTTTTAATTAATAAAAAATCAAAATAAATTGAAAAATGAATAAATAATGTGCGGGTGAATATTTGGGTCGTGGACCATATTATAAGTGAGGTGCAAGCATAAGAAGTTAGGCCCATTTGGCAAAAAATGTAATTTTGATCCCATTTGACTTTTGGCAATTTTGCAAAAAAGGTCAACTTTGACAAGGCATATCTCCTCCAATTTTAACCCTAGAGAGGTGTTATTGGACTTTTTAGAAATCTTAGGATGTCCCCCAAGCAACCCATTTGGTCTCATCTCAATTGGGTCTTCCATGTTCATGTAAGAAGCTTTGACCCAAAAGGTGTTTTTGTTGACTTTTCAAAAGGACCCATAATGTAGAAATTCATATCTTTTTGTGGGTGCATATTTTGAATTTGTGGGATGAATATGTGTTGTAGGGAATTTCATCCTCTTCAAAATGAGCTTTGGATGGAAAATTTCTAATAAAGCATGTGGAAGTTATGCTTAGCCAAAGTTTGGTTGACTTTTCCTAAGAAACCCTAATTTAGCAACTTTTGGGTTTTTATAAATTTGGAGCATTCCTTGGGGAATCATGATCAACCCTTGATCAAATGATGAAAGTAACTTAAAAATGTTATATTTGACCAAAAATCTTGAAGTTTGACTGTATGTGGGTCATAGTTGACTTTTGACCTAATACAGTCGATTCTTCAAGTATCTGAGCAGTTGACTGAGCAAACTTCTTGTGCAAGACATGAAACTTGACATGGAGGGTCTTGAGATAATATTAGGACCATGGAGAGCATATTAGATCTATGGATTTCACATTTCTTGATGAGAATGGAAACCCTAATTTGAGACACACTGCCTTAGGAGAGAGTTTGTCTGGTCAACTCTTGGGCAAACTTGAGCAAATTGAGGATCTCTAGGAGTATGTATTGAGTAAAATGAGAGGGAAAATTTTGGGGTACAAAAGGTATGATGCAAAAAGGTTTCATGGATATGCAATGTGACACAGACATAGTATGAGGGTAAACGCAGGGGTACCCTATACAGGTTTGATGGTAGATATGAAAATGATAATATCCTACATTATCTCAGAGATTGAAACATGTATGAATTCCTTAAGGACGGAAATTATTTGATGTGGATTTGGAGGTACCCAACAATGAATCAGATATTGAGACAAATATGTATTCCTTATGGGCGAAGATAATGATAGACATGGAAATGGGGATACCCTACACTGACTAAGATATTGAGACATATAGGAACTTCATAATGGAGAAGATAATGATAGACATGGAAATGAGGATACCCTACACTGCCTCAGAGATTGAGTCATATAGGAACTCCTTAGGGATTAAGGACCATAGAAGATAAAGGGGAATCCCTACAAGCTAGAGATGGTAATTGAGGGGCGAGAGTCCCTACATGCTATGGGTTGTGACTTATGAAAGATAGACCCTACATGTTAGGGATTGTAGTATACCGGAAGTAACCCTTGCGGGTTTAGGGATTATGGAAATGGGATTATATGAATGATATCCTTAGAAGGTAGGTTCCTAGTTTTTGCCTACAGATATTCTACCCTCCCCATAAGGTGGTTTCCTTAAGGGTATTATGAATAACACCGAGGGAAAAAGGCACAAGGGCCTCCCTTAGGTGGAGCCTCTTTACGGACTGAGACTTTCGTCTCAAAGTCGTGAAAGGTCTCGTCATGAGATTTTAGGTTAAGGCCATTACAAAGAGTCATGGGTGGCATTCCAAAGTCCTACTCTTCAAGAGGATGTCTCTCGATAAGTATTCATTTTGCCGAATTCCACTGACTCTAGCTGAAGTCGTCACATAAACTCGCAAAAATGATGTATCCCCTAAGCTAATAGACGAACCTTCTTTCTAAGGGTTATTTGAGAATATATTTTTTGAAATAAAAACCCGCCACACAACAAATATATAATGATAAGAAAACAGACAAGAATAAATAAATGCAATAAATAAATAAATAAAGCAAATAAAAACTCAAACTAAACCTAAAACCTAGGGTTGAGGTCCCTAACAGAGTCACCAGCTATTGCGACTGGTTTTTAAATGAGAGTTGCCACTACTAGTTTTTATCCTAACGAAGGGAATCTAATAGGAAACCACAATTTTCAAGACAAAGATTCTAAGTTTCAGACCTCATTAGACGAAAGGAAGGTTTTAGGCACCTTTCATCTACCTTATTCTTAAGGATATTAGGTTTTAGGTTTAGGTTTCAGCTAAAATAGGGTTTTAAGTTTTAATAGGGGAAAAGTGTTTTAATTTTTAATAGGGGAACTAGCCACGATATTTGATCATATGCCTACGTATCCTCTTATGAGGAATCCGAGTCCCAATTCGTAGTTCCTATGGGGTTGGTGTTTTTTAGGGGTTTCAAAAGTATTTTGAATCGCCTCGCATTTTGATCGGGTGTAGAGATTGCGTAATTTTGGACTAAATGCGCGATTAGTCAAAATACATTTGGAACCCTTTAGCAAAAGAATGTTGTTTAGTTTAGTTTATTGCGAAAAATAGATTTGATATTTGTTGAATTTTTTTAATAATATTAATTGCAAAAATCCTTAATTAATGCATGATTAAAAAATATTTTAATGCAAATGTATACAAATATGTACAGGAGTTTTAAGAAAAATAATTTATTTACATACTAATAATAAATAATATATATAAACAAATTACAATTAATAATAGTGATAATTATTATAAATAAATAATAATGATAATGAGAATAATAATAATAATAATAATAATAATAATAATAATAATTATAATAATTATAAAAAGAAAGATATAAAAGAAAATTAATTAATTAATTCAAGGGGGGTGCAGTTTTAGTTTTAGAAGCAAAACAGGGAGTGTTAAAAGGAGACTGGGCTAGGCCTAATATGCCTAGGGGTGCAAATTGTTTGATAGTTTAGTAACTATTGGCAAGGGAGTGTAGAAAGCAGGCGGTCTAGGCCTAAACGCAGTTGAGAGGGGGTCTGGATTGATTGTGTACGCGAGGGAGTACGTGAATACAGTGGGACTTGACCTACGACTGTCCGGTGGCAATCAAAGGGATGACATTGAGGGAGCATGTTAATTACAGTATATGCGTAGGTATTGGATGACAACGGATTATAATGTTTTTTTGTTTAAAATTTTAAAAATTATTTTTTTTGTTTATCGTTTTACAGCGAACCTCCTTCTTCCTCTCTCAACCATACCTCTCCCTCTCTGAACCCTAATGCAACACCTCGTGGCGGCGCCAACCGGAACCACAACCCCAGTGTCTACCAAACCATAAAACCCTTAACCAAAATTAAAACAAAATGACAAAACTGAGTTCGATTTTACCCCTGTGTGCGGCTTTCGGTTCCGATGCTACCCTTCTTCCTCTCCCCGTTTTTAGTGCTCCGGTGAAGCTTTTAAGGATAATGGCTAATGGTGGTGGTAACGGCGATTAGGGTTTCAAATTTAAAACCTTAATCTCTCCCTTCTCCGTATTCAAAAAATCAACTGCGATGTCGCTTCTTCGCTTTCTTTGTTCTTCGAATATGTTCTTTCGTCTTTCTTCGCGATTCTGTCTTTTCAGTTTCTAGTTCTCCCCCCTTTCTCTGTTAATTCTATATAGTAGTTATAGGATTTTAGATTAGGTTTTTACAAATTGCTGTTATAAATTTGATTAGCATATATTAGGGATTTTAGAACCAATTAGGGATTTCAAATATTCTGTAATTCATTCAGTTTGATTTTGAAATGTTTTAATTTTGTACTTTAATGTAATAGAGATTTGAGATTGTATTAGATTGAAATAGATCGTTTTTGTAAATTTCGGATTCAATTCCAAGATTTTCGCATTATATTGATTCTGCTATATTCTTAGCTTTTAGACTGTAACATGTTCTGGGCTTGGACTTGTAACAATATCATATGAAGATTTGATTTAGTTTAATTTCTACAGTAGATGTTAACTAATGAAACATGCACAATCTTTGGTCAATTGGCACCGTAACTGTTTACTGCATTTTGGGCCTGCACTTGTTACTGAATTGGTCTCTGTACTTCTTTATTTGAATTGGGCCTCATACTTCTTTTAGGTCCAACAACATATTTATTATTTCACCACCAATAATTTTTGGACCGGGCCTAATTGACCTTTGCATATCAAACCAACAGACTTTATTGCAAAGCAAAAGACTTCATTAAATTTACTACCAGTTTGTAAAATTAATTAATAATAGGAAACATGATAGCAATAAGAAACGGATAAAAAATTGTTCACAAATGCCAAATGGGCCAATTTGGAAACTGCTTAATGGGCCTACTATCTCCAATCTTTGCTTATTAAAAATGAAATGGGCCTTATAAATTTTAATGAGCTTGTAATCTATACTCACACCCCACCCTTTGCTATTTGGATAACGAAAATGGAAACGGGCCAACTAAAATAGACTAGTATATTGCAATCTCGCCTCTCTTTTTACTAACAACAACCTATATAGGCTTTATTACTAAGAACTTAATAATTTTTTCCTAAAATAATTTTCCATATTCGACTCTCATGGGCCATTGGCTAACATGCTTCACGAATGGACCTACGGATACATGAGTCTTTCTGATTTAGAAAGCCCCACTCTCCTGAATTAAAATACACCCCCTGATTGTCTTGGATTTAAGAATGGGCCATCAAATATTTCTGAACCATCCCTAATTAAAATATTCTCTTTTATTTTTAAATCTTGAAAATATAATCGTAAGGGTAGGGTAAATTTGGGGTACGACAAAATGCATACATCACAATATCATTTATTTTTAGAATATCATTACGCCATGCATACGTCTGCATGCAACTAAGCCTTTTCTTTGCAGGAAAAGTCAACCAACAAAATGAAGACCTCTTCTGGTTAGAATTCACTTCTACCAGTTAATGACAGGAAATCTACAATCCTCTTTTGGTGAGATTTACTTCTTCCAGTTAATGACAAGCAATCAACGGACCTTTTCTGGTTAAGATTATTTCCCCAGTGAAGTTGCCAAACAACAGACGTCTTCTATCACTCTGGATGGCATCTGTAAGCCCATCTCCGACAAACTCTTCATCAATTCTCCAAATGGCATCTTTAAGCCCATTCCCAACACAATCAACTAACACATCATCAAGTGCAAATTTATGGGCATTCTAGTGTTCAATCATCTTCCACCTTCAAGTCACGAATGGCGGACCCACCATTCTAACTTTTCAGGTTTAAGAAGATTTAACATGGGCATCTGTTGTACCCCAAAATTTTCCCTATCTTTTTCAAGACATTCCTCACAAAGGATCTCCAATGCTCAAGTCTTCTCAAGGAATTGATCAAACAAAATCATCCCTGAAGCACTGAGACTCCAAATTAGGGTTTTGATTGAGAATGACCAATCTTTAACTTTTGAACCAATACATGACTTATTGGTTCAAAACATGATCTCATGGGTTCAAGTACATCATTTTGACTTAATCGCACATTTCAATTATCTCCCAACATCAGTGGGTTGATAGATGAAATTTGGTCAACCGATGAAAAAGTCAACTGTACACTGAAAAGTCAAACTTTGACTTTTTGATCAAATTTGAATTTCAAAAATCATATTTCACCAAGACATTCAAAATATAAAATTTGATCATCAAGAAATCAATAAAATCAAAAATCAAGCTTTGCAAGACTTAGAAATGTTTCTAAGTTTTTTTTCTATACATGTTAATTTCATTATTTCATGACATCTTTTCACCACAATTCAAGACAATTCAAGTTGTTACAAGCTTTCAAGTAAACTACAAGGCTGCATTGTTAAGTTAAAAATTGCAATTTACAAATCCTAAACTTTTGTCTTGTTTGAACTTTTCCCTTTGACTCAATCTTCAAACTTTGCCACTATGCTATCCACAAATATGCATTGTCTTTGTTACAAGCTGCATAAATCTGTCCACAAAACCAGACTTGTATCATGCACAAATGTTGCTGTCTAGAAAATCCCTAAAAACAGATATGCTGCCAAGTCCAAGCCTGCTGTTACTAGCCCAAAACCATGTCAAAAAATAGTTTGATGCCCTATACAAAGCCAACTATGCACCAACCTGCCACTCCACTCCAAAACTGCTATAAAACAGTATTGTTATGCTGCCTATAACCCAGTCCAAGCATGCACTATACCAGTCTCATATTTGCACAAAATTAGCACATAAGAGCTGCATCTAAAAAGCAATGAAACAGTGTACCTAAACAGTTCAAAAAACTTATTTATTTCCCTCCCCAATTTCAGTCCATTTCATCTATAAATAAGTTGTTCCACAACACACAAATGGAGGATTTTGGGAGAGAGTTTTCTTGAAGAAAAGAGTGGTTTTTATTGAAAGAGAAAGAGAAAGAAAATCTGAAAAATATAATAGAAACCTTTGTAACCTATGCTCATATTCATCTCTATCTTTATTTATAAAAACAAAACCTCAACCCATTGTTCCACCTTGCAAGCTTTCCCATAAACCAACTATCCAAACACTTCACACCACATAGAAATTGTTAAAACACCAGAATAGTTTCTGTAATACCAATATAACCATCTTCCAAACACAAACAAAAAACAGGATTGTATAACTTGACTGGGTTGGAGTTTGTACAACAACTTTCAGTACAAAGTAAGGGTTGGAGCAACTTTCTGGAGGTTCACTGAAGCCATTCTGATCATCACAGCATCTTAAGAGGTATTTAGACTCAAAACACAAATTGCAGTCTCAAGGTAAGTCTTCTTGACTTTGAATTTTTTTCATACACACATAATCATTGATTCACTTATGAAAATAGAATGTCGTAATCATTTCCCTTGAGACTAAACATTTACTTACTTTTCATTTTTGTCAATAATATATTGAGAACTGACCTGTACACACAATAGAACAACGTTAAAGGCAAAAAAACTGCAGCATGAGTTGATACATACTCACATGAGTAGACTCATTTTAGTTATAAAACAGGTTATGGGTCGACACAAAACACGCATGAGTCGACTCATATTAGTTGCAGAACATGGCATGAGTCGATACATGGCTTTATGCATCGATGGATACTGTTATCCATACACGATACAAAGAGATAAAAGGTGTATGAGTTAACACAAATCACGAATGTGTTGACACAAATAAGAAATGAGTCGACACATACCATTATGTATCGACTCATACTGAGTTGATTTTGTTTTTCAGAAACAAGCAGTGGCATGTATCGATGCATGAAGATATGTGTCAATACATAAAGTTTGTTTTGGTTTCTTTGTACACTATTTTCCTTCTATATTTTTGTTATTGCTATTTATTTTATTCAATATGGTTGTAATAATTTAATTAGGCCTATGCTTCATCCCCATTTGTAAATTATACCCTCATCCCCCAAGTGATGTAATAGCGTAGGATTTTAATTTCTGCAATTTATCACTTTAATATAATTGTTTGTAATTAGGGTGTGTATGGAAAGATAAAATCAACCGTTATAAAACCCTAATCTTAAAGACAAAAATGCATGCAATCAAACACACTTTTCACACGCGCACCTCTAGGGTAACATCGCTTGTTACCTCGGAAAATAGTCATGTTCGTCGAATGTGGGACGCTTTAGCAAAGACCCTCGATAAAAAAGACGGTAGTCCCTTAATGGCCCTTCAATGTTGCCTTTGGTAAAACGATCTTAGTCCCTCACGACAATCGCTAAAGCGTCTCATAGGTTACCTTCTATGACTATACGACAACCCGCGCCCGTCCCTTCAGATCCAATGATAGGGCTTCTTATTAAACAATGGTAAGATAGAAACATATAAAGGAGGAGGAAAAGAACTAAGATCCTTTTGAGTAGGTAGAATGTTCATAGTTGCTTGCTCACAACATTTTCAAAACAACATCTTTCAAAACACCACCAACACTTTCAAAACGAAATATTTTCAAAAGTTAACACTTTGTATACATTCTTATAGAGACGAGAATCGTTACAAAGTTCGCCTAAATGAAGACACTTTTCAAAAATACTTTCAAAACCAATCATAAATACATTTCAAACAAATAATTTTCAAAGTGAGCTAGAAACTAAGAGCCCGTAGATAACTACCGACGGAAAGGGTGCTAACACCTTCCCTTTTTATAACCTACCCCCCCTGAACTTAAGAAAATATCTCAAAAGGTCTTTCTAGTTCTTTTCACCCTTCCCATTTATTGGATGAAATAAAAGTCGGTGGCGACTCTTACTATCCGCAACAATTACAATAAAACGCAAAACACACCAAGTCAGTTCTCCCACCGTATTACAAGACATGTTTACCAACAAGCTGATCATAGATCAATTCCTGAAACAGGATGGGGCAACTATCTATATGATACGCATCTACTCAAACACCTTTCCCAAAGGATCACCCTGGAACACACTCATCAGATTCAGTCAAGTGTAGATTCATTATCTCTGGATGGCATCTGAAAGCCCATCTTCGTCACCTCTCCAAATGGAATCTCTAAGCACATTCCCGATATAATCAACCAACGACATCACTTCATACACAAATGAGTGCAAATTTCCGGGCACTTTAGTGTTCAATCATCTTCCATCTTTAAGTTACGAATGATGAACACGCCAATCTAACTCTTCAGGTTTAAGAAGATTGAACAGGGGAAACTGTTGTACCCAAAAGTTTTCCCTCTCTTTCCTTAAGACATTTCTCACAAAGGATCTCCAATGCTCAAGGATTTTCAAGAATTGATAAGACAAACTCATCTCCTAAGCATTGAGGCCACAACTTAGGGTTTTAGTTTTCACAAGGGAGATTGGATTTCTAATGCCTCAAAAGACTTTAATGGTTCATTATGGTTCTCCAAGAATACTCATTCCAAGTTTCAAGTCTTGGATCACAATTTTGCTCAGTCAATTGATTAGATGACTGAAAATCAGCTGTATTGCATGAAAAGTCAATTGTGGTCAACCTACAGTCAAACTTCAATATTTTAGGCTAATATCAACATTTTTAAGTCATATTCATCAATCGATCAAGCTTTGATCACAATTCCTCAATAAAAGTGTTCAAATCATCAAAGGGGGAAAATGGTCAAAATTAGGGTTTTGACTAAGAATGACCAATCATAGACTTTTGACCTAATACATGACTTAATGGTTTGAAGCATGATCTTAAGAATTAAAACACAATATCTTGACCTAATTTCATGGCTCAAATTATTTCTCAAGATCAAACAATTGATAGTTGAAATTTGATCAATTGATGAAAAGTCAACTGTTACACCAAAAGTCAAACTTTGACTTTTTGGTCAACATCGAGTTTCAAAGATCAAAATCCATCAAGAAATTCAAAAATATGAAGCTTGATAATCAAGGAATCAAGAAAGTCAAAGTTCAATATAAAAATTCAAACTTCTCAAGACTTAGAAAAATTTCTAAGTGTTTTAAACATGATAATTTCACTACTTCATGACATTTTTTCACCAAGATGCAAGATGGTTCAAAGAAAACTTTCAACATGAAAGATGTAGATCTTGATGAGATCTACAACTTTTCTAATAAATTCCTATAAGTGCTTGGATTTTGAGTTATAAATTCATAAAGTCATGATCTTTTTCTAAAACACTTAGTGAAATCTTCACCTAGTTTAGGAAGCTTTTTTTACCTAACTTCTTGGCCAATTTTCACTTAGATCCAAGAGGATTCAGTTAAAATGGTCAACAAGAATATTGTAGATAATGTTTCAAGCTTTCTAAAATGTCCAATAACTTTAAGATATCATGCTTGAGCTAAGATAATCGAAGGCAAGAAGTTGGGCATCCATTCTTAAATTACAAGTCATTTTGATGATGAACCCTTGGCCAAATCTTATAGCTATGTTTTATAATATCACTTTGCATGCTTCTAACTTGTGTTTCATTCCATAATTAATTGATTACACAACTGTTAGAACTATGATCCAAGCATTTGAGCCATTGTCCAAGAGATTCATCCATTTTTAGCACAAAGTAACATTGCCATTCTAGTAAAGTTGTTTTAATCACAAAGTCAACTTGTCTTGAGCTTTGCACTTGTTATTTCTGCACAAAATCTTCCTCTACAAAATTAGATAATTATATTTAAAGTGCCTAACCACTTTAGATAGCCTTGCACCTTGTCTTGGAACAATGCTTGTCAAGATTGCTTCAAAGACAAGTTAAATGGTTATAACATGTGAACTCTTGATTCTGATCCCTCCAAGCCTTCAAACCTCTTGCCTATAAATTGAGACATTACTTGCAAGCTAAGACACGATTTTTCAATCCTAAAAACTCCCTCAAACACTCTCAAACTAGAATTGCATTCAAACTTCCATAACTTGTCATTTTCTGCCAAAAAACTTTAATCTCATAATCCATTCGTGCGTTTCTTCTCAAAATCAATCCTAAAGCTTCCTTACATCAAATATAACTCATCCCCGTCCCTATTTTGGAACTTTAACACCTCCTTCATTATCCTCCATAACCAAAATCAATCACCTGTACATTGACTTCTCTAGCACGATTCAACCACTCTTAGCTCAAAGTGATTATTGAAATAGCTTCCTGGAGGTTCACTGAAGCTAACCAAATCATTAAAACAATTTGAAGTGTGCTCAAACTCAAAACATGATCTCCATCTGCAAGGTGAGTTTTCTGAATTTATAACTCTTAATACAAGCATCATTTGGCTTTAATTTTAAAAGATAAAATGTAGACATCATAGCTCTAAAACTAACCATGCCTTTAGATTTCATTGATGTTGCCTGAGCATAGAGAATTTTGAAGTTGAACTTACAGAAAAAATTAGGTTAAATTTGGTACCAATAGAAATCATCATTCATCTTTGATTTATAGTTTATGAAATTTACATGGTTGGATTCGTGGTGAAAAATGCAATAACTTTCATGTTTACATTTCCTGATTTGGTTGAGAGATGAGGAACTTACAAATTTGAACAATGGTGTTGTTGATCCTGATACGCGCGCAAGATTGAAGATGAAGTTCAAAATACTAGAGCTGGTTTTATCTTAAATTTATCACAACATGTTTTATACACGGATGAAATAGCCACCCCAGTAGCAGGAGGAGCACATATAAGGCATTGGCATAGGGGGGCCTGGCTTCGAGCCCCAACGTCCCATTTTGTTATTTTTCTCACATATTTTTGTTCCTTTGTGTTCAAACAGCGTGCCTGGGCCTCCAGCATATGGGCCTCAACAATCTTTCTCCCTCTAACACCCCTTGTTTACTTAACAACAGCAAGCCAAAATATTTTATTTTTTATTTTTCCGACTAAAACAAAACAGTTTTGGGCCTAGCAAACCAAAGTATTTTTCACACCACCCATCTTCTTTTCAAACCCTAATTACAAAAATATGTTTCCATAAATAATTAGACTAAAAATATTTATTTTTATTTTATCTCTACTTTATTTTATAAATAACAAAAACTCTAAAAAAACATTTTCTTTCTTAATTAATTAAAACTAAATATTAGACTTTGTTTTTTATTCTAATTTTATTTTAATTAACTTAGAATCTAGGATTTTAATTAATTAGTTTATTTTCAAATTAATTAGTTTAATATAAAACCTTTTCTACCAAAAACTCATAAAAACATTTTTCTCTTATATTATCTTTATATTCTTGTACATTTTATTGTTATGCATTATTCAATTGGGTTGTAATAATAATTAGAACTTTATTGCTTTATACTCCCCATTTGAAAATTTGTGTTCCTCATCCCAAAATATTGTAATAGCGTAGAACTTTTAATTTCCGCAATTTATCGCTTTCCATATTATTGCTAGTAATTAGGGTTTGTATGGAAAGACTTAAAACCAAATCATAGACAACCTTAATTCAAGACAAATGCATGAAAATAATACACTTTGCACACATGCACCTCTAGGGTTAACCCATACTTGTTGCCTCAGATATAAACAGTCATGTCCCTCGAATGTAGGATACTTTAGCAAAGACCCTCGATGATAAAATCGTAGTCCCTTGATGACCCTTCGATATTGCCTTTGGTAAACGATCCTAGTCCCTCACAACAATTGCTAAGGTATTCTATGATTGTACGATGACCCATGCTTGTCCTTTCACATCCAATGATATGGTTTCTTATTAACTAATGGTAAGATAACATTATCTAAAGGATGAGGAAAAGAACAAAGACTTTCCTTTGAGTAGGTAGAACGCTCGTAGTTGCTTGCTATGATATGGTGGGATAACTGACTTGGGTGTTTTGTGTTTTATTACAAATGTTGCGGTTAGCAAGAGTCGCCATTATATCTTCACAAATGCAAGCCTAACAATGCCTAAATAATGAGATAAAAGTTCAAGAAAAATACCTCAAAACTGGAAATTGTGAAATGAGTTTGAGCTTGTCTCAAGTGATGGTGATGATCAAGTTAGCTTCCTTGAACCTCTAGGAAGCTAATGCAATGCTTACTTGATGCTGGGAGTGCTTGAATCGTGCTAGAGAAGCCAAGATGAAAGCTCTGTTTTTTGGTTATGGAAGTTGATGAAGATGGTGTTAAAGTTGGATAACAAGTGTTGGGATTTTTTATGTATGATGTTTAGAAGCTTTTGGAAGCAAAGGGCCAAGAAACGCACAAGTGGTTTTTTATTTTAGGATTTCTGGCCAGAATATGCAACAATGGAGGTTTGTTATGAAAATCTTACTTTGGGAGTGTTTGAGAGTTTTTGTATTCGTGTCTTTTCTTGAAAACAACTTGTGCATATGTATGGAAAATATTCTTGCACTTGAGAGGGTCAGAAGCACAAGATATAGACTTATGGCTATGTTACTTGATTTTGAAGAAAAGTGGAAATATGGTTTCAAGGCATAGTACAAGCATGGCCCGAGTTTATGGGAGGATCTAGACATGTTGCTTTTGCCTTTGACATTGCTTGTGATAATAACGAACAAGTGCAAAGCTCTATGCATTGACTTTGTGATTAAAGCTTCTTTACAAGAATGGAATGGTAACTTTATGCCATAAATGGAAATGCAACTTGGATAATAGCTCAAATGCTTGGATAAAAGCTCTAACAGTTGTGTAAACATTTAACTATGGAGTGACAAACAAGTTTGATGCCTGTAAATCAAAGATTATGCAGCCTAGTTATGAATTGGTCAAGTGTTCATCACAAATTCTGCCTTGTAAATCAAGAATGAAACCCTAACTTCATCTCTTCGATTCTCTTAGCTCAAGCATGATATCAATGAGATCTTGGACATTTTGGAAATCTTGTAACATCCTTTACAACCTCTATGTTGAACATTTTTGAAAATTCCTCTTGGAACTATGTGAAAAGTTGCCATGAAGTTAGGTTAAAATCCTGCCTAAACTAGGGGAAAATTTCACTAAGCTTCCAAGTTTCATGAACATGTATTCACAAAATCATAACTTGAAATACATGAATTTCTAGGAGAAGTTGTGTTATAAAATGTTTTAGATCTCATTGAAATCTACAACTTTCTTGTTGAAAGTTTCCTTTGAATCATCTTGCATCATGGTAAAAAATTGGCTCAAAGTTGTGAAAAAAAATGAAGTTTCCAACACTTAGAAAAATTTCTAAGTTTAGAAATTTTGAGTTTTCAAAATGAAATCTTGACTTTTTGATTTCTTGATGAACAAGTTTCATATTTTGACATGTTTTTATGAATTGTAATCTTTGATACTTGATTTTGACTAAAAAGTCAAAGTTTGACTTTTCAGTATGCAGTTGACTTTTGATCAGTTAACTGAAAATCAACTATTAATCAATTGATCTTGAGCAATGTTTTGAGTCATGCCATTAGGTCAAAATGATTCAATTTAAACCTTGAGATCATGTCTCAAACCAATTAATCATTTTCTAGGTCAAAAATCAGAAACTGCCCTTTCTCAGTCAAAACCCTAATTTTGACCATTTTGCCCTTTTGATGATCTGATCAAATTTCTTGAGGAATTGTGGTACAAACTTGACCAAATGATATATATGGGTTCATAATGTTGACATGGATCCAAAATTATGAAGTTTGACTGTAAATTGACCACAATTGACTTTTTCCCCAATATAGTTGATTTTTAGGTGACCTAGTCAATTGATTGAGAAAAAAATGTGATCCAAGACTTGAAACTTGACATGAGCAATCTTGAGGGTCCATAATGATCCATGAAAATCATATTAGGCATTAAAAGTTCAATTATCCTTGTGCAATCTCAAACCCTAATTTTCAGTCATCAGTGCTTAAGGAGGTGTCTTGAGCTGATCAACCCTAATGCAGTCTTGAACCAAAGGAGATCTTGTGAGAGATTACTTGATAAATGAGAAGGAAAATTTTGGGGTACAACAGCTGCCCCTGTTCAATCTTCTTAAACCTGAAGAGTTAGATTGGCGGATCCGCCATTCGTGACTTGAAGGTGAAAGATGATTGAACACTAGAGTGCCCAGAAATTTGCACTCGAAGATGGATTGTGAATGGGATTATAGATGCCATTTGGAGGAATGTTGGTAAAAACTGGGCGAAGTATCGGCATAAATCTCTTGTTGATTTATACTAAAACTTGATGTTTTACCTGTGAGAAAAAGAGTTAGTAAGAATGTAAATGTATGCATGATGTTCACCAGATGTGGTATTATACTAAATGCATTTGTATGTACATGCTATGACGATGAATGTGAGGTATATGTTTTTGTCTGGGAAAATAAATCCCTGACTGTTGCTGAGGAGTTTTGGGAAGTTGACTTCCGGATTTCTGTTGGGGATGAAGAATATACATATCTTTGAACTTTGTTGAAAGGATGTTTCTGCTGGGGAATATCTCTTGAATGTTAGCTGTTATCTGGTCGGATCCAGGCTTCATAACTTGCTGAGAATGAGGAAGTCAATTGCTATCTGGTCGAGACCAGGCTTCACGGTAACTTACTGGGGAAGAAATAAATTAACTATTATCTGGTCGAATTCTAGGCTTTGCAGAAAATTTCTTGAAATTGAATAGTTATTTGGTCGGATCCAGGCTTCACAACAACTTGCTGGGGATAAGGACATTAACTGTTATCTGGTCGGATCCAGGCTTTACAGTAACTTGAAGTGGTAACTACTATCTGGTCGGGTCCAGGTTTCATGTTTTTTTTGGAAAGTTGTACTATTATCTGGTCGGGTCCAGGCTTCACAGTGTCTCTCCTGGGATCATAGTTAATTGTTATTTGGTCGGGTTCCAGGTTTCACAATAACTTGCTGGAAAAATGATATCTGGTCGGGTCCAGGCTTTGAAAATTATTGAGGTTGATGAGATTAATTGTTATCTGGTAGGGTTCAGGTTTCACAATAAACTGTTTGGGATTTAGTTGTTATCTGGTCGGGTTCTTGGTTTCACAATGAATTTCTGAGGGTAATTCATATCTGGTCGGATCCAGGCTTCACAATAACTTGTTGGGGTAGAGGCAAACTCTACTGGGGAAAAGAAGTTAAACCTTGGTCTAATTGAGTCTAGGTTCTTCCATATTTTGAAGAGTTAAACTATTATCTAGTCGGGTCCAGGTTTCATAGCCTTTGAAAGATTACACTATTATCTGGTCGGATCCAAGCTCTATAGTGATTTGAGAAGTTGACTATTATCTGGTCGGGTCCAGACTTCATAGTATCTTTTGGATATAGTAAAGGTTCCTTTGATGACTCAACCGTGGATTAGGGGTTGTGGCCCTATGATTTGCAATAGTCTAAAAGGAAAACTTAAGCTGGGGAATGTAGAATCAGTCGGAGAGGACATACTCAGCTTTGGGAGAATACACTCAGCTGGGGGTAACAAGTTCATTTGGAGAAGATAGACTAAAGTTGGGGAATCTTGTACTCAACTGGGGAGTTATGCTACTCATTGTTTGTTGGGGAAATGAACCTTGTTGGGGAAATAAACCCGGTGAATAAACTGCAAAAGATGTGATTTATTTTTAGGAAGAGATTCACTATGCTCCTACTTGTAGGATTGACTTAACTGGGGAGAGAGCTTCCAAGAGATTGAGACTTTGGCTGGAGATTGGTCTATTGTAGCTGATCTGTGGGGGATAATGTTAATGAAATAACTATTTGGGGATATTCCAATATACATTAAAGAGATGTTTGTTGCTGCTTAGGTCATACGTGTCAAGCAGTTTTATTTATGTTCATATGCATATGTTCATTCAATTTTAGTCATTGGACAAGTTTGCATTCAAAACAAAGACAGGAAGTTTGCACTTCAAAGTATATTTGTATTGATATTTTGCCCATGAATAGGCATTTTTATACAAAGAGACAGAGATCCTAGTAAGAGGAAATCGTCGAAAGGGAAACAAAATTGAAAACAAAAACAAATATCCATGTGAAATGATCTTATTGCCTTCCAACTCTATTATTGCCCCAATGTCTTTGAATGCCCCTTGCCGTTGACAGAAATTGATTGGATTGATCTTGGACTGTTTGAACTCAGACCTTGGTGATAAAGTTGATTGTGGTGAATCCACGGGACATAGTCATACGCTTTCAATCCTTAACTTTTGCCTGGATTTCCCTTTCGGGTTTTCAGCCCACCAGGATACCCATTTTTTCCCAAGTCGCCCTTTCGGGTTTCAACTTTTCGGGTATACAATTCTTTTGCGTATATCCCTAATTTTGCCCAAACCTTTTGGTTTGTCGGGATGCCCTTATTTTTCCTAGGTGTTTCAACCTAGCAGGTCTCTTATGCGTAGTATTTTTTAACTATGTCCACGTTTATAGGATGTGGGAAGTCTTCACAATCCATGGTAGTAAGCATCATGGCACCTCCAGAGAACACTCTCTTGACAACAAATGGCCTTTCGTAGGTGGGAATCCATTTTCCCCTGGGGACTCCTTGTTGTAGAATGATGCGCTTTATCACCAAGTCACCAGCTTGATATACTTGAGGCTTAATCTTTTTGTTGAAAGCCTTGATCATACGTTTTTGGTATGTCTGACCATGACAAATAACAGCCAATCATTTTTCGTTGATCAAGTTCAGCTGATCCAATCTTATTTGAATCCACTCGTCTTTGCCTAAGCCTGCTTCATTCATAATCCTCAGCGAGGGAATTTGAACTTCCACTGGCAAAACAACTTCCATGCCATATACTAGAGAAAAGGGAGTTGCCCCAGTTGATGTTCTAGCTGAAGTGCGGTAGCCATGTAGAGAAAACAACAACGTCTCATGCCAATCCTTATAGGTTACTACCATTTTCTGCACAATCTTCTTGATGTTTTTGTTGGTCGCTTCGACTGCACCATTCATTTTCGGTCTATATGGAGAAGAATTGTGATGCTTGATCTTAAACTGAGTGCAAAGCTCAGTAATCATAGAATTGTTAAGGTTAGTCCCATTATCGGCGATGATCCTTTAGGGGATACCATAGCAGCAGATGAGGTTATGTTTGATGAATCTGGCTACCACATTCTTGGTGACTGAGGCAAAAGAGGTGGCTTCGACCCATTTGGTGAAATAGTCGACAGTGACAAGAATGAAGCAACGTCCATTGGAAGCAGTTGGCTTGATTTCTCCAATCATATCAATGCCCCACATTGCAAATGGCCACAGAGCGGTCATGACGTTCAGAGGGATAAGAGGCACATGGACCTTGTTAGAATAGATTTGGCATTTGTGACAAGTCCTAGAGTGTTGATGGCAATCAGTCTCCATTGTTGACCAATAGTAGCCAGCCCTTAAGATCTTCTTGCACATCGTATGTCCACTTGAGTGAGTACCAAAGAGTCCATCGTACATGTCTTCCATGATTTCCTCTTCCTCTTTCTTATCCATGCATTGGAGTAGAGTAGAGTCATGGTTGCATTTGTACAATATTTTGTTGCTTAGGAAGAATTTGGCTAAATATCTTCATAAGAACTTTCTGTCGTTGATAAATGCTCCCTCGGGATACTCTTGCGCTTTAAGATATCTCATCACCTCGTGGTACCATGGATTTTCCGCGTCAGTGTCAAGCTCACAGCAGTGTGCAGGTTCGTCGAATCTCTCAATTGTAATCATAGGGGCTTCGTTATCCCATCTGACCATGAACATTGAAGACATGGTTGCCAAAGCATCAGCCAACTGATTTTCTTCCCTAGGGAAGTTCTCAAAGGTGATCTCTTCAAAGTAAGGAATTAGGGATAGCACAAGTTCCTTGTAAGGGATGAGATTAGGGTGTTTGGTGTCCCAATCTCCTTTTACATGGCTAATCACTAGGGCAGAATCCACAAACACATTTAAATGTTTGATCCTCAAGTCAATGGCAGTATTTATACCCAAGATGCACGCTTCGTACTCATCCATATTGTTCGTGCAATCGAAGCATAATCTAGAAGTGAATGGAGTGTGGAAACCTTCAGGAGAGATGATCACATCACCAATTCTGTTACCTAAGGCGTTGGAAGCCCCATCGAAGACATAGTCCATCGGGATCCTTGTTCTGATCTGTCATACAGTCCAGGTTTCACACGATCGGTTACTAGCATGATGTTCTCATTAGGGAAGTCAAAATTCATAGACTAATAATCATCCATAGCTTGATGGGCCAAATGATCTGCTAGTAAGCTTCCTTTGATGGCTTTTTTGTAGTGTATTGAATGTCGTACTCAGTTAAGATCATTTTCCATCTGGCTACCCGTCCGGAAAGGGCAGGTTTCTCGAAGATGTACTTGATTGGGTCCATCTTAGAAATCAACAAGGTGGTATGAGTCAACATGTACTGTCTTAGCTGGCGAGCAGCCCATGCCAGAGCACAACAAGTTTTCTCGAGCAATGAATATCTGGTTTCACAATCGGTAAACTTTTTGCTCAGGTAATAAATAGCATGCTCTTTTCGGCCAGACTCGTCATGTTGGCTCAAAACACACCGCATAGAATTCTCTAGTACTGTCAATTACATGATCAAGGGTCTTACTTCAACTGGAGGCATCAGAATAAGAGGTTCTTATAGATATTCTTTGATTTTTTCGAAGGCAGCTTGGCACTCATCATTCCATCTGACTACCTGATCTTTCTTCAAGAGTTTGAAGATTGGCTCACAAGTAGCAGTCAAGTGAGATATGAAGCGGGAAATGTGATTGAGACGAACCAAGAATCCTCTAACTTCCTTTTCAGAATGAGAGACTTGCATTTCTTGGATAGCCTTTACCTTGGCAAGATCAACTTCAATGCCTTTATTTATGACAACAAACCCTAAAAGCTTTCCAGATCGTACTCCAAATGTGCATTTGTTAGGGTTCAACCTCAATTTGTACTTTTTCAGCCTTTCGAATAGTTTGTACATGTGATCGAGATGTTCCTCTTCAGTTTGTGATCTAACAATCATATCATCCACAGTTACCTCTATTTCATGATGGATCATGTCATGAAACAAAGCTACCATATCTCTTTGATACGTTTCCCCTGCATTCTTCAATCCGAACGGCATGACCTTGTAGTAGAAGGTGCCCCGTTGCGTGACGAAAGTTATCTTCTCCATGTCTTTAGGAGCCATCCTTATTTGATTATAGCCTGAGAAACCATCCATGAATGATAATACTTTATGCTGAGCAGTGTTATCAACTAAAACATCAATGTGTGGTATAGGGAAGTCATCCTTGGGACTTGCCTTATTCAAATCCATATAGTCTACGCACATGCGAATCTTTCCGTCTTTCTTCGGCACTGGAACCACATTGGCAAATCATTAGGGATAGGATGTCACAACTAGGAACCATGCATCAAACTGTTTCATTACTTCAGCTTTGATCTTCTCAGACATATCTGGCCTCATGCGACAAACCTTTTGTTTGACGGGAGGACAATCTTCTTTTGTCGGTAGACGATGAACTACGATGTCGGTATCTAACCCAGGCATATCTTCATAAGACCAAGCAAATAATTCCATATAATCATGCAACATATGAACCAACCTTCTCTTGACAATGTCTTCTAAGTTAGCGTCGATCTTGATTTCCTTGTTATCTGCCTCAGTACCCAAATTGATGACTTCAATTGACTCTTCGCGCGGCTGAATAGCTTTTTCCTCTTGTAATAGAAGTCTGGCTAATTCTCCTGGTATGTCACAATCTTCCTCGCCTTCGTCTTCGGCTTGGTTAATTGGGCATTCCAAGTCATTGTCGGTAATAGTAGAGTCATTGGCAATAGGATCTAGAGTGGATGAGGACCTGCAAGAATGTGTGTGTGTGTGTGTGCATGTAAGATACATGGCTATTTTTTTTTTGAAAATGTATTTGAAAGAAAATAAAGATAATGAACATAAATATTTGAATGCAAAAGAGTCCAATATACTGAATGATCATATGATTAGATGAACATAAATAAATCCCTTAACAAACAGACCAAAGTGCCCCGGGCCAGGCACATGGCTTAAAAGTTATTGTTGAATATTACAGATAAAATGTTCTTGAATTAAAAGAAAAGCAATAACAAGTAGATTAATCCTCAACGAAGGAGATGGGAACAAAGTCCTTTGCATTCCAATTCTTTAGCTCCGTTGTAGTTGGATACACCCAATTTTCAAATACAGCTTCTTCATCAGAATCACCCACGTTGTTGACTTCACGGCTTCCAATGTGGAGAGGTGGCTTTCTAGCACGAGCACGCCTCACTTCCTTTTGAGCTTTGACGGTGAAGCCCAAACCAAACTTGTCTTCTTTGAATGGGATATCAAGGAGTTTCCCCCAAGTATCATAGTTCCCTTATTTAATCTCTGCACGAGCATCTTTAATTGAAACCATCTTTGGCACAGCCTTAACAGCTTTAGACTCATCAGAGGAACATTTGGTAGCAGCAATCATCGGTGGTACAACCTCAAAGGTTTGACATGGGGTTTTAATGAATTATCCATCCATCTCTACGAATTTAAACGAGTTAAGGTGGCTTACCATAAACTCTTCTTCTCCACAGACGGTGAATATTCTTCCCTTGACTGGGTATTTGAGCTTTTGATGGAGAGTTGAGGTTACTGCCATAGCTTTATGGATCCATGGGCGGCCCAACAGACAAGAATAGGCAGCACGAATATCCATAATGTAGAAGGTGGAGTTGAAGATTTGGGAGCCCACTTTGATTGGAATATCTACTTCCCCATGAACTGTCCTCTTTGATCCATCAAATTCCCTTACAATGATATCACTTGGCTTCAAGATTAAACCTTCACAGTCTAGACAGTCTAACGCTCCCTTGGGTAATACATTCAGAGAAGAACTAATGTCGAATAGCACATGTTCCAAGGTAGTCCCTTTGCACTCGGCCGAAACATGTAAAGCTTTATTGTGATTCTTCCTGAGCGGTGTTAGGTCAGCATATGAAAATCCCAAGCCATTGTCAGCTTTCAGGCTAGCCACGCAATTCTCAAATTGGTCAGTTGTTGTCTCATGGGGGACATGAGCTTTTTTCAGGAATTTGATTAATGTCCTAGCATGGGCATCGGAACAAAGCAGTAATGACAACATTGAAATCTTAGAAGGGGTTTTCCCTAACTGTTCCACTATCTTGAAGTCGCTTCTTTTTATTATCTTCAAGATCTCGTCCATCTCATGAGCGGAGGGCTCTCCATCAACAATGTCCTTTACGGGTACTTTAATCACATCGGGCTCAACAACCTTCTCTTTCCCTCTTGTATCGGTACTTGGCTTGGCAGCAGTAATGTAGATGGGCGTCTTTGTAACAACTGGTGGTGAGATATTGGGTGAAAATATTCTCCCAGTTCTAGTTACTTTGCTTGAGCCAGCTATGTTACCAACGTTGTCATCTTTTTCTTCTTCGATCCAAGCATCTTGTTTTATGCCGTGATAAAACAACTCAGCAACATAATTCCATGGTACTGCCTTGTTTGAAGAATAGGGAATCGGTCTGGGATTGGTAATTATTAAGGGAGTAATAGTGGGTTTGTTTGAAATCCTAATAGTACCTTTGGAGGTGATCCTAAGAGGCTTGTTTGAGATGGTAATAATGGAGAGGTCTTCACATTTTTTAATCAAACTTTTGGCAAGTGGGGTCTTCTCAAATAGAATTTTATGGCTATCCATCAGGCGTTGTATGCCTTTCTTCAGCCCTTCACATCTATTGAGTTGTCTTGTACAACACACACAATCTTTTACACAGCCAGGGAAGATCCCAACTTTCAATAGATTGTTTTTTATTATATTCAGCAGAGTAGTCAATTCTTTAACAGAGGAAACAAAAATTGTATCTTCAACATCATTAACACCCTTGTCATGCTTCAGCATTGGACCAGTGATTACATTCGGAGTTGGAGGAGGGTCAAACTCAATAGTCTTGTTATCAATCAAATCCTGGATTTTATTCTTCAAGACCCAGCACTGGTCAGTCTCGTGCCTGGGGCTGCTTGAGTGGTAAGCACATTTAGCGTTCAGATTATACTTTGGTGACGAGGTATCAGGGTTGGCAGGAGGGTCACACAATGTCACTAAAATAGCCTTTAGCAAATGTTGAAGGGCTTGATATAATGACATGCCTAACCTCATAAATTGTCTTCTCTGAGTTTGAAAACATTGATGACTTGCAGATGGTGTTGGAGTAGGAGTTGGATTGGAGATTCAGGCGGCATTGACAGACAGATGATCATTCTTCTTGGTACGGGCCCTTGCCCCGTACACAACATTAACTTCCTTCTTTGCAACAAAAGGTTTCTTGATAGGATTTGAAGTGGAGGTAGATACCACAGATATCTTCCCACTTTTGATGCCACTTTCAACTCTTTCACCGGTTAATATTAATTCGGTGAAACCAGAAGAAGAGCAGCCAACCAACAGATTAAAGAAAGGACCAGATAGAATGCCCATGAACATGTCGATGTGCTCCCCATCGTCAAGGGTGGTTGAACCCTACTGGCGATGTCTCTCCACTTTTGTGCATATTCCTTAAATCCTTCGTTCTTTCCCATGGTCATATCTTGTAATTGAACCCTCGTTGGTTCCAATTCAGTGTTGTACTGATAATGATGGTAGAATGCGGTAGATAAATCCTCCCAAGTATTGATACAAGAACCATCTAACTGATAAAACCATTCCAGTTGCGTTCCAGCAAAGCTCTCTTGGAAAAAGTGAACCCAAAGCTTCTTATCAGTAGTGTGCAGCTGTATCTTGCGCACATAAGATTTCAAGTGGAGTTTTGGACAATAAACTCCATCGTATTTTGAAAATATTGGTATTTTGAACTTGTGGGGAATGACTACCCCAGAGATCAAACCCAAATCATCAAAATCTAAACCGGAGACGACTTGGATTTCAACAGCTTTCAATCTGTCTTCTAACTGCTTATATTTGATATCGGCGGGTGGATACTGCTCGTCAAAATAATCATCATCAGATACTCTATCATTAACACAGTTAGCCTGAGTACTCTTCACCTTGCCAATATGGTTCTCGTCCTCTTCAGATGAATCTCCTCATACTAGGATCTAACAGACTGTCTCCTTGAACCTTCTACCCATGTTGAGTAGAGCCTTCTTCTTAGGCTTCTTCTTAACTGCCAGCAAAGCCATCATGATTTGCTTCCCCTTTGTGATACGGTGGGAGAACTGACTTGAGGTTTTTCGTTTGTGTTTGCAAATGTTGCGGTTTAGCAAGAGTCGCCACCGACTTTTCTTTTATCCAAAAGGAAAGGCTGAAAAGAACAGGAAAGACCTTTGAGATTATTTTCTTGAGTTTGGGGGGTAGATTATGAAAAGGGAAGGTATTAGCACCCTTTCCATCCATGGTTTTCCATGGACTCTTAGTTACTTGCTAGATCACTTACTTTTGTTTGAAAATTGTGCTTTTGTGTGGTTTTGAAAGTATTTTGAAAAGGTGTCATCGTATAGGCAAACTTTGTAATAGTTCTCGCTCGTACGAACGTATACAAAGTGTTAAGCTTTTGAAAATATTTCAATGTTTGGAAAGTGTTTTGAAGATGTTTTGAAAGTGTATGTGATTGTTTTGAAAATAGCAAGGATATTTGTTTTGAGAGTGAACAAGTAACTAAAAAAAATCTACCTACTCAAAAGGTCTTAGATGTGCTTTTTCCTCATCCTTTAGATGTTGCTATCTTACCATTGTTTTGGTAAGAAGCCCCACCATTGGATGTAAAGGGACGAGCGTTGGGTCATCGTATGACCATGATAGCAATGTTGTGAAATAACTTAGCACTTTTTCTGTAGGGACTAAGATCATTTTGAAAGGCAACTTTGATAGCGTCATCGAGGGACTATGATCTTTTTCGATTTGTTTGTGCGAAGACATCCCACATGCATAACATGGCCATTTTTGTAAGGCAACAAGTGGAATTTCCCTAAGGGTGTAAGTGTGCGAGTGTGTTTGATTGCATGCATAATTTGTCTTTGATTAGGGTGATCTATTTGTCAATTTTTATATCTTGTCATACACCTTAATTACTAGCATATATTAAAAGCAATAACAGTGCAGAAATGTAAAGTCCTATACTATTACAATATTTAAGGGGATGGGGGTACATATTTATGAATGGGGTTTGCAAGTTAAAAATTCTAGGTTACTTATTACAACCATATTGAAATAGACAAGAATATACAGGAAATGTAAAATGTTTGTCTGTTTAAAAAAGAAATAACTTTTGCTTAAGAAAATATTTTTTGTCCTTTTATATTAAAAGAAAATATATCATGCAAATGTAAAATATTTTTGGTGTTTTTGTTTTTGATTAGAAATAAAATATAATATGATGGCAAAAATAAAAAGAGAAGAAAACATAACCAACGCAAAATAGAAGAGGTCAGAAGTTCTGACGCTAACTTGCTGCACAAACAGAATCATGTTAGCAAAAATATGGAAGTTCAGAAGTTCTGGACCTTCTGAAGATTTAGAAGTTTTCAGAAGTTCTGACGCAACTGTCAGAACTTTGCCTCTCTCCTGGCCAGTCAGAACATCTGCAGCTTAGTCATTTACAGAACAGAAGTTGCATTCATAATAGTTATGACAAATTTCATGAAATATCAGAAGCAAGAATAAGAGGAAACATGTATTTGCTAGTTCTAATGCTGGGTCCTATTTTCTTTATGAAACTCTGACTTGGGATTTCTTTTGCTTAGGCAAGCAAATGCATGAATTTTCAGAATATGTACATCCTCAGGATCAGAATATCTACATTGTGTTGAATATGCAAAATTTGACAATGCTTAATCAGTTAGGATTAGGGTCAATGTAAAACTTACCTTGCAGCTGGAAACGATTCTGTGAACTGGAGATTGGTCTTGAATTCTGGTGAAGTTCTGAGCAACTTCTTCACGTACTCAGCAGGATGGAAGTTTGCAACTTCTAAAGCAGCCAAGGGGTGATATTCTGACTCCTTTGTGGTGAAAGTGAATGGAGAATATGTTACTGTTTGATTACAGAATTTGGGATGGCTTTAATCAAGAACACTTGAGGAAAAATGGAGTTTGAATATAAGGAATCAATGCTAAGATTTTGGTATTTTATGTTTATAGTTTCCTGGGTTTTTGGAAATTTTGCAGTGGTTCAAAGCTAGTTCCTCATTTGTCTCGTCTCTTTCACAAATTTTCTCTGGGGAGGGGAGAGGGGTCCTTTCAGTGTGCAAATGATGTTCTATTTATAGGCAAAGTTTTGCAGTTGGAGGGCTCAAGTGACACCAACATCATCTGCTAGATGTTGACTTACTCTTGAAGTAAGCTTAAACAAGTAGGGGTTCAATGCATTCAAGTTGGATGGTTAACAGCACCTCAGCTGGATTTGGCAGCGTGAATTAAGGAAAAGTAGAAACAGTGCATTGGCCTAGCATACTTTTGCACATAAATTTATCTTCCCAAGACAGTAGGGGTACACGTGGGGAAAATCCCTTAAATACAAACTCAGAGGCGGTTGTAAGCATTAAATGAGTTCCCATGTGAAACTCTGGATCCTTGCTTGACTCTGGATTAGAAGTTCTGCTTCAGCGTAGCATCTCATCTTCTGATCCTCTTATCTTTTGACTTCAGCATGTTCTGAGGGATCCATCAACACTTCCAGTATACTTACATCATGCTTTGTTACCTTCTTTGACTTAACCTCTGCGAACTCTAACTGGACCTTTTATGAACACCGGCTCAGAAGTTCTGACTGAACTCTGTCTTGAGAACATCCAGAATTTGCTGACTGTGAACACTGGCTCAGAAGTTCTGAAATTTTCATATTTCTTAAATATTTGGAAAAATTTCTATGTCTTTAGAATTTGATTCTTTCCAAGTAAAATTTGACTTTTGAAACTCTTGATGAAGCAAACTTCGTATTCCAACATATCTTGATGAAATATTATTTTTGATTTGATTTTGATCCAAAAGTCAAAGTCAGACTTCTTCAGCATGCAAATGACCATTTTGCCCTTGTGAATGGTTTGCTTGGAAAAATTGTTAATTCAAGGCCTGGGGACTTGATGAAAGCGAACCTGAGGATCCAGGGTGATCCCTTGAGAAATGAGAGGGCAAATTTTGGGGTGCAACAGCTGCCCCTGTTCAAACTTCTTGAACCTGAAGAGTTAGATTGGCGGATCTGTCATTCGTGACTTGATGGTGAAAGATGTTTGAACACTAGAGTGCCTAGAAATTTGCACTCGAAGATGGATGGTGAATGGGCTTATAGATGCCATTTGGAGGAATATTGGTAAACTCTGGAAGAAGTATCAGCACAAATCTCCTGTTGATCCATACTAGACTTGTTGTTTTACCTGTGAGAAAGGGGTTAGAAAAAATGCAGATGCTTGCATGATGTTCACCAGATGTGGTATCATGCTAAATGCATATGGTATGTACATGCTATGATGTATGAATACGAAATGTGTGTTTTTGTCCAGGAAAATAAATCTCTGACTACTGTTGAGGAAATCTTCGGAGGTTGAATCCTTGATTTCCTGTTGGAAATAAAGAATATGCATATCTTCAAATTCTATTGAAGAGATGCTTTTGCTGGGGAACATCACTCAAAGATCAGCTGTTATCTGGTCGGATCCAGGCTTCACAGTTGTTGAGGATGAAGTAGTCGGTTGCTATCTGGTCGGGTCCAGGTTTCATGGTAACTTACTGGGGGAAGAGATGAATTAACTGTTATCTGGTCGGATCCAAGCTTTGCAGAAAATTCCTTGAAATTGAATAGTCATCTGGTCGTGTCCAGGTTTCATAACAACTTGCTGGGGATGTGGAGGTTAACTGTTATCTGGTCGGATCCAGGCTTTCAAGTAACTTGTTAGAGGTAAGGGTGAATTAATTGTTATCTGGTCGGATCCAGGCTTCACAGTAACTTCTTGAAGACTGTTATCTGGTCGGGCCCAAGCTTTATGGTCTTCTGGAAAGTTTTACTATTATCTGGTCGAATCTAGGTTTCATAGTGTCTTTCTGGGGATCATGGTTAATTGTTATCTGATCGGGTCCAGACTTCACAATATACCGTTCAAAAACTGTTATCTGGTCGGGTCCAGGCTTTGCAGATTTCTGATGAAGTTAATTGTTATCTGGTCGGGTCCAGGCTTCACAATGAACTGGTTGAAAAATGTTATATGGTCGGGTCAGGCTTTGCAGATTTCTAATGAAGTTAATTGTTATCTGGTCGGGTCCAGGCTTCACAATGAACTGCTTGGGGATTTAGTTGTTATCTGGTCAATTTCCAAGTTTCACAATGAATCTATGCGGATGATTGCTATCTGGTCGGATCCAGGCTTTGCAATGACTTTTTTGAAAAGATGGAAATGAGGAATGATATTTGGTTAGATCCAGGTTTCTCGGTCCTTTTTTGGGGAATAAAGAGGCAACTCTACTGGGAACAAGTGGTTAAAACCTTGGTTGGATTAAGTTTAGGTTCTTCTATATCTTTGAAGAGTTCGGTTGGTCGTGTCCATGTTTCATAGCTTTTTGAGAAATGAGATCAACTGTTATCTGGTAGGGTCCAGGCTTCAGTAACTCAAGAAGTCAAACTGTTATTTGGTCGGGTCCAGGCTTCAGTAATCGAAGAAATCAAATTGTTATCTGGTCGGGTCCAGGCTTCAGAAATTGAAGAAGTCAAACTGTTATCTAGTCGGGTCCAGGCTTCAGTATAACTTGAAAATTATGCTAATATCTGGCCGGATCATGGCTTCATAGCATTTCTTGGTAATAATAAAGGCTTTGTTGAAGAATTTACTAGGGATTAGGGGTTGTGGCCCTGTGATTTGCAGTCATTTGAAGGGGAAATTCTAACTGGAGAGTATAGACTCAGTCAGGCAAGGCAAACTTAGTTTGGGGAGGATATACTCAGCTGGGGATGATGGGCTCATTTGGGGAGGATAGATTCTGTTTGGAGAAAATAGCCTTGGTTGGAAAAGATGTACTCAGCTGGGTGATTCGGACTCAAGTGGGGAATTTGGGATCTGTTGAGGGATTTGTACTCCGCTGGGGAATAGAATCTTGGTTGGAAGATATACTCCGCTGGGGAAGATGGACTCGGTGGGGAGTGTTTATTCAGCTGGGGAGGATGGACTCAGCTTGGAGAATAAAATCTTGGTTGGAAGATATACTCTACTGAGGATAAAAACCCCGGTTGGGAGATATACTCCGCTGGGAATGATGGGATCATCTGGGGGATGGGCTCAGCTGGGCAATTATGGACTCACCGGGGAGTGCTTACTCTACTGGGGAATTCGGGGTCTCTTGTACATTGAGGAATTTGCACTTGGCCCGGGGAAATAACTCTGTTGGGGAAATAAACCCTGCCGAGGATATGAATTTCCTTTAGACAGAGACCCCTAGGTTTCAATTTTGTAGAAATTGACTTAGCTAGAGAAAGTTGCCAAGAGATTGAGACTCTGGCCGGGGGTTTATCCTATGTGAAGAAATTTTTGTAGGAAACTTTGCTGGGGAAAGGTTGCATTGGGGTTGTCCCTATAGGGATGATGATGATGATGAGATAACTCTGTGGGGAATAAAATCTGCTGAGGAGGTGGATTCCCTTTAGGAAGAGATCTCCTAGGCTTTAGCTGGGAAAAAAGCTGTCAAGAGATTGAGACTCTGGCCAAGGATCGTCCCGTGCAAGGATATTTTGTGGGAAACTCCGTTGGGGAAAGGTTTATTGCCAATGCCCTGGTGGGGATAATGATGGTGAGATAACTCTGTGGGGATATTTCACATACATTAAAGGGATGCTTACCGCTGTTGTGCACTGATGCCTTGTTGAGGTTGCTGCTTGGCAGGACACATGTGCCAAATAACTTTAATTATGTTCATATGCATATGTTCATTCAATTTTAGTCATTGGACAAATTTGCATTCAAAACAGAGATAGACAATTTTGCACTTCAAAGTGTATTTGTATAAATTGAGAATGAAAAACAAATAGCCATGTGAAATGATCTCATTGCCTTTCAGCTCTACTATTGCCCCAATGTCTTTGAACGTCCCTTGCTGTTGATCGAAGTTGATTGGATTGATCCTGGACCATTTGAACTTGGACCTTGGTGATAGTATTAATCGTGTTGATTTCATGGGACATAGTCTTACGCTTTTAATCCTTAATTTTTTCCTGAACCGCCCTTTCGGGTTTTCGGTCCACCATGATACCCTCTTTTTCCCAAGTCGCCCTTTCGGGTTTTCAACTTTTCGGGTGTACAATATTTTGTATATATCCCTAATTTTTGCTCAAACCTTTTGGTTTTCTGGGATGCCTCTTTCTGCTTAGGTGTGTCAACCTAACGGATCTCTTATGCGTAGTATTTTTTAACTATGTCCGCGTTTATAGGATGTGGGAAATCTTCACCAACCATGGTGGTCAGTATCATGGCACCGCCAGAGAAAACTCTCTTGACAACAAACGACCCTTCATAGGTGGGAGTCCATTTTCCTCTGGGGTCACCTTGTGGTAAAATGATGCATTTTATCACCAGGTCACCAACTTGATATACTCGAGGCTTGGCCTTTTTGTTGAAAGCTTTGATCATCCGTTTTTGATGCGTCTGACCATGGAAAGTAGCAGCTAATCGTTTTTCATCGATCAAGTTCAGCTGATCCAATCTCGTTTGAATCCATTCATCTTTGCTTAGACCTGCCTCAATCATAATCCTCAGCGAGGGAATTTGAACTTTTACTGGAAAAACGGCTTCCATACCATAGACTAGAGAAAAGGGAGTTGCCCCAGTTGATGTTCTAGCTGAAGTACGGTAGCCATGTAGAGCAAATGGTAGCATATCATGCCAATCTTTATAGGTCACTACCATTTTCTGCATAATCTTCTTGATATTTTTGTTGGCTGCTTCGACTGCGCCATTCATTTTCGGTCTATACGGAGAAGAATTGTGATGCTTGATATTAAATTGAGTGAACAATTCCCTGATCATGGCATTGTTGAGGTTTGCCCAATTGTCGGTGATGATCCTTTCGGGGATACCATAACGACAGATAAGATTGTGTCTGATGAATCTGTCTACCACGTTCTTGGTGACTGAGGCAAATGAGGCGGCTTTGACCCATTTGGTGAAATAGTCGATAGCAGCAAGAATGAAGCGGTGTCCGTTGGAAGCTGTGGGCTTGATCTCTCCGATCATGTCAATACCCCACATTGCAAATGTCCATGGAGTGGTCATGACATTCAGAGGGATTGGAGGTACATGGACCTTGTCAACGTAAATTTGGCATTTGTGGCAAGTTCTTGAATGTTGATGGCAATCGGTCTCCATTGTTGACCAATAGTAGCCAGCTCTTAAGATTTTCTTAGCCATTGTATGTCCACTTAAGTGAGTACCGAAAAGGCCATCGTGCATGTCTTCCATGATTTCCTCTGCCTCTCTCTTATCCACACATCGGAGTAGAGTCGAATCATGGTTGCGCTTGTACAATATCCTGTTACTTAGGAAGAATTTGGCTGCAAATCTTCGTAAGAACTTTGTCATTGATAGATGCTCCCTCTGGATACTCTTGCGCTTCAAGGTATCTCATTACCTCATGGTACCATGGCTTTTTCGCATCGGTGTCAAGCTCATAGAAATGTGCACGTTCACCAAATATTTCAATTGTAATCATAGGGGCTTCGTTGTCCCATCTGACTTTGAACATTGAGGACATGGTTGCCAGAGCATCAGCCAACTGGTTTTCTTCTCTAGGGAAGTGCTCGAACATGATTTCTTCGAATTAGGGAATTAAGGACAGCACAAACTCCTTGTAAGGGATAAGATTATGGTGTTTAGTGTCCCAATATCCTTTTATTTGACTGATCACCAAATCGGAATCTCCAAACACATCCAAATGCTTGATCCTTAAGTCAATAGCAGCCCTTAGACCTAAGATGCATGCTTCATACTCAGCCATATTATTTGTACAACCGAAGCATAGTCTGGAGGTAAAAGGAGTGTGGAAACCTTCATGAGAGATGATCATAACACCAATTCCGTTACCTAAGGCGTTGGAAGCCCCATCGAATACCATAGTCCTTCGGGATCCTTATTCAGGTCCGTCATACGGTCTAGGTTTTGCACAGTCGGTTACCAGCATAATATTCTCGTCAGGGAAGTAGAAGTTCATTGACTGATAATCATCCACAGCTTGATGGGCCAAATGATCTACTAGTACACTTCCTTTGATGGATTTTTGATTTGTGTATTGAATGTCGTACTCAGTCAAGATCATTTGCCATCTGGGTATTCGTCCAGAAAGGGCAGGTTTTTCGAAGATGTACTTAATCAGATCCATCTTAGAAATCAAAAAAGTGGTATGAGTCAACATGTACTGCCTTAGCCGGCGAGCAGCCCACGCTAAATCACGGGAAGTTTTCTCGATCAGTAAATATCTGGTTTCACAGTCGGTAAACTTTTTGCTTAGGTAGTAAATTGCATGCTCTTTTCGGCCATACTCGTCATGTTGGCCCAAAACACACCCCATAGAATTCTCTAGTACTGTCAAGTACATGATCAACGGTCTTCCTTCAACCGGAGGCATGAGAATAGGAGGTTCTTACAGGTATTCCTTGATCTTGTCAAAGGCAATCTGGCATTCATCGTTCCATTTGACTACTTGATCTTTCTTCAAGAGTTTGAAGAGTGGCTCACAGGTAGCAGTTAAGTGTGATATGAAACGGGCAATGTAATTGAGACAACCCAAGAATCCTCTGATTTCTTTTTCAAAATGAGGGACTAGCATTTCTTGGATGGCCTGTATCTTGGCGGGATCAACTTCAATGCCTTTATTTGCTGACAACAAATCCAAGAAGCTTTCCAGAGCGTACTCCGAATGTGCACTTGTTAGGGTTTAACCTCAGTTTATATTTCTTCAGTCTCTCAAATAGTTTGTGTAGGTGACCGAGATGTTCTTCTTTGGTTTGTGATCTGGCGATCATATCATTGCAATATACCTCTATCTCATGATGAATCATGTCAGGAAATAAAGCCACCATAGCCCTTTGATATGTTGCCCCTGCATTCTTTAATCCGAACGACATGACCTTATAGCAGAAAGTTCTCCATTGTGTAACGAAAGTAGTTTTTTCCATATCTTCCGGAGCCATCTTTATTTGATTATAGCCCGAGAAGTCGTCCATGAATGAGATGACTTTATGCTGAGCGGTATTGTCAACTAAGACGTCAATGTGTGGTAGAGGGAAATTATCATTGGGGCTTTCCCTATTCAGATCCCTATAGTCTACGCACATGTGAACTTTCCCATTTTTCTTTGGCACTGGCACTATATTAGCCACCCATTGAGGATAGGATGTTACAGCTAGGAATCCTGCATCAAACTGTTTCATTACTTCAGCTTTGATCTTTTCAGACATGTCAGGTCTCATGCGACGAACTTTTTGTTTAACAAGAGGGAAGTCTATTTTAGTTGGCATACGATGAACCACAATTTCGGGATCCAACCCAGGCATATCTTCATACGACCAAGCAAATACTTCCATATAATTGCGTAACATCTAAACCAAACGGATTTTGACACTGCTTTCCAATTTAGCACCGATCCTGATTTCCTTCTTATTTAACTCAGTACCCAGGTTGATAACCTCAATTGAATCTTCATGTGGTTAAATAGCCTTTTCCTCTTGTAACAGAAGTTTGGCTAGTTCTCCTGGTATGTCACAATCTTCCTCGCTTTCATCTTCAGCTTGGTTGATAGGACATTCAAAGTCATAGTTGGCAATAATAGAGTTGTTGGCAATAGGATCCAGAGTGGATGTAGACCTGCAAGAGTGTGTGTGTGTGTGTGCATGTAAGATACATGGCTATCTTTTGGAAATGTATTTGAAAGAAAAGAAAGACAATGAACACAAATATTTGAATGCAAAAGAGTCTAATGTACTGAATGATCATATGATTAGATGAACAAAATATAAAACCCTTGACAAAAGAACCAAAGTGCCCCAGGCTAGGCACATGGCTTAAAAGTCAATATCAAAATATTACAAACAACGAGTTCTTGAATTGATTAAAAGAAAAAACAAGTAGATTACTCCTCAATGAAGGAGATGGGCACAAAGTCCTTCGCATGCCAATTGTTGGGATTCCCTTCGGTTGTTGGGTAGACCCAGTCTTCAAAAGCACACTCGTCATCGGAATCCTCTACAGCATTCACTTCATGACTTTTGAGGTGGAGAGACGGCTTTCCAGTACGAGCACCTATAATTTCTTTCTGAGCTTTGGAGGTGAAACCTATCCCAAACTTATCTGTCTTCAGTGGGATGTCGAGGAGTTGACTCCATATCTCATTGTTTCCTTTTTCTACCACAGCACGGGCATCCTTAAGAGAAACCATCTTGGGAATAACTTTGTCGGCTTTTGGAGTTTCAGAGGAGATTTTAGTGGTGGCCACAACTTCAAATGTCTGGAAAGGAGTCTCTATGAATTCGCCATCCATTTCTACGTACTTGAAAGAAATGAGGTGGCTTACCATAAATTCTTCTTCACTACAAACAGTGACAACCTTCCCTTGAACTGGGTATTTTAACTTCTGGTGGAGAGTAGAAGTGACCGCACCTGCCCCATGGATCCATGGGCGCCTAAGCAAGCAAGAATACGCAGGCTGTATGTCCATTATGTAGAATGTGGAGTTGAAAATCTATGAACCAACCTTAATTAGTAGATCCACCTCTCCATGAACCATCCTTTTCGACCCATCAAATTCCCTCATGTGATCGGTGGATCTGGAACTGACTGTTTAAAGCTGGTTCGCGAAATGTCGCGGTAAGCAAGAGTCGCCACCGTCTTTTATTTTCTCCAAATGGAAAGGACAAAAGCACAGAAAAATTCCTTATAGAGATTGCTCTCGGTTCGGGAGGTAGATTATAGAAAGGGAAGGTGTTAGCACCCTTTCTATCCGTGGTTATCCACGGGCTCTTAGATACTTGCTCATTGGTGTTTTCAAAATTGTTTGTTTGCTTTTCAAGGTGAGTGGGTTTGAAAAAGTTTCTTTTAAAATTTCAGTTCGACTCTTGTATCAGTCCTCAAGAGTGTTTGAAAAAATTGTTTTTGAAAGCTTTTTGAAAGGTGTCGGTGTGAAAAGAAGTTTTTGTTTTGTTTTGAAATTAGAGCAAGTATCTACGAGTCATCTACCTACCCTAAGGAATTCACCTGTGTAAATGTCCTTAAAGTAGTACCATCCCACCATTGAGAGGTAGGTAGCACCACCGTTGGAGGTGTTCGGGTCAATTTGAGGGTTCAGGACATTGTGGTTACCAAAGCAATAGGAGGACACCTTAGAAGCTACCCTCATGCCATGTTCATGGACATGAGGACTTACTAAAACATCCTCTACTCGACGACCACCTTTCGAGAGGCAAGGCAACAGTGAGGCGTACCCTAGGGGTGGTGTGTGATTTGTGTGTCATTTTCAGTTATATTTGTCTTGTTCATGCATTGTGATCTACGATTTGTTTTTATTTTTTTTTACATTCATTCTTTCATGCAAGTTATTAACAGTTAAAAGGTGCGGAATTAAAAGGTCCTACGCTATTACAAAGGCGCGGGTCTACATCGCCAAATTAATCCAAGACCCGTTTTGAATAAAATAAAAACGCCGGAAAATAAATATCCTAATTAATCTATTACAAGGCTTTGGAGTAATTACATGAAATTTATAAGAAAAGAAATAACATAAGCGCGTGAAACGAAATTGTAATTGAAAGCGAGGGCGTTGGACCCTTTTAAAGAAATTAAATTACAGTTAATAAATTAATTAAGTTAAATAAAAGAAAGAATTTTTTGGAGTTTTTTGTATTTTTAATGAGAAAATTAAATTGGAATTAAAACCCTAATTCTAAACTATTTTTAATTTGTTTTAAAAAAATATTTTTAATTTGACCTAATTTACATTAATTATTTACATGGCATATTTATTTATAAAATAATTAATATTTAATAATGGTAAAAGAAAAGAAAAAAGGATAAAAGTATTTAAAACCCTAATTCTACATTTTTTTAGTTTATTAAAAAAACATTAAAATTAAACCTAGAATTAAAACTAAATTAATTGTTAAATTTATTTACAAAATAAACATTAGTGAATTAAATAATAAAATATATTTTTATTTTGCCTTTTCTGATTTTTTGGTATTTTTATATTAAAGAAAAATTAATTTATGAATTAAACTAAAAATAAATAAAACAAATAAATAGAAAAAATAAAAAGAAGGAAAAATAAAATGCAAACCAATGGGGGGTGTTGACCCCAATTTTGGAGGTAAATTGAGCAATCAGGCCCAATGAATTCAAGCCTTTGGTTGACTTTTCAAGGACGCGTGTGGCTCTATTGACCAATGCGCATGGTGGAGATCTTGTGTTGGCCCTTGGATTCATCTTCTGAGACGCGTGGCAAGCTCCAACGCTGGGTGCATGGTAGAATTCTGGGCGTGTACTGCATAGAATCACATTAAAACAAAATACATTGAGAAATATTGGGGACCTGGGAATCGAACCCAGGTCCCAACGTTTACCAAATGCACGTTCCACCATCTGAGCTGTATGCGCGTGTTTGTTAGTTAATGGAATATGAATAATATGAATGAAACAAGCGCTTATAGTATTAACCAAGCAAAAAGCGTGCCAGCTATTCAAACTAGCCAACCCATGTCCAACACCTCAGCATCTTCTCCATCACGCCTTTGTTTTTGCCTGAAAAAATACATCAAATAGCGGGGGTTTTGAACCCCCACTAACCACAGTACACGAAAATAGCGATTAGGCCATACTCAAATATAAAAAAGGCGCGACCTATGGAATTGAATTGTCCAGATGCCTTGAGTTCAATGATATAGGTCTTGTGGTTCAATTTTTCCCTATGAAAGAAGCCCTAATTTTTGACCTCGGCAACCCTAACGAGCTCCAATGGTGGATTCATGTACAGGGCACGAAAACTCAATTAAACGATGTTGTTAGCTTTAGAATGATTGAATTAGTACAAATCAACAAAAAAATGCAAGGATGATGTGTATAAATTAAAACACAAATGTGAAAAATGTTAAGAACAGGACGGCTTCGTGTTACCAATTCTTTGTGTTAGAGGTTGTGGTTTTGATCCAGAAAGTTTCCTTGATGCCTTGGCAAGCTATTGGAATGCTTATTTCTCTTTGAATTGCACTGAAATTGTGTTTTCAATTTTGACTTTTTTCACAAAAAATGCCAAGTGTGTATGAGGTTTGAGGCGCAGCTTGAAGGTCTCCAGCATTAGGGTTGTGTTTGAGTATCTATATGGAACTAATTAGGGTAGAAATTTGAGTCCATAATCCTGGTAGGGAAATAACCTTTGAACAAGGCCGAGGGACGCGTTCATGCTCTGCGGGGATAAGCTTCCAGAATCTACTGGGGATAAGCTTACTGCTTGGGGAGATGGATTCCAACTTTCCTGGGAAAACTGGATTGGACTCTCCTGGGGAAGTCTTGATTGGACTCTCCTGGGGAAGTTTTGAGATGTATTGGGGAAGTGACTCCACTGAATGTCTGGTATACCGCCGGGGAACAATCTTTAGGTTAAGACTGTCGGGGATGCTTGTTAAGAATGCCTGTATATTGCTGGGGAATGTTGAGATCTGCTGGAGGATACCCAACTTCCTTAAGGTTGACTGTAACTTTGCTTGGGGAGAGTGTATTGTCTTGCTGGCTCACTCTCTGGGGAATTAAGATGTACTGGTTATGTTCTTCAGTCGAACCTACCTTGGTACCTTGGTGGACAGAACAATTAGATCACTTAGACCATTCATTATCGCCCCTGTTTCTAACGTTACCTGTAATTAATCCTTTGTTTCGTATGCAGATATTCATGAGTTAGCAACTTATTGTCAATGCATATATCACAAATTGAACCTTGGACGTTCTTCGCAAAACAAAACAGAAAAGGAAAAATAATTGGCAATTTTAACTGAAAAGTGATTTTTGTATTGATTTTTGAATTTTCCTGTAAAATAGGCGTTTATGTACAAGAGGCTGACGTCCTAGTAAGAGAACGCCACCGAACAAAAGAGTTTATACAAATTTGTACAAAGGAAAATAAACAGCTGTGTGAATAGAATGATCCCACTGGGTTTCAACTCTGTTATCGCCTTTATGTCTTTGAGCGTCTCATCACTTGATGACCTTAGTTGAAGATGAAGCTGATTGATCAATGTCGTCTGAATTTGATGCTGATACCGGATTCTGGATGCAAAGTGATCCAATGAGACATAGTATTACGCTTTATCCCTAACTTTTGCCTGGACCGCCCTTTCGGGTTTTCAGTCCACCGGGATACCCATTTTTGCCCAAGCCGCCTTTTCAGGTTTTCGACTTGCCAGGTGTACAGATTTTTTTTATTTCATCCCTTCATTTTGCCCGAACCCTTTTGGTTCGCCGGGAAGCCCTAATTTTTGCCTAGGTATGTCAACCTAGCGGGTCTTTATTATGCGTAGTATCTTTTTACTATGTCTGCATTGGCGGGGTGAGGAAGGTCGTCACCATCCATGTTGGTTAGAATCATGGCTCCTCTTGAGAACACATGTTTAACCACAAACGGCCCTTCGTACGTAGGGGTCCATTTGCCCCTTGGATCACTCTGAGGAAGGATGATTCGCTTGATTACCAGATCCCCAACTTGATATTCTTATGGTCTGACCTTTTTGTTAAATGCCCTGATCATCCGTTTTTGGTACGTCTGACCATGACAAATAGCAGCAAGTCTCTTTTCGTCAATAAGGTTTAATTGATCAAGTCGTGTCTGAATCCAATCATCTTCGCTCAGATCTGCATCCTTCATTATCCGGAGAGAGGGTATCTGCACTTCGATCGGTAAGACTGCCTCCATACCATAGACCAAGGAGAAAGGAGTTGCCCCGGTTGACGTCCTTGCTGAGGTACGGTACCCATGTAGAGCGAACGGTAACATCTCGTGCCAATCTTTATAAGTCACTGTCATCTTCTGCACAATTTTCTTAATATTTTTATTCGCTGCTTCTACAGCCCCATTCATCTTCGGCCGATAAGGAGAAGAGTTGTGGTGTTGTATCTTAAACTGCTCGCAGAGCTCAGTGATCATCTTGTTATTAAGATTGGTACCGTTGTCTGTAATGATCCTTTCAGGGACGCCGTACCGACAGATCAGGTTGTGCCGAATGAACCGTGCCATAACATTCTTGGTCACCATGGCGTAGGAAGCTGCTTCAACCCACTTTGTAAAGTAATCAATCGCTACCAGGATGAAGCGATGCCCATTGGATGCCGTAGGTTTAATCTCGCCGATCATATCTATGCCTCACATTGCAAAAGGCCAAGGCGCTGTCAGGACATTTAGAGGAACTGGAGGAACATGCACCTTGTCTGCATATATCTGGCACTTATGGCATGTCCGAGAATGTTGGTAACAGTCGGCTTCCATAGTGGACCAGAAATACCCTGCCCGAAGGATCTTCTTTGCCATAGTGTGTCCACTGGAATGTGTTCCGAAGGTCCCTTCATGTAGCTCTTCCATGATCCTTTCTGCTTCAGTCTTATCCACACAACGCAGTAAGGTTGAATCATGGTTTCGCTTATACAGGATGCCGTTGCTAAGGAAGAACTTTGCTGCGAACCTCCTCAGGAACTTCTTGTCCTTGACAGACGCACCTTTAGGGTATTCCTGAGCTTCCAAGTATCTCTTCACTTCATGGTACCAAGGCTTCTCAGTCACCAATTCAGTTTCGAGATCACAACAGTATGTCGGTTCGTCCAGTTTCCAGATAGTGACCTGGGGAGCCTCATTGTCCCATTTGACCTTGAACATAGAAGACATTGTAGCTAACGCGTCCGCCAACTGATTCTCCTCTCTCGGAAAGTGTTCAAAGGTTATCTCTGTGAAGTGGGGGATCAAGGTCAACACACATTCTCTGTAAGGAATAAGATTCGGATGTTTCGTATCCCACTCTCCTTTGATCTGATTGATCACGAGAGCGGAATCTCCGAAGACACTCAAATACTTGATCCTTAGGTCGATCTCAGCTTGGAGACCCATGATGCATGCCTCATACTCCTCCATGTTGTTGGTGCAGTTGAAACATAGCCGAGCAGTAAGTGGAGTATGAGTGCCTTGAGGGGATATGATCACAGCGCCGATACCGTTACCCAAAGCGTTGGAGGCTCCGTCAAAGTGCATAGACCCTCGGGATCCTTCCTCAGGTCCTTCATCCGGCCCAGGTACTTCACAATCAGTCACTATCATGATGCTCTCGTCCGGAAACTCGAAGTTCATTGACTGATAGTCGTCTACTACCTGATGTGCCAAGTGGTCTGCCAATACACTTCCTTTGATGGCTTTCTGAGTTGTGTACTGGATGTCGTATTCTGTCAAGATCATTTGCCATCTTGCTATTCTCCCAGACAGAGCAGGCTTTTCAAATATATACTTTATAGGATCCATCTTTGAGATCAACAAAGTAGTGTGAGTCAGCATGTACTGTCTCAGCCGGCGAGCAGCCCATACCAAAGCGCAGCAAGTTTTCTCAAGCAGTGAGTATCGGGTCTCACAGTCGGTAAAGTTTTTGCTAAGGTAATAAATGGCATGCTCTTTTTGGCCAGACTCGTCATGCTGCCCCAGCACACACCCCATTGAGTTATCAAGTACTGTCAGGTATAATATCAGAGGTCTCCCCTCAACCGGTGGCATAAGGATGGGTGGTTCTTGGAGATACTCTTTGATTCTGTCAAAAGCGGCCTGACATTCATCATTCCAACGTACTACCTGATCTTTCTTCAGCAGCTTGAAGATTGGCTCACAGGTAGCGGTTAGGTGCGAGATGAACCGAGCAATGTAATTCAGGCGTCCTAGAAAGCCTCTGACCTCTTTTTCTGTCTTGGGAACTGGCATCTCTTAAATGGCTTTAACCTTGGCAGGGTCCACTTGAATACCCTTATCACTTACAACGAAGCCCAACAATTTTCCAGATCTTACCCCGAAGGTGCATTTGTTCGGGTTCAACCTTAGCATGTACAACTTCAGTCGGTCAAACAATTTCTGCAGATGATCTAGGTGTTCTTCCTCAGTCTGGGACCTTGCAATCATGTCGTCAACATACACTTCTATCTCATGATGGATCATGTCATGAAATAAAGCAACCATGGCACGTTGGTAGGTCGCCCCTGCATTTTTCAATCCAAATGGCATGACCTTGTAGCAGAAGGTGCCCCACTGAGTAACAAAGGTAGTTTTCTCCATGTCTTCAGGTGCCATCTTGATCTGATTATAGCCTGAAAAGATATCCATGAAAGAGAACACCTTATGTTGAGCAGTATTGTCAACAAGGACATCAATGTGAGGTAGGGGGAAGTCATCCTTGGGGCTGGCCCTATTCAGATCCCTGTAGTCGACACACATTCTGACCTTTCCATCTTTCTTAGGTACCGGCACCACATTAGCAACCCACTGAGGATAAGAAGTCACTGCAAGGAACCCAACATCAAATTGCTTCATAACCTCGGCTTTGATCTTCTCAGACATCTCTGGACGCATACGGTGGACCTTTTGCTTGACCGGAGGGCAGTATTCCTTAGTAGGCAAATGATGGACCACAATGTTGGTATCCAACCCGGGCATGTCTTCGTAGGACCAGGCAAAGATCTCCACATAATCATGTAGCATTCGAGTCAACTGTTGCTTCACGCTGAGCTCTAGGTTGGCACCAATCTTAACCTCCTTTCTGTCCGTCTCAGTACCCAGATTTATTGTTTCCACCGGCTCTTCATGTGGTTGAATTGCCCTCTCTTCCTGGAGTAACAGTCTTGCGAGCTCGCCAGGCACTTCGCAATCATCTTCACCTTCGTCTTCGGCTAAGTTGATCGGATTTTCGAAGTCATAACTGGCAGTAGCAGAGTCGTTACCAGTGAGATCCATAGTGGATTGAAACCTGTATGAGTGAGTGTGTGTAAATACAGCTGTTTTGCAATATATATAAAGAAAGGAAAGAAAGAAAAGGCGCGCAAGATTTGAAATGCGAGAAAACGTCCCAGGTCTTTATTCATGATATATGAAATGACAATTAATATACCCTCACAAATGAAGCCACGGTGCCCCGGTAAGACACTGGGCCATAGAGTTTTAATTCATTGTTTATTACAAATAACAAAACAAAGGAGTTTATTACTGCGTAACAAAAGTAACAGGAGTATGATCTTTAGCAATCCAATTGGTCAATCCACCATCAGTCGTCGGGTAGCTCCAGCTATCGAACTCTGATTCTTCCACCTCATCTTCATCCCCAATGGCATTTACTCCTGGATTGGTAATGAGCACAGGGGGTCTTCTGATCTTTGCCTTGCGCACATCCCTCTGAGCCTCTGCAGTAAAACCCAGTCCAAACTTGTCAGTTTTAAGAGTGAAATCAAGGAGCCTGCCCCAGTTAGCACATTCACCTTTCTCGATCACAACCCGGGAATCCTTCAAGGAAGCCATCTTCAAAGGAACATCCTCTTTAACCACTGTTTCTGCCGCTGCCAATGTTGGAGGTACCTCTTCAAAATGCTGAAAGGGGGTTTCAATAAACTCCCCGTCCATCTCAATATACCTGAAGGAATTCAAATGGCTCACCATATATTCTTCCTCTCCCTGCACAGTGACAATCTTCCCTTTGACGGGGTACTTGAGCTTCTGGTGTAGGGTAGAGGTCACTGCCCCAGCTTTGTGAATCCAAGGTCGACCCAGTAGACAAGAATACGATGGACGGATATCCATCACATAGAAAGTTGAGTCGAATACTTGAGAACCCACACGAACAGGAATGTCTACCTCTCCGTGAACCATCCTTTTAGAACCGTCAAAGGCTCTGACAATGATGTTGCTAGGTTTCAGCTCCAGACCCTCACAATCCAAACGGTCTAAGACCTTCTTGGGTAGCACATTTAGGGAAGAACCAGTGTCCACCAACACGTGCGCAAGAGTAGTTCCCCTGCATTCAATAGAGACATGCAGGGCATCATTGTGGTCCTTTCCCTTAGCCGTAAGGTCAGCATCCGAGAAACCCAAACCATTGTCCGCTGTCAGATTGGCTACGCAATCAGTAAAATGGACTGCAGATGTCTCCTGTGGCACATAGGCCGTCTTTAGAAATGAAATCAGGGCCTTAGCATGGGCCTCTGAGCACAGCAGCAAGGAGAGCATAGAGATCTTGGAGGGGGTATGCCCCAGCTGTTCAACAACATTAAAGTCACTCTTCTTGATTATCTTCAGAATTTCCTCCATCTCTTGTTGGGAGGCCTCAGCATTCACAGATTTTGGTGCCTCCATCCGGGCAGGCTCATCTTCAGTCCCTTTGCCCCGAGCGTTAGATGACTCGGCAGTAGGGGAAATAACTTGATCAGAAATGGGAACAGGTACACTTGTAGGGGTTATAGTGGGGGGTCTTCGAATAGCGGGTGGCGCAATGTCAGGCGAGAAGAGCCTGCCACTGCGGGTTACTTTGGCTGGACCAGTGATATTACTGATGCTGGTGCCAGTGTTGAATTCTTGCTTTATACCATGTACATACACATCTGCCCCATAGTGCCATGGGACAGCTTTATCAGATTCATTGGGGAGAGGCCCCGGAACAGTAATCACAATGGGTGCGACAGTCATGATTTTAACTGGCTTCCTCGGGAGAGCCTTGATTGAATTATTAAAGATTGTAACAACAGATACTTCTTCCACCAGAACAAACTGAACAGCAGTCTTCTTGAACAGAATCTCTTTGCTGTCCATCAGGCTTTGGATGCCCAACTTTAGCAAAGGACAACCAGAAAGGGAAACAGCACAGAAAAGACAACCTTCGCTACAACCCGGAAATAAACCGGCCAGCAGTAGGTTCCTCTTAACAGTCATCAGAGGAGTAGCTACATCATTCACAAAAACGGCATACATATCTTCATCAACGGCATTCACTCCATGCTGGGGCATAGGAGCAGTCACCACATTTGGCCTCTCAGGCGCTTCAAATTGTATCTCCTTTGCGTCAATAAGGTCTTGCACCTTATTCCTCAAGGCCCAACAGTCATCAGTGGAATGCCCCGGGCTATCGGAGTGATAAGCACAGCGGGCATTTGGATTGTACTTGGGAGAGGCAGTATTCACAACCTTCGGGGCCTCTCTAACAGTCACCAAATTGGTGGATAGAAACTGCGGCAAGATTTGCGACAAGGTCATGCTTAGACGGGTAAACTCTCTTCTGGGTCTTTCAGCCCTGGGTGGATTGGTTTGCCGAGGAGCGGCAGCAGGTTTAGCAATCATCACCGCGTTGACAGATTGGCGGCGTTCAGGTTTCTCTTGCCTCCTAGGCCCATATACAGCACTGGCCTCCTTCTTAAAGGGTTTCTTCTCAGAACTTGAAGATGCCCCTTTCTGAATTTTTCCGGACTTCATTCCAGCCTCTATTCTCTCTCCAGTCAGAATAAGATCAGTGAACCCTGCGGACGAATTACCGATAAGATGATTGAAAAATGGCCCAGATAGGGTCCCCAAGAACATATCTACCAGCTCGCGGTCAGTTAACGGAGGCTGCACCCTGCCAGCCAGATCCCTCCACTTCTGTGCATACTCTTTAAAACCTTGGCTTGATCCTAGCGACATACCCTGGAGTTGGGTACGTGTAGGAGCAAGGTCGGCATTATATTGATATTGCTTGTAAAAAGCAGTAGCCAACTCCTCCCAGTTACGTACCTTGGTCCCATCCAGCTGATAGAACCATTCGAGATGAGTCCCTGAAAGACTCTCCTGGAAGAAGTGGATCCACAAATTCTTGTCCACTGAGTACGGTTGAATCTTCCGCACGTAAGATCTGAGGTGTAGCTTGGGACAAGACGCCCCGTCATATTTGGTGAAAGATGGTGCTTTAAACTTGTGAGGAATGATCACACCAGTAGATAAGCCCAAGTCTCCGAAATCCAGCCCAGGCACTTGTTGGATCTCCATTGCATTCAGTCTGTCTTCTAACTGCTTATACCGGTCTTCAGCAGGAGGATACTGTTCCTCATTAAAGTCAGTCTCGTTGTCAGAGACTATTGGACTTGAAGCCTTTCCCCCCTGGGGACTGCCTTTGCCTACAGAAGAACCAGCTTCTTCATTCTGCAGAGTGTTGCCAAACCTTCAGCCCGAGTTGAAAAGAACAGTTCTCTTCTTCTTCTTCTTCTCCTTCTTCAGGAGTAAAGCCTTCAGCTCTTCTTGGCCTTGAGCCAAACCCATGATCAGTTCCTGAAATTGCGCGTTCTGCGCCTGAAGAGCCTTGATAGACATCTCGGTTGATGATGAGTTAGGGTTCATGATGTTGAAATAAACAGCGAAGAACAGTAAGCAACCTGAAAAGAAGAAAACCTGTTATGCACATGATGAATGGAATGCGTATGATTTATGTTTTCAAAGACAATCGGGAATCAACTTTGTAAACAAAAAGGAACACACTTCATTAGATTCAACTTTAAAACTTAAATTGTTCAACAGATTTCCCTTAGGCGTTACATAAAAAGGAAATACGGAAAAGGGAAATAAAATTGTAAAAGAACATCCAGGGCTCCTTATTGATCCCATGGTCTCCTCTTCTCAGTACGGATGTAGTCATTCAGAGCTCGCTCATTCTCCAACTTCTTTGTCAGCTTCTGGATCTTCAATTCCTGCTCATTGAATTTTTCCCGATAAGAATCCCGCTCTTCTCGTTACTGCGACCAAGACCTCTTTAATGTCTCATAATCAGTAGGTATCTGAGGAGGGAGGACGGTTGGAGGAGCCCCATCTTTGTCAGGATACTCAAGAATGATGGGCCTGACAGCTTCGTATGGCATACCTAACTTCTGAGCACGGATGCGGACCCATTTGTAGTAGGCTTCCATAGGTAGAGAAGTCTTTGGCCCCAGCTCTTGTGGGTCAGCTTTATGAACTCTGTCCCAAGCTTTGATGAACCTACGACGCAGCTCGTCACTATCCTCCTGAAACTCAAAACTGATGTGAGGCACCAACATCTCATGAGGCCCTGCTCTTCTGGCCCTTCCGAACTGACGGAGAGCAAGACATGGATTGTAAGAGATTCCTCCTTGGGTACCAATCAAAGGAACATTAGGGTCTTCTCCGCAACGATCAATAACTGATATCTCATCCAAACCTCTGAAAGTCCAACTGATGTCCTTATCAGTGAGAGACATTAACCTATGAGCCCAACCTCTTCCTTCTTGGTTCTTCAGCACGAACTTAGGGAGGTGCGTAATAAACCACCTCACCAACAAAGGGATACAACACCACAGGGTTCCCCGTCTTCGGGCAGTACGAGCATGAAGTTGTTGCAGGATGTCACCCAAGAGAGTGGGCACAGGGTTCTGAGACATAAAGATCCTTATGGCAGTGACATTGATGAATTTGTCAGGATTAGGAAACAAGACTAGCCCATAGATTAAGAGAGCCAGAATGTCTTCATATGCCCTAAAGTCCAAGTCATTCCAGAAACTGTTAGCTTTACCAATCAGAAACTTGGCCAAGAAACCCTTAACTCCGCTTCTAGTCACCCAGTTGTCCATTACTTCTTGATGGGTCAAGGGAAGAGCTGCAGCAACCTCCTCAAGCCTGAGGGTCTTTTCCCAACCAGTGAAGGGAGTCTGATCCAGGATAGGGATACCAAGCAAATCAGAGAACTCTTCCAGGGTAGGGACCAGCTGGAAGTCTTGAAAGGTGAAGCACTGGTACAGAGGGTCATAGAACTGGGTCAGGACACTCATCAACTGTTGATCCCGCTTTGCAGTGACTAAGCTGAGAAGAGAACCATGCCTCTGGGTGAAGGAAGTGGTATTTGGAATTCTGCTAACCAATTCTTCAAGTAACTCAGGTGGGTGAACAAAGTTGAACCGGATAGTATTCCTTCGCATAGGCATCATGATGTCCTACAAAACAGAGCAAAGATGAAACCCTCTTGTCTTTGAAATGGTCAGTCCTTATGCAGGATGCATGCAATGCTCATGATGTTATGATGTTATGATAAAGCACACCACAAATATTTACAAAGGCAAACATGATAAGGCACACAAGTCACACAAGGCAAGCCCTTAAAGTTTAGGCCAACACGAGGTCTAGGTATTACCCTCTTTTAGTTTGTTGGTTCATACCTGTCCTATCAAAAGTAACCGGGTTCTTAGAGGATCCCAATATCATTGACTACCCTTAATCGGTCATAACTCCAGCATCGCAATCTTTTCTTACGGCCAAAACCATCACGAGAGTTTAGCCTCAATGGGCGTAGCATACTGCTACTGTTCTAATGGCCAAGTTGTGTCATTTAAGGTTCTAAGGTCTGTTGGTGCTTAATGACTCCTCAGAAGACCCATATTCTCCTCGTTGCAACACAAGGGATATCGGTACATACCAAGGTGCCACACCAACATAGCCACTGCTTCACCCGTGTCGGTCTACGCCGGACGGGTCCCTCACAGCTTATGCTACCTAAACAGGGTATCCCCAGATCCGAGTTAGGATCTATGTAACTCCCATGCAACCCACAATTTTAAAGCAAACAAGTCAATACAATTGAAAACACAGTTATGAACTATCCTAAGGTACACCTCACTTTATAAAGTCTCCCCAGCAGAGTCGCCAGTTCTGTGATCGGTGGATCTGGAACTGACTGTTTAAAGCTGGTTCGCGAAATGTCGCGGTAAGCAAGAGTCGCCACCGTCTTTTATTTTCTCCAAATGGAAAGGACAAAAGCACAGAAAAATTCCTTATAGAGATTGCTCTCGGTTCGGGAGGTAGATTATAGAAAGGGAAGGTGTTAGCACCCTTTCTATCCGTGGTTATCCACAGGCTCTTAGATACTTGCTCATTGGTGTTTTCAAAATTGTTTGTTTGCTTTTCAAGGTGAGTGGGTTTGAAAAAGTTTCTTTTAAAATTTCAGTTCGACTCTTGTATCAGTCCTCAAGAGTGTTTGAAAAAATTGTTTTTGAAAGCTTTTTGAAAGGTGTCGGTGTGAAGAGAAGTTTTTGTTTTGTTTTGAAATTAGAGCAAGTATCTACGAGTCATCTACATACCCTAAGGAATTCGTCTGTGTAAATGTCCTTAAAGTAGTGCCATCCCACCATTGAGAGGTAGGTAGCACCACCGTTGGAGGTGTTCGGGTCAATTTGAGGGTTCGGGACATTGTGGTCACCAGAGCAATAGGAGGACACCTTAGAAGCTACCCTCATGCCATGTTCATGGACATGAGGACTTACTAAAACATCCTCTACTCGACGACCACCTTTCGAGAGGCAAGGCAACAGTGAGGTGTACCCTAGGGGTGGTGTGTGATTTGTGTGTCATTTTCAGTTATATTTGTCTTGTTCATGCATTGTGATCTACGATTTGTTTTTAATTTTTTTTTACATTCATTCTTTCATGCAAGTTATTAACAGTTAAAAGGTGCGGAATTAAAAGGTCCTACGCTATTACAAAGGCACGGGTCTACATCGCCAAATTAATCCAAGACCCGTTTTGAATAAAATAAAAACACGGGAAAATAAATATCCTAATTAATCTATTACAAGGCTTTGGAGTAATTACATGAAATTTATAAGAAAAGAAATAACATAAGCGCGTGAAACGAAATTGTAATTGAAAGCGAGGGCGTTGGACCCTTTTAAAGAAATTAAATTACAGTTAATAAATTAATTAAGTTAAATAAAAGAAAGAATTTTTTGGAGTTTTTTGTATTTTTAATGAGAAAATTAAATTGGAATTAAAACCCTAATTCTAAACTATTTTTAATTTGTTTTAAAAAAATATTTTTAGTTTGACCTAATTTACATTAATTATTTACATGGCATATTTATTTATAAAATAATTAATATTTAATAATGGTAAAAGAAAAGAAAAAAGGATAAAAGTATTTAAAACCCTAATTCTACATTTTTTTAGTTTATTAAAAAAACATTAAAATTAAACCTAGAATTAAAACTAAATTAATTGTTAAATTTATTTACAAAATAAACATTAGTGAATTAAATAATAAAATATATTTTTATTTTGCCTTTTCTGATTTTTTGGTATTTTTATATTAAAGAAAAATTAATTTATGAATTAAACTAAAAATAAATAAAACAAATAAATAGAAAAAATAAAAAGAAGGAAAAATAAAATGCAAACCAATGGGGGGTGTTGACCCCAATTTTGGAGGTAAATTGAGCAATCAGGCCCAATGAATTCAAGCCTTTGGTTGACTTTTCAAGGACGCGTGTGGCTCTATTGACCAATGCGCATGGTGGAGATCCTGTGTTGGCCCTTGGATTCATCTTCTGAGACGCGTGGCAAGCTCCAGCGCTGGGTGCATGGTAGAATTCTGGGCGTGTACTGCATAGAATCACATTAAAACAAAATACATTGAGAAATATGGGGGACCTGGGAATCGAACCCAGGTCCCAACGTTTACCAAATGCACGTTCCACCATCTGAGCTGTATGCGCGTGTTTGTTAGTTAATGGAATATGAATAATATGAATGAAACAAGCGCTTATAGTATTAACCAAGCAAAAAGCACGCCAGCTATTCAAACTAGCCAACCCATGTCCAACACCTCAGCATCCTCTCCATCACGCCTTTGTTTTTGCCTGAAAAAATACATCAAATAGCGGGGGTTTTGAACCCCCACTAACCACAGTACAAGAAAATAGCGATTAGGCCATACTCAAATATAAAAAAGGCGCGACCTATGGAATTGAATCGTCCAGATGCCCTGAGTTCAATGATATAGGTCTTGTGGTTCAATTTTTCCCTATGAAAGAAGCCCTAATTTTTAACCTCTGCAACCCTAACGAGCTCTAATGGTGGATTCATGTACAGGGCACGAAAACTCAATTAAACGATGTTGTTACCTTTAGAATGATTGAATTAGTACAAATCAACAAAAAAAATGCAAGGATGATGCGTATAAATTAAAACACGAATGTGAAAAATGTTAAGAACAGGACGGCTTCGTGTTACCAATTCTTTGTGTTAGAGGTTGTGGTTTTGATCCAGAAAGTTTCCTTGATGCCTTGGCAAGCTATTGGAATGCTTATTTCGCTTTGAATTGCACTGAAATTGTGTTTTCAGTTTTGACTTTTTTCACAAAAAATGCCAAGTATGTATGAGGTTTGAGGTGCAGCTTGAAGGTCTCCAGCATTAGGGTTGTGTTTGAGTATCTATATGGAACGAATTAGGGTAGAAATTTGAGTCCATAAACCTTTGCATTGATGAATCAAATATTTGATTTCCATGGAATCTTTTCCTCATGAAGAACATGCCAATTTGCACAAAATCTTTCCCTTTTTGATGTGCACGAGATCTTGAGTGAATAATGAGGGCATATGCTGCATAAAAGGATTCAAAAACATTTGTTTAGTATTTTTGTCATATTTTATTTAATTAAATGAATTAATGGTGATAAAAATTCAAATAAATAATAAAAAATGATGAAATAAACCCCCTTTGGGACAAATGGTCGTGCACAGCCTTTGGATAATGATTCTTGGAAGAAAATGTGGCCCATTAGCAATTTTGAGGCATTTGAAGCAAAGTTGACTTTTCAAAATTCCCAAAAATTTCCCAACTTCTACAAGGCATATCTTGCTCAATTTTTAAGCTTTGATCATGTTTTTGGACATTTTGGAAAGGTCTTGAAGTCCTCTAACCAATGCCTTTGGTTCCATGTCATTTTGATTTACCAATCTCAAGGTATGGTCTTTGACTTAAAGTCCCTTTTTGTTGACTTTTGAAAATGACCTATAATGTTGAAATTGATAACTTTTTGTGAGAGCATTTATTGGACTTGAAGTGTGAAGAGGAGTTGTAGGAAATGTCTTTCTCTTCAAAATGAGCTTTGGATGGAATTTTTCTGATAAACCATGTGGAAGTTATGCCTTGGTCAAGTTACAGTTGACTTTTCAACTGTCCAAATATGGAAACTTTTGCATCTTGAGACTTTTTGAGCCATGCCTTGAAAATCATGATCAATAATTGATCAAATGATGTTTGTGGCTTCAAAATAAGATGTTGACCAAAAATTTGGACTTTTGACTGTCAAATGACCATTTTTCCCCTGCAGTTGACTGTTGAGCAATTAGGGCATTTGACTGCAATTTTGTGCTGTGAGTATTGAAACTTGTCATGAGGATGCTTGACCATGTTTGTAGGCATGTGGGACTAGTTTGGACCCTTGAAAACTTCAATTTCTTTGTCAGAATCAAAACCCTAGTTTTTGACTGTTAGGAGGCCCTTGAACTGTGCAACCCTTGGGAGATTCTGAAGCATGCTCTTTGCAAATCTTGAAGAATATGGGAGGGCAAATTTTGGGGTACAACACCTCACAACAATATCACTTGGCTTCAAAACTAAACCTTCACAGTCTAGCCGATCTAAAGCACCTTTAGGTAACACATTTAAAGATGAGCTTGTGTCCACCAAAACATGTTCCAAAGTGGTCCCCTTACATTCAACAGAAACATGTAAGGCTTTATTGTGATTCTTTCCCATGGGAGTTAAATCTGCGTCGGAGAACCCTAGACCATTGTCAGCTGTCAGACTTGCTACGCAGTTCTCAAACTGGTCGGCTATGGTTTCTTGAGGCACGTGAGCCTTTTTCAAGAACTTAATCAAAGCTTGTGCATGGGCGTCGGAACATAGCAATAGGGACAACATTGATATTTTAGAAGGGGTTTATCCCAACTGCTCTACTATTTTGAAGTCGCTTTTCTTGATGATTTTCATAATCTCCTCCATCTCTTGAGTGGATGGTTCTTCCATAATAGTCTTTTTAGCAAGTGCCTCTTCCCTGGTAGGCTCACGTTCTTTCTCTTTCCCTCTAGTACTGGCACTAGCATTGCCGTTGGTTATGCAGACTGGAACTGTGGTAGTGGTTGGTGGTGAGATATTAGGGGAAAAGACTCTTCCTATTCTTGTGACTTTACTAGAACCAGTAATATTGGTAACACCCGCTTCATTATCATCAATCCAAGAATCTTGTTTAACCCCATGGTAATAAACCTCGACACCATAATTCCATGGTGTCGCTTTATCAGAGGTGTATGGAACGGGTCCGACAACACTGATTATGAGAGGAGCAATGATTGGTTCATTTGAAATCTTGATAGGACCTTTGAATGAGATCCTAAGAGGTTTGTTTGAAATTGTTATGATGGCCAAGTCTTCAGCTTTGTCGACTGAATTTTTGATGGCAGGATTCTTTTCGAATAGAATTTCGCAGCTATCCATTAGGCGTTGTATACCTTTTCTCAGTTTTTCACACCCATCAGATTGTCTCATACAGCCCACACGGTCATTTTCACAGCCGGGGAAAGTCCCAGCTTTCAACAGATTGCTCTTGATTACATTCAATGGAGTAGTTAACCCTTTAATAGAGGCAGTGAAAGTTGTATCTTCGACGGCATTAACACCTTTGTCGTGCTTCGGCATTGGAGCGGTAATTACATTTGGCGTTCGAGGAGGATCAAATTCAATAGTATTGTTGTCAACTAAATCTTGGATTTTGTTCTTCAGAGCCCAACACTGATCAGTCTCATGCCCTGGGCTGTTTGAATGATAAGCACACTTTGCATTTGGATTATATCTCGGTGACGAGGTGTCAGGGTTGGCAGGAGGATCCCGCAATGTCACTAATTTGGCCCTGAGCAGATGTTGAAGGGCTTGAGATAATGACATGCCTAACCTTGTGAATTGTCTTCTTGGAGCTTCAACCCGTTGATGATTGGTAGATGGTCTTTGAGTAGCAGTCAGATTGGAGATTCGGACAACATTGATAGACGGATGATTATTCATTTTGGTATGGGCCTTTGCTCTATACACAACATTAACTTCTTTCTTCGCGGAAAAAGTTTTCTTAACAGGATTGGGAGTGGAAGTATATGCCACAGAGATCTTTGCACTCTGAATGCCACTTTCTACTCTCTCATCGGTTATGATTAATTTGGTTAAACCAGAAGAAGAGCAGCCAACCAACAGATTAAAGAAAGGACCAAATAATATGCTCATGAACATGTCAATGTGTTCCCTACCAGTCAAGGGAGGTTGGACCCTACTTGTAAGGTCTCTCCACTTCTGCGCATACTCCTTAAATCCCTCATCCTTCCCCATAGTCATACCTTGCAATTGAACCCTCGTCAGTGCCAAGTCGGCGTTGTACTGATATTGATGGTATAAGGCAGTAGCTAGACCCTCCCAAGTATTGATGTGAGAGCCATCCAACTGATAAAACCATTCAAGTTGTGTTCCAGCCAGACTCTCTTGGAAAAAGTGAATCCAAAGTTTTTTATCAACAGTGTGCGGTTGTATCTTACGCACATAGGACTTCAAATGGAGCTTTGGGCAAGAAACACCATTGTATTTTTCAAAGGTCGGTATTTTGAACTTGTGGGGAATCACTACCTCAGAGATTAAGCCCAAATCGTCAAAATTCCAATCGGGAATAGCTTGGATTTCAGCTGCTTTCAATCTGTCTTCTAGATGCTTGTATTTGATGTCTGGGGGCGGATATTGTTCATTAAAATAATCATCATCAAATTCTTGGTCATTGATACAGTCGGCCTGAGTACTCTTGACTTCACCAATTTGGTTTTCGTCTTCTTCGGATGAATCTTCCTCTATTGGAATTTGACGGATTGTCTCTTTGAACCTTTTACCCCTGTTGAGTAGAGCTTTCTTCTTTGGCTTCTTTTTAGCGGCCAACAAGGCCATCATATCCTGCTGCCCCTTGGTCAGGGCGAGTAAAGCTTCCTGAAATTGAGAGTTCTGGGCTTGAAGTTCCGTCACGGTTTTCTCTAGATCTATCTTGCTGAAATAAACAGCAGGTAGATAAGGAAACCTGTTATGCGGACACCTGTCATGTCATGATGCATGAATATGCAATATGAAAATGATTTCAAGGATTTAAAGAATTTAACTTTGTATAGACAAAGAGTGAACAAACGTTAACTTGCATTAAATAATCCTTGATTTGAATACAAACATGCCTCTTGGGCTTACAACAACAGAAATAAGCATAAAGTAAACTCCTAAGACAGAAAAGTTGTGCGCATCTTCTTTGGAGCAATGTAGGTGTTTAAGCTCCTTTCTTCATGAAGTTCCCTTGTAAGCTCCAATATCTTCTTCTTGCTTTCATAGAACTTATCTTCGAAGGTGTCTCGCTCTCCTTTTAACTGAATCCAAGCGTTTTGAAAATCTTCAAGAGAAGTAGGCATATCAGGATAGAGGATCGTATGTGGAATGTCTCCCTCGACTACTGGCTCCATGATAATAGGTAAGACGGCTTCATAAGGCATCTTAAGACTTTGAGCGCGGGCCCACACCCATTTAAGATAAGGCTCCAAAGGAATGGAATTCTTATGCCCTAATGTCTTACTATCAACTTTGTTAATCATACCCCAAGCTCGTATAAAAATTTGGCGGTAACCTTGGGTGTCGCTTTCGTAGTCAAATGCAATTCCTTGGATGAGTACCTCATGAGGGCCATCTCTTCTAGCGTATCCAAATTGTCACAAAGCTAAACAAGGGTTGTAAGTAATGCCTCCCCTAATTCCAAGTAGAGGGACATTAGGGAATTCCCCACAGCGGTCAATAATGGTAATGTCTTCTAAGGAGCGATAATACCAACGGATATCAGCATGCGAAAGTGACATCAATCTTTTAGACCATCTCATACCTTATTCATTCTTCACCACTGATCGAGGTAGGTGCGAAATAAACCACCTAGCCAACAGAGGAGTGCAACACATCAAAGTCCCTCTTTTCTTCAAAGTGTGAGAGTGAAGAGAATGCAATATGTCTCCAAGCAATGTAGGCACCGGATTACAAGATATGAAAACCTTAATCGCATTCACATCTATAAATTGGCCAGAATTTGGAAATAGTACCAATCCATAGATGAGAAGAGCTAAAATTTCCTCGAAGGCTTGTAGATCCAAAGTATTCCAACACTCTTGAGCCTTCTCCAACAAAAACTTTGCTAGTAACCCTTTAACACCACTCCTTGTTACCCAATTTTCTACTATGTCAGATGGTTGCAAATGTATAGCTCGAGCAATTTCCTCAGGTATAGGGTCTCTTTCAATACCGTTGAAAGGTAACTAATTAAGAATAGGGATCCCCATGAGTTGAGAAAATTCCTCCAAAGTGGGCACAAGTTGGTAATCAGGAAAAGTGAAGCAATGATGCAAAGGGTCGAAGAATTGGACAGGCACCTTTATCATATCTTCTTCAATACTTGAGGTAACCAAACTAAGGAGTCGTCCATGTCTTTTGGTGAACAGGGAATCTTCAGGGACCCTTGATACTAAATCCTTGAGTTGTGGAGGTATCCTCACAAGACTGACTTGGATAGTGCGCCTACGAGCGGAGGCCATGTCCTACAAAACAGAACAAAGATAAATCCAAAAATCCTTGAAATGGTTAGTGATGTTTATGTTGTTTATGATGTTTATGATGTTTATGATGTTATGTACAAGTGCATATACAAAGCAAGCAAGTCCTCGGTTTAGGCTTGCATGGGGTTTCAGGTAAGTACCCTTTTGAAGTTTTAGTTGGCTCAACCTGTCTTAGTTAAAAGTAACTGGGTTCTAAAGGATCTCAATATCACTGATCTTTCCCCCAAGTTTCGTTCAATAAGCGATTGACTCACAACCAAACAAAACTCAAGAGTCAAACCTCAATGAGTGTAGCATCGAGTATCAACCAACTTCAGACTGCACCAAAGCCGGTCATCTCACTACGTCCTAATGGCCAAGTTGGTCAAGTAAGGTTCTAAGGCCAGTTGATGCTTTATGACACCACGCGGCGTCCCCATACTCTCCTTGACTGACTTAAGGGTTACCAGTACCAACCAAAGTGCCACATCAAGGTAGCTACTGCCTCAACCATGTCGGTATACCCCGTACAGTTCACTCACAGTTTATTGCTACTTACCTAAAAAGTATCCCCCAAATCCGGGTGTAGGATTTAAAACAAACATAAACAAGGAACCAAAATATAAAGCAAGCAAATCAAACAATGTAAGCAAGTAAATATGATCTAACCCTAAGGTAACCCCACTTTTGACTCATCCTCAGCAGAGTCTCCAATTCTGTGATACGGTGGGAGAACTGACTTGAGGTTTTGCGTTTGTGTTTGCAAATGTTGTGGTTTAGCAAGAGTCGCCACCGACTTTACTTTTATCCAAAAGGAAAGGTGAAAAAGTACAGGAAAGACCATTAGAGATATTTTCTTGAGTTCGGGGGGAAGATTATGAAAAGGGAAGGTATTAGCACCCTTTCCATCCATGGTTTTCCATGGGCTCTTAGTTACTTGCTAGATCACTTGCTTTTGTTTGAAAATTGTGCTTTTGTGTGGTTTTGAAAGTATTTTGAAAAGGTTCCATTGCTTAGGAAAACCTTGCAATGATTCCCGTTTGTAAGAATGTATGCAAAGTGTTGAACTTTTGAAAATATTTCAAGGTTTTGAAAAGATGTTTGGAAAGTGTAGGTGATTTGTTTTGAAAATAGCAAGGATATTTTTTTGAGATTGAGCAAGTAACTAAAAGTAATCTACTTACTCAAAAGGTCTTAGATGTGCTTTTCCTCCTCCTTTAGATGTTGCTACCTTACCATTGTTTTGGTAAGAAGCCCCACCGTTAGATGTAAAGGGACGAGCGTTGGGTCATCGTATGACCATGTAGAAATGTTGTGAAATAACTTAGCACTTTTCTGTAGGGACTAAGATCATTTTGAAAGGCAACTTGTATAGCGTCATCGAGGGACTATGATCTTTTTCGATTTGTTTGTGCTAAGACATCCCACATGCATAACATGGCCATTTTTGTAAGGCAACAATTGGAATTTCCCTAAGGGTGTAAGTGTGAGAGTGTGTTTGATTGCATGCAAAAATTTTCTTTGATTAGGGTGATCTATTTTTCAATTTTTATATCTTGTCATACACCCTAATTACTAGTATATATTAAAAGCAATAACAGTGCAGTAATGTAAAGTCCTACACTATTACAATATTTAAGGGGATGGGGGTACATATTTATGAATGGGGTTTGCAAGTTAAAAATTCTAGGTTACTTATTACAACCATATTGAAATAGACAAGAATATACAGGAAATGTAAAATGTTTGTCTGTTTAAAAAAGAAATAACTTTTGCTTAAGAAAATATTTTTTGTCCTTTTATATTAAAAGAAAATATATCATGCAAATGTAAAATATTTTTGGTGTTTTTGTTTTTGATTACAAATAAAATATAATATGATGGAAAAAATAAAAAGAGAAGAAAACATAACCAACGCAAAATAGAAGAGGTCAGAAGTTTTGACGCTAACTTGCTGCACAAACAGAAACATGTTAGTAAAAATATGGAAGTTCAGAAGTTCTGGACCTTCTGAAGATTTAGAAGTTTTCAGAAGTTCTGACGCAACTGTCAAAACTTTTCCTCTCTCATGGGCAGTCAGAACATCTGCAGCTTAGTCATTTACAGAACAGAAGTTGCATGCATAATAGTTATGACAAATTTCATGAAATATCAGAAGCAAGAATCTGAGGAAACATGTATTTGCTAGTTCTAATGCTGGGTCCTATTTTCTTTATGAAACTATGACTTGGGATTTCTTTTGCTTAGGCAAGAAAATGCAGGAATTTTCAGAATATGTACATCCTTAGGATCAGAATATCTACATTGTGCTGAATATGCAAAATCTGACAAGGCTTAATCAGTTAGGATGAGGGTCAGCACAAAACTTACCTTGCAACTGGAAAGGATTTTGTGAACTGGAGATTGGTCTTGAATTCTGGTGAAGTTCTGAGCAACTTCTTCACGTACTCAGCAGGATGGAAGTTTGCAACTTCTAAAGCAGCCAAGGGGTGATATTCTGACTCCTTTATGGTGAAAGTGAATGGAGAATGTGTTACTGTTTGATTACAGAATTTGGGATTGCTTTAATCAAGAACACTTGAGGAAAAATGGAGTTTGAATATAAGGAATCAATGCTAAGATTTTGGTATTTTATGTTTATAGTTTCCTGGGTTTTTGGAAATTTTGTAGTGGTTCAAAGCTAGTTCCTCAATTCTCTCGTCTCTTTCACAAGTTTTCTCTGGGGAGGGGAGAGGGGTCCTTTCAGTGTGCAAATGGTGTTCTATTTATAGGTAAAGTTTTGCAGTTGGGGGGGGGGGGGGGGGGGTCAAGTGACACAAACATCATCTGCTAGATGCTGACTTACTCTTGAAGTAAGCTTAAACAAGTGGGGGTTCAACGCATTCAAGTTGGACGGTTAACAGCGCCTCAGCTAGATTTGGCAGCGTGAATTAAGGAAAAGTAGAAACAGCGCATTGGCCTAGCATACTTTTGCACAGAAATTTGTCTTCCCAAGACAGTAGGGGTACACGTGGGGAAAATCCCTTGAATACAAACTCAAAGGCGGTTGTAAGCATTAAATGAGTTCCCATGTGAAACTCTGGATCCTTGCTTGACTCTGGATTAGAAGTTCTGCTTCAGCATAGCATCTCATCTTCTGATCCTCTTATCTTCTGACTTCAGCATGTTCTGAGGGATCCTTCAGCACTTCCAGTATACTTACAGCATACTTTGTTACCTTCTTTGACTTAACCACTGCGAACTCTGACTGGACCTTTTATGAACACTGGCTCAGAAGTTCTAACTAAACTCTGTCTTGAGAACATCCAGAATTTGCTGACTGTGAACACTGGCTTAGAAGTTCTGAAATTGTCATATTTCTTAAATATTTGGAAAAATTTCTAAGTCTTTAGAATTTGATTCTTTCGAAGTAAAATTTGACTTTTGAAACTCTTGATGAAGCAAACTTCGTATTCCAACATATCTTGATGAAATTTGATTTTTGATTTGATTTTGATCCAAAAGTCAAAGTCAAACTTCTTCAGCATGCAAATGACCATTTTGCCCTTGTGAATAGTTTGCTTGGAGAAATTTTTAATTCAAGGCCCGGGGACTTGATGAAAGCGAACCTGAGGATCCAGGGTGATCCCTTGAGAAATGAGAGGGCAAATTTTGGGGTGCAACAGCTGCCCATGTTCAAACTTCTTGAACCTGAAGAGTTAGATTGGTGGATCCGGCATTCGTGACTTGATGGTGAAAGATGTTTGAACACTAGAGTGCCCAGAAATTTCCACTCGAAGATGGATGGTGAATGGGCTTATAGATGCCATTTGGAGGAATATTGGTAAACTCTGGAAGAAGTATCAGCACAAATCTCTTGTTGATCCATACTAGACATGTTGTTTTATCTATGAGAAAGGGGTTAGAAAAAATGTAGATGCTTGCATGATATTCACCAGATGTGGTATCATGCTAAATGCATATGGTATGTACATGATATGATGTATGAATGCGAAATGCGTGTTTTTGCCCGGGAAAATAAATCCCTGACTACTGCTGAGGAAATCTTCGGAGGTTGAATCCTTGATTTCCTGTTGGAAATGAAGAATATGCATATCTTCAAATTCTATTGAAGAGATGCTTTTGCTGGGGAACATCACTCAAAGATCAGTTGTTATCTGGTCGGATCCAGGCTTCACAGTTGCTAAGGATGAAGTAGTCGGTTGCTATCTGGTCGGGTCCAGGTTTCATGGCAACTTATTGGGGGAAGAGATGAATTAACTGTTATCTGGTCGGATCCAGGCTTTGCAGAAAATTCCTTGAAATTGAATAGTCATCTGGTCGGGTCCAGGTTTCATAACAACTTGCTGGGGATGTGGAGGTTAACTGTTATCTGGTTTGATCCAGGCTTCACAGTAACTTGTTGGAGGTAAGGGTGAATTAACTGTTATCTGGTAGGATCCAGGCTTCACAGTAACTGGTTGAAAACTGTTATCTGGTCGGGTCCAGGATTTGTAGATTTCTGATGAAGTTAATTGTTATTTGGTCGGGTCTAGGCTTCATAATGAACTTCTTGGGGATTTAGTTGTTATCTGGTCGGTTTCCAGGTTTCACAATGAATCTCTGAGGATGACTGCTATCTGGTCTGATCCAGGCTTCGCAATGACTTTCTTGAAAATATGGAAATAAGGAATGATATTTGGTCGGATCCAGGTTTCTCAGTCCTTTGTTGGGGAATAAAGAGGCAACTCTACTGGGAACAAGTGGTTAAAACCTTGGTTGGATTAAGTTTAGGTTCTTCTATATCTTTGAAGAGTTGGGCTGGTCGTGTCCAGGTTTCATAGCTTTTTGAGAAATGAGATCAACTGTTATCTGGTCGGGTCCAGGCTTCAGTAACTCAAGAAGTCAAACTGTTATCTGGTTGGGTCTAGGCTTCAATAATCGAAGAAATTAAACAGTTATCTAGTCGGGTCCAGGATTCAGAAATTGAAGAAGTCAAACTGTTATCTGGTCGTGTCCAGGCTTCAGTATAACTTGAAAATTGTGCTAATATCTGGTCGGATCCAGGCTTCATAGCATTTCTTGGTAATAATAAAGGCTTTGTTAAAGACTTTACTAGGGATTAGGGGTTGTGGCCCTGTGATTTGCAGTCATTTGAAGGGGCAATTCTAACTGGAGAGTATAGACTCATTCAGGCAAGGCAGACTTAGTTTGGGGAGGATATACTCAGCTGGGGATGATGGGCTCATTTTGGGAGGATAGATTATGTTTGGAGAAAATAGCTTTGGTTGGAAAAGATGTACTCAGCTGGGCGATTCAGACTCAAGTGGGGAATTTGGGTTCCGTTGAGGGATTTGTACTCCGCTGGGGAATAAAATCTTGGTTGGAAGATATACTCTACTGGGGAAGATGGACTCAATGGGGAGTGTTTATTCAGCTGGGGAGGATGGACTCAGCTTGGAGAATAAAATCTTGGTTGGAAGATATACTCTACTGGGGATAAAAACCCCGGTTGGGAGATATAATCCGTTGGGAATGATGGGATCGTCTGGGGATGATGGGCTCAGCTGGGCAATTTTGGACTCATCGGGGAGTGCTTACTCGACTGGGGAATTCAGGGTGTCTTGTACGTTGAGGAATTTGCACTTGGCCCGGGGAAATAACTCTGTTGGGGAAATAAACCCTACTGAGGAGATGAATTTACTTTAGACAGAGACCCCTAGGTTTCAATTTTGTAGAAATTGACTTAGCTAGAGAAAGTTGCCAAGAGATTGAGACTCTGGCCAGGGGTTCATCCTATGTGAAGAAATTTTTGTAGGCAACTTCGTTGGGGAAAGGTTGCATTGGGGTTGTCCCTATAGGGATGATGATGAGATAACTCTGTGGGGAATAAAATCTGCTGAGGAGGTGGATTCCCTTTAGGAAGAGATCTCCTAGGCTTTAGATGGGGAAAAAGCTGTCAAGAGATTGAGACTCTGGCCAAGGATCGTCCCGTGCAAGGATATTTTGTGGGCAAATCCATTGGGGAAAGGTTTATTGCCAACGCCCTGGTGGGGATAATGATGGTGAGATAACTTTGTGGGGCTATTTCACATACATTAAAGGGATTCTTACCGCTGTTGTGCACTGATGCCTTGTTGAGGCTGCTGCTTGGCAGAACACATGTGCCAAATAGCTTTAATTATGTTCATATGTATATGGTCATTCAATTTTAGTCATTGGACAAATTTGCATTCAAAACAGAGATAGACAATTTTGCACTTCAAAGTGTATTTGTATTGATATTTTTCCCATGAATAGGCGTTTTTGTACATAGAGACGGAAATCCTAGTAAGAGGAAATCGCCGAAAAGAAAACAAAATTGAGAATGAAAAACAAATAGCCATGTGAAATGATCTCATTGCCTTTTAGCTCTACTATTTCCCCAATGTCTTTGAACGTCCCTTGCCGTTGATTGAAGTTTATTGGATTGATCCTGGACCATTTGAACTTGGACCTTGGTGATAATATTGACCGTGTTGATTTCACGGGACATAGTCGTGCGCTTTTAATCCTTAATTTTTGCCTGAACTGCACTTTCGGGTTTTCGGTCCACCAGGATACCCTTTTTTGCCCAAGTCGCCCTTTCGGGTTTTCAACTTGTCGGGTGTACAATCTTTTATATATATCCCTAATTTTTTCCCAAACCTTTTGGTTTGCCGGGATGCCCCTTTCTGCTTAGGTGTGTCAACCTAACGGGTCTCTTATGCGTAGTATTTTTTAACTATGTCTGTGTTTATAGGATGTGGGAAATCTTCACCATCCATGGTGGTCAGTATCATGGCACCGCCAGATAAAACTCTCTTGACAACAAACGGCCCTTCATAGGTGGGAGTCCATTTTCCTCTGGGGTCACCTTTTGGTAAAATGATGCGTTTTATCACCAGGTCACCAACTTGATATGCTCGAGGCTTGACCTTTTTGTTGAAAGCTTTGATCATCCGTTTTTGATACGTCTGACCATAGAAAATAGCAGCTAATCTTTTTTCATCGATCAAGTTCAGCTGATCCAATCTCGTTTGAATCCATTTGTCTTTTCTTAGGCCTGCCTCAATCATAATCCTCAGCGAGGGAATTTGAACTTCTATTGCAAAAACGGCTTCCATACCATAGACTAGAGAGAAGGGAGTTGCCCCAGTTGATGTTCTAGCTGAAGTACGGTAACTGTTGTACCCCAAAATTTTCCCTCTCATTTTATCAAGATTTTCCTCACAAGACTCTTTGGACTCCAGACCAGATTAGGGTTTGCTCAACTCAAGACATCTCCTTGCACTAATGACTTGAAATTAGGGTTTGAAGTTGCACAAGGATTTTTGGACTTCCAATGCCTCATGTGACTTTCATACTTCATGTTGGACTCCTACGATAGCTCATACCAAGTTTCAAGCCTTGAATCAAATTTTTGCCCAGTCAATTGGACAGTTGACCTAAAAATCACCTGTATTGGGGAAAAAGTCAATTGTGGCCAATTTACAGTCAAACCTTATAATTTTTTATCCATATAAACATTATAGACTCATATGAACCATTTTATCAAGTTTGGACCACAACTCCTCAAGAAATTTGATCAGATCATCAAAAGGGCAAAATGGTCATTTTTAGGGTTTTGACTGTAGAAGGGCAATTTCTGATTTTTCACCTAGCCAGTGGAAAAATGGGTTCAAGAATGGTTTCAAGGACACAATGGCATCATCTTTACCTAATCACAAGGTTCAAAAGATCTCAAATGCATTGGATTGACAAATGAATTTTCCAGTCAACTAATCAAAAATCAATTGTACACTGAAAAGTCAAACTTTGACTTTTTGGTCAAAATCAAGTGCCAAGGGTCATTTTTCATCAAGATGTGTCAAAACATGAAACTTGTTCACCAAGAAACCTAATTTTGGAAATTAGGTTTTAAGATTGAAAATTTTCATAACTTAGAAATTTTCTAAGTTATGAAAATTTCTTATTTTTTCCCAACTTTTCCCAACTTTTTCACCATGATGCAATTGGATTCAAAAGAAAACTTCCAACATTAAAGTTGTAGTCCTCCACAAAATCTAAAACTTTGATTCACAAAGTTTTCCCAAAAGATGCTTGGATCTCAAGTTATGATTTTGTGAATAAGGGTCCATGAAACTTTTAACTTAGTGAAAATTTGCCCTAGTTCAGGCAGGATTTTGACCTATCTTCATGGCAACTTTTCACATAGTTCCAATTGGAATCTCAAAATTAATTTCATATATTTATTGTAGAGCATGTTACAAGCTTTCTAAAATGTCCAAGAACTCTCTAAGATCATTTGTGGTTAGGGAGAATCGAAGGTTTGAAAATGGCAAATCATCACTTTTGTCCAAGACATTTTGCACCATGTTACAACTTGCAAATCAGTTTGAATCATGCTTGTACTTGGTTTACAGGTTCTAATCCTTTCTACACTCATAAATTGAATGCAAATACAATGGTTAATGGCATTATTTTGATCTTTGAAACTTTGTACAAGAGTTTAATCCAAAAATGGCAAAAAGATAACATTGCTACTTTGATAAAGTTCACTTTATGTAACTTTGTTTATCTTGAGCCATGAACCTGATTTCTTGTGGAAAACAAGATCCATAAACATCAGAAAAAGCTCACCAACCCTGTGCAGACCCTAAGCTAGCTTGTATAAGCCTTTGCCTTTGTCAACTCACTTTTGCTTCAAAAGCAAGTAAGCTTGCAAAAGTCCACACAACTCTTGTATCTGTTAAAACCAAGTCTTGGAATTATTTCAAACAACCTCTGCACATTATACCAAGCCTGAAACACGATTGTCAAGCCTCTCAAACACCCAAAACACAAAAACACCAACTTTTGCCCAAAACAGGGCAAGCTCTACAGAACTCAAGCCAAAACAAATTTGCCTCGTGCGTTTTGCTTGAAACCACTTCAAACACATTCAATACAATACACCTAAACTGTCAAGGCCCTTACTTTGCAACTGTAACCTCGTTTGCACACTTCACCATTTTCATTTTGAAGCTTTGTAGGTTGAGTTCTACAAGGAGATTCAAGTCATTTCAAAGCAAGCTAAGCATTGGGAAAGGTCAAGGGAACTTCAGGCAAGCTAACACAACCTTCAGGCCTCACTCCCAACTCCTACATTGCCATATTCAAACTTGACTGAAACAGGTATTTCTCAAGATTCTAACTCCTTATTTAGGCATCATTAAGCTTAGGTTTGTGAAGCAAAAATGTAGTCTCTAAGTTGCTTGAGCTGTACATATGCATAACTTCCATTTATATTAACTGAGCTAGGAGAATTTGGATGATGAACATGCTGGAAATTTTAGGTCAGAAATTAGGGGTGATAAAATTCTCTTTGGTCTTTGAGAGTTAGATTAAGTTTTTTATATCATTGAAATCGTGAGTTAACAAGCTACAAGTTTCATGTTGCAAGATTTCATTTTTAAGCACGCATGCAAGAGTTACAGTTTGTACATGGCGCACGTGTTTTTCTGGTTTGAAGGACAGGGATGAAGTGAACATTGGGCTTGGGCTGGCTGATTCTACTTTTGACACCCTTCATTCTGTTATTTGCACCCCCCCCCCCCCCCCCTTGGCCCATTTCTTTTATTTTTCATATTTTCTTGCATATTTCACATTTCTGACTTTTATTTATTTTTTCCTAAACATTAAAAATCACAAAAATATTTTCTTTATTTTTTTGCATTTTTTCATATTTTTATTTTATTTTTTGCATAATAAATAATTATTAGGTTAAATATAATTTATTTTCTTGAATAAATTTGTAAATAATACAAAAATATTATATATTTTTATTTTTATTATTTATACACTCAAATTAATATTTTCAAACAATATTTAATTTTTCAACATTTTTGTATATATTATTATTATTTTTCTTTAAAAAAAATGAATAAATAAATAATATAATATATTTTCTTTTAAAACCAAAAATTACGGTTTTCACCCTTTCAAAAAAAACAATCATTTTATTTTCTTATTTTTAAGACATAAATAATTTTATTTTACATACATAAAACAAATACAAAAACATTTTTGCATATTTACATTTATTTACATTTAAATACTTGTTTTTGTTTTTGTAAATTAAATTCAATTTGGTTGTAACAGTTGAATTAGGGTTTTATTTTGAGCAATATCCCCCTATTCAAACTTGTACCCCCCCTTCCCATAATATTGTTGTAATATTCCTAGATTTACTTTTGCGCAATTTATCGTATTATATGCATGATAGTAAGATTAGGGTTTTGTATGCAAAGACCAAAAATCAAACAAATAGCATGACTAAATGCAAGACAAAAATGCATGAAAATGACAACACAATGCACACAAGCATCTCTAGGGTTTCATCCACTTTGTTGCCTTAAAATGGCCATGGTATGCATTCTAGGTATCTTGGCAAAACAAAACAAAACAAAAGATCATAGTCCCTCGATGACGCTATCTTGGTTGCCTAAACAAAAATGATCTAGTTCCTCAAAAAACTTGCTAAAGATACTTGGCAATATTGTTATCATGGTCATACGATGACCCACGCCCGTCCCGTTTAACATCCAAAGATAGGGTTGTTTACCAAATACGATGGTAGAACAACAATGTCAAAGGGTTAAAAATGCACAAGAAAGACTTTTGATTAGGGTAGACAAATTCTAGTTACTTGATCAATTTGCAAATATCCTTGCTAATTTCAAAAACACACACACAATTTCAAAACACTTTCCCAACAAACTTTCAAACATTGAAACATTTTTCAAAAGACAAACATCTTTATATACATTCTTCAAACAAGAATCATTACAAAGATTTCCAAAACGATGGCCTCTTTTCAAAATACTTTCAAAACCACACAAAGCACCATTTCAAACAATTGAAAAAAAAAGAAAAGCAAGTGATCTAAACAAGTAACTAAGAGCCCATGGAAAACCATGGATGAAAAGGGTGCTAGCACCTTCCCTTTTCATAATCTACCCCCCGAACCCAAGAAAACATCTCAAAGGTCTTTCCTGTGCTTTTTGACCTTTCCTTTGGATAAAATAAAAAGTCGGTGGCGACTCTTGCTAAACTGAAACATTTGCAAACACAAACGCAAAACCTCAAGTCAATTCTCCCACCGTATCACAGAATTGGAGACTCTGTTGGGGAGATAAATCTAAAAGTGGGGTTACCTTAGGGTTTAGATCACCTTTACATGCTTATCTTGCTTGATTTGTTTGCTTTACACTTTGGTTCTATTGTTTGGGTTTGAATCCTCTACCCGGATTTGGGAAACATTCATAGGTAAATAGTGATACGTTGTGGAAATTGTGCAGGGTATACCAACACGATCTAAGCAATAGATATATTAGTGAGACATATTTGTGGGTGCCGGTAGCCTTTGAGTCAATCAAAGAGAATACAGGGCCGCTGAGTAATGTCATGAAGCACTAATGGACTTTTAGAACCTTTACTTGACCATCTTGGCCTTTTAGGATGTAGTGAGATGACCGGTTTTGGTGCAGTCCGAAGTTGGTAGATACTCGATACTATACTCATTGAGGTTTGTTTTCTTGGAATATTTCAGTCGTCAGTAAAGTGGCTAAACTGAAACAATGAACACAAAATAATCCAGTGATATTGAGCTCCTTAGAACCCGGTTACTATTTATAGGACAGGTTGAGCCAACTAAACTTCAAGAGGGTACTTACCTATGAAACCCCATGCAAGCCTAAAACTAGGAACTTGTGTGACTTGCTTGTACATATACTTGTTAATAACATCGTGAACATCATGAAGCATCATTTGCATCCATTAACCATTTCAAGGATTTTGGATTTTCATCTTTGTTCCTGTTTTGTAGGTTATGGATTCACTTCGCAGGAAAACCATTCAGATCAACCATGTGAGAATTCCTCCACAACTCAAAGAGCTTGCTTCCAAGATTCCAGAGTATTCTCCATTCACTGAGAGACATGGTCGACTTCTCAACTTGGTCAACTCCAACACAAAGGAAGACATGGTGAAAGTTCTCTTCCAGTTCTTTGACCCCCTACACCACTACTTCATATTTCCTGATTATCAGCTGGTGCCTACTCTGGAGGAATTCTCTCAACTCTTGAGGATTCCTATTCTCCATCAACTACCTTTCAATGGTACGGAAATAGATCCAAAGCCTGAATATGTTGCTCAAGCCCTGCACTTGCAACCATCAGATGTCACAAGTCATTGGGAAACCAGAAGTGGTGTCAAGGGTTTCTTGGCAAAGTTCTTGTTTGAGAAAGCTCAAGAGTGATGGAATTCTCTAGACCTACAAGCTTTTGAGGAGATTGTAGCTCTTCTCATCTATGGGTTGGTCTTGTTCCCAAACCCTGACCAGCTTATAGATGTCAATGCTGTCAAAATCTTCATGGCTCGCAACCCGGTGCCTACATTGCTTGGAGATATCTTACACTCTTTTCACACTCGAACAATGAGGAAAAGAGGTGTTCTCCTATGTTGCACTCCTCTACTGGCAAGATGGTTTATTTCTCATCTTCCCCAATCAGTCTTGAGGAATGAACAAGGTTTGAGGTGGTCACAACGATTGATGACTCTTACATATTCATATGTTCATTGGTGTTTTCGGTCCAGAGAAAATGTTATCATCATCGACCATTGTGGAGAATTACCTAATGTCCCTCTACTTGGCATTAGGGGAGGCATCACCTACAACCCCTGCTTGGCTCTGAGACAGTTTGGGTATGCTCGAAGGGATGGCCCACATGACATGCTGATTCTAGACTTTGTTTTTTACTTCAACAACGATGATCAAGGACTTTGACAAAGGTTCATCCGAGCTTAGAGGATGCCCAACAAGGTGGACAGTAAGACCTTGGGACACAAGAATTCCATCCCTCTTGAGCCTTACCTCAAGTGGGTACAAATCCGCTCCCAAAGTCTTATGATGCCTTACCCCTACATTCTCCCTGTGATTAAAGAGCCTGTTAAGGAAGGAGAGGTTCCATACACCTTCCTACATCCTGACATGCCGACATCACTCAAAGATTTGCAAAGGAGTTGGATACAGCTCAAGGGAGAACACGATACTTTTGAAGCCCTATTCTACGCCAGCGAGAAGAAGGTTTTAGAACTTACTCGTCAACTTCATGAAGAGCAGACTCTTAACACCTACATTGCACCAAAGAGGATGCGTAACGTCTTTTTAAATTAGAATTTTGTATTATTTTGCCCATGGGGAATTGATGTACTAACAATTCTATCTTATTAATATGACGTTTTTTCCTTTTTGTTTAAACAAATTTGAATTTTCTGAATCCTTGAATGCATTACATGAGTACATATCATTCATCATATGCATGAACATATGTTCACACCAAGTTTCCTCATCTCTCTGCTGTTTATTTCAGCAAGATGGATATTGAACAAGCGGTCAAAGACTTACAAGCTCAAAATTCACAATTCCAACAGCTACTCATGACCTTGGCAAAGTGTCAGGAGGAGCTCAAAACTCTGTTGGAGAAGGAAAAGGAGAAAAAGAAGAAGAAGAGAGTTGGTGTGGCTACCTTGGGCAGAAGATTTGAAGGTCAAGCCAGAAGGGTCCTGGATTTCCCATCAACATCTGAAGAGGGAGGTAAAGGAGATGCAGTGCCATCTGAATCTGAGGCTGAAGAAGAGGAAGACGAGGATTACTCAGAACAATAGTATCCTCATGCAGATGAGAAATAAAAAAATCTGGAAGAACGTCTGGAAGCCATGGAGTTACAGAGAGTTCCTGGGATGGACTTTGAAGAGTTAGGTTTGGTTTCTGGAATTGTAATCCCTCCCAAATTCAAAGTGCCACTGTTTGCTAAATACGATGGGGTGTCTTGCCCAAATATGCACCTACGATCTTATGTCAGGAAAATTCAACCACATTCTTCTGACAAAGACATGTGCGTACACTTCTTCTAAGACAGTTTGTCGGGGACACAATTAGATTGGTTCTACCAGCTAGAGAGGTCTGATGTGCATAATTGGGAGGATTTGGCTTCTTCCTTTTACAAGCAGTATCAATACAATACGGACTTAGCACCAACCCGTACTCAATTACAGAGTATGGGCATGGTCTCAAATGAAGGTCTCAAAGAGTATGCCCAGAAATGGAGAGACTTGGCGGGACGAGTACAACCACCTCTATCTTAGAGAGAGCTAGTTGATATGTTCTTGGGGACTCTGTCAGGGCCGTTCTTTAATCACTTGATAGGAAGTTCGTCTGCAGGGTTCACCGAGTTAATTCTAACTGGTGAGAGAGTTGAAGCCGACATTAAAAGCAGGAAAATTGAAAAGGATGCATCTGCTTCCGCTGCCATAAAAAAACCTTTTCCAACAAAGAAAGAAGTCTCAGTTGTCTACTTTCAAAGAGGTCAAGGAAGAGTCGAGCGCCGGCCAGCGGTGGGGCCCGTAATGATTCAGAAGTCTGCAGCTGATCAGCCCAGAAATAATCAACCCAGAACCAACCAAGCAAGGGTGGAAAGGCATGTACGGCAATTCACCCAGATAAACATGACTCCTGCTCAGGTTCTACCCCATCTCTTGAAGTTAAACCTTGCCAGTCTGAAAGAGGCCCCGAAGAATCCGAATAAAACTTCTCCTTACTACCATTCGAACGCCAAGTGTGCTTATCATTCAGGGAGTATAGGGCACGACACCAACAATTGTTGGGCCCTGAAGAATAAGATTTAGGATTTGATAGATGCTAAAGAAGTGGAATTCGACGCCCCTGAAAAGCCGAATGTGATCTTTGCTCCAATTCCAAGGCATGGCCACAATGCCCATGCTGTTGAAGAAGATCTTTTTGTTGCTAGTGTTGATGATTTGATAACTCTGTTACCGATAATCAAGATGAATTTACTGAAGGCTGGGATTTTCCCAGGTTGTGAAGAAGATTTCTACCTTTGTTTATCCTTGCCAACTGACTGTCCATTGTTGAAGTTAGGCATCCAACGCCTAAAGGATAACCAAGAAATCCTTTTTGAAAAGACTCCTATTACACCGACTCCTGTCAATGATGTTTCAATAATTACCATATCCGCCAATCTTTCCAAGGTCTCCAAAAGACCTGTTAAGATTACATCCGCTCCAAAGATTGCACCTTTGAAGATAACCATGCCCGGGCCCGTCCCGTACAAGTCCAACAAATCAATACCATGGAACTATGGTGGAGAAATCTACAACCACGGTGTTAAGAAAATTGAATCAACTGAAGAGAGTTCTGATGAAGAGACTTCCGACATTGGAAACATTGTCGGAAAGAGCAAAATCACCCGCAGTGGAAGAATTTTCTCTCCGGAGATCACCCCTCCAAGGGCAATCTTCAGACCCTCAGCTGCTCCTAAGGTTACCCCTGTGTCGGTCAACATATCTGCAAGAACTCCAATTATTGAAGAAGTTGTGACTCCTGTGGTTGTCCCCTCTTCTCCTGCTGATGATAGAGGGAAAGGGATCTAAGAAGCGCCCGTCAAGACGAGGGCTTAACCATTGGTTATCCCTGAAAATTCTCAAAAAGAAATGGAAGAGATTTTGAAAATAATTAGGAAAAGCGATTATGATGTTGTGGAGCAACTAGGGCAAACCCCCTCAAAGATCTTTATGTTGGCCCTGCTACTTTGTCCAGAGGCTCATGCTAAAGCACTGATAAGATTCTTAAAGACGGCCCACGTGCCACAGGAAACCTCCGCAGATCAGTTCCAGGAATGTGTAACTAGCTTAACAGCTGACAATGGTCTAGGGTTCTCTGATGCCAATTTAACATCTAAAGGGAGAAAGCATAGTGATGCTTTGCATGTCTCGGTGGAATGCAGAGGGACTACCCAAGCACACGTTCTGGTAGACACTGGTTCGTCTTTAAATGTCTTGCCGAAGAAAGCCTTAGATAAACTGGATTGTGAAGGCTTAACCCTGAAACCAAGCAATATCATTGTCAGAGCCTTTGATGGTTCTAAAAGGATGGTCCAAGGGGAGGTGGACATCCCGATTAAAGTGGGAACTGAAACCTTCAACTCCATATTCTATGTGATGGACATCCGTCCTTCCTATTCTTGCTTGTTGGGAAGACCCTGGATTCACCATGCTGGAGTCGTCACTTCTTCTCTGCATCAAATGCTCAAGTACGCTGTCCAGGGGAAAATTATAACAGTTCATGGCGAAGAGGAATACATGATAAGCCATCTAAATTCTTTCCGCTGTGTAGAATTGGATGGTGAATTCATCGAGACACCTTTCCAACACTTTGAAGAGGTTTCTCCTGAAATAGCAGCAACCAAGACAGTGTCCCCTTTACCTGCAATTACCAAACCTGTGCCTCGGATGTCATCCATCAAAGATGCAAAGGTTGTGATTGAAGAAGGTGGATCCATAATCTGGGGGCATCTCCCGGACTTTCCTTTCAAATCAGATAAGTTTGGCCTAGGGTTTACTTCGGCTAGTCATAAGGTTGTGCGCCGCTCCCGTGCAGGAGGGCCACTAGTGAAGATCACCCATCATGGAGTAAATGCTTTGGAGGATAGTGAAGAGGAGAGCAACCTGGAAGACTGGATTTTCCCTACTGTTGACGGAGGACTATGCAACTAGGAGGCAAAAGACTTTGTTCCGATTACTTTCATACGGCAGTAATTTATCTTTCAAACATTTCTGTTGGTTTGTAATAATTCTCAAACAATTCGTACACTTTTAACCTTGTGCCTTACCCGAGGCACATAGGTCCATTTGTAAGGGTTTGATTTTTCATCTTCATACGCCATTTTAATGAATCATGGACGTTTTCACATATAAACTTTTGTGTTCATTGTTTTTCTTTTTACATTTTATTTGTTTAAAGGTGGCTATCCCTTACACACACCCACACTCACAAATGCAGGTACCCTTCCATTCCGGATTCCATGGGTAACAATTCTGCTATGGCCTTCAGTGTCTCTGAAGATCTGGTCTACCATGCCGAATATGAAGGTGATGAAGATTGTGAGGTGCCGAAAGAATTGGCTAGACTGCTACAACAGGAAGAAAGGGCTATTCTACCTCATGATGAGCTGTTAGAGACAGTCAACTTGGGTACTGAGGAAGACAGAAAAGAAGTCAGAGTGGATGCCAACCTAGAGCCAAGTGTCAAGGAGCGCTTAGTTCAGCTGTTGAATGAATATGTTGAGATCTTTGCCTGGTCATATGAAGACATGTCGGGACTCGATACAGATATTGTGGTTCACCGTCTTCCTACAAGAGAAGACTGTCCACCAGTTAAACAGAAAGTCCGCCGCATGAGGCCCGACATGTCTGAAAAGATCAAAGCAGATGTTATGAAGCAGTTTAATGTTGGATTTCTGGCTGTTACTTCCTATCCACAATGGTTTGCTAACATTGTGCCCGTGCCTAATAAGGATGGCAAAGTGAGAATGTGCGTGGATTACAGAGACTTAAACAGGGCTAGCCCTAAAGATGCCTTTCCACTTCCGCACATTGACATCTTGGTTGACAATACAGCTCAGCACAAGGTATTTTCTTTCATGGACGGATTTTCAGGTTACAACCAGATCAAAATGGCACCCGAAGACATGGAGAAAACTACTTTTGTTACACAGTGGGGTATGTTCTGCTATAAAGTGATGCCATTCGGACTGAAGGATGCCGGGGCAACCTATCAGCGCGCCATGGTAGCTTTGTTTCATGATATGATACATCATGAGATAGAGGTCTATGTAGATAACATGATAGCCCGATCACAGACAGAAGAAGAACACCTCGACCCTTTGAAAAAGATGTTTGTCAGGTTGAAGGAGTACAAGCTCAGATTAAACCCTAACAAGTGCACTTTCGGAGTCAGGTCCGGTAAACTCTTGGGTTTCATCGTCAGTAAAAAAGGCATCGAGGTTGATCCTGCCAAAGTAAAAGCTATACAAGAAATGCCTTCTCCTCACATTGAGAAGGAGGCCAGAGGTTTCTTGGGACGCCTAAACTACATTGCAAGGTTCATTTCTCACCTAACATCTACCTGTGAGCCAATCTTCAAGCTATTTAAGAAAGATCTGGTGGTTAAATGGAATGATGACTGTCAAGTTGCTTTCGATAAAATCAAGGAGTATTTTCTAGAGCCTCCTATATTGATGCCTCCCGTCGAAGGAAGACCGCTAATCATGTATCTGACTGTTTTGGATAATTCAATGAGGTGCGTACTGGGCCAACATGACGAGTCTGGCTGAAAAGAGCATGCCATTTATTACCTTAGCAAAAAGTTTACCGACTGTGAGATCTGATACTCACTTCTCGAGAAAACTTGTTGCGCTTTGGTATGGGCTGCTCGCCGGCTAAGGCAGTATATGTTGACTCATACCACTTTGCTGATATCTAAGATGGATCCGATCAAGTACATCTTTGAGAAGCCTGCTTTGTCTGGAAGAATAGCTAGATGGCAGATGATCCTGACTGAATACGATATCCAGTACACGACCCAAAAAGCTATAAAGGGGAGTGTGCTAGCTGACCATCTGGCTCATCAAGCTGTCGAAGATTACCAATCCATGAAGTTTGACTTCCCCGATGAGGACATTATGACATTGGACAACATTGAAGACTTTAGACCATATGACAAACTTGAACAAGGATCCCAATGGACCCTGTACTTTGTTGGTGCCTCTAATGCACTTGGAAACGGTATCGGCGTTGTGCTCATCTCCCCGGAAGGTTGCCATACACCTTTCACAGCCAGACTTTGCTTCAACTGCACCAACAACATGGCCGAGTATGAAGCTTGCATCTTTGGTCTCAAGGCTTCCATAGACTTGGGAATCAAATCCTTGATTGTGTTTGGGGACTCAGCTTTGGTCATCAATCAGATTAAAGGAGAGTTGGACACTAAGCATCCAAACCTCATCCCTTACAAAGAACATGTCTTGACATTGTTACCATATTTCGAGCAGATTACCTTCGAGCACTTCCCGCGAGAAGAAAATCAGCTAGCAGATGCTCTAGCTACAATGTCATCCATGTTTAAACTTAACTGGGATAATGAGGCTCCCCAAATCACTATTGAACGGATGGACGACTCTGCACATTGTCACGAGATTAATACCGAAGAAGTAGTGGACTGACCGTGGTTTCACGAAGTCAAAAGGTATCTCGAGGCGTAAGAATATCCTGAAGGAGCTTCAGTCAACGACAAAAAGTTCTTGAGGAGATTCTCTGCCAAGTTCTTCCTGAGCAATGGTATCCTATACAAGTGCAATCATGATTGCATTCTGCTCCGTTGTGTGGATAAGATTGAAGCTTAGCAGATCATGGCTGAACTGCACAATGGTACCTTTGGCACTCACTCTAGCGGACATACGATGGCTAAAAAGATTCTACGGGCAGGCTATTACTGGTCTACCATGTAAGCTGACTGCCATCAACATTCCAGAACTTGTCATAAATTTCAAATCTATGCGGACAAGGTACATATACCTCCAGTTCCTCTCAATGTCTTAACAACTCCTTGGCCATTTGCTATGTGGGGAATCAGCATGATTGGAGAGATCAAGGCTACAACATCCAATGGACACCGCTTCATTCTTGTGGCCATTGATTACTTTACTAAATGGGTCGAAGCAACTTCCTTCACATCCGTCACAAAGAATGTGGTTGCCCGCTTCATCAAGCAGAACCTCGTTTGCCGGTACGACATCCCCGAAAGGATCATCACCGACAACGGTACAAACCTTAACAATACTATGATCACCGCCTTGTGCGAGTAGTTCCAGATTCAACATCACAATTCATCTCCCTATCGGCCAAAGATGAACGGTGTTGTCGAAGCTGCGAACAAAAATATCAAGAAGATAATACAAAAGATGAAAGTCACCTACAAGGACGGGCATGAGATGTTACCATTTACTCTTCACGGGTACCGTACCATGACGCGAACATCAACTAGGGCAACACCCTATTCTTTGGTATACGACATGGAAGCTGTTTTACCTATCGAGGTTCAGATTCCCTCCTTGAGAATCATGAAAGATGCTGGTTTGAGTGAAGACGATTAGATTCAGACCCGGCTTGATCAACTTAACTTGATTGACGAAAAGCGACTTACTGCTGTTTGCCATCGTTAGGCGTATCAAAAGCGAATGATCAAGGCTTTCAACAAGAAAGTCAGACGACAAGTGTATCAAGTCGGGGATCTTGTAATCAAGCGGATCATCTTGCCGCAAAGTGATCCCAAGGGCAAATGGACTCCTACCTACGAAGGACCATTTGTGATCAAAAACATCTTTTCTGGTGGGGCAATGATATTAACCACCATGGACGGTGATGACCTGCCGCACCCTACAAATGCAGACATAGTCAAAAGATACTACGCATAAACAACCCGCTAGGTTGACGCACCTAGAAAAAAAAGGCATCCCGGTGAATAGAAAACCCAAAAGGGCAGTTCAGGCAAAAGTTAGGGATAAATAAAAAAATATGTACATCCGGAAAGTTGAAAACCCGAAAGGGCGAATTGGGCAAAAAAGGATTTCCCGGTTGATCGAAAACCCGAAAGGGCGGTCCAGGTAAAAGTTAGGGAATTAAAGCGTATGACTATGTCTCGTCGGATCACTTTAAGGATGATATCTTCACAGACAAGCTTCGGGTTTCTGATCAACTCAATCATCTCCGGACGAAGCAACGAATGGACAAGACATTCAGAGTTACGAAGGCTATAGCAGAATAGGAACCCCATGGAATTTTTACACATAGCCATCTTTCTCTGTATAAATTTTTCTCATTTTTATGACAATGTTCTCTTACTAGAATGTCTGTCTCCTTTGTACAAAATACTTACACAAAGTTAATACAAAGATACTTCAAAGTGCAGAAAACTATTTGCCTTTTCTTCTTTTTTACACTTGTGTTTTATTTGAAAACGTCCAATGATTTATTAATGAGCATATGCATTTGAATATAATCACTGTTTACAAATAAACGAAATGGGAAAGACTAATTACTGACAGGTTGAAAGTATAGGAAAATGTCTTTCGGCTATTCCAAGAGAAATCCCCTGCAGTATATCATCTAGGTCCCCGACGGAGCTAAAACCTTGAAATACATATCCCCAACGGAGCTAAATTTCAAAATTCCCATCAAAGTTAAAACTTTAAACTCCCAATCCTCAGCGGAGCAAAACTTTGAACTACAGACCCCCAGCGAAGATGAAACCTTCTTCCCTAGTCGAGTCAAGACTCTCAATTCCCAGCGGAAACCATTTAGTTTTCCCCAAATTCCCCAGCAAGTTGTCTTAAAATCTGAGAATCAACCAGATAACAGTTAACTTTTGTTTTATCCCCAACCTAGGATAATTCCCCAGTAGATTGGCATACAACCCAAACTCCTGATATCCCCAACAGAATGAAGATTCTCATTCTTGACTCCCCAGTAGATTGGCATACAACCCAAACTCCTGAACTTTTTCCAAACAGGAATCAAATTTTTCCCCCAGAGTCCTGAACTTACTCTCTAGCAAGATAGCTACTCCCCAGCAGTATAGCTACTCCCCACAGAGTTTCACCACAAGAAAGTTGTCAAATTGCGACGGTTTTTTTGAAAGGTTACGACGGTTCAAACCGTCGCAATTTGACATCTACGACGGTTGGCGCAGCGTCGCAGAAAAGTGTGTCCCCAGGTTGTTTAGCGACGGTTGCCAAAACTGACGTAAACTAAATATTGCAACGGTTACTAACCGTCGTGAATTTCCGTTTGATTTTTATTTTAACAGTTGATTGCGACGGTTCAAACCATCGTGAATTTCCGTTTGATTTTTATTTTAACAGTTGATTGCAACGGTTCAAACCGTCGTGAATTTCTGTTTGATTTTTATTTTAACAGTTGATTGCAACGGTTCAAATCGTCGTGAATTTTACTTGTTGTTTTGTTTTTAAGGCTAATTGTGACGGATTAGGGGGGGTTATAACCCCCGCTAAAATGATTAATTTATACAAAAATCAGAATAACAACAAAAATATCAAAGCTATTAAAAAATATCAAAGCTATTAAAAAATATCAAAGCTATTAAAAAATATCAAAGCTACTATAATAATTGACACTTATAGAGAAATCGAAGCAACATATACAATATATGATAAGAGAAATAGACAGCTTTCACTCGTTGAATAAGCACTTAATTAACCTGTATATATTTTAATGTCCCCTAGTCATATCCTAGATAGGCTTGTAGTTGTTAATCTAGTTTGAGTATTATGTTCAACTACTAACTATACTTAGATTTGAGTAATATCTAACTTAAAATTACGGACATACACATGGCCATCGACCATAACATCCACTATAATAATTTCTATAATATCCTACAGCATGTTGACTATCTGTGATTCGGACTTGCTCTCTTCAGCTCACTGCTAGTAGAATGGAGAAAAATTGTAAGACTTCCATAAGTACATCAAGAAGGAATGGAATTCCCTGTCAAAAAAGTGAATACTCTGTCAAAAAAATGGATTAGAACCATATCAATCATGAAAGACCAAACTTCAAATGAAGAAATTGCATCATTAACCATAAGATGCCATACTAGAAACTCATAATCAAAGTAGCAAGTTACAGAATTAGCAACCATTTGATGTATGTTGTTAGATTATCGTGGGAAGCAACCATTTGATATATGTTGTTAGATCATTCAATAACATATTTTGTAAAATCCCACAACAAAGATAAAACAAAAATAGCAGTATGAATAAAAAAAACTACAGCTTGTCATACTGAAATTCTGAGTTTGTAACCCTTAAAAGAATCCAATAAATGTTTTTCCGTTCATAAACATCTCTCAAGTAACTAACTATCTTTAAATGCTTGAATACCTTTAAATCATGCATGAAATGCTAAGTTTAACATGTCATTATAAAATATCAAAATAACATATGTCTAACAATGTCAAAGGCCCAACAGGACAGCACCCTCCACTTTAGATTGAGATTTACCTGAGCTACACGAGGAGCACTCTTATAAATGTCCCAAATCTCCTTAGCTTTGATCTTCCCCTTTTCAAGAAAAATCTCTGCATAACAAATATCATGTAGAAAAGTTGCTATGAAAATATTGATAGTAGTTAGTATTCTATTTTTTTACAGTTATTTCCTAAAAACAAGCCTTAACTATCATGAACTAATTGAAATAACTTCCTGTTTTTCTACATGGTATCAGAGCTCTATTGGGTTTGGTGTGTGAATATAAACTATAGGCTCTGATACCATATTAGAATTAGAGTTTGGCTTAACTCCTTACAAAAACGGCTTGTAAGGTGAGGTGTGTTACTCTATATGAACTTTTTCTCAAACTCTATGTCTAAATATGCGACTTGAGATTTTCTCAATGCATGTAAATCACACTAGAACCAGACCTGTGATTGTCTCAACTGCTGAATGGTATTCTCTTAGCACTGATAAACACTTCTCTGTACCATAACACATATACTCATCTCGGAGTGCCTCAAGCTTCGTTGCAAGCTGTACAAAAAAATTGAACATCACTTGTGGCTTGTTAATATGCAAAAAATACTTGTCAAGGGAAGCAGTGTGTATTGAAACAGAAGCTGTTAGACTCAAATCCTACACACATACATTATACACAAGATCGCCTTTGTTTCTGTAATATGCTTTCCCAAATGCAGTCATACCAGTCTGCAGAATCAAAAATTCTGCAAGCCTTGAAGCTTCTGATGTTGCATTTGCAGACTTCCAACACAAGTTGTCTATCCCGAACATCTCCTCCTCAATTACTCTTGCTACAAACACAATATCTAAAAAATGAAAAAATAATAAATAAAGACATAATGCAGAGAAGAATTATCAAAATGACCTGAAAAGAAAACAACTTACGAGCACAAGAACGCACTATAGAGTTTATGTAATCTGATTTTCTAGAAAAAAACCTTTCCAGAAACTTCACTATAAGACATATTTGGCTGGCTGCAAATAGAACTTATATCAGTCTGCAAACAATGAACACACGGCAACACAGATGAAACAATCACATTTCCACGCATAATGAAGTTGCTCAACAAAAATTGAAAGAAATAATGTTACCTCAACAAAAGGGCGGAGTGGCTCAGGAAAATAACATGCAATAACAGCAACAGCTGCTTCTCTATATGCCAATCTCAGTCTCAGTTCTTCAGGAATTTCTGTAGTGTCCTCTTGCCCTGTTTCAAATGTTCCTTTTTGCTGCAAATCCATAAGTTTCATTAGATGGTGTAAAAATGCATTAAACATATCATAAGAAATTGCTGAGTCAGAAAGAAGCTGAGAAATCACAAACCCTTTTTAATGCCTCAAGCAACTCGTCACGCCCAATATAATCCAAATCCTTCCTGGCCGTTAAAATTCCAGCTTCGTTCCTGTCATTTATTCGTGATCTGTCAGTCTATATTCTGATGATGGATTGATGCAGAAACTTCTATCAAAGATTATTTACAGTATATTCTGCAGCTCTGCCCCAGTAAAATCTTCTGTTAGCTCTACAATTTCGTTAAGCAGAGTATCTTTTTCTTCTTCTGAGAGAAAATACTTATTCATAGCATGCACCTAGTTTGCAGTATGCACCAAAAAGAATAGGAAAAAAGAAATTTAAAATATTGAAATACTATAGACTGATCCCAGTAAATCAAGGTTTTGGAGGTAAAATACCTTCAAAATGGCAAGTCTTCCATCTCTTAAAGGCAAACCAACTCTAATGATCTTGTCGAAACGACCCTTCCTCAAAAGAGCAGGATCAATAATATCCAATCTATTTGTAGCACCTATCACAAGCACCTGAAATTCAAATTCAGTATATCAAATAACATCTTTGTGATCTTGGAATTTAATTAAAGCTTACCTGTGCTGTGGAAACTTTGAATCCGTCCATCTCAGTCAGTATCTGAAGTAATCCTTGTTCCCTTTCAGCACCTCCCTATGTAATTTATGGACAATGAGAGTTTAATTGGACAGAAAAAAGTGACCACCAACAACACCATTATTTTATAGGACACCTCACTTGTCAATGTTGATTATTGTCAGTTAGAGATAAAACACTGACATCAGTTCTAGAACAATTGAGATTTCAAAATTAATAATGTAGTTTAGTTCTATAATGTGAATGAGGAAGTGGTTAACTTTATCTTCAGGACCTTTGACAATAATGGAATAAAGTTTAATAACTTGGGTGAAAGCAATATAAAGCAAAAATTGTTCATATGCATCAATTTCTAGATGAAAACCTTTATCTTCTCTATAACCCTAATTTTCATCAAGCAAAGTTACATTAAGATAAAATCATAGCTAACACAATAAGGGTTTTTGCTTCTGAATTGAATCATAGAAAAAAGAAACATAACCTGTTTGATAGCACTGGAAACAGAGAGAGTGGTGCTTTGATTGAGGCATTCAACACCAATCCAATCTATGAAGCCTAAGAGATCAACCTAATCAAGAGTATATGAACTAGGTTAGAACTTGTGTACCCTAAATCAAATAAGATAAACTTGACGATGATCATAATAGTGAATGATAGAGTTTGAATCTTACTTGACCCTTGTGAATAGCGGTGGCGGATTCTCCAGACATTGCTGCTGATTTGTGCGACACGGAATACCTTCTTTGTGCGACTTCAAAGAGAGATCTTCCCCTTTTCTTAGCAATCGATTGGATATCTCAGATCTGACACGTAGTCGTCTTTATGTACAAAGGAGTTTGTGATTCTGAAAAGAAAAGGAAATTGCGGTAGAATTTGAGAATCTTAGCGCGTGAATTGAAAGAACGTTACGAAAGGTTGAGAACGATCATAAATCTGAGCGGGGTCGGTTCTTAAACCGTCGTGGGATATGATACGTTCCAGCCAAAGGGACGGTGAAAGGAACCGTCGTGGGATATGCTATAATTCTATTTTTTATTGAATATATATTGACATTACTATTATATTATTTAAATACTACTAATATTAATATAGTTACTATTATATTATATAACTACTATTAATATAATTAATAGTTAGTAAGTAATATTATAATACTAATATTATAATTAATTAATTACTATTATTATATTTAATTAATAAAAGTGAAAAGATGGAAAAATAAAACAAATGGAAAAAAGTGAGAAAATAAAATAATAACAAAATAATAATTATGATTGGTAAAAGTAGTCGCGACAATCTGTTATACTGGTCGCGAGTGTGGAAAGAGGGCAGTTCTTTGGCAACTGTCTCAATTATGTTACTCAATATGCTTAAAAATCTACGACGGTTGGCTCTAACTGTCGTGACAACTGTCGCAGTCCAAGAATAAGGACGGATTTATGGGAACCGTCGCAACTCATGTGTCGTAAAACTCATTTTTTCTTGTAGTGTTTTTTCATCCCCTAGAAGAATGAAGATTCTCATTCTCATTTCCCCAGTAAAGTTTCCATAGCCTTCTTTATTCCCCAACATGAATTTGTCAGAACTCTTAATCCCATGCAGATCGAAGATTCTCATCCTTGACTCCCCAGCATGAAGTCCCCAAGGATTCAAATTCCCCTAGCAAAATGAAGATTCTCATTCTTAATTCCCCGCAGAAGCCATCAGAGCCTTTCTTATTCTCCAACAGATCAAGGTTTTCCTTTGTTTGATCCCCGGTAGAGACTGCCAGAGTTTTCCCTATTCCCCAGCCGAGTAAGGATTCCCTTTATATAACCCCCAGTAGAAGTCTTCAAAGTTCTCAGGATTCCCCAAGCAGGTTTCTCAAACAACACTTGGCATTATTCTCACAACAGAATGTTTATCATCCTCCAACTCCGAAGACTTAAAGGAAATCCCTATCCCCAGGAAAGTCATGAAGGATTCTCATATCCCCACAGAAGTTGTCAAGGATCTTTAATCCCCAAGCAGTCAGCAAGGATTTCTCATCCTCAATAATCAAATATTTTGAATCTCCAACAACGGTCAAGGATTTATTTTCCCCGGCAACAATCAAGGATCTCATTATCTCCAACCATCAAGGATTTATCTTCCTCATTAATACAACAAATCAGCTTACATGCGCATACATTACATATATCATTCATCGATGAAACACATTTTATTGCATCATATATTTCATGCAACATAACTTGGTGTTTCAGCTAACATTTTACCCTTTTCAGGATAAGATTAACAACTATCTTTAACAAATATTCAAAGATTTCAGATACAGTACGGATACACTCCAGACACGGAGGTCATTTTGTTACTCATTCAGAATTCAAAGTCAAGATACAGTACGGATACGCTCCAAGGCACGGATGCCATTCTATCACTCATTCAGACTTCAACAATCAGATACAAATTAGATACGCTCCAGAAACGGAAGCCATTATATTTCTCATTCAGATTCAACTATCAATTTCAAGTACGGATACACTTCAGACACGAAAGTCATCATGTCACTTATTCAGATCCCAGTTACAGTTCAGATACAATCCAGACACAAAAGTCATTATGCTACCCATACAAATCTTAACTTCAGATACAGACCAGATATGCTCCAGACACGGTTTCCATTCTGTCACTTATTCTGACTTTCTCCCTAGCTCAGAGACGCTCCAGACACGGATGCTATTCTTTCGCCTATTCAGATTTCAGATTCAGATACAATACAAATACACTCCAGACACGGAAGTCATTTTGCTATTCATTCAGAATCAAATATAGTTACAACTCGGATACGCTCCAGACACGGACGCCATTCCATTTCTTATACAGACTCAGTCTCCAGATACAGTTCAGATACGTTCCAGGCACGGATACCATTCTGATACTCATTCTTTTAACTTGCAGCATACAATTCAACAAACATTCTTGATGGAATCTTTAAGCCCATCTTCGACAAGTTTCTCTCACATCTCCAAATGGAATCTTTAAGCCCATTCCCTCAACTACATTTTGACGAGTGCAAATTTACGGGCATTCTAGTGTCCAATCATCTTTTACCTTCGAGTCATGAACGACAAACTCGCCAATCTAACTCTTCAGGTTCAAGAAGATTGAACAGGGGAAGCTGTTGTACCCCAAGATTTTCCCTCTCATTTTATAAAGATTTTCCTCACAAGACTCTTTGGACTCCAGACCAGATTAGAGTTTGCTCAGCTCAAGACATCTCCTTGCACTGATGACTTGAAATTAGGGTTTGAAGTTGCACAAGGATTTTTGGACTTCCAATGCCTCATATGACTTTTATACTTCATGTTGGACTCCTAAGATTGCTCATACCAAGTTTCAAGCCTTGAATCAAATTTTTGCCCAGTCAATTGGACAGTTGAGCTAAAAATCAGTTGTATTGAGGAAAAAGTCAACTGTGGCCAATTTACAATGAAACCTCATAATTTTTTATCCAAATTAACATTATAGACTCATATGAACCATTTGATCAAGTTTGGACCATAACTCCTCAAGAAATTTGATCAGATCATCAAAAGGGCAAAATGGTCATTTTTAGGGTTTTGACTGTAGAAGGGCAATTTCTAATTTTTCACCTATCCAATGGAAAATTGGGTTCAAGCATGGTTTCAAGGACTCAATGGCATCATCTTGACCTACTCACAAGGTTCAAAAGATCTCAAATGCATTGGATTGACAGATGAATTTTCCAATCAATTGATCAAAAATCAACTATACACTAAAAAGTCAAACTTTGACTTTTTGGTCAAAATCAAGTGCCAAGGGTAATTTTTCATCAAGATGTGTCAAAACATGAAACTTTTTCACCAAGAAACATGATTTTGGAAATTAGGGTTTAAGATTGAAAATTTTCATAACTTATAAATTTTCTAAGTTATGAAAATTTCTTATTTTTTCCCAACGTTTCCCAACTTTTTCACCATGATGCAATTGGATTCAAAGAAAACTTCCAAAATGAAAGTTGTAGTCCTCCAAAAAATATACAATTTTGATTCACAAAGTTTTCCAAAAATATGCTTGGATCTCAAGTTATGATTTTGTGAATAAGGGTCCATGAAACTTTTAACTTAGTGAAATTTTGCCCTAGTTTATGCATGATTTTGACCTATCTTCATGGCAACTTTTCACATAGTTACAATTGGAATATCAAAATTCATTTCAAAAATGGATTGTATAGCATGTTAAAAGCTTTCCAAAATGTCCAAGAACTCTCCAAGATCATTTGTGGTTAGGGAGAATCTAAGGTTTGAAAATGGCAAATCATCACTTTTGTCCAAGACATTTTGCACCATGTTACAACTTGCAAATCAGTTTGGATCATGCTTGTACTTGGTTTACAGGTTGTAATCCTTTCTACACTCATAAATTTAATGCAAATACAATGGTTAATGGCATTATTTTGATCTTTGAAACTTTGTACAAGGGTTTAATCCAAAAATGGCAAAAAGATAACATTGCTACTTTGATAAAGTTCACTTTATGTAACTTTGTTTATCTTGAGCCATGGACCTGATTTCTTGTGGCAAATAAGATCCATAAACATCAGAAACAGCTCACTAACCCTGTGCAAACCCTGAGCTAGCTTGTACAAGCTTTTTCCTTTGCCAACTCACTTTTGCTTCAAAAGCAAGTAAGCTTGCAAAAGTCCACACAACTCTTGTATCTGTTAAAACCAAGTCTTGGCATTATTTCAAACAAGCTCAGCACATTATACCAAGCCTGAAACACGATTGCCAAGCCTCTCAAACACCCAAAACACAAAAACACCAACTTCTTCCCAAAACAGGGCAAGCTCTGCAGAACTCAAGCCAAAACAAATTTGCCTCGTGCGTTTTGCTTGAAACCACTTCAAACACATTCAATACAATACACCTAAACTGTCCAGGCCCTTACTTTGCAACTGTAACCTCATTTGCACACTTCACCATTTTCATTTTGAAGCTTTGCAGGTTGAGTTCTACAAGGAGATTCAAGCCATTTCAAAGCAGGCTAAGCATTGGGAAAGGTCAAGGGAACTTCAGGCAAGCTAACACAACCTTCAGGCCTCACTCACAACTCCTACATTGCCATATTCGAACTTGACTGAAACAGGTATTTCTCAATATTCTAACTCCTTATTTAGGCATCATTAAGCTTAGGTTTGTGAAGCAAAAATGTAGTCTCTAAGTTGCTTGAGCTGTACATATGCATAACTTCCATTTATATTAACTGAGCTAGGAGAATTTGGATGATGAACATGCTGGAAATTTTAGGTCAGAAATTAGGGGTGATAAAATTCTCTTTGGTCTTTGAGAGTTAGATTAAGTTTTTTATATCATTGAAATCGTGAGTTAACAAGCTACAAGTTTCATGTTGCAAGATTTCATTTTTAAGCACGCATGCAAGAGTTACAGTTTGTACATGGCGCACGTGTTTTTCTGGTTTGAAGGACAGGGATGAAGTGAACATTGGGCTTGGGCTGGCTGATTCTACTTTTGACACCCTTCATTCTGTTATTTGCACCCCCCTTGGCCCATTTCTTTTATTTTTCATATTTTCTTGCATATTTCACATTTCTGACTTTTATTTATTTTTTCCTAAACATTAAAAATCACAAAAATATTTTCTTTATTTTTTTGCAGTTTTTCATATTTTTATTTTATTTTTTGCATAATAAATAATTATTAGGTTAAATATAATTTATTTTCTTGAATAAATTTGTAAATAATATAAAAATATTATATATTTTTATTTTTATTATTTATACACTCAAATTAATATTTTCATACAATATTTAATTTTTCAACATTTTTGTATATATTATTGTTATTTTTCTTCAACAAAAAAATGAATAAATAAACAATATAATATATTTTCTTTTAAAACCAAAAATTAGGGTTTTCACCCTTTCAAAAAAAACAATCATTTTATTTTCTTATTTTTAAGACATAAATAATTTTATTTTACATACATAAAATAAATACAAATTTTTTTTTGCATATTTACATTTATTTAATTTAAATACTTGTTTATTTTATTTTTTTGTAAATTAAATTCAATTTGGTTGTAACAGTTGAATTAGGGTTTTATTTTGAGCAATATCCCCCTATTCAAACTTGTACCCCCCTTCCCATAATATTGTTATAATATTCCTAGATTTACTTTTGCGCAATTTATCGTATTATATGCATGATAGTAAGATTAGGGTTTTGTATGCAAAGACCAAAAATCAAACAAATAGCATGACTAAATGCAAGACAAAAATGCATGAAAATGACAACACAATGCACACAAGCATCTCTAGGGTTTTACCTACTTTGTTGCCTTAAAATGGCCATGGTATGCATGCTAGGTATCTTGGCAAAACAAAACAAAAGATCATAGTCCCTCGATGACGCTATCTTGGTTGCCTAAACAAAAATGATCTAGTCCCTCAAAAAACTTGCTAAAGATACTTGGCAATATTGTTATCATGGTCATACGATGACCCACGCCCGTCCCGTTTAACATCTAAAGATAGGGTTGTTTACCAAATACAATGGTAAAACAACAATGTCAAAGGGTTAAAAATGCATAAGAAAGACTTTTGATTAGGGTAGACATCTCCTAGTTACTTGATCAATTTGCAAATATCCTTGCTAATTTCAAAAACACACACACAATTTCAAAACAATTTCCCAACAAACTTTCAAACATTGAAACATTTTTCAAAAGACAAACATCTTTGTATACATTCTTCTAACAAGAATCATTACAAAGATTGCCAAAACGATGACCTCTTTTCAAAATACTTTCAAAACCACACAAAGCACCATTTCAAACAATTGAAAAAAAAGTAAAGCAAGTGATCTAAACAAGTAACTAAGAGCCCATGGAAAACCATGGATGAAAAGGGTGCTAGCACCTTCCCTTTTCATAATATACCCCCCGAACCCAAGAAAACATCTCAAAGGTCTTTCCTGTTCTTTTTGACCTTTCCTTTGGATAAAATAAAAAGTCGGTGGCGACTCTTGCTAAACTAAAACATTTGCGAACACAAACGCAAAACCTCAAGTCAGTTCTCCCACCGTATCACAGTAAGCATGTAGAGCAAATGGTAGCATCGCATGCAATTCTTTATAGGTCACTACCATTTTCTGCACAATCTTCTTGATATTTTTGTTGGCTGCTTCGACTGCGCCATTCATTTTCGGTATACACGGAGAAGAATTATGATGCTTGATCTTAAATTGAGTGCACAATTCCCTGATCATGGCATTGTTGAGGTTAGTCCCATTATCAGTGATGATCCTTTTGCAGATACCATAATGACAGATAAGATTGTGTCTGATGAATCTGGCTACCACGTTCTTGGTGACTGAGGCAAATGAGGCGGCTTCGACCCATTTGGTGAAATAGTCGATAGCAACAAGAATGAAGCGGTGTCCGTTGGAAGTTGTGGGCTTGATCTCTCCGATCATGTAAATACCCTATATTGCAAATGGCCATGGAGTGGTCATGACATTCAGAGGGATTGGAGGTACATGGACCTTGTCAGTGTAAATTTGGAATTTGTGGCAAGTTCTTGAATGTTGATGGAAATCGGTCTCCATCGTTGACCAATAGTAGCCAGCTCTTAAGATTTTCTTAGCCATCGTATGTCCACTTGAGTGAGTACTGAAAAGGCCATCGTGCATGTCTTCCATGATTTCCTCTTCCTCCCTCTTATCCACACATCGGAGTAGAGTCGAATCATGGTTGCGCTTGTACAATATCCTATTACTTAGGAAGAATTTGGCTGCAAATCCTCGTAAGAACTTTCTGTCATTGATAGATGCTCCCTCTGGATACTCTTGCGCTTCAAGGTATCTCATTACCTCATGGTACCGTGGCTTTTCCGCATCGGTGTCAAGCTCATAGCAATGTGCAGATTCATCAAATCTTTCAATTGTAATCATAGGGGCTTCGTTGTCCCATGTGACTTTGAACATTGAGGACATGGTTTCCAAAGAGTCAACCAACTGGTTTTCTTCTCTAGGGAAGTGCTCGAACGTGATTTCTTCGAAGTAGGGAATTAGGGATAGCACAAACTCCTTGTAAGGGATAAGATTAGGGTGTTTAGTGTCCCAATATCCTTTACTTGGCTGATCACCAAAGCGGAATCTCCAAACACATCCAAATGCTTGATCCTTAAGTCAATAGTAACCCTTAGACCTAATATGCATGCTTCATACTCAGCCATATTATTTGTACAATCGAAGCATAGTCTGGCGGTAAAAGGAGTGTGGCAAGCTTTAGGAGAGATGATCATAAAACCAATTTCATTACATAAGGCATTGGAAGCCCCATCGAATACCATAGTACATTGGGATCCTTGTTCAGGTCCGTCATACGGTCTAGGTTTTGCACAGTCGGTTACCAGCATAATATTCTCGTTAGGGAAGTCAAAGTTCATTGACTAATAATCATCCACAGCTTGATGGGCCAAATGATCTGCTAGTACACTTCCTTTGATGGCTTTTTGATTTGTGTATTGAATGTCGTACTCAGTCAAGATCATTTGCCATATGTCTATTCGTCCGGAAAGGGCAGGTTTTTCGAAGATGTACTTAATCGAATCCATCTTAGAAATCAACAAAGTGGTATGATTCAACATGTACTGCCTTAGCCGGCGAGCAGCCCACGCTAAAGCACAACAAGTTTTCTAGAGCAGTGAATATCTAGTTTCACAGTCGGTAAACTTTTTACTTAGTTAGTAAATTGCATGCTCTTTTCGGCCAGACTCGTCATGTTGGCCCAAAACACACCCCATAGATTTCTCTAGTACTGTCAAGTACATGATCAACGATCTTCCTTCAACCGAAGGCATGAGAATAGGAGGTCCTTGCAGGTATTCCTTGATCTTGTCAAAGGCAATCTGGCATTCATTGTTCCATTTGACTACCTGATCTTTCTTCAAGAGTTTGAAGAGTGGCTCACAGGTAGCAGTTAAGTATGATATGAAACAGGAAATGTAATTGAGACGACCCAAAAATCCTCTGATTTCTTTTTCAGAATGAGGGACTGTCATTTCTTGGATGACGTTTATCTTGGCGGGATCAACTTCAATGCCTTTATTTGCTGAAAACAAATCCTAGAAGCTTTCCAGAGCGTACTCCGAATGTGCACTTGTTAGGGTTTAACCTCAGTTTATATTTCTTTAGTCTCTCGAATAGTTTGTGCAGGTGACCGAGATGTTCTTCTTTGGTTTGTGATCTGGCAATCATATCATCCATATATACCTCTATCTCATGATGAATCATGTCATGAAATAAAGCTACCATAGCCCTTTGATATGTTGCCCCTGCATTCTTTAATCCGAACGGCATGACCTTGTAGCAGAAAGTGCCCCATTGTGTAACGAAAGTAGTTTTTTCCATATCTTCGGGAGCCATCTTTATTTGATTATAGCCCGAGAAGCCGTCCATGAATGAGAAGACTTTATGCTGAGCGGTATTGTCGACTAAGACGTCAATGTGTGGTAGAGGGAAATCATCCTTGGGGCTTGCCCTATTCAGATCCCTATAGTCTACGCACATGCGAACTTTCCCGTTTTTCTTTGGCACTAGCACTATATTAGCCACCCATTGAGGATAGGATGTTACAACTAGGAATCCTGCATCAAACTGTTTCATTACTTCAGCTTTGATCTTTTCAGACATGTCAGGTCTCATGCGACGAACTTTTTGTTTAACAGGAGGGCAATCTTTTTTAGTTGGCAGACGATGAACCACAATGTCGGTATCCAACCCAGGCATATCTTCATACGACCAAGCAAATACTTCCACATAACCGCACAACATCTGAACCAAATGGCTTTTGACACTGCTTTCCAATTTAGCACCGATCCTGATTTCCTTCTTATTTGACTCAATACCCAGGTTGATAACCTCAATTGACTCTTCATGTGGTTGAATATCCTTTTCCTCTTGTAATAGAAGTCTGGCTAGTTCTCCTGGTATGTCACAATCTTCCTCGTTTTCGTCTTCGGCTTGGTTGATAGGACATTCAAAGTCATAGTTGGAAATAATAGAGTTGTTGGCAATAGGATCCAGAGTGGATGTAGACCTGCAAGAGTGTGTGTGTGTGTGTGTGTGTGTGTGTGTGTGTGTGTGTGTGTGTGTGTGTGTGTGTGTGTGTGTGTGTGTGTGCGTGTGTGTGTGTGTGTGTGTGTGTGTGTGTGTGTGTGTGTGTGTGTGTGTGTGTATGTGTGTGTGTGTGTGTGTGTGCATGTAAGATACATGGCTATCTTTTGAAAATGTATTTGAAAGAAAAGAAAGACAATGAACACAAATATTTGAATGCAAAAGAATCCAATGTACTGAATGATCATATGATTAGATGAACAAAATATAAAACCCTTGACAAAAGAACCAAAGTGCCCCAGGCTAGACACATGGCTTAAAAGTCAATATCAAAATATTACAGACAATGAGTTCTTGAATTGATTAAAAGCAAAAACAAGTAGATTACTCCTCAATGAAGTAGATGGGCATAAAGTCCTTCGCATGCCAATTGTTGGGCTTCCCTTCGGTTGTTGGGTAGATCCAGTCTTCAAAAGCACACTCCTCATCGGAATCCTCTACAACATTCACTTCATGACTTTTGAGGTGGAGAGACGGCTTTCCAGTACGAGCACCTCTAATTTCTTTCTGATCTTTGGAGGTGAAACCTATCCCAAACTTATCTGTCTTGAGTGGGATGTCGAGGAGTTGACCCCATATCTCATTGTTTCCTTTTTCTACCACAACACGGCCATCCTTAAGAGAAACCATCTTGGGAATAACTTTGTCGGCTTTTGGAGAGTCGGCGGAGATTTTGGTGGTGGCCACAACTTCAAATGTCTGGCAAGGAGTCTCTATGAATTCGCCATCCATTTCTACGTACTTGAAAGAAATGAGGTGGCTTACCATAAATTCTTCTTCATCGCAAACAGTGACAACCTTCCCTTGAACTTGGTATTTTAACTTCTGTCGAGAGTAGAAGTGACCGCACCTGCCCCATGGATCCATGGGCGCCCAAGCAAGCAAGAATACGCAGGCCGTATGTCTATTATGTAGAATGTGGATTTGAAAATCTGTGAACCAACCTTAATTGGGAGATCCACCTCTCCATGAACCATCCTTTTCAACCCATCAAATGCCCTCACAATAATATCACTTGGCTTCAAAACCAAACCTTCACAGTCTAGCCGATCTAAAGCGCCTTTAGGTAACACATTTAAAGATTAGCCTGTATCCACCAAAACATGTGCCAGAGTGGTCCCTTTACATTCAACAGAAACATGCAAGGCTTTATTGTGATTCTTTCCCATGGGAGTTAAATCTGCATTGGAGAACCCTAGACCATTGTCAGCTGTCAGACTTGCTACACAGTTCTCAAACTGGTCGGCTGTGGTTTCTTGAGGAACGTGAGCCTTTTTCAAGAACTTAATCAAAGCTTGTGCATGGGCGTCAGAACATAGCAATAGGGACAACATTGATATTTTAGAAGGGGTTTGTCCCAACTTCTCTACTATTTTGAAGTCGCTTTTCTTAATGATTTTCAAAATCTCCTCCATCTCTTGAGTGGATGGTTCTTCCATAACAGTCTTTTTAGCAAGTGCCTCTTCCCTGGCAGGCTCAATTTCTTTCTCTTTCCCTCTAGTACTGGCACTAGCATTGTCGTTGGTTATGTGGACTGGAACTGCGGTAGTGGTTGGTGGTGAGATATCAGGGGAAAAGACTCTTCCTGTTCTTGTTACTTTACTAGAACCAGTAATATTAGTAACACCCGCTTCATTATCATCAATCTAAGAATCTTGTTTTACCCCATGGTAATAAACCTCAACACCATAATTCCATGGTACCGCTTTATCAGAGGTGTAAGGAATGGGTCCGGCAGCATCGATTATGAGAGGAGCAATGATTGGTTCGTTTGAAATCCTGATATGACCTTTGGATGACATCCTAAGAGGTTTGTTTGAAATTGTTATGATGGCCAAGTCTTCAGCTTTGTCGACTGAATTTTTGATGGAAGGATTATTTTCGAATATAATTTCACGGTTATCCATTAGACGTTGTATACCTTTCCTCAGTTTTTCACACCCATCAGATTGTCTCATACAGCCCACACAGTCTTTTTCACAGCCGGGGAAAGTCCCAGCTTTCAACATATTGCTCCTGATTACATTCAATAGAGTAGTTAACCCTTTGATAGAGGTAATGAAAGTTGTATCTTCGACGACATTAACACCTTTATCATGCTTCGGAATTGGAGCGGTAATTACATTCGGCATCAATAGTCTTGTTTTCAATTAAATCCTGGATTTTGTTCTTCAGAGCCCAACACTGATCAGTCTCATGCCCTGGGCTAGTTGAATGATAAGCACACTTTGCATTTGGATTATATCTCGGTGACAAGGTGTCAGGGTTGGCAGGAGGATCCTGCAATGTCACTAAATTGGCCCTGAGCAGATGTTAAAGGGCTTGAGATAATGACATGCCTAACCTTGTGAACTGTCTTCTTGGAGCTTCAACTCGTTGATGATTGGTATATGGTCTTTGAGTAGCAGCCGGATTAGAGATTCGGACAGCATTAATAGACGGGTGATTATTCATTTTGGTATGGGCCTTTTCTCTATACACATCATTAACTTCTTTCTTCGCGGCAAAAGGTTTCTTGACAGGATTGGGAGTGGAAGTAGATGCCACAAAGATCTTTCCACTCTTAATTCCACTTTCTACTCTCTCACCGGTTAGGATTAATTCGGTGAAACCAGAAGAAGAGCAGCCAACCCACAGATTAAAGAAAGAAGCAGATAATGTGCTCACGAACATGTCAATGTGTTCCCTATCAGTCAAGGGAGGTTGGACCCTACTTGCAAGGTCTCTCCACTTCTGCGCATACTCCTTAAATCCCTCATCCTTCCCCATAGTCAGACCTTGCAATTGAACTCTCGTCGGCGCCAAGTCGGTGTTGTACTAATATTGATGGTAGAAGGAAGTAGCTATACCCTTCCAAGTATTGATGCGAGAGCCATCCAACTGATAAAACCATTCAAGTTGTGTTCCAGCCAGACTCTCTTGGAAAAAGTGAATCCAGAGTTTTTTATCAGCAGTGTGCGGTTGTATCTTGCGCATATAGGACTTCAAATGGAGCTTTGGGCAAGAAACCCCATCGTATTTTGCAAAGGTCAGTATTTTGAACTTGTGGGGAATGACTACCCCGGAGATTAAGCCCAAATCGTCAAAATTCAAACCGGGAATATCTTGGATTTCAACTGCTTTCAATTTGTCTTCTAGCTGCTTGTATTTGATGTCTGCGGGCGGATATTGTTCATTAAAATAATCATCATCAGATTCTTGGTCATTGATACAGTCAGCCTGAGTACTCTTGACTTCACCAATTTGGTTCTCATATTCTTCGGATGAATCTTCCTCTATTGTAATTTGACGAATTATATCTTTGAACCTTTTACCCATGTTGAGTAGAGCTTTCTTCTTTAGCTTCTTTTTAGCGGCCAACAAGGCCATCATATCCTGCTGCCCCTTGGCCAGGGCGAGTAAAGCTTCCGGAAATTGAGAGTTCTGGGCTTGAAGTTCCGTCACGGTTTTCTCTAGATCCATCCTGCTGAAATAAACAACGGAGAGATAAGGAAACCTGTTATGCGGACACCTGTCATGACATGATGCATGAATATGCAATATGCAAATGATGTCAAGGATTTAAAGAATTTAACTTTGTATAGACAAAGAGTGAACAAACGTTAACTTGCACTAAATAATCCTTGATTTGAATACAAACATGCCTCTTGGGCTTATAACAACAGAAATAAGCATAAAGTAAACTCCTAAGACAGAAAAGTTGTGCACATCTTCTTTGGCGCAATGTAGGTGTTAAAGCTCCTTTCCTCATGAAGTTCCCTTGTAAGCTCCAATATCTTCTTCTCGCTTTCATAGAACTTAACTTCGAAGGTGTCTCGCTCTCCTTTTAACTGAATCCAAGCATTTTGCAAATCTTCAAGAGAAGTAGGCATATCAGGATAGAGGATCGTATGTGGAATGTCTCCCTCGACTACTGGCTCCATGATAATAGGTAATACGGCTTCATAAGGCATATTGAGACTTTGAGCTCGGGCCCTCACCCATTTAAGATAAGGCTCCAAAGGAATGGAATTCTTATTCCCTAATGTCTTGCTATCAACTTTGTTAACCATACCCCAATCTCGTATATATCTTTTGCGGTAACCTTGGGTGTCGCTTTCATAGTCAAATGCAATTCCTTGGATGAGTACCTCATGAGGGCCATCTCTTCTAGCGTATCCAAATTTTCACAAAGCTAAACAAGGGTTGTAAGTAATGCCTCCCCTAATGCCAAGTAGAGGGACATTAGGGAATTCCCCACAGCAGTCAATGATGGTAATGTCTTCTAAGGAGCGATAATACCAACAGATATCAGCATGCGAAAGTGATATCAATCTTTTAGACCATCTCATACCTTGTTCATTCTTTACCACAGATCGAGGTAGGTGCAAAATAAACCACCTAGCCAACAGAGGAGTGCAACACATCAAAGTCCCCCTTTTCTTCAAAGTACGAGAGTGAAGAGAATGAAATATGTCTCCAAGCAATGTAGGCACCAGATTACGAGATATGAAAACCTTAATCGTATTCACATCTATAAATTGGTCAGGATTTGGAAATAGTACCAATCTATAGATGAGAAGAGCCAGAATTTCCTCGAAGGCTTGTAGATCCAAAGTATTCCAACACTCTTGAGCCTTCTCCAACAAAAACTTTACTAGTAACCCTTTAACACCACTCCTTGTTACCCAATTTTCTACTATGTCAGATGGTTGAAAATGTAGAGCTCGAGAAATTTCCTCAGGTTTAGGGTCTCTTTCAATATCGTTGAAAGGTAACTGATTAAGAATAGGGATCCCCATGAGTTAAGAAAATTCCTCCAAAGTGGGCACAAGTTGGTAATCAGGAAAAGTGAAGCAATGATGCAAAGGGTCGAAGAATTGGACAAGAACCTTTATCATATCTTCTTCAATACTTGAGGTAACCAAACTAAGGAGTCGTCCATGTATTTTGGTGAACGGGGAATATTCAGGGACCCTTGATACTAAATCCTTGAGTTGTGGAGGTATCCTCACAAGACTGACTTGGATAGTGCTCCTACGAGCGGAGGCCATGTCCTATAAAACAGAACAAAGATAAATCCAAAAATCCTTGAAATGGTTAGTGATGTTTATGATGTTTATGATGTTTATGATGTTATGTACAAGTGCGTATACAAAGCAAGCAAGTCCTCGGTTTAGGCTTGCATGGGGTTTCAGGTAAGTACCCTTTTGAAGTTTTAGTTGGCTCAACCTGTCCTAGTTAAAAGTAACCGAGTTCTAAGGGATCTCAATATCACTGATCTTTCCCCCAAGTTTCGTTTAATAAGCGATTGACTCGCAACCAAACAAAACTCAAGAGTCAAACCTCAATGAGTGTAGCATCGAGTATGAACCAACTTCGGAGTGCACCAAAGTCGGTCATCTCACTACGTCCTAATGGCCAAGTTGGTCAAGTAAGGTTCTAAGGTCAGTTGATGCTTTATGACACCACGCGGCGGCCCCGTACTCTCCTTGACTGACTCAAGGGTTACCGGTACCAACCAAAGTTCCACATCAACGTAGCTACTACTTCAATCGTGTCGGTATACCCCGCACATTTCCCTCACAGTTTATTGCTACTTAACTAAAAAGTATCCCCCAAATTCGGGTGTAGGATTTAAAACAAACCCAAAAAAGGAACCAAAATATAAAGCAAGCAAATCAAACAATGTAAGCAAGTAAATATGATCTAACCCTAAGGTAACCCCACTTTTGACTCGTCCCCAGCAGAGTCGCCAGTTCTGGTGATACGGTGAGAGAACTGACTTGAGGTTTTGCATTTGTGTTTGCAAATGTTGCGGTTTAACAAGAGTCGCCACTGACTTTTCTTTTATCCAAAAGGAAAGGCTGAAAAGAACAGGAAAGACCTTTGAGATTATTTTCTTGAGTTCGGGGGGTAGATTATGAAAAGGGAAGGTATTACCACCCTTTCCATCCATGGTTTTTCATGGGCTCTTAGTTACTTGCTAGATCACTTGCTTTTGTTTGAAAATTGTGCTTTTGTGTGGTTTTGAAAGTATTTTGAAAAGGTGTCATCGTCTAGGCAAACTTTGTAATAGTTCTCGTTCGTAAGAATGTATACAAAGTGTTGAGCTTTTGAAAATATTTCAATGTTTGGAAAGTGTTTTGAAGATGTTTTGAAAGTGTATGTGATTGTTTTGAAAATAGCAAGGATATTTGTTTTGAGAGTGAGCAAGTAACTAAAAGTAATCTACCTACTCAAAAGGTCTTAGATGTGCTTTTTCCATCTCCTTTAGATGTTGTTATCTTACCATTGTTTTGGTAAGAAGCCCCACCGTTAGATGTAAAGGGACGAGCATTAGGTCATCGTATGACCATGATAGCAATGTTGTGAAATGACTTAGCACTTTTCTGTAGGAACTAAGATCATTTTGAAAGGCAACTTTGATAGCGTCATCGAGGGACTATGATCTTTTTCGATTTGTTTGTGCTAAGACATCCCACATGCATAACATGGCCATTTTTGTAAGGCAACAAGTGGAATTTCCCTAAGGGTGTAAGTGTGTGAGTGTGTTTGATTGCATGCATAATTTGTCTTTGATTAGGGTGATCTATTTATCAATTTTTATACCTTGTCATACACCCTAATTACTAGCATATATTAAAAGCAATAACAGTGCAGAAATGTAAAGTCCTACACTATTACAATATTTAAGGGGATGGGGGTACATATTTATGAATGGGGTTTGCAAGTTAAAAATTCTAGGTTACTTATTACAACCATATTGAAATAGACAAGAATATAAAGGAAATGTAAAATGTTTGTCTGTTTAAAAAATAAATAAATTTTTCTTAAGAAAATATTTTTTGTCATTTTATATTAAAATAAAATATATCATGCAAATGTAAAATATTTTTGGTGTTTTTGTTTTTGATTAAAAATAAAATATAATATGATGGCAAAAATAAAAAGAGAATAAAACATAACCAACGCAAAATAGAAGAGGTCAGAAGTTCTGACGCTAACTTGCTGCACAAACAGAAACATGTTAGCAAGAATATGGAAGTTCAGAAGTTCTGGACCTTCTGAAGATTTAGAAGTTTTCAGAAGTTCTGACGCAACTGTCAGAACTTTGCCTCTCTCCTGGACAGTCAGAACATCTGCAGCTTAGTCATTTACAGAACAGAAGTTGCATGCATAATAGTAATGAAAAATTTCATGAAATATCAGAAGCGGGAATTAGAGGCAACATGTATTTGCTAGTTCTAATGCTGGGTCCTATTTTCTTTATGAAAATCTGACTTGGGATTTCTTTTGCTTAGACAAGCAAATGCGGGAATTTTCAGAATATGTACATCCTCAAGATCAGAATATCTACATTGTGCTGAATATGAAAAATCTGACAATGCTTAATCAGTTAGGATGAGGGTCAGCAGAAAACTTACCTTGCAGATGGAAAGGATGTTGTGAACTGGAGATTGGTCTTGAATTCTGGTGAAGTTCTGAGCAACTTCTTCACGTACTCAGCAGGATGGAAGTTTGCAACTTCTGAAGCAGCCAAGGGGCGATATTCTGACTCCTTTGTGGTGAAAGTGAATGGAGAATGTGTTACTGTTTGATTACAGAATTTGGGATGGCTTTAATCAAGAACACTTGAGGAAAAATGGAGTTTGAATATAAGGAATCAATGCTAAGATTTTAGTATTTTGTGTTTATAGTTTCCTGGGTTTTTGGAAATTTTGCATTGGTTCAAAGCTAGTTCCTCAATTGTCTCGTCTATTTCACAAATTTTCTATGGGGAGGGGAGAGGGGTCCTTTCAGTGTGCAAATGGTGTTCTATTTATAGGCAAAGTTTTACAGTTGGGGGGGTCAAGTGACGCCAACATCATCTGCTAGATGCTGACTTACTCTTGAAGTAAGCTTAAACAAGTAGGGGTTCAATGCATTCAAGTTGGATGGTTAACAGCGCCTCAGTTGGATTTGGCAGCGTGAATTAAGGAAAAGTAGAAACAGCGCATTAGCCTAGCATACTTTTGCACAGAAATTTGTCTTCCCAAGACAGTAGGGGTACACGTGGGGAAAACCCCTTTAATACAAACTCAAAGGCGGTTGTAAGCATTAAATGAGTTCCCATGTGAAACTCTGGATCCTTGCTTGACTCTGGATTAGAAGTTCTGCTTTAGCGTAGCATCTCATCTTCTGATCCTCTTATCTTCTGACTTCAGCATGTTCTGAGGGATCCTTCAGCACTTCCAGTATACTTACATCATGCTTTGTTACCTTCTTTGACTTAACCTCTGCGAACTCTGACTGGACCTTTTATGAACACTGGCTCAGAAGTTATGACTAAACTTTGTCTTGAGAACATCTAGAATTTGCTGACTGTGAACACTGGCTCAGAAGTTCTGAAATTGTCATATTTCTTAAATATTTGGAAAATTTTCTAAGTCTTTAGAATTTGATTCTTTCCAAGTAAAATTTGACTTTTGAAACTCTTGATGAAGAAAACTTCGTATTCCAACATATCTTGATGAAATATGATTTTTTATTTGATTTTAATCCAAAAGTCAAAGTCAGACTTCTTCAGCATGCAAATGACCATTTTGCCCTTGTGAATGGTTTGCTTGGAAAAATTGTTAATTCAAGGCCTGGGGACTTGATGAAAGCGAACCTGAGGATCCAGGGTGATCCCTTGAGAAATAAGAGGGAAAATTTTGGGGTGCAACACCCTATGATAGGGCTAGTAGAGTTTCCTGGAACTGAGAATTTTGGGCTTGGAGATCCTTTACAGTTTTCTCTAGATCCATCTTGCTGAAATAAACAGCAGAAAGATAAGAAAACCTGTTATGCGAAAACCTGGCATGTTATGATTCATGGAATATGTATATGCAAATGATTTCAAGGATTAATGAGATTTAAATTTGTATAGACAAAAGAATGAACACGTGTCAATTTTCATTAAACAATTCAAGAAAGATTACATCATGCCTCTTGGGCTTACAAAATAACTTTCTAAGATAAAAGACTGAACGCATCCTCTTTGGCGCGAGATAGGCATTCAGAATTTGCTCTTCTTGTAGCTGCTTTGTAAGCTCCAAGACCTTCTTCTCACTAGCATAGAATTGAGCTTTAAAAGTATCACATTATTCCTTTAGCTGAATCCAACCCTTTTGCAAGTCTTCAAGAGAGGTAGGCATATCGGAATGGAGGATAGTGTAGGGAACATCTCCTTCAACCACAAGCTCCATGATAACTGGTAAGATGGAGGGATAAGGCATCACAAGTTTCTGTGCAGGAGCTCGTACCCACTTAAGATAAGGTTCAAGGGGAATGGAATTCTTGTGTCCCAACGTCATGCTATCCACCTTGTTCACCATCCTTCAAGCTCGGATAAACCTCTGACGGTAACCTTGATTGTCATTCTCATAGTCGAATACCACTCCTTGGATCAGCATCTTATGTGGACCATCCCTTCGGGTGTAACCAAACTGTTGTAAGGCTAATCAGGGGTTGTAAGTGATACCTCCTCTAATTCCAAGTAAAGGTACATTAGGGAATTCTCCACAACGGTCGATGATAGTAACATTCTCCAAGGATCGGGAACACCAATGAATATCTGAATGTCTGAGCGTCATCAACCTATGGGACCACCTTGAACCTTTCTTATTCTTTAACAAAGATTGGGGAAGATGTGAAATAAACCACCTTGCCAAGAGAGGAGTGCAACACATGAGGATACCTCTCTTCCTCATAGTGCGAGAGTGAAAAGAATGTAAGATGTCTCCTAACAAAGTAGGTATCGGGTTACGAGACATGAAGATTTTGACAGCGTTTACATCTATGAGTTGATCAGGATTTGGAAACAAAACCATCCTAAATATGAGAAGGGCCACAATTTCTTCAAAATCTTGTAAGTCCAAGGAGTTTCAACAATATTGAGCTTTCTCAAACAAGAATTTGGCCAAGAAACCTTTGACACCACTCCTTATTTCCCAATTAGTTGTGATATCAGATTATTGCAAGTGTAGGGCTTGAGTAATCTCTTCAGGTTTTGGATCTCTTTCCGTACCGTTGAAGGGTAGTTGATTGAAAATGGGAATCCTCAATAGTTGGGAGAATTCTTCAAATGTTGGCACAAGTTGATAATCGGGAAAAGTGAAGCAATGGTGTATAGGATCAAAGAATTGGAAGAGCACCTTCATCATATCTTCATCAGTATTGGAGGTAACCAAGTTTAAGAGGCGACCATGTCTCTCGGTGAATGGAAATTCTCAGGGACCATTTATGCTAACTTTTTGAGTTGAGGAGGAATCCTTACGAGATTGACTTGAATGGTTTTCCTGCGAATAAAAGCCATGTCCTACAAAACAGAACAAAGATAAATCCCAATAATCCTTGAAATGGTTAGTGAGAATGAGTATGATGTTATGATGTTTATGATGTTATGATGTTTATGATGTTTATGATGTTATGATGTTATGATGTTTATGATGTTATGATGTTTATGATGTTATGATGTTTATGATGTCATGTACAAATATATACAAACAAGTCCTTAGGTTTAGGCTTGCATGGAGTATCATAGGTAAGTACCCTCTTAAAGTTTAGTTGGCTTAAACCTGTCCTAGAAATAGTAACCGGGTTCTAAAAGAGCTCAATATCACTGTTTGTCTTCTCGGGCATTATTTCAGTGCAAGCCTATTTAATGGCGACCAAAATATCCCAAAAAGCCAAACCTCAATGAGTGTAGTATCGAGTATCTACCAACTTCAGACTGCACCAAATCCGGTCATCTCACTACGTCCTAATGGCCAAGTTGGTCAAGTAAAGGTTCTAAAGTCAGTTAGTGCTTCATGACATCACTCAGTGGCCCCGTATTCTCCTTGACTACTCAAGGGATACCGATACCCACAAATATGTCACACTAACGTAGCTATTGCTTAGACCATATCGGTATACCCTGCACAGTTTCCACAATGTATTGCTACTTACCTATAAGGTATCCCAAATCCGGGTAGAGGATTTAAGCCCAAACAAAGAACCAAAATGTAAAGCAAACAAATCAAACAATGAAAGCAAGTAAAGGTGATCTAGCCCTAAGGTAACCCCACTTTTAAGTTATCCCCAACAGATTTGTCAGTTCTGTGATACGATGGGAGAGCTGACTTGGGTGTTTTGTGTTTTATCGCAAATGTTGCAGTTATCAAGATTCGCCACCGACTTTTATTTTATCCAAAAGGAAAGGCTGAAAAGAACAGGAAAGACCTTTGATATTATTTTTTGAGTTCGGGGGGTAGATTATGAAAAAGGAAGGTGTTAGAACCCTTTTCATCCATAGTCATCTATGGACTCTTAGTTGCTTGCTAGATCACTTGCTTTTGTTTGAAAATGTGCTTTGTGTGGTTTTAAAAGTATTTTGTAAAAGGGCCATCGTTTAGGCAAACTTTGTAATAGTTCTCGTTCATAAGAACATATACAAAGTGTTGATCTTTTGAAAATGTTTCATGTTTGGAAGATGTTTTGAAAGTGTTTTTGAAAGTGTTGGTGTTTGTTTTTAAAATAAGCAAGAGTGTTTGATTTGAAATTGAGCAAGCAACTAGGAACAATCTACCTACTCAAAAGTCTTAGTTCATTTCTTCATTTCCTTTGATATTGCTATCTTACGATTGATTTGGTAAGAAGCCATACCTTTGGATGTAAAGGGACGGGCATGAGTGTTGTACCCCAAAATTTGCCCTCTCATATTTCTCAAGACATTGCAAGGAAAATCTCCAAGTTGCTCAAGTTTGCTCAAGAGTGGGTCAGACAAGTCATCTCCTAAGGCAGTCAACCCCAAATTAGGGTTTTGTGTTGCATAAAGATCCTTGAATCCAGATGACCTCAAGTGCTCCCCAATTTCCTAATATTCTCTCAAGACCATCCATGACAAGTTTCAAGCCTTGCAGAGGAAGTTTGCTCAGTCAATTGCTCAAAAGGTCCAAAAGTCGACTGTGTTAGGGCAAAAGTCAACTGTGACCTATAAACAGTCAAACTTCAAGATTTTTTGCCAACATTATCATTTTGAATGATATCTCATAATTTGATCAAGGGTTGATCATGATTCATCAAGGATTGCTCAAAATTCATCAAGGCTCAAAAGTTGTTAAATTAGGATTTTGCAGGAAAAGTCAACTCAACTTTGACCAAGCATAACTTTCTCATACTTTATGAGAAATGACCCATCCAAATCTAATCTTGAAGAGGATTCAATTTACTTCAATCCATCTTCATAACCCAAGATAAAAAAATGAACTCACAAGAAGTTATAAATTTGGACATTATAGGTCATCTTTGAAAGTCAACAAAAACACCTATTTTTGTAAAAGCTTATAACTTGAGCATGGAATATCAAAATGAGATGATAACAAAAGGGTTTGTTAGAGGACATCTCAAGCTTTCTAAAAAGTCAAAGAACACCTCCAAAACTTCAAAATTGAAGAAGTTATGCATTGTTGAATTTGGGCATTTTTGCAAAATTACCTAAAGTTAACTATCCCCAAAACTTCAAATTTTGTCAAATGGGCCCATTCCTTTCCACTTGATTTGAGCTTGCATCATTGCCCACGTGTCCTATCTTCAGCCATGAGGCCATATTTTATTTTTATTATTTAATTTGATTTTTTATTGAATTTATTCATTTTAAATCAAATTAAATCATATAAAATCTAAAACTTTGATTACATAAGATTTTTTTGGCTGTTTCAGGTTTTGATTATCATCATTATCATCATCAAATTTGAATCACACCAATTCATGTGCAAAAAGATTGAGATTTGGAAAAATTGGCAAGCTTTAAAGAAGAGATCAAATCAAATATGTATGCATTGATATGGGAAGATTTATTCCATAATTCTTACCCTAATACACTCCATAGTACATAAGCAAGCAAAAGGAATCGAAACAAGGGTTAGAGGCTGTAAGAGGAGGCAGAACAAAGTTTGAAAAAGTCACCAAAAATCTTGAAATCAAAATCGTACTTAGAGGAAATATCAGAAGCTGAGACCGGTCCCAATCGATTCCTAGGTGTTCACTCAACCTTTCTGGATCAAAAGCAAGCTTACTCACACGCCCAAACGCGTTGTAAGTCCCTTGTTACCTAGCTCTGTACTTGAAATCACAACTCTCTATTCTTGCATCATTTGAACAAATCATTGACATATTTGTGATCTTCATAACATTTTCAAGCTTTTGGCATTAGTTAATTTTGTTTATCTGACCTGTAAAGCAAAACACCATAGCTAGGGTTCTTGGAGATTTTTTTGGGCGTTTTTATTTCAGGGATAATTGGCCACCAAGAAGGGCATGGTTAGTACTGGGAGGTCAAGACGAGCATGACCATGCCCTTGAAATGCATTTTTGTGGCTCGTAGCAAGTTTTGGAGATGGCCTGGCTTATAGCTACGAACTGTTGTCCGTTGGTATAGGTTTGTATTGTTTTAGCCACGATTCAACAAAGAAGATGAAGACGTGTCACACCATCGTTGGTCCATTCAAACCACGCGCGCATTTTTGTTTTTGTTCTGACCATTTACTTGCTTTATTACATGATATATTCTTTGTATATTACTAACAATTAAAACAGCATGTCCCAGTGGTCAGCGTGTCCAATTCCAAGGCGCTAGTGGCTGGAGGTCAGGGGTTCGATCCCTGCCTCCAGCGCTTTGCATTTTCTCCTTGTTTTTCATGTAATCAGGTGTTTTTTCAAGTCAGCAGCTCACCATGCACCATCGTTCAATCAATTTCCAGATGGCCCTAGGCCAAATCTGGTGGCCAGGATCTGAAGGTCCACCATGGAGCCAAGTCAGTGCAGGCACATCAGATCCACAAAGTCAACCAGGGCCAGCACAAATGGGCTTTCTCATTGCTATTCATACACCCAATACAGGCCCAAACCCCTCTTCTCTTTATTTATTTATTTAGTATTTATTTTTTTGATTAAATTGTTTTATAAAATTCTAACCAATCCAAAATTTCTTTTCTTTAAAATAAAATCATAAAAAATATTTTCTTTAACAAATCAAATTTTAATTTTAATTTTATTAATAAACACTAATTAAATTGATTTAGGGTTTTAATTAGAAAAACTTTAACATTTTCTTGCAAATAATTAAAATTAACTAGACATAATTAGGTTTTAATTACTAACTTAATTATTTTATTTTCTTTCTTTAAATACAAAAAAAAATCCAAAAATAGTTAATTTTTTTAATTAATTAATTAATTTATTAATTTAGTAATTCATTTAGGTAATTTTTTTCTTAAAATAAAAAACAACAAAAAATGTCTTCTTCAAAGGGTCAAAACCCTAAACTCGCACTCGACTTAATTTCCCGCACGCGATTTATCTTCTTTCATCCATTTATGTATCTGATTCCGGATTGTAATAGCTTAATAGGACTTTTTATTTATTTTTTATCGCTTTATTTATTTTAAAGGGTTTGTCTTTGGCGATGTAAATACCCGACGCCTTGTAATTTAATTTTCGCATTTTATTTCCGCAAATTATAACTGTTAGATGTTTGATAATAGGTTTGCATGACAAGATTGAATGTTTTAACCTAAAATCGACTTAGATCACCATTAACATGTACAAAGATAAAAATAACTGAAAACGACACACTCGCACATGCGCACTCTTAGGGTACACCCCACTTGGTTGCCTTCGTACACGGTCATTGAGTATAGGTCGTTTTAGAGGTCTCCCTCTTGTCTAAAAGATCATAGTCACCTCGAAATGGTTGCCTCGAATATAATTGCCTCAAACAAATGATCTAAGACATTAGGGTTACCGCTAAGGCGTCCTAAAATTGCTTTAGTGACCGCATGTCCCTTATTCAAATTGACCCTTAAACTCCAACGACGATGCTACCTACTCATCAATAGTGGGATAGCATTGTATAAAGGAAGATAGCATAGAACGATTCCTTTTTCGAGTAGGTAGATGGTTCTTAGATACTCGCTCTTTCATAAAACAAAAATATTTTTTACACTTACACTCCTTTTCAAACAAAGTTTTCAAAAACACTTCATACGCTCTTGAGGACAGAAGCAAGAGTTAAATCGAAGTTTTCAAACCCACAAGCACAAAGAAAATTTTTTTGAAAACAATTGAGCAAGTACCTAAGAGTCCGTGGATAACCACGGATAGAAAGGGTGCTAACACCTTCCCTTTCTATAATCTACCCCCCGAACCCGAGAAATATCTCGAAAAAGGAATTTATCAGTGCTTTTTTCCTTTCCTTATTGGATAAAATAAAAGACGGTGGCGACTCTTGCTTACCGCAACATTTTGCAAAAGCAAACGCAAAACACAAACCAACATTCAAAAAAACAGTCAGTTCTTCCCACCGTATCACAGAACTGGCGACTCTGTTGGGGACATCTAATAAGTGGGGTGTACCTTAGGAATAGTTCATAATGTTTTCAATTGCTTGATTTGTATGATTTATCTTTGTGGGCATGTATCGGAGTTACTATAGATCCTAACCCGGATCTGGGGGATACCCTTTAGGTAAGTAGCAATAAACTGTGAGGGAACTGTACGGCATAGACCAATACGGTTGAAGCAGTAACTACGTTGGTGTGGCACTTTAGTATGTACCGATATCCCTTGTGGCGCAACGAGGAGAATATGGGTCTGTTAAGGGGTCATTAAGCACCAACTGACCTTAGAACCTTTAAATTGACCAACTTGGCCATAGAACAGTAGCAGTATGCTACACTCATTGAGATTAAACTCTCGCGATGATTCCGGCCGCAAGAAAAGGTTGCTAAATTGGAATTATGATCGATCGAGGGTAGTCAGTGATATTGAGATCCTCTAGAACCCGCTTACTATTTCTAGGACAGGTTTGAACCAACTGAACTGAAAGAGGGTAGTACCTAGACTCCTTTCCAGCCTGAAATCTAAGGGCTCTCTGTGTGACTTGTGTGCCTTTACCATGTTTGCTATTTATGGATACTTGTGGAGTGTTTTCTATCATGACATCATGACATCATGACATCATGACATTGCATGCATCTTGCATTGGACTAACCTATTTCAAAGACAAGAGGGATTCATCTTTGTTCTGTTTTGTAGGTCATGGCACCCATGCATAGGAACACCATTCAGATCAACTTTGTCCAGATTCCCACTCAGCTCAAGGAATTGGTTGCAAAGATTTCAGATACTTCATCCTTTATCAGAAGACATGGTCACCTCTTGGGTTTGGTCACTTCCAAATTGGACGAGCATATGATGAGTGTCTTAGTCCAGTTCTTTGATCCACGGTACCATTGCTTTACTTTTCAGGACTACCAGTTGGTCCCCACCCTGGAAGAGTTCTCCGATCTACTTGGTATCTCTATTCTGGATCAGACCCTGTTCACAGGTTGGGAGAAGATCCTTAGGCCAGAAGAAATTGCTTTAGCCCTCCATATGACAAAGGCTGAAGTGATGTCTAATTGGGAGACTAGAAGTGGAGCAAAGGGATTTTTGACTAAATTCTTGGTCGGTAAAGCTAATCAGTTCTGGGACAGTCTAGACTTCCAGGCATTTGAAGACATTCTGGCTCTTCTCATATATGGTTTGGTATTGTTTCCTAACTCAGATGCTTTCGTCGACGTGAATGCAGTGAAGATTTTTATGTCCGGTAATCTTGTGCCCACTCTCTTGGGTGACATTTTGCATTATCTTTATGCCCGTACTGCTCGGAAGTGGGGAACCCTTATGTGTTGTGCGTCGTTGCTGGCGAGGTGGTTTATTTCTCACCTCCCCAAATCAGTTCTGAAGAACAAGGAAGGAATGGGATGGGCCTATAATATTATGTCTCTCTCTCATAATGACATCATTTGGACTATCAAGGGTATGGAAGATGTGGCTATTATTGATCTCTATGGGGAATACCCCAATGTCCCACTTATAGGAACCAATGGAGGGATCACTTATAATCCGTGTTTAGCCTTACATCAGTTTAGGCGAGCAAGGAGGGAAGGACCTCATGAGTTTATGATGCCAAGTATTGTCTTTGATTTCCAAGGGGATAGCGACGAGCAATGCCGCAGATTCATAAGAGCTTGGGATAGAGTTCACAGGTCTGATTCGCACGAGGTGGGTGCAAAAACTTCTCTTCCGATGGAGCCATATCTCCGATGGGTTCGTATCCGTGCCCAAAAGCTGGGAATGCCGTATGAAGTCGTCTTGCCTATCATTGTTGAGGTTGCTGATGAAAAGGGGGTTCCTCCTACCATCCTACATCCATACATGCCCACTGACATTGGGGCATTAAAGAGATCGTGGATGTAGCTGAGAAAAGAGCGAGATACTTACAGGGAAAAGTATCACGAGCAAGAGCTGAAGATTCAGAAGTTAACAAGGAAGCTGGAGAACGAGCGGATCCTCAATGACTATGTCCGCACCGACAAGAAACGACCATGGGAGCAATGATTGTCCTTTTGATTATTTCTAGTTTTACTTTACTTTTCAGTTTTTCTTTCCTGTAACGCCTTAAAGGCATCTGTTGAACAATTAAATTTCAAAGTTTATCTAATAAAAGTGTGTTTCATTTTTTGTTTACAAATTTGAATCTCTAAAGTCTTTGAAATCATATCATGCGCATATCATTCTCATGCACCTCATAACAGGTACCCATTACAGGTCTCTTATCTTCTTCGCTGTTATTTTCAGCATCATGTCTTCTGAAACATCAACTGAGCAAGCAATCGAGGCTCTACAGGCTCAAAACGCCCAGTTCCAGGAATTGTTCATGAGTTTGGCTAAGGGTCAGCAAGATCTGAAGAACCTTATCCTTAAAGAGAAGAAGAAGAAGAAGAAGAAGAAGAAGAAGAAGACGGTCCTATTCAATATGGGTCGCAGATTCGAAAATGATTTGCGAGAAGAGGTTGATTTGACCCCCTCATCTTGAGGGAAAGATAATCAGGAAGAAAGGAGGGCTCCTAGCCCTGTGGTTTCAGACAACGAGACGGACTTCGACGAAGACCAGTATCCTCCGGCTGAGGATAAATATAAGCAACTGGAAGACAGGTTGAGTGCGATGGAAGTTCAGAAAGTGCCTGGTCTGGACTTTGGTGATCTGGGTCTATCATCTGGGGTGGTGATTCCCCATAAGTTCAAAGCACCAGCCTTTGCTAAATACGACAGGGTTTCTTGCCCGAAGCTGCACCTTCGTTCGTGTTAGGAAGATTCAGCCGTACGCCGCTGACAAGAATCTCTGGATCCACTTCTTTCAAGACAGTCTTTCAGGGACTCAGCTTGAATGGTTTTACCAGTTAGAAGGAGCTAGCATCCGTAATTGGGAGGATTTGGCCGGTGCTTTCTACAAGCAGTACCAATATAATGCCGACCTCACTCCCATACGTACCCAACTCCAGGGTATGTCAATAGGTGCGGGTGAAGGTTTCAAAGATTATGCTCAGAAGTGGAGGGACCTCGCTGGAAGAGTGCAACCACCCATGGCTGATAGGGAGCTAGTTGATATGTTTTTGGGGACCTTGTCTGGTCCGTATTTCAACCATCTGATTGGAAGTTCTTCGTCCGGGTTTACAGAGCTGATTATGACTGGGGAAAGGATTGAGGCCGGTATCAAATCCGGTAAAATACAGAAGGGTGCTTCGTCTAGTACCGAGAAGAAGCCTTTTAAGAAGGAGTCCAGTGTTGTTTACAGTGCGAAAATCCATAATAGACCTGAACACCGCCAAGATGTTAATGCGGTTGTTATTTCAAGACCTGTTGTTGCACCTCAGCGCAACAATCAACCAAGGGCCGAGAGACCTCGAAGACAATTCAGTCAGTTCAACATGACTTTATCCCAAATTCTGCCGCAATTATTAAATACCAATTTAGTGATTCCAAGGGAGGCCCCGAAGAATCCTAATACAACATCACCGAAGTACGATCCGAATGCCCGCTGTGCTTTTCACTCTGATAGCCCAGGGCATGATACAGATGACTGCTGGGTCTTGAAGAACAAGGTACATGACCTGATTGATGCCAAGGAGATCGAGTTCGAAGCACCGGAAAGACCTAATGTTGTGACTGCTCCTATGCCCAAGCATGGAGTGAATGCTATAGATGAAGACTTGTTTGTGGTTTCTGTGAATGACATTGTTACTCCCTTAATGACTGTGAAGAAGAACCTTTTGTTAGCCGGTTTATTTCCGGGTTGTGACGAGGATTGTCGTATGTGTTCTGTACTACCTACCGGTTGCCATCTTTTGAAGTTAGGTGTCCAACGCCTGATGGATAATAAAGAAATTCTATTTGAAAAGATTCTTGTTCCTTTGATCCCCACTGAAGAAGTTTCTATAATCACCATTTTCGATAATTCTTCCAAGGCTTCCACGAGAAAGCCTGTTAGAATTACATCTGTTCCAAGAATCGCACCATTGATCATCACTGTTCCTGGGCCTATTCCATATACATCAAATAAAGTTGTCCCTTGGCACTATGGGGCTGATATATACTATCATGGAGTTAAGCAAGATTTGGATGCTGATACTGATGTCAGCAATATTGTTGGACCTGCCAAAGTCACCCACAGCGGAAGACTTTTCTCCCCTGAGATCTCTCCACCAACCATCCGGAAGCCTGTTGTTATTACACCTGCCAGTGTACCTGCTACTGTTCCTGTTCAAGTTCCAATTCTTACCCCTGTTGCCGAGTCATCTGACACTCAGGGCAAAGGGACCACCGATGAGCCTGCCCAGATGGAGGCACCGAAGAAGATTACTATTTAGGCCTCTAGGCAAGAGATGGAGGAAATCTTGAAGATCATCAAAAAGAGCGACTACAATGTAGTCGAACAGCTAGGGCAAACCCCATCCAAAATATCTATGTTGTCACTGTTGCTATGCTCAGAAGCCCATGCCAAGGCTCTGATTGCTTTCCTGAAGACTGCACACGTACCGCAAGAGACATCAACTGATCAGTTTAAAGATTGCGTGGCTAGTCTGACTGCTGATAATGGGTTGGGTTTCTTTGACACCGACTTGAATGTTAAAGGGAAGAATCACAATAACGCCCTGCATGTCTCCATTGAATGCAAGGGCACTACTCTTGCTCACGTATTGGTATATACTGGATCCTCGTTGAATGTGTTACCCAAGAAAGCTCTAGACCGGTTAGACTGTGAAGGGTTGGAGCTAAAACCAAGCAACATTATCATCAGGGCCTTTGATGGGTCTAAGAGGATGGTGCATGGAGAAGTGGATATTCCGATTAAGGTTGGTTCTCAGGTTTTTGCCTCTACATTCTATGTGATGGAAATTCGGCCATCTTATTCATGTTTGCTGAGTCGTCCATGGATCCACAAAGCTGGGGCAGTGACGTCTACGCTCCACCAGAAGCTAAAGTACCCGGTGAAAGGGAAGATTGTGACAGTACAAGGAGAAGAGGAGTACATGGTGAGCCACCTCAACTCTTTTCGATATGTAGAAATGGATGGGGAGTTCATTGAGACCCTATTTCAGCATTTTGAAGAGGTTCCCCAGACGCTGGCATCAACTGAGACTCTTGTTGAAGATCCTCCAATGAAGATGGCTTCCTTCAAGGATGCCCGGGCTATTATCGAGAAAGAAGATCAAAGGGCTGTTCGGAATGCACGGATCGGAAGACCTCCTCTATTTATCAGCAATTCAGGAGTAAATGCCATTGAAGACGATGCTGAAGAGTCTGAGTTTGATAGTTGGATCTACCCGACTGCTGATGGTGGATTAAGCAACTGGACGGCAAAGGTCTTCATCCCAATTTCTTTTGTTACCCAGTAATGAGACTTTTGTTTTGAATTTGTAATAGACAATGTTTTAAACTTTATGGCCCGGTGTCTTACCCGGGGCATCGTGGCTTCATTTGTGAGGGCTTTATGTGTGTCATCTACATATATCATTAATAAAAGCATTGGACGTTTCTTGCATTTCAAATTATGCGCTCCTTGTTTTTATTTTATTACATATTGCAAAACAGCTATTTTACACACACTCACGTATCATGATCTACATCCACTCTGGATCCCACTGATAACGACTCTGCTACGGCCAATTATGACTTCGGAAGTCCGATCAACTTAGCCTAAGACGAAGGTGAAGATGATTGCGAAGTGCCTGGGAATTTGCTAGACTATTGCTTCAAGAAGAGATGGCCATACTACCTCCAAGCCACCAATTCTGATGCCACCAATTACAGGAAGATTGTTGATCCTATGCTCAAAATGCTGGATAATACAATGAGGTGGGTGCTGGGGCAGCATGACGAGTCTGGCCGAAAAGAGCATGCTATTTACTGCTTTAGCAAAAAGTTTACCGACTGTGAGACCTAATACTCACTGCTCGTGAGAACTTGCTGCGCTTTGGCATGGGCTGCTCGCCGGCTGAGACAATACATGCTGGCTCATACTACCCTTTTGATACCAAAAGATGTGAATTTCTTGACAGCTCCATGGCCTTTTGCAATGTGGGGCATTGATATGATCGGCAAGATCAGACCTACAACGTCCAACGGGCATCGCTTCATCCTGGTAGCAATTGATTACTTTACAAAATGGGTTGAAGCAGCTTCCTTTGCTACTGTAACCAAGAATGTCGTGGCAAGGTTCATTCAGCACAATCTGATTTGTCGATACGATGTACCAGAGAGGATCATTACGGACAATAGTATCAATCTTAACAATAAGATGATCACCGAACTCTGCAAGCAATTCAAGATACAGCATCACAACTCTTCTCCCTACCGGTCGAAGATGAATGGGGCTGTTGAAGCGGCTAATAAGAACATTAAGAAGATTGTGCAGAAGATGACGGTGACATACAAATATTAGCACGAGATGTTACCATTTTCTCTTCATGGGTATCGTACCTCAGCAAGGACGTCAACAGGGGAAACACCCTATTCCTTGGTTTATGGTATGGAAGCCGTATTGCCCATCGAAGTTCAGATACCCTGTCTTCGGATTATGAAGGATGCGGGTTTAAGCGAAGATGAATGGATTCAGATCCGGCTTGATCAACTGAACTTAATCGACGAAAAAAGACTTACTGCTATTTGTCATGGTCAAACGTATCAAAAACGGATGATCAAGGCATTTAACAAGAAAGTTAGACGATAAGAGTATCAAGTTGGGGACCTGGTTATCAAGCGCATCATACTACCTCAAGGTGATCCCAGGGGCAAAGGGACCCCTACTTATAAAGGTCCATTTGTGGTTAAGAACATCTTCTCAGGAGGAGCTATGATTCTAACCACCATGGATGGCGATGACCTTCCTCACCCCGTCAATGCAGACATAGTGAAAAAATACTATGCCTAATCTAAGACCTGCTAGATTGACTAGCCTATGCAAAAATAAGGGCTTCCCGGCGAACCAAAAGGGTTTGGGAAAAAATAAGGGATGAAAATGAAAAAAAATTGTACACCCGGCAAGTCGAATACCTGAAAAGGCGGCTTGGGCAAAAAAGGGTATCCCGGTGGACTGAAAACCCGAAAGGGCGGTCCAGGAAAAAATTAGGGATCAAAGCGTAACACTATGTCTCATTGGATCACCTTGCAACTAGACTTCGGTATCGACTATCAAGCTCGGACGGCACTAATCAATCTGATCTACCTTCAACCAAGTAGCAAAGTGATGAGATGCTCGAGGACATAAAGGCAATAGCGGAGTTGGAACCCAGTGGGATTATTCAGATAGCTGTTTTGTTTAGCTTTTCACAAATTGTGTAAATTCTATTATTCGGCATCATTCTCTTACTAGGACGCCAGCCTCTTGTACAGAAACACCTATTTACAGGCCAAACTTCAAAATCAATACAATTCATTTTTAAAGAAATTTCAAACTGTTTTTCCTTTATCTGTTTTGTTTTGCAAAGAATGTCCAATGTTCATTTTTGATATATGCATTTGATATTAATTGCTGCTCATAAATATTTACATGCGAAACAAAAGACGGTTACTGGTAATATCAGAAACAGGGGCAATAAGATTTGTCCAAGCTTTACAGTTGCCCTATCCACCAAAGTACAAGGGTAAATTCAGCTGAAGAATATGGCCAAGGTACATTCGCTCCCCGCAGAGTAAGAAAAAACAGTAATGATAGCTCTCCCCAGCTGAGACTTGCAACTGTAAATGAATCGGTAAGATTCTCCCCAAGCATAGTTTATCTACCATCGGTATTGAAAAGGATTAATATCTCCGGAAGTTTTATTATTCCCCAACGGAGTATAAGAATATTCCCCGGCAGAGTACAAAAAATCCCCAGTAGAGTTTAAAATTTTCCAGCGCAGTCTGAAAAAGCTTCCCCAGTGGAATTTGGAGAATCATCCCCAGTAGACTTTGGAAGATTATCCCCAACAGAGCTCAAAGGATTATCCCCATAAGAGTCTAAAAGGTTATCCCCAGTGAAGTCGCAACTGAAAGATCATCCCCAACGGAGTTATTTCCTTTCACATACAAAAATTCAATCCCCAGCAGGATTCAGTATCACTAGTAACGGTAATCCATCCCCAGCGGAATTTATCGGTGGAACCCTCATCAAAGCATCTCTTCTCCACAGAGTAATCTCCTCATCAGTTTTATGCCCCAACGGAGTTATCCTCTCTTGCAGGTTTATTCTCATCAATCATCGTCGTTTGCTATCTCTAGCAGAAATGAAGAATTCAACTCTTCTCTCCAGCAGCTATCCGAGATTTATTTTCCACAGCTAAAAAACATTACATTTCCATACATCATGATACATGCATATACGCATCATACAATACAATCTCATTTATTTTGAGAACATCATTGCTTGATATATATCATGCATTGCATACGACTGACCTTTACTTTTCAGGATGGATGCAGTTAGGTTCTCAGCTATGTCGAAGAACTGACCGGTTCTTAAAACTCAACTGAATTATTCTCGGTTGAATTGCAGATAAGGTTCTCAATCTTGACAATTTTTCTCCGTCGAAGTATGGACGAGTTCTTAAATCTCAACAGAATTATCCTCCGTTGAAGTAACAGACAGTCTTAGATCTTGATGAAGATGTTTCCCTCAGTAGAAGACCTGACCGGTTCTTAAATCTCAACTGAATTATTCTCGGTTGAATTACAGATAAGGTTCTCAATCTCGGAAATTTTCCTCCATCGAAGTGTGGACGAGTTCTTAAATATCAACAGAATTATACTCCGTTGAAGTAACAAACAGTCCTAGATCTTGATGAAGATGTTTCCCTCAGTCAAAGACCTGACCGGTTCATAAATCTCAACTGAATTATTCTCAGTTGAATTACAGATAAGGTTCTCAACCTCAATAATTTTCCTCCGTCGAAGTGTGGTCGAGTTCTTAAATCTCAACAGAATCATCATCCGTTGAGGTAACAGACCGTCCTAGATCTTGATGAAGATATTTCCCTCAGTCGAAGACCTGACTGGTTCTTAAATCTCAACTGAATTATTCTCGGTTGAATTACAGATAAGGTTCTCAATCTCAGAAATTTTCCTCCGTCGAAGTGTGGACGAGTTCTTAAATCTCAACAGAATTATACTCCGTTGAAGTAACAGACAATCCTAGATCTTGATAAAGATGTTTCCCTCAGTCGAAGACCTGACCGGTTCTTAAATCTCAACTGAATTATTCTCGGTTGAATTACAGATAAGGTTCTCAATCTCGACAATTTTCCTCCATCGAAGTGTGGACGAGTTCTAAATCTCAACAGAATTATCCTCCATTGAAGTGACAGACAGTCCTAGATCTTGATGAAGATGTTTCCCTCAATCGAAGACCTGACCGGTTCCTTAATCTCAACTGAATTATTCTCGGTTGAATTACAGATAAGGTTCTTAATCTCGACAATTTTCCTCCGTCGAAGTGTGGACGAGTTCTTAAATCTCAACAGAATTATCCTCCGTTGAAGTAACAGACAGTCCTAGATCTTGATGAAGATGTTTCCCACAGTCGAAGACCTGACCGATTCTTAAATCTCAACTGAATTATTCTCGGTTGAATTATAGATAAGGTTCTAAATCTCGACAAAGATCATATTTCCCCCAGCGGAATCTTCCACAACAACAGGTATGCAAGTTCTCGCAAAGGAATCTCTTATGCGATCGACACTCATGCAGGTGGCATCTTTAAGCCCATCCTCCCGTCAGCAATCTCCAAATGGATTCTGTAAGCCCATTCCCAACATCACCAGGTTGATACCACTTCATGCGAGTGCAAATTTCTGGGCACTCTAGTGTTCAATCATCTTCCACCTTTGGATCACGAAAGGCACGAAAGCCAATCTACATCCTCAGGTTTAAGAAGATTGAACAGGGGAAGCTGTTGTACCCCAAAATTTGCCCTCTCATATTTCTCAAGACATTGCAAAGAAAATCTCCAAGTTGCTCAAGTTTACTCAAGAGTAGGTCAGATAAGTCATCTCCTAAGGCAGTCAACCCCAAATTAGGGTTTTGTGTTGCATAAAGATCCTTGAACTCAAATGACTTCAAGTTCTCCCCAATGTCCTAAGATGCTCTCAAGACCATCCATGACAAGTTTCAAGCCTTGCAGAGGAAGTTTGCTCAGTCAATTGCTCAAAAGGTCCAAAAGTCGACTATGCTAGGGCCAAAGTCAACTGTGGCCTATAAACAGTCAAACTTCAATATTTTTTGCCAACATTATCATTTTGAAGGATATATCATTATTTGATCAAGGTTTGATCATGATTCATCAAGGATTGCTCAAAATTCATCAAGGCTCAAAAGTTGTTAAATTAGGATTTTGTAGGAAAAGTCAACTCAAATTTGACCAAGCATAACTTTCTCATACTTTATTAGAAATGACCCATCCAAATCTCATTTTGAAGAGGATGAAATTTAATACAATCCATATTCATACCCCAAGATCAAAATATGAACTCACAAGAAGTTATAAATTTGGAAATTATAGGTCATCTTTGAAAGTCAACAAAAACACCTATTTTTGTAAAAGTTTATAACATGAGCATGGAATATCAAAATTAGATGAGACCAAAAGGGTTGGTTATAATACACCTTAAGCATTCTAAAAAGTCAAAGAACACCTCCAAAAGTTCAAAATTGAAGAAGTTATGCGTTGTTGAAGTTGGGTATTTTTGCAAAATCACCAAAAGTCAACTATCCCCAAAACTTCAAATTTTGTCAAATGGGCCCATTCTTTTCCACTTGATTTGAGCTTGCATAATTTCCCACGTGTCCTAGCTTCAGCCATGAGCCCATATTTTATTTTTATTATTTAATTTGATTTTTTATTGAATTTATTCATTTTAAATCAAATTAAATCATATAAAATCTAAAACTTTGATTACATAAGATTTTTTGGTTGTTTCAGGTTTTGACTATCATCATTATCATCATCAAATTCAAATCACACCAATTCATGTGCAAAAAGATTGAGATTTCGCAAAATTGGCAAGCTTTAAAGAAGAGATCAAATCAAATATGTATGCATTGATATGGGAAGATTTAATCCATAATTCTTACCCTAATACACTCCATGGTACATAAGAAAGCAAAAGGAATCGAAACAAGGGTTAGAGGCTGCAAGAGGAGGCATAACAAAGTTTGAAAAAGTCACCAAAAAGCTTGAAATCAAAATCGTACTTAGAGGCAATATCAGAAGCTGAGACCGGTCCCAATCGATTCCGAGGTGTTCACTCAACCTTTCTGGATCAAAAGCAAGCTTACTCACACGCCCAAACGCGCTGTAAGTCCCTCGTTACCTAGCTTTGTACTTGAAATCATAACTCTCTATTCTTGCATCATTTGAACAAATCATTGAAATATTTGTGATCTTCATAACATTTCCAAGCTTTTGGCATTAGTTAATTTTGTTTATCTGACTTGTAAAGCAAAACACCATAGCTAGGGTTCTTGGAGCTTTTTTGGGTGTTTTTATTTCAGGGATAATTGGCCACCAAGAAGGGCATGGTTAGGACTGGGAGGTCAAGACGAGCATGACCATGCCCTTGAAATTCATTTTTGTGGCTCGTAGCAAGTTTTGGAGATGGCCTGACTTATAGCTACGGACTGTTGTCCGTTGGTATAGGTCTGGATTGTTTTAGCCACGATTCAACAAAGAAGATGAAGACGTGTCACACCATCGTTGGTCCATTCAAACCACGCGCGCATTTTTGTTTTTGTTCTGACCATTGACTTGCTTTATTACATAATATATTCTTTGTATATTACTAACAATTAAAACAGCATGTCCCAGTGGTCAGCGTGTCCAATTCCAAGGCGTTAGTGGCTGGAGGTCAGGGGTTCGATCCCTGCCTCCAGCTGTTTGCATTTTCTCCTTGTTTTTCATGTAATTAGGTGTTTGTTCAAGTCAGCAGCTCACCATGCACCATCGTTCAATCAATTTCCAGATGGCCCTAGGCCAAATCTGGTGGCAAGGATCTAAAGGTCCACCATGGAGCCAAGTCAACGCAGGCACATCAGATCCATAAAGTTAATCAGGGACAACACAAATGGGCTTTCTCATTGTTATTCATACACCCAATACAGGCCCAAACCCCTCTTCTCTTTATTTATTTATTTATTTAGTATTTGTTTTATTGATTTAATTGTTTTATAAAATTCTAACCAATCAAAAATTTCTTTTCTTTAAAATAAAATCACAAAAAATATTTTCTTTAACAAATCAAATTTTAATTTTAATTTTATTAATAAACACTAATTAAATTGATTTAGGGTTTTAATTAGAAAAACTTTAACATTTTTTTGCAAATAATTAAAATTAACTAGACATAATTAGGTTTTAATTACTAACTTAATTATTTTATTTTCTTTCTTTAAATACCAAAAAATCCAAAAATAGTTTATTTTTTTAATTAATTAATTAATTTATTAATTTAGTAATTAATTTAGGTAATTTCTTTCTTAAAATAAAAAACAACAAAAAATGTCTTCTTTAAAGGGTCGAAACCCTAAACTCGCACTCGACTTAATTTCCCGCACGCGATTCATCTTCTTTCATCCATTTATGTATCTGATTCCGGATTGTAATAGCTTACTAGGACTTTTTATTTATTTTTTATCGCTTTATTTATTTTAAAAGGTTTGTCTTTGGCGATGTAAATACCCGACGCCTTGTAATTTAATTTCCGCATTTTATTTCCGCAAATTATAACTGTTAGATGTTTGATAATAGGTTTGCATGACAAGACTGAATGTTTTAACCTAAAATCGACTTAGATTACCATTAACATGTACAAAGATAAAAATAACTGAAAACGACACACTCGCACATGCGCACTCTTAGGGTACACCCCACTTGGTTGCCTTCGTACACGATCATTGAGTATAGGTCATTTTAGAGGTCTCCCTCTTGTCTAAAAGATCATAGTCGCCTCGAAATGGTTGCCTCGGATATAATTGCCTCAAACAAATGATCTAAGACATTAGGGTTACCGCTAAGGCGTCCTAACATTGCTTTAGTGACCGCATGTCCCTTATTCAAATTGACCCTTAAACTCCAACGACGATGCTACCTACTCATCAATAGTGGGATAACATTGTCTAAAGGAAGATAGCATAGAACGATTCCTTTTTCGAGTAGGTAGATGGTTCTTAGATACTTGCTCTTTCAAAAAACAAAAATCTTTTTTACACTTACACTCCTTTTCAAACAAAGTTTTCAAAAACACTTCATACGCTCTTGAGGATAGAAGCAAGAGTTAAATCGAAGTTTTCAAACAAAAACTTTTTCAAACTCACAAGCACAAAGAAAACAATTTTGAAAAAATTGACCAAGTACCTAAGAGCCCGTGGATAACCACGGATAGAAAGGGTGCTAACACCTTCCCTTTCTATAATCTACCCCCCGAACCCGAGAAATATCTCGAAAAAGGGATTTTTCTGTGCTTTTTTCCTTTCCTTGTTGGATAAAATAAAAGACGGAGGCGACTCTTGCTTACCGCGATATTTTGCGAAAACAAACGCAAAACGCAAACAAGCATTCAAAAAAACAGTCAGTTCTTCCCACCGTATCACAATGAGTCATCGTATAACCATGATAGCAATGTTGTGAAACATCTTAGCAATTCTCTTTGAGAGACTAAGATCATTTTGAAAGGCAACATTTGATAGAGTCATCGAGGGACTATGATCTTGTATTTTTTTATTGCTTTTTGCTAAGATACTCCACATGCATAACATGGCCATTTTTATAAGGCAACAAAGTGGATTTACCCTAAGGGTGTAAGTGTGCAAGTGTGTTGATTTACATGCATTGTTTTGTCTTGAATTAGGGTTTGCTAACTTGTTGATTTTATCTTTCCATACAAACCCTAATTTACTAGCATTTATATATAAAGAAATAAATTATGGAAATAAAAATACTAAGCTATTACATCATTAGGGGAGGGGGTGTACAAATTTACAAATGAGGATTTTGCAAGAAAATTAAACCTAATTATCTATTACAACCATATTGAATATTGTACAAAATTGAAAATAAAATGCATGAATATAAAATGGAAAAAGTAATGATTTTTGTTTGGACTTTTTATGAAAGGTTCTAATCTTGACCTAATTAAGAAAATGATTAATTAAAAATTAAACAAAACTAAAACTTAAATTAATTAACAAAGAAAATAAGTTAAAAATGATTTTTAGGGTTTTTTTATGAAAAGGTTTTAAATTAAAAAAATATATGAAAAATAATTAATTAAAATAAACCTAAGTTCTAAATTAATTTTAATTAATAAAATAAAATAATATAATAATTAATCCTAAGTCTAAACATTAATTAATAAAAATAAATTAATTTGTTAAAAGAAAATTTTTTTGGTCTTTTTTGTATTTATAGAGAAAATAAAATAAGTAAGTATAAATAATAAATAAAATATTTTTATATTTTTATTAATAAAAATGATAATAATAATCATAATAATAAGTAATATGAAAAAATAAAATAAAATAAAGAAAAAGAAAATGAAAAAATAAAAATAAAAGGGCCAGGGTGTATGAAACATAATCAGGTGGGAGAGTCAGCAAAAATAAAGGCCCAAAGGAGGAAAGTCCAACACCTGTTATAAACAAAAAAAGAGAGAAAAACAGAAAATATAACAAAAAATGGTAAAACGAGCATTGGGTCTCGAACCCAGGTCTAAAGGGTGACAGACGCGCGCTTTAACCATAATAAATACACAACAATAAATACATAACACAATAATAAATACATAACACAAATTTTGCCCTGATTGTACTTCATCTTTAACCTCCAGCCAAAGGATCTGTAACTTACTCATTTTTCATCCATTTTCAAAAGTGTAAACATGAAACTTGTGCATTTTTCCACCATGAATCCAACCATGTAACTAACTTAAGCTAACGTTCAAAGGTAAAGATAAATTTATGAAAGGACCAAATTCTGACCTAAATGTTTCAGCAAGTTCAAACTCAAACATGCTCAAGCAACATAAATGAAATCTATGGACATGTATAGTTTTAGGGAAATGATATCCACATTATATCTTCACAAATTCAAGCCTAACAATGCCTAAATAATGAGATAGAAGTTCAAGAAAAATACCTCAAAACTGGAAATCGTGAAATGAGTTTGAGCTTATTTCAAGTGATGGTGATGATCAGGTTAGCTTCCTTGAACCTCTAGGAAGCTAATGCAATGCTTACTTGATGCTGGGAGTGCTTGAATCGTGCTAGAGAAGTCAAGATGCAAGCTCTATTTTTTGGTTATGGAAGTTGATGAAGATGGTGTTACAGTTGGGTAACAAGTGTTGGGATTGTTTATGTATGATGTTTAGAAGCTTTAGGAAGCAAAAGGCTAAGAAACGCATAAGTGGTTTTTGATTTTGGGATTTCTGGCCAGAATATGCAACAATGGAGGTTTGTTATGAAAATATGACTTTGCGAGTGTTTGAGAGTTTGTGTATTCGTGTCTTTTCTTGAAAAAAACTTGTGCATATGTATGGAAAAGGTTCTTGAACTTGAGAGGGTCAGAAGCACAAGATATAGACTTATGGCTATGTTACTTGATTTTGAAGAAAAGTGGAAATATGGTTTCAAGGCATAGTACAAGCATGGCCTGATTTTATGGGAGGCTCTAGACATGTTGCTTTTTCCTTTGACATTGCTTGTGATCAAAAGGAACAAGTGCAAAGCTCTATGCATTGACTTTGTGAATAAAGCTTCTTTACAAGAATGGAATGGTAACTTTGTGCCATAAATGGAAATGCAACTTGGATAATAGCTCAAATGCTTGGATCAAAGCTCTAACAGCCGTGTAAACATTTAATTATTGAGTGACAAACAAGTTTGAGGAATGTAAAGCAAATATTATGCAGCCTAGGTATGAATTGGTCAAGTGTTCATCACAAATTCTGCCTTGTAAATCAAGAATGAAACCCTAACTTCATCTCTTCGATTCTCTTAGCTCAAGCATGATCTCAATAAATTCTTGGACATTTTGTAAAGCTTGTAATATCCTCTAAAACCTCTATGTTTAACATTTTTGAAAATTCATCTTGGAACTATGTGAAAAATTGCCATGAAGTTAGGTCAAAATCCTGCCTAAACTAGGGCAAATTTTCACTAAGTTTCGAAGTTTCATGAATATGTATTCACAAAATAATAACTTGAAATACATGCATTTCTAGGAGAAGTTATGTTCTAAAATTTTTTAGATCTCATTGATATCTAAAACTTTCATTTTGAAAGTTTCCTTTGAATCATCTTGCATCATGGTGAAAAATTGGCTCAAAGTTGTGAAAAAATATGAAGTTTCCAACACTTAGAAAAATTTCTAAGTTTAGAAATTTTGAGTTTTCAAAATGAAATCTTGACTTTTTGATTTGTTGATGAACAAGTTTCATATTTTGACATTTTTTGATGAATTGTGATCTTTGATACTTGATTTTGACCAAAAAGTCAAAGTTTGACTTTTTAGTGTACAGTTGACTTTTGATCAGTTGACTGAAAATAAACTATCAATCAATTGATCTTGAGCAATGTTTTGAGTCATGACATTAGGTCAAAATTATGAAATTGAATCCTTGAGATCATGTCTCATACCAATTAATCATTTTCTAGGTCAAAAATCAGAAACTGCTCTTTCTCAGTCAAAACCCTAATTTTGACCATTTTGCCCTTTTGATGATCTGATCAAATTTCTTGAGGAAATATGGTCCAAACTTGATAAAATGATATATATGGGTTCATAATGTTGACATGGATCCAAAATTATGAAGTTTGACTGTAAATTGACCACAGTTGACTTTTTCCCCCAATACAGTTGATTTTTAGGTCAACTGGTCAATTGATTGAGCAAAAATGTGATCCAAGACTTGAAACTTGACATGAGAAATCTTGAGGGTCCATAATGATCCATGAAAATCATATGAGGCATTAAAATCTCAATTATCCTTGTGCAATCTCAAACCCTAATTTTCAGTCATCAGTGCTTAAAGAGGTGTCTTGAGCTGATCAACCCTAATGCAGTCTTGAACCAAAGGAGATCTTGTGAGAGATTACTTGATAAATGAGAGAGAAAATTTTGGGGTACAACACTTGATCATAAAAATTTTGTTGTACCCCAAAATTTTCCCTCTCATTTTTCAAAGATTCTCTCATAAGATCTTCTATGACGTCAAGTTTGCAGCAATGATACATCAATTTAGGTTTGGAATTGGCCCAAGGGCAAAATGGTCAATTGCATACTGGAAAGTCAAACTTTGACTTTTTGGTCAACATTAAATTCCAAAGATCAAATTTCATCAAGACATTCAAGAATATGAAACTTGTTCATCAAGAAATCAAAAAATTCAAATTTCATCTTTGAAAAGTCAAAAATTCAAACTTAGAAATTTTTCTAAGTGTTGGAAAATTCATGTTTTTCACAACTTTATGCCAAATTTCTAACATGATGCAAGATGATTCAAAAGAAACTTTCAACATATAAGTTTTATATCTCCATGAGATATACAACATTGCTTTACACAACTTCTCCTATAAATGCTTGGATTTTGTTATAAATTCATGAAGTCATGGCATTTTTTAATAAACACTTGGAGAAATTTTCAGCAGTTTTGGTCAGGTTTTTATCCCAACTTCTTGGCCAATTTTCATCAAGTTCCAGTTTGATTTAACAAAAGTGGCAAACATGAAAGTTATAGAGGGTGTTTCAAGCTTTCCAAAACATTCAAGAGCGTGAATTTATCATATTTGAGCTAGGAGATTTAAGGATCTGAAGTTGGACATTCATTCTTAATTTACAAGGCAGATTTGTGATGAACAAGGAACCAAATCTTAGCCATGCTGCATAATCTTCATTTGGAGGCCTCTTGACTTGCAAATCTATCCATAATCAAATGTTTACACAATTGATTAAACCATTATCCAAGTGGTTCAAGTATTGTCCATTGCATCTTTCCATTTTTGGCACAAAGGTACCATTGTCATTCTTGCAAAGTTCACTTTAATCACAAAGTCAATTTATTGAGCCTCTAACTTGTTGTTCTAATCACACTCAACTTCTACAAGTCAGAACACACATGTTTAAAATGATCAACCACTTTAGATAGCTTGGCACAAGCATTGGAAACATGTTCTTCAAGCTTGCTTCATGTACAATCTAACCTAGCCATAACATGTGATCCAAAATCTGAGTTTGTTCAAGTCTCAAACCTTCTCTATAAAAAGAGAGGCCAATCACAAGATAAAGAGGTTAGAAAAAATATAGAGAAAGGCCTGAAAAATAGGAGGGGAAACTAACACTCAAAATCATTTTTGCTGTCAAAAAACCAGATTTGTACACAAAACCTCCATTTTTGAGCTTTGAAGTCCAAATCTTTGAATCTCATACCTTGCAAGTTTTCTCCAAACAAACCATCTAAACACTTCACATACCCCATATAGAAGTTGTTCAAACATAAGAATAACTTTTGTAACATCACTACCACCATCTTCTAAACTCAAAAAACATACATTGCAACTTCACTTGGTTGGAGTGGCTCAACCATTTTCAGTACAAAAGGAAGGTTGGAGTTACTTCAAGAAGGTTCAAAGGAGCTCGATCAATCACCACTTTGCACCTGAATACCTCTGTATGCATTCTAAAGCTCCCGCTTCGAGAGGTAAACTTTCTCAAACCGTGATATCATTGTTCATACATCATTTGTTTTCTGCACTCAAAAGATATAACAAGACAGGTCAAAGAGAAAAAACTAACAAAAAGCCATACCAGAGGATGACACGGGGGCCCGTGTCACACGACACGGCCCGTGTCAGCTTATTTGGATTGAAAAACATGATAATATGCAGGAACAGAGGCTGACACGGGTGCCCATGTCAAACGACACGGCCCGTGTCAATGTTACGGGTGCGTACATGAGCAAAAAAAGATAAACAGGGTCTGACACGGGCGCCCGTGTTCTGTGACACGGGCGCCCGTGTCCTGTGACACGGCCGTGTCAGGTTGGCTGGAACCAAAAAATGCATAAAAGTCATGGACAGGTCCTGACACGGGTGCTCGTGTCCACTGACACGGCCCGTGTCAGCTCGGGCACCAAATTTCTTTTTTTTTGGAGATTTTTTAGGTTATTTTGGACATATTGCATTGCTTGGAAATGACCTAACTTTTTAAAACCTTTTTGTTCAAATGAAACCTCAAAAAACAATTTTCTAAACAATTAACTTAGACTTAGGTTTTTCTTCAATGAAATTAATTACAAAACATTTTGCTATAAAAAAAACCCTAAAAAACAATTTCTCTCACTTTACATCTTCTTGCATATTTTATTATTTTTGCATTATAAATTATGTAATTGTCAAGGCCTTGTAATAGTAATTAGGGTTTACTTTACTTGTCATCCCCATTTGCAAATTTATATCCCCCATCCCCAAGTGATGTAATAGCGTAGTAATTTTACTTTCTGCAATTTATCGCTTTCATATAAATGTTAGTAATTAGGGTTTGTATGGAAAGATAAAACCAACAAGTAGATAACCCTAATCCAAGGTTAAATGCATCTAAATCAACACACTTTCACACTTACACCCTTAGGGTAATTCCACTTTGTTGCCTTGCAAAAATGGCCATGTTATGCATGTGGGATATCTTAGCCAAAAACAATAAAAAATACAAGATCATAGTCCCTCGATGACACTATCAATGTTGCCTTTCAAAATGATCTTATTACCTTAAAAATAAATTCTAAGACATCTTACAACATTGCTATCATGGTTATACGATGACCCACACCCGTCTCTTTTACATCCAAAGATAGGGTTGCTTACCAAATGAATGGTAAGGCAACAATATCAAAGGAAAAGAAAATGAACAAGAAAGACATTTGAGTAGGTAGATTACTTTTAGTTACTTGCTCCATTTAAAACAAATATCCTTGCTATTTTCAAAATAAACACACACATTTTCAAAACATCTTACAAACATTGAAAACATTTTCAAAAAGACAAACATCTTTGTATACATTCTTACGAACGGTAATCATTACAAAGATTGCCTAAACAATGGACTCTTTACAAAATACTTTCAAAAAAACCACACAAAACACAATTTCAAACTAAAGCAAGTGATCTAGCAAGTAACTAAGAGCCCATGGAAAACCATGGATGAAAAGGGTGCTAATACCTTCCCTTTTCATAATCTACCCCCCGAACTCAAGAAACAATCTCAAAGGTATTTCATGTGCTTTTTTACCTTTCCTTTTTGGATAAAAGAAAAATCGGTGGTGACTCTTGTTAATCGCAACATTTGTGATCAAACGCAAAACCTCAAGTCAGTTCTCCCACCGTATCACAGAACTAGAGACTCTGCTGGGGATTTATTCTAAAAGTGGGGTTACCTTAGGGATAGATCATATTTACTTGCTTACATTGTTTGATTTGTATGATTTACATTATGGTTCTTTGTTTGGGTTTGAATCCTCTACCCGAATTTGGGATACATTATAGGTAAGTAGCAATACATTATGGAAACTGTGCGGGGTATACCGACATGGTCTAAGCAATAGCTACGTTAGTGCGACATATTTGTGGGTACCGGTAGCCTTTGAGTTAATCAAAGAGAATACGGGGCCGCTGAGTGATGTCATGAAGCACTAATAAACTTTTAGAACCTTTACTTGACCAACTTGGCCATTAGGACGTAGTGAGATGACCGACTTTGGTGCAGTCCAAAGTTGGTTGATACTCGATGCTACACTCATTAAGATTTGACTCCCGGGCTTTGTTTGGTGGCAAGTCAGTTGTAAATCGGAACGAAGTTTGTGGGAAAGATCAGTGATATTGAGACCCCTTAAAACCCAGTTACTATTAACTAGAACAGGTTGAACCAACTAAACTTCAAGAGGGTACTTACCTACTAACTCCATCAAGCCTAAACCTAAGGACTTGTCTGCTTTGTATGTATATGATTGTGTGCATATAAACTTGCTTACTTTGCATACTTGTACATAACATCATAGCATCATACCATAACATTTTCAATAACCATTTCAAGGATCTCGAGGGCCTTTGATGCAGGGTTACATTGAACCAGACGTCTATCAGAGGGAAATGTGATTTATTTTCCTTTAACCAAACACCGTCAAGACCAAAGCACGGTAACTTGAGTCAAGGGCTATGACCCACTTGACATGGTGAGCTTGATTCTCGTGGAAGGACATCCACCAATACAAAGTTTTACAATAAAAGCTGTGGATCAACTCTCAAATTCTAACATATTCTCGTGTTTATCCCGCGAGATCCTTGAAAACACGCATCCACATATCATGCATCATATCATGACAGGTTTCTCCCATACAGGTCTCCTTATCTTCCTACTGTTTATTTCAGTAAGATGGAACAAACGGTGAAAGACATCCAGGCTCAAAACGCTCAACTCCGAGAAATGTTCTTGAACCTATCCAAGGGGCAAGAAGAGGTGAAATCTCTCCTCACTAGGGGCATGACCATGGGGAAACCCGAGGGAAACAAAGATGACCAGTTGGAGCGGCTACAAACTGAGATAGCCATAATGAAAATCCAGATGATGGGACAACTGGTGGGTGTCGTACCCCAAATTTTCCTTATCTCTTTTATTTTTGTCTGGTTTTTGAACTTTGCATTCCATTTGCATCATTTTATTATTCAATCATTTGCATATCCCGCATCTCATGGAATCAGGCGCTTTGGTTTAAAGTTTTAGGGCTGAGCCCTCTTTATGTCTAATCTTGTTTTGAGGTTTTCTTATCAGGTAAAAGGGGAACGCATCTGGTTCTCGATTAGCGGATCATGGAATGAACTGTGTCGTCAGGTTACAAGGTTGGTTCTCGCTCAAATTTATCAGAGCTTGGATTAGGGTTTATTTCCCTATGTGTGCTGGTCAAGATGCTAGGGTTTCGAGTTTTTGGTTTCTCGGAAGATGTCTCTCTCTCCTGCCCCAAAGATGGCTCAGAGCTCAGTGTGCTAGGTCAAGAATTTCACCTCCTCGCATTTCAAGTTTCTTCTTTAAGTCTCTAAGCCATTGAGTCGAGAATTTGGAGGTTGAATTGGCAAATGTGGAGTTCGAGCAATTCAGGAAATGAGGCTGAAGGTTCATGATAATCAAGACATGTTTTCGGGTTACTTAGTTTGCAAGTTATTCGCGACCTGAACGTCAAAGTTAGAATCATGTTTAAGAAATGCAAGTTTGGTTCAAGCGTGATTTGAAGATCAAGGTTCAAAGCGACCGGTGTTTTGGGTTTGAATTAATTAGTGGAATTAAATTCTTAAGAATTCCTTTTGTTTTGTTTGAGAATTTGATTATAAGGAGCGTGATGTGTTCGGAACACAAGTTATAACAATTGATCACAATTTCTTGAAGTTTAAGTTACAAAGTTGAGATGTGCGTTCGAATTATTCAAGAGAGAATTTCAAAATTTTAAACAAGATGCAAGAGTTATTTGGTTTCTACAAATTCATTCAAAATAAATTCATTCCAGCTTTTGTGTTCCTTACATTTTTTTAGACGAGTTACAAGGCATGTCACGAATTACAAGTTACAATTACAGATTACAAAAAACAAAAAGGGAATCAATTCTTTCTCCTCCAATTGTTGTTTCTTCTTCTTCAAGAGAATCGTCCATGTTCTTACAATCCCGCTTACCGTCCAATAATCGTGCTCATGAAACAAGGAAAAAGAAAAGTTAGCGATCAAACACAAAAAATTTCAAACAAGAATTAATTGATTGTTATGTCATCATAAGGGTTTGCCTTTTGGAATCAGTTAAAGAGGGAGATATTTTTTTTATCATGTCTTAGTTTTCTCCCAAATTGCAAATCACAAAGAGTTTTTTATCTTTGGTTCACAAAAAAAAAATTCCAAATGAACAAACTGTCAAAGCAAGCAGCAGCATAGCGCGCAGGCACAACAAGCATAAAAGCGCACAAAACAAAGGCTATGCAGCAGGCTAACACAAACAACACAACAGGGCAAAAAACAAAAGCCAAGGCAACATGGCAACCAACAAGCCAAAACAACAAGCGTAGCACACAAGTCACAAGAAAACAATAACAACAACAAATGGTATCAAAACAAGCAAACAATGCAGTATCATATTAAACCAAACAAATAATATAGTGCAAACTAGCAAGCAGCCAAACACCTCTATGTCATCATTTTCCACAAGAGGCAAACCCTTCAGAACTTTAATTAGATAAAAGTCGTAAGCTTTGCATCACATAAAGATAAGAGAGGAAAGAAAAAACCTACACATTACTGCCCAAAACCTGCACATTACTATCAAACAAAACAGTCAAAACTATTGTAACATTGCAAAAAAATAGGAAAGTTAAAAACCTGCATTCTAAAGCCACAAGACAACATTCCAACATTATTCAAATCACACCCATTTTCCCCCTAAAACACTCACCAATCCACCTATATAACAACTTCAGATTACACAGAAGAAAAGAACTTTTTTTATCTCATTTTTTACACCAACTGAAAGCTGAAGAAATAAAAATAAACCAGAAAACATCATCAAACCAAAACCGACAGAACAGGCAGGGACAAGGAAGCCAAAATCTAGAAAAATGATCTTACCAAATAACATCACAATACCATAACCATTAACATCACACAATTTTCCATCCCAGTCCATTGCACAGACAAAAACCCTTGTAACATGTAAGAACCTATTCAACTCAAAACCAAGATTCAACCTGTTTCAATTCCATATTCCAAGTAGACAAATCCAAGTATTATGAACATGTCAAAACAACCCAACCAAATCAGTTTTACACAAGTTCAAAACAATAAACATCTCAACAAAAGAAGAAGATAGAACATCATCAGATTCAAACCAACATCACCGTCAAATTTTGTTCCAAACCGACATAGATTCACCATCATTCACCAACTTCTCTTTCGATTCAGCAAATCAAGCTACTATCGCGGAATTCATAAATTCGTACCATCAAAAACACCTGTAGGATATGAAAAGAAGAAGACGAAGAATAGAAGAAGCATAAACTCATACAAAGACCATACTTATAAGACTGAGGAAAAACAAGTGTTTACCTGATTTTTGTTTCTATTTCCTTCCGTATTTCCGTTTCTGATCGCCATGTAGAACTCGAAAATTAGTAATAAAAAAGGAAGAAGAAGAATGATTGGAAGTAGAAGTCAAAATCAAACCCGTTCACAACCGTGACCCTTTGACGACAACACTGTCGCAGATGTCAAACTCGCCTTCGCAACAACCACCTGTAAAGCAGAAGCTCCCCTCCAAATCGACAATGGTCGTACACCCACACCAGTCGCTCTCTCGTGCTGCCTACTCGGCCACCATCTTGTTCTCGATGTCGCTTTAACGGACCTCACCACTTTCGTCGCCACTTTTATTGTCCACCAATTTCAGGTAAGAAGCGATTTACTTTCTTTTCCTTTTTTAAGACATCTTATTTCCGTTTGATTTGGAAGAAGGAAAAAGTGAAAAAAAACATAGATTAAAAGAGAGAAAGACAAAGATGAGAGGTACAGTCTGTGAAAAAGAGAGAGAAGATTGTTTTATTTTAGTTTTTTCTTTTAATTGATTATTAATAATGATTATTAATGTCTTCCCCTTTCCAAGGCACATGAGCGGCGCCCCTTCATTGCATTAGGGTTTTCAAAATATTTCTTGTTTCATTCCTCCAACCGGGTCGGCCCTTTGGGCCCTTTGGCCCAATCCAATTACCGTTTCCCCTTTATGTTTTAATTGAACCATTATTATAACAAATAAACAGCTTAGTTCAACTGGCAGAGCATCTAACAATGAACCTTGGGGACCTGGGTTCAACCCCTGCTGGGGCATTTTCCATTTTTTTAGTTAGTTGCTTTAGGCTTTATCATTATGCATTTTACCATATACTTCTAAAAAAAATATATTTATTTAATTTCTTTTCTTTACATAGTTATTGCATGAGAAAAATACAAAAACATGTTTGTTTTAATTAATCTTTCATTTTGTTATTTACTTAATTATTTTGTTTAATTTTCTTTAATTCAATTTGTTTTATTTAACTTAATAAAATATTCAAATTAAGTTAAAATTAGGTTTCGATACTCTTTTCACAATAAGTTGTAAAAATATTATAGTATTATTTTCTTAAAACAATAAAAGATGTTTAGAGTATTAGTTTCTTTATTTGTTCGTTCAAACCCCGATGCCATACTCCCTCAGTTAGCTCCATGAGGCGATTAAACTCCATTTCAATCACTTTATGTCGAAGTAGACTTTTAGCTCACATGTACATAACAAACAATTAGGTTTCTAGTCTCCCTCTTAACCCTTTCCTTTTGTAATTAAAACTTATACATTCACAAATCAAAAGTCCAAAAAAACTTCTTTAATTATTACTCGAATTTATTCTAAAACTTGCAAAACACTCAACCAATTAACACTTCCCCAACATGCATGTTATCTCTGTTCTACCGCGATACCGGCCGTGCCTATTGCTAGAATGTGTGCGTTAACGTTGCCCACTAAAAAAACATAAACAAACCAACCTTTTTCTAGAGGAACTACGGTGTTCTGATTCCTTCATTGGATACGTAGTCAAAGGATCACGAAACCCTCACGAACGCAATAATCAAAAATCGTCCATTCCCCTTTAAGCAAGCATAGTTGAAGATAAACACACCCTTTAAGACAAACAAACAAAATGGATCCCGTTGAGTACAACGGATGTGAGGGGTGCTAATATCTTCCCCTCGCATAACCGACTCCCTTAGCCTTTCTCTTGGTTGCAAGACCATCTTATCCATTCCCTTGTGGTTTTATCGATATTTCCCCTTCCTTCGGGATAAATAAAGTTCGGTGGCGGCTCTGTGTTTTCTGCCGGTGGCTTCAGCTGGCGACTCTGCTGGGGATCTTTAGCGAGTCTCTCCTAGTTTTGCTTATTTGTCTTTTTGGGTGTTTATTTATTTGTTTTATCTTGCTTTACTGTTTTATTTCTTTATTCATTTTATTCTTTTGTATATATTGCATTTATTATTGCTACTCACATATTTTGGATACATTGTGATGTTGGGTTTGGTGATTACTTTTGATAAGTCCTATACCCGGACTTGGGTTACACATAGGATTAGGACGGGCGGTATAATCATGTTAACTTTGAGGGAGTAATCCCGAAGAAGGAGGTATGAAAATCCCCCACTCAGTGGAGGTCCCCTTGAAAGTAGTGATGTTTACCGAGTAATCGGGAAGATGTCTTTTCTTTCGACCTGGGAGCTCGAGAAGCTGAGGGCCGTAGAACCATTAACCCATCCTAGCCTTTTAGGTGCAGTGCGGAGACTATAAAAGAGTAATCCGGAAGTAGTCGTCACACGATATTGCATTCGGACGAGTTTTTCCTGCGAATATTACTGATTACCAAGTAATTGGGACGTCGGTAATATCCAAAGGAAGAGTGTAGACTTTGATAACTCTTTAGAACCTTGTTCGGCAGGTGATAAACCCCTAGTACATACCTCATGGGTGGTTACTTTGACTCCATGCCTGTGACATCGAACTTTTGATCCTGTTACTTTCAGCCTGTGCAACGAACTACGCAATGGTTATCCAGAATATGTGGAGCTGAGACTTCATGCCATAGCATACCATGACATCATATCATCATGTATATATATATATATCATATCTAGAGAAATCCAAAGACAAGTCTTATTGATATAAATTTTCAAAAAAAGGAAATTTTAAAAAGATAGACGAGTCTTTGGGTGTCATTAGAAATGAAGATAAAGCATTCATCCATATTACCATACTTTCATTTTTTCACAAGAAAAACTCATTGGGGTCCCCTTTTAGAGAATCCAGTAAACAGCAAAGATGACTCATCCACATCCTTACCGTACCAGAGGCAACCAACAAAGGCTAATGGATCTTTTTGAAGAAAATCAGAATGCACTCCGTCGGGATATGGACACTATGGGTACTCGCATGGATCAACTCATGGAAACTCTGCATGCTGTGATTAAGGGTCAAGAAGAACTACACCAGAGTGTTGCCAAGCTTACTACTGCTGCTCCTTCCACTTCTGCTAATGGGAGAAATGACAATGCTAATGTTGAGACTCCTACCGGTGCTCCTAGGAATGACGTCGACGATCATCATGATGCTATTGATCTCTATGAACCCCAAGTAAACCTTGCTGCCGGGGTTGCCGAAACTGCGAAAATGTATCATGCTCTCGAAGAATGACTTAGAGCCATGGAAGGTATCAAGGCTTCCAGATTCAATACTTCCGCAATGTGCCTCGTACCTGGGGTAGTTATTCCTCCCAAGTTCAAAGTCCCAGAGTTTGACAAATACAAAGGCACTTCTTTCCCAGAGACACATCTTCTTTCCTATTGTCGCAAAATGGCGGCCTATGCTGGAAATGAACCTTTGCTCATGCATTTCTTTCAGGACAGTTTGACCGGGGAATCCTTAGATTGGTATATGCAATTGGAAAGATCTCATGTCAGTACTTGGGGAAATCTTGCCGATGCTTTCTTGAAACATTACCATTACAATACTGCCATGGCTCCTAGCCGTACTCAGCTCCAGGGGATGGTGCAAAAGTCTGAAGAGTCTTTCAAAGAATACGCTCAGAGGTTGCGTGAACTAGCTGCAAGGGTCCAACCTCCTCTCTTGGATCGTGAGTTGATTGATCTGTTTATGGGTACTCTGCGAGGCCCTTATCTCCAGCATATGCTCAGTAGCACTTCTACTTCATTTTCTTATATGGTCATCATTGGTGAACATGTTGAGACATGTATTAAGGCTGGAACGATTCAAGGTGTTCCTAATAATGCTAACAACAATGCAGGCATTAATAGGAAACCATTTTCCGGTTTTGTCAAGAAGAAAGAGGGCAAGACCAGTGCCATCACCGTCAACCAAGGAAGAGCTCCCACATTTCCTCAAGTCCGATTCCCTTATTTTCCTACACCTGCCATTGTTCCCAACCAATTTGTTCCTCAAGTATACGCTGCTACAACTCCAGCACCCTGTATGGCCCAACAACGACCTTTCTCTCCGCAACCACATTATGTTCCGCAACAACAATTTGCACCTCCTACAACTTATCTACAACCGAATCAACATCTCCAAGGCCCAAGAGCTCCTCAAAGACAGAGAGCCCCTGAACAAAGATTTGATCTTATTCCCATGTCCTACGCTAAGCTTCTCCCACAGTTACTTGCTAGCCAAATGGTTCAATTGTGCGAACTCGGTCCACCGTCAAATCCTCTCCCTAGGGGATATGATACCAATGCTCATTGCGAATTCCATTTTGGTGCCCTAGGCCATACAATTGAAAATTATAGAGCATTCAAGTACAAAGTTCAAGATCTCATTGATGCAAAAGCCATCAACTTCAACCCTGTTGGTCCGAATATTCAAAATAATCCCATGCCTCCTCATCAAGGGGGAACAATCAACGCTATTGTAGAAGATAATGAACGGGTTTTGGTATCAAAGGTTGATGAAATTAAGATATCTTTGGAAAATGTCAGGGAACATTTGTTGAAATATGAAGTGCTACTAGAACTCCATGACTTCTGCTTAACCTGTTCTTCCAAACCAGAAGAGTGTGCTGAGTTGAAGACGACCATCCAACAATTGATCGATGAAGGTGTCTTACACATAGAGAAAGTATTCCGAGAAGAAGAGATTGATGTTCTAGAAATCCCCTACTATCTGAGAAGCTTTTCAGCCACCCCTAGTATTCCGTTAACAATTCAAGTTCCTATTACCCCCACAATGATTCAAGCTCCTATTCCTCCTACAAGCAACGACTCGAAGGCAGTTCCATGGGAGTATAATGTAGTATATATTCATGGAAAGAGGTATGAGTTCCCTCTGGTTGGTGACAAGAATGTTACCAACATTGCAGGAACAAGCAACATGACTCGTAGTGGTCGGATCTTTTCTCCTCTACCACCACCTCCTAAGGAAAATAATAGTGAAGCTCTAGCTAAGGCTAGGGGAAAGCAAGTGATGGATAATCAACCCGAACTTTCTGTAGGACAAGAGGCGGAGCAACTTTTGAGAATTCTCAAGCGGAGTGATTACAAAGTAGTGGACCAGCTCAACCAGACACCATCTAAGATTTCCATCTTGTCTCTCCTTTTGTGTTCAGAGGCCCACCGCAACGCCTTATTGAAGACCTTATGTTATGCTCATGTTACCCAAGACATCTCTGTGGCCCAGTTTGAAGGAATAGTCACCAATATTATTGTGGGAAATTGTTTGGGTTTCTGCAATGATGAACTCCCAATTGAAGGAAGAGCCAAAAATAAAGTGCTGCATGTTTCTATGAAGTGTTTGGACATTATTTTATCTCGAGTTTTGGTGGATACAGGTTCTTCACTCAATGTGATGCCTAAGGTTACCTTGTTTAAGCTGAATATGGACAGAGTAATGATGAGACCCTCCACTCTAAATGTTCGAGCATTTGATGGTTTGAGAAGATCGGTGGATGGAGAAGTTAATTTGCCTGTCAAGATTGGTCCCCACACTTTCTATTTGTCATTCTATGTTATGGATATTCGTCCATCCTATACTTGCCTTTTGGGACGTCCATGGATTCATGTAGCAGGAGTTGTGACATCTACGCTTCATCAACACCCGAAGGTTATTGCGAATGACCAAGTTGTCGTCGTTTATGGGGAAGAAGACATATTGATTAATAATCTGACTACCTACCGTTATGTGGAAGTGGAAGGCGAGGTACAAGAGTTTCCCTTTCAAGCTCTGGAGATTGTTATTGTTGACAAGTTCCCCGTTGTGGAATGTAAGAAGTATGAGATACCTCTGGCCTCTTTGAAGGATGCCAAAGCCCTCATAGAAGCTAGACCTCCCCATGACAGTTGGGGCAAATTGATTGAAGTTCCAGAGAAGAAAGATCATTTTGGTCTTGGGTATCAGCCATCATCCTCCGTGCAAGCTGGTTGGGCTCCTCTCAAAGGACAACAGGTTCCCCCAATTTCTGAAGTGTTCGTCAGTGATGGTGTAAGAAAAGAAGGACAAGTACTCTCCACAGATGCTGAACGTGACGATGAGGATATTTCAAGATTTATCTATCAAGTTGCGCCGGACCAGGAGCTCAGCAATTGGACTGCCGTGGACATCCCTGAAGTTGTTTTCCTTGATGTGTAATTTTTTGTTTCCATTTTAAGTCATATGTCCTGCCCAAGGCATACTGACAGCTTGTAGAAGGGTCCCCTTATGTTTCAATCTTCGTTTACATTGAATGAAAAATCGCACTTTCGCATACAATTTTGTTCTGTCTTTTCTTTTACTTTTACTTTTTCAAAATAAAAATGGAAATACTTTTCTTTTCTTATTCTAAACTTTCTTTTGCGCTTTCTAAAAATAAAACATAAAATCATCGATCATGCAGATTCGTCTCGGACTCCGTTGGAAATGATAATGCTATGGATCCTTATATCCTTGAGAATTCAGTTGATCATGCCAACGAAGATAGTGAGGAAGATATTGAAGTCCCTGAAGAACTAGCCAGGCTCTTGAGACAGGAAGAGAAGGTCATCCAGTCGTATCAAGAAGAAACAAAAGTCGTCAATCTCGATACTGAAGAAGTAAAGAGAGAAGTCAAGATAAGGGCCTCCTTGCAAAGTGAAGAAAAGAAGGGGTTGATTGAATTGCTTCAAGAGTATGCTGACATCTTCGCCTGATCGTATGAAGACATGCCCGGCTTAGATACTGATATAGTAATGCATAGATTGCCACTCAAGCCAGAATGTCCTCCTGTAAAGCAAAAACCAAGAAGGACCAGACCCGACATGGCCTTGAAGATCAAAGAAGAGGTTCAGAAACAGCTCAAAGCAGGTTTCCTATCTGTGATAAATTACCCGCCTTGGATTGCTAACATTGTGCCCATACCTAAGAAGGATGGTAAGGTACGTATGTGTGTTGACTACTGAGACTTGAATAGAGCAAGCCCGAAGGATGATTTCCCATTTCCTCATATTGATGTATTGGTTGATAACACTGCTCAGTCTTCAGTGTTTTCCTTTATGGATGGTTTCTCTAGATACAATCAGATAAACATGGCTCCGGAGGACATGGACAAAATAGCTTTCACAACTCCTTGGGGTACCTTTTTCTATAGAGTCATGCCTTTTGGTCTTAAAAACGCTGGTGCGACATATCAGCGAGCTATGGTGACTCTCTTTCACAACATGATTCATAAAGAAGTCGAGGTGTATGTGGACGACATGATTGCGAAGTCACAGACTGGGGAAGAACATTTGGTTCATTTGAATAAGTTGTTTGATCGTTTGCGAAAGTTTAGGTTAAGGCTTAATCCCAACAAATGCACCTTTGGGGTTCGATCGGGAAAGTTACTTGATTTTATCGTGAGTCAACGAGGAATTGAAGTAGATCCAGACAAAGTAAAAGAAATATAAGATATGCCGGCACCAAAAAATGAGAAGGAAGTACGAGGTTTCCTTGGAAGGTTGAATTACATAGCCAGGTTTATTTCCCATCTTACTGCTACCTGTGAACCCATCTTTAAATTGTTACGCAAGAATCAGGATGTCTGTTGGGATGAGATTTGTCAAGAAGCTTTCGAGAAGATTAAGCAGTATCTTCAAGAACCACCAATACTCATACCACCAGTTCCCGGGAGATCTCTCATTATGTATTTGACGGTGCTTGAAGGATCTATGGGTTGTGTGCTCGGACAACATGATGATACTGGACGAAAAAAATACGCCATTTACTATTTAAGCAAGAAGTTTACTGATTGTGAATCGAGGTATTCCTTACTTGAGAAGACTTGTTGTGCTCTTACGTGGGCAACCCGAAGCTTGAGGCAATATATGTTGACACATTCTACGCTTCTGATATCTAAGATGGACCCGATAAAATACATCTTCGAGAAACCAGCATGTGATACGGTGGGAGAACTGACTTGAGGTTTTGCGTTTGTTTTCGCAAATGTTTCGGTTGAGCAAGAGTCGCCACCGACTTTTTATTTTATCCTAAGGAAAGGTTAAAAAGCACAGGAAAAACCTTTGAGATGTTTTCTTGGGTTCGGGGAGTAGATTATAGAAAGGGAAGGTATTAGCACCCTTTCTATCCATGATTATCCATGGGCTCTTAGTTACTTGCTTAGATCACTTGCTTTGCATTTTCAATTGTTTGAAATGGTGCTTTGTGTGCGGTTTTGAAAGATGTTTTGAAAAGAGGCCATTGTTGTGGCAACCTTTGTAATGATCCATGTTTGAATGTATACAAAGGTGTATTGTCTTTTGAAAAGTTTTTCAATGTTTTGAAAGTTGTTTTGAAGTTGTGTTGTGAGGTGTGTTTTTGAAAAGTAGCAAGGATGTTTTCTTTGTAAGTTTGATCAAGTAACCAAGAGCTATCTATCCTAAATTTCTCAAAGATCTTTCTTATGTTTTGACCCTTTTAACAGTGTTGTTTCACCATTGTATTTGGTGAACAACCTTGTGTTAGGATGTTAACAGGACGGGTGCGGGTCATCGTTTAGACCATGAATCCAATAGTGTCAAGTATCTTTGGCAATTTTCTCAAGGGACTTGATCATTTTAGGCAACTTGATAGCTTCATCGAGAGACTATGATCATTTGATTTGTTTTTGTTTTTCCAAAGAGACTTAACATGCAACCATGGCCCATTTTTGAAGGCAACAAGTGGAGTAAACCTAGGGGTGCAAGTGTGCATTGTTTGTTTTTTCATGCATATTTATCTTGAATTAGGTCAAACTATTTGTTGAATGATTTTGCATACAAACCCTAAGTCTAAACATGGCATAATTGAACGCTTTTAAATGCGGAAATTTAAATGCTAAGCTATTACAATGATTATGGGGATGGGGATACAAGTTTGCATTGGGGATATTTGACAAGAAATTAAATTCTAAGCTATTACATCCATATCGAATATACAAATATTTAATTGTACAATATTAAAATAAATACAATAAATATGCAAAATGTATTATGCACAAAATGATTTTTTATGTATGTGAAAGTATTTTTCAATGTGAAATATAAACAAAAATAAAAAGGTCAAATTTGAATATTTTTGTGGTTTAGGGCAAAACCCTAATTTTTGAATAAATAGTAATATTTATTAATTATGTACAATATTTGTTAATTATATACAAAAAATAAGAAGTATATTGTAAAAAAGTATTTTTGATGTCAAATATTAAATTAAAATAAAAATGTATTATTTCTATATTTTTATCCTCAGTATTCTAATAAAATATACAAGTATTTATATATTATATATTAAATATACTAAATATATACAAAAATAAAATATTAATTATTTACAAAAAAGGTATATTTTAGAAAATGTTTTCAAAATGTAAACAAAAAATAATAACTGAAAAAATATATATTTTTGTATTATTTTTAGGGTTTTATATAAAAGAGGTTTTATATTATTTACATACATATGTTAAATAAAACAAATAAATGCCAAATAAATGCAAAAAATGTGAAAAAAATATTTTTGTTAATTTTTATATTTGAGCAAAAAATATTAAGTCAGAATCAAAAAGAAAAATGCAAAAATGACAAGTATTTCACACAATGGGCCAGGGGGGTGCAAATGAAAAAAAGGGGTGTGAAAAGCAAGTTGACTCAGGCCCAGCCCAAGTCAACTCTGCCTTCAACCACCAGCACATGTTTGAACAAGAAAACGCGCACTTCCTTCTACACCTGCTATCTCTTGATTCCTTGACTTTTAGCAAAAACTCATAACACAAATAATGTAGAGCATCAAATCACGATTCCAAATATGTAAAAAACTTGACCTAACTCTAAGAAACCAGGGAGAATTTCTTCACCCCCAATTTCTGACCTAATTTTTCTTCAATGTTCATGACTAAAATTCTCACAGCACGCTTAACATAAATGAAAAGTAATCATATGTATGGCTTCAGGGCTATGAGTAGAGCATGTTTCATTCACAAACCTAAGCCTAACTCTTCCTAGATTGAGATATAGAAGTTCATGGTTTTACCTGTTTCAGCTTGAATCGAACAGAGCAATGTAGGTATCTTCAATGGAGTTTGAGCTTTGGTTGAGCTTGCCTGAAGTCCAAGGATGCTTCCCAAATGCTTAGCTTACTTTGAAACCAACTGTATCGTGCTATGGAAGTCCACCTGCACAGCTTGAAAGTAAAAATGGCAAACGTGGTTAGGGGTGTTACAGCTTGAGTTCAAGGCTTAGGATAGTTTCAGTGGATGGTATGGAATGTGTTTGGACAGGCTTGAGCAAAAACGCACGAGTGGATATGGTTATGGAGGTCAAGTTGCAGAACTTGCCCTATTTTGCAGCAAAACAGGGATTCTGAGTATGAGCAGGTCTTAGGGATGGATGAGTCGTGCTTTAGGCTAGTTGGGATGTATGGAAGATGAGAACAAAGTTTGCTTAGGCTTGCAGGAAGTGAGAGTTGGTTATCATTTGCAAACTTGCTTGTTTTTGAAGTAAGAAGGTTCAAGTTGCAATGCAGGCCTGTGTACCCTCTCTGTCTATGCTGCACAATTTTCTCTTGATAAATGGGATTTGTATACCAAACTTTGCCTCAAAGATCTGGCTTGTACTTCAAAGATCATGTATTAACATAAAGTGTTACTTTTCAAAAATGGCAAATTAGCTTTTTCCAAATAAGGATTAATTCTATGTGTAATGCCCAAATGGATGAAATAATGCATTATCTAAGTGGATTTTCATTTAATTATTGAGTGTAAAGAGGTTTAGAGGCCTGCAAGATAGCATAAACCATGCTGATTTGAAAAATGCCAATGTTATGAACAAGCTTTGGCCATGAACAAAAGTGAGTTTTTGCCAACTTTGCAAATTCGATTCTCTCTAACCACAAGGGTGTTTGAGAAGTTCTTGGACAATTTGGAAAGCTTGGAATGTGTACTACAATAAATCTTTGCTATGCAAATTTAAACTCCAAGTGGAACCATGTGAAAAATGGCCAAGAAGTTGGACAAAAATCCTGCCTAGAATAGGGCAAAATTTCTCTAAGTTAAAAATGTTTTGCACCCTTGTTCCAAAAATCATAACTTGAGATAAAAGCTTCATTTGAGAAAACATTGTGAATAAAAGTTGTAGATTTTGCAATGGACTACAACTTTCATGTTTCAAGTTTTGTTTGAATCCATTTGCATCTTGGTGAAAAAATGGGACAAAGTTAGGAAAAAATAAGGAAGTTTCATAACTTAGAAAAATTCTAAGTTATGAAATTTTCTCATTTTAAACCCTAATTTGCAATTTTGGGTTTCTTGATGAACAAGTTTCATAATTTGACATGTCTTGATGACAAATGAATCTTGGCACTTGATTTTGACCAAAAAGTCAAAGTTTGACTTTTCAGTATATAGTCAAATTTTGATCAGTTGACTGAAAAATTCATCTGTCAATCCTAAGCATTTGAGATCTTTTGAACTTGTTGAATGGGTCAAGACAATGCCATTGAGTCCTTTAGTCCATATATGAGCTTGGTTTGCCATTGGTTAGGTCAAACAGTCAAAAATTGCCTTTGTGCAGTCAAAACTCTAAAAAATGACCATTTTGCCCTTTTGGTGATCTGATCAAATTTCTTGTGGAATTGTGATCCAAACTTGAAAAAATGGTTCATATGAGTTCATTATATTGATGTGGGCCAAAAATCATGAGGTTTGACTGTCAATTGGTCACAGTTGACTTTTTCCCCAATACAGCTGATTTATAGGTCAACTGTCCAATTGACTGGGCAAAGATTGGAATCAAGGCTTGAAACTTGGTATGGATAAACCTGTAGGTCCAACATGAAGCATGAAAGTCACTTTGGGCATTTTAGGTCAAAACATCCCTGTGCAAACTCAAACCCTAATTTGGGTCAACAGTGCAAGGAGGGGTCTTGAGCAGAGCAAACCCTAACTTGATCTTGAGCTCCAAGAGTCTTGTGATGAGAAAATGTTGATGAAATGAGAGGGAAAATTTTGGGGTACAACAGTTTCCCCTGTTCAATCTTCCTGCACCTGAAGAGTTAGATTGGCAGGTTTGCCTTTCGCGACTCGAGGGTAAAAGGAGATTGGACACTAGAGTGCCCAAAAAATTTGCACTCGTCCAAGCATAGTTGAGGGAATGGGCTTAAAGATGCCATTTGGAGATGGGCTTAAAGATGCCATTTGGAGATGGGCTTAAAGATGCCATTTGGAGATGGGCTTAAAGATGCCATCTGGAATGTTTGTTGAACTGTAATGTGATAGGTCAGAAGAATGAGGATCAAAATGGTATCCGTGTTTGGAATACATTTGAACTGTATTTGGAGACTGAGTTTGTATGAGAAAAAGAATGGCCTCCATGTCTGGAGCGTATCTGAGTTGTGACTGTGTTTGAATGTAGAATGAATATCAAAATGACTGCCGTGTCTGGAGTGTATCTGTATTGTATCTGGGTAACAGAGAAATATCTGTGTATGGAGCAACTGCGTGCTGGGGATAAATTCTGAATGGGTGACAGAATGGAAACCGTGTCTGGAGCGTATCTGGACTGTATCTGAAGTTGAGATTTGTATGAGTAGCAGAATGACTTCCGTGTCTGGAGTGTATCTGAAACTGTAACTGGGATATGAATAAATGACAGAATGACTTCCGTGGCGAATGCACTGGGGAGAATCAAATTGCTGCTGTAAGGGTCAGAATGGTATCCGTGTTTGGAATGCATTGAACCTTGAGGATAAATGAATCTGAATGAGAGATAGAATGGCTGCCGTGTCTGGAGCATATCTAGTCTGTATCTGATTGTTGTAGTCTGAATGAGTAGTAGAATGACCACCGTGTTTGGGGTGTATCTGTACTGTATTTGACTTGAAATTCTGAATGAGTAATAGAATGGCCGCCGTGTCTGGGGTGTATCCATACTGTATCTGAATAATTGTTAACGATAGCCTTTTAATCTTATCTTGAAAAGGATGAAATGTTAGCTAAAACACAAAGTTATGTTGCATGATATGTATGATGCAATATATATGCTATATCAATATTTATGATATATGAATGTAATGAATGCGCATGTAAGCTGAGAAGCTGTCTTGCTGAGGATGGATGAATCCTGGATAGCCAGATATGATAGAATCTTGACTGTTGTCGGGGAAAGTGAATCCTTGACTGCTGCAGGGGATTGCAGGAATCTTTGATTGCTGAAGCTGAGACATCCTTGTTGACTGCTGACTGCTTGGGGAACAAGATCTTCAGTTGGTGAGGGATCTCAGGACCAATGCTGGGTATTGAAAATCCTTGGTGACTTGCGGGGAATGAGACTTCTGATGATCTCTACTGGGGAGTTCAGAACCTGGGAGACTCATGCTGGAGGAGTGAGATTGAGAATCTTCAATCTGATGGGAAGTATCTCTGTGGGGGAATGTTCACTAATCTGGTTCCGCTGGGGATTGATAGTTGGAAGTTTTAGCTCCACTGGGAATCTTGAAACTTAACTCTGAGGGGAATTAGATTCTGGAAGACTCTCTGGCCGGGGAAATCAGCTTTGAGAAAGCTTTTGTTCTGCTGAGAATCCTGAGGTTTAACTCTGTTTGGGGATTTAAGTTCTGGATTTTAACCTTTTTGAGGAATTTGGAGTTTAATTCTGCCGGGGACTTCTTCTGAAAGGGTAACAAGATATTTATCTGTACCTTCAACCTATCAGCAGTCATCTTTCTTGATTTGTAAGAAAATGATTATGTTCAAATGCATATGCCTATTTAACAAAACATTGGACGTTTCTCAAATAAAACATAAGTGTAAAACACAAAAGGAAGACAAAGCAAATTTCTGTATTTGGAAAAGTGTTTGTATTAACTTTTTATGAGTATCTTTGTACAAAGGAGACAGGCATCCTAGTAAGAGGATGTCGTCGTAAAAATTGAAACTTTTATACAAAAGAAAGATGGCTATGTGTAATAATTCCATGGGATTCCCATTCTGCTATAGCCTTCACAACTCTGGATATCTTGTCCATTCAATGCTTCGTCCTTCGATGATTGGATTGATCAGAAGCTCGGAGCTTGTTGATGAAGAGATTGTTCTTTGAAGTGATCCGACGAGACATAGTCATACGCTTTAATTCCCTAACTTTTTCCTGAATCACCCTTTCGGGTTTTCGATCCACCGGGAAACCCTTTTTTACCTAAGCCGCCCTTTCGGGTTTTCAACTTGCCGGGTGTACAGATTTTTTTGTTTTATCCCTAATTTTTGCCTGAACCGCCCTTTCGGGTTTTCGGTTCACCGGGATGCCCATTTTTGCCCAAGCCGCCCTTTCGGGTTTTCGACTTGTCGGGTGATTTTATGCGTAGTATCTTTTGACTATGTCTGCGTTCGCAGGGTGTGGAAAATCGTCGCCGTCCATGGTGGTCAGAATCATTGCACCACCGGAAAATATGCTTTTGATCACAAACAGTCCTTCGTAAGTAGGAGTCCATTTGCCCCTGGGATCACTTTGCGGCAAGATGATCCGCTTGATTACAAGATCTCCGACTTGATATACTTGGCGCCTGACTTTCTTGTTGAAAGCCTTGATCATCTGTTTTTGGTACATCTGACCATGGCAATCAACAGTGAGTCGTTTCTCGTCGATCAAATTGAGTTGATTAACTCGGGTCTGAATCCAATCGTCTTCACTCAAACCAGCGTCCTTCATAATCCTTAAAGAAGGAATCTGAACTTCCATGGGTAGGACAGCTTCCATGCCATATACCAAAGAAAATGGGGTTGCCCCTGTTGAAGTATGCGCCGTGGTACGGTATCCATGCAGAGAAAACGGTAACATCTCATGCCAGTCCTTGTAGGTAACTGTCATTTTCTGAATGATCTTCTTGATGTTTTTGTTCGCGGCTTCAACAGCACCGTTCATCTTCGGCCGATAGGGAGATGAATTGTAATGATAAATCTTGAACTGTTCGCATAGAGCGGTGATCATAGTATTATTCAGATTCGTACCGTTGTCTGTAATGATCATGTCGGGGACACCATACCGGCATATGAGGTTCTGCTTGATGAAGCGAGCAACCACATTCTTTGTAACAGAGGCAAAGGAAGCTGCTTCCACCCACTTGGTAAAATAGTCAATAGCGACCAAGATGAAGCGATGTCCGTTGGATGCCGTGGGCTTGATCTCTCCAATCATGTCAATGCCCCACATTGCGAATAGCCAAGGAGCTGTCAAAACGTTGAAAGGAACAGGAGGAATATGAATCTTATCGGCGTAGACTTGACATTTGTGGCAAGTACGGGAATGTTGATGGCAATCAGCTTCCATGATAGACCAGTAATAGCCTGCCCTTAGAATCTTCTTAGCCATTGTATGTCCGCTCAAGTGGGTGCCAAATGTGCCACTGTGTATCTCAGTCATGATTAACTCTGCTTTAGCTTTGTTTACACATCGGAGCAAAAGACAATCATGGCTGCGCTTATAAAGGATGCCATTGCTCAGGAAGAACTTGGCTGCAAATCTCCTTAAGAACTTTTTGTCATTGACGGAAGCTCCTTCGGGATATTCTCTAGTCTGGAGATACCTTTTGATCTCATGGAACCAGGGTTGTTCCACTACTTCTTCGGTATTAATCTCATGACAATGCGCAGGTTCATCCATTCGCTCGATGGTGATTTGGGGGGCCTCATTATCCCAGTTGAGTTTAAACATGGAAGACATTGTAGCCAGAGCATCTGCTAGCTGATTTTCTTCTCGCGGGAAGTGTTCGAAGGTGATCTGCTCGAAATGAGGCAACAATGTCAGGACATGTTCTTTGTATGGGATAATATTAGGATGTTTGGTATCCCACTCTCCTTTGATTTGACTGATAACCAAAGCCGAGTCCCCAAATACGATCAAAGATTTGATCCCCAAGTCTATAGCAGCCTTGAGACCAAAGATGCAAGCTTCATATTCGGCCATGTTATTGGTACATCTGAAACAAAGTCGGGCCGTGAAAGGTGTATGGCAACCTTCCGGGGAAATGAGTACCGCACCGATACCATTTCCAAGTGCATTTGAAGCACCATCAAAGTACAGGGTCCATTGGGATCCTTTTTCAGGTCCATCATACGGTCTGTTACCTTCAATGTTGTCCAATGTCATGATGTCCTCGTCTGGGAAGTCGAATCTCATGGATCGATAATCTTCGATAGCTTGATGAGCTAGATGGTCAGCTAGTACACTCCCTTTTATAGCTTTTTGGGTAGTATACTGGATGTCATACTCAGTCAGGATCATTTGCCATCTAGCGATTCTTCCAGATAAAGCAGGCTTCTCGAAGATATACTTGATCGGGTCCATTTTGGAAATCAACAAAGTGGTATGAGTCAACATATACTGCCTTAGTCGGCGAGCAGCCCATACCAAAGCGCAACAAGTTTTCTCAAGCAGTGAGTAGCGAGTCTCACAGTCGGTAAACTTTTTGCTAAGGTAATAAATGGCATGCTCTTTTCGACCAGACTCGTCATGTTGGCCCAGTACGCACCCCATTGAGTTGTCCAAAACAGTCAGATACATGATCAGCGGCTTTCCTTCGACGGGTGGCATCAGAATAGGAGGTTCTAGCAAATACTCCTTGATCTTATCAAAAGCAGTTTGACAATCATCGTTCCATTCGACTACCTGATCCTTCTTCAATAGTTTGAAAATCAGCTCACAGGTAGACGTCAGATGAGAGATGAACCTTGCAATATAGTTCAAGCGTCCTAAGAAACCTCTAACCTCCTTTTCAGTACGGGGGGCAGGCATTTCTTGTATAGCTTTTACTTTTGCTGGATCGACCTCAATGCCCTTGTTGCTGACAATGAATCCCAGAAGTTTACCAGACCTAACTCCAAAAGTGCATTTACTTGGATTCAGCCTGAGTTTGTATTCCTTCAACCTGGAAAACAGCTTTTGCAAATGTTCAAGGTGTTCTTCTTCCGTTTGTGATCGAGCTATCATGTCGTCTACGTAAACTTCAATCTCATGATGTATCATATCATGAAACAAAGCTACCATGGTGCGTTGATAAGTTGCCCCTGCATTCTTCAGTCCGAACGGCATCACCTTGTAGCAGAAGGTACCCCATTGTGTAACAAAGGTTGTTTTCTCCATGTCCTCGGGGGCCATTTTGATCTGGTTGTAGCCCGAGAATCCGTCCATGAAGGAAAATACCTTGTGTTGAGCTGTGTTGTCAATCAAGATGTCAATATGTGGTAGCGGAAAATCATCTTTAAGGATGGCCCTGTTCAAATCCCGGTAGTCCACACACATTCTGACCTTGCCGTCTTTTTTGTGAACGGGCACAACGTTAGCAACCCATTGTGGATAGGATGTAACAGCCAGAAAACCAGCGTTGAATTGTTTCATTACCTCAACTTTAATCTTCTCAGACATATCGGGCCTCATTCGGCGAACTTTTTGCTTGATCGATGGACAGTCTTCTCTTGTAGGGAGACGGTGAACCACGATATCTGTGTCTAACCCTGGCATGTCTTCATAAGACCAGGCGAAGATTTCAACGTATTCATTCAACAACTGTATTAAGCGTTCCTTGACACTTGGTTCCAGATTGGCACCCACTTTGACTTCTTTCCTGTCTTCCTCTGTTCCTAAGTTGACTGTTTCCAACAACTCTTCATGAGGCAAGATGGCCCTCTCTTCTTGTTGTAGAAGTCTGGCTAGCTCTCCCGGTACTTCACAATCTTCGTCATCTTCGTACTCAGCCTGATTGACCAAATCTTCAGAGTTATTGAAGGATACAACAGAATAGTCACCCATGGAATCCGGAGTGGATGGGTACCTGCATTTGTGAGTGTGGGTGTGTGTAAGGGATAGCCATCCTTAAACAAACAAAAATGCAAAAGGAAAGATAATGAACACAGTAGTTTATAAATGAAAAACGTCTAATGAATCATTAAACATGGCATATGATTATGAAGAGAATCAAGCCCTTACAAATGGACCTACATGCCCTAGGCAAGGCATGAGGTGAAAAATAGTGTGCAGATTGTTTAAGAGTAATTATTACAGACCAACAGTAAATGTTCGAAAGATAAATTACTGATTGATGAAAGTAATGGGAACGAAGTCTTTCGCCTCCCAGTTGTGCAGTCCTCCTTCAATGGTTGGGAAGATCCAATCTTCAACGTTACCCTCTTCATCTTCATCTTCTAAAGCATTGATTCCATGAGGAGAAATCTTGATGGGTGCCTTTTCAATTTTTGAGCGACGCATAGCCTTTTGCCCCGCAGCGGTAAAACCCAACCCAAACTTGTCTGTCTTATGGGGAAAGTCAGGCAACTGTCCCCATGTTGAGCTCTTCCCCTCCTTCATTGCAGCCTTTACGTCTTTCAGAGATGCCATCCTGGCCACCTGCTTGGGTACCTCAGCTACTGCCTTTGCTACTGCCACCTCGGGAGAAACTTCCTCAAAGTGTTGAAAGGGTGTTTCGATGAATTCGCCATCCACTTCCACATACCGAAAGGAGTTCAGATGACTGATCATGTACTCCTCCTCACCGTGTACAGTTATGATTTTACCCTTAACAGGGTACTTCAGCATCTGATGTAGAGAAGAAGTGACTTCCCCAGCATTATGAATCCACAGCCTTCCTAGCAAGCAAGAGTAGGATGGGCGGATGTCCATCACATAGAAGGTTGAGTGGAATACTTCAGTTCCTACCTTGATGGGAATGTCGACCTCCCCATGCACCATCCTCTTAGACTCGTCAAAGGCCCTGACAATGATATTACTTGGTTTCAGCTCCAAGCCTTCACAATCCAACCGGTCCAGAGCCTTCTTAGGAAGCACATTTAGAGAAGAACCAGTATCGACCAAGACATGGGCGAGAGTAGTTCCTCGGCATTCAACTGACACATGCAGTGCGTCATTGTGCTTTCTTCCCTTTGGAGTCAGGTCAGCATCAGAGAAACCCAGGCCGTTGTCGGCGGTAAGGCTGGCTACACAATCCTGAAATTGATCGGCTGAGGTTTCTTGGGGCACATGGGTTGTCTTCAAAAACCTTATCAAAGCTTTGGCATGAGCCTCCGAACAAAGCAGCAAAGCTAACATGGAGATCTTCGAGGGGGTTTTCCCCAGTTGCTCCACCACATCATAATCACTCTTCTTGATTATTTTCAGAATCTCCTCCATTTCTTTCTTAGAGGTTTCGGGGATGACCAATGGCTGAGCCCTCGTCCTGATGAGCTCTTCTTGAATCCCTTTCCCCTTATCAGCAGCAGCAGGAGGGACAACCACATGAGTAACAACTTCTTCAATCATTGGCGTTCTTGCAGATAGTTTTACCGGTGCAGGGGTAACCTTGGGAACAACTGAGGGTCCAAAGATTGCCTTTGGAGGGGCGATCTCTGGAGAGAAAATTCTTCCACTTCGGGTAATTTTTCTCGTACCGGCAATGTTTCAAATGTCGGAAGTTTCTTCGTCAGATCTCTCTTCAGTTATCTCAATTTGTTTAACACCGTGGTAGTAGATTTCTCCACCATAATTCCACGGTATAGATTTGTCAGATTTGTATGGGACGGGCCCAGGCATGGTTATCTTCAACGGTACAATCTTCAGAGCGGATGTAATCTTAACAGGCCTTTTGGGGACCTTGGAAAGATTGGCGGAAATGGTTATTATTGAAACCTCATTGATAGGAGTTGGAGTAACAGGAGTCTTTTCAAAAAGAATTTGTTGGTTGTCCATTAGGCGTTGGATGCCTATCTTCAGCAATGGACAATCGATTGGTAGGGAGGAACAAAGGTAGCAATCTTCTTTACAACCTGGGAAAATCCCAGCTTTCAACATATTCAACTTGATTGTCAGTAGTGGGGTTATCAGATCATCAACAGCAGAAACAAACAGATCTTCTTCAATAGCATGGACGTTGTGACCATGCTTTGGCATTAGAGCAGAGATTACATTTGGCTTCTCAGGGGTGTCGAACTCAACCTCTTTAGCATCTATCAAGTCTTGAATTTTATTCTTTAACGCCCAACAATTGTTGGTGTCATGCCCGACGCTGTCAGAATGATAGGCACATTTGGCATTGGCATGATAGTATGGAGATGTGGTGTTAGGTTTTTTCGGCGCCTCCTTTTAACCAGTCAGATTCAACTTCAACAAATGGGGAAGAACTTGCGCAGGAGTCATGTTGATGCGGGTGAACTACCGTTGTGGCCTTTCTACCCGTTGCTGGTTAGGTCTAGACTGATTGTTATGAGGCTGATCATTTGACAAATTTTGGATCATCACGGCCCCTATAGTCGGTCGGCGCTCAGTTCTTCCCAATCCTTTCTGAGAGTACACAACAACTGCTTCCTTCTTGGCCGGGAATGGTTTCTTAACAGTTGTGGAGGCAGAGGTATCCCTTTGAATCTTCCCACTCTTAATACCAGCTTCCACCCTTTCGCCAGTCAGAATCAATTCAGTAAACCCTGCGGAAGAGCTCCCGATCAAATGGTTGAAGAAAGGGCCAGATAGGGTCCCCAAGAACATATCAACTAGTTCCCTATCTGACAGAGGTGGCTGCACTCTTCCGGCCAAGTCACGCCATTTCTGGGCGTATTCTTTGAATCCCTCATTTGAGGCCATCCCCATACTTTGTAGCTGAGTACAGGTTGGCGCCAAGTCGGTGTTGTATTGATAATGGCGATAAAAGGCAGCTGCCAAATCCTCCTAACTATGCACTTCTGACCTCTCAAGCTGGTAAAACCAGTCTAGCTGTGTACCAGACAGGCTATCCTGGAAGAAGTGTACCCAAAGATTTCTATCAGATGAATGAGGTTGAATTTTTCTGACATACGACCTCAGGTGCATCTTCGGGCAAGACAGACCGTCGTATTTTGCAAAAGTTGGCACCTTAAACTTTGGAGGAACCACAATCCCAGCAATCAATCCTAATTCTTCAAAATCTAACCCGGGAACCCTTTGCAGCTCCATAGCTGCCAGTCTATCCTCCAGGTTTTTGTATTTGTCGTCCGCTGGCGGGTATTGCTGCTCTGAATAATCTTCATCTTCCTCAACCTCTTCTTCTTCAGCCTCAGACTCAGAAGGTAATGCAACTCCTTTTCCTTTTCCGGTCCCCTCATCAGATGTGGAGGGGAATTCAAGAACTCTCCTAGCTTCATTCTCAAATCTTCTTCCCAGTGTAGCTACCCCAACTCTTTTCTTTTTCTTTTTTCCTTTTTCTTGCTCTTTATTCCCTAACAGTGCTTTAAGATCCTCCTGACCCTTTGCCAAGGTCATAAGGAGCTGTTGAAACTGCGAGTTTTGTGCCTGCAGATCTTTGACCGTCTGCTCAATATCCATCTTACTGAAATAAACAGTAGAAAGATAAGGAAACATGGTGTAAAGACCTGTTTATGCATATGATGAATGATATGTTTATTCATGTAATGCATTCAAGGATTTAGAAATTCAAAATTGTTGCAAACAAAAAGAACACACGTCATATTAATAAGAAGAAATTTTGTCAGTACATAAATGCCTCATGGGCCAAATATTACAAAAACTTCTTAAGGTAAAAAGACGTTGCGCATCCTCTTCGGTGCGATGTACGTGTTGAGGGTCTCCTCCTCGTGAAGTCGGCGGGTAAGCTCCAAAACCTTCTTTTCACTGGCGTAGAAGCTGGCTTCAAAAGTATCCCTTTCTTCCTTGAGTTGGATCCAACTCTTCTGCATTTCCTCCCATGATGTTGGCATGTCAGGATGTAGGATGGTGTATGGAACCTCTCCTTCCTTAACAGGCTCTTTAATCAAAGGGAGAATATGAGGGTAAGGCATCATAAGACTCTGGGCTCGGGTTCGTACCCACTTGAGATAAGGCTCAAGAGGGATGGAGTTCTTGTGCCCCAGTGTCTTGCTATCCATCTTGTTAGGCATCCTCCAAGCTCTGATGAATCTTTGGCGAAGTCCTTGCGCATCGTTGTCGAAGTCAAAAACTAGGTCAGGAATCAACATGTCATGAGGGCCATCCCTCCGAGCATATCCAAATTGTCTCAAAGCTAGACAAGGGTTGTAGGTAATGCCTCCTCTAATGCCAAGTAATGGAACATTAAGGAACTCACCACAACGATCGATGATGATGACATTTTCTCCGGACCGAGAACACCAATGTACATCAGAATGTGTGAGGGTCATCAATCGTTGTGACCACCTTAAGCCTTGTTCATTCTTCAAAACAGATTGTGGAAGGTGAGAAATAAACCACCTTGCAAGGAGAGGAGTACAGCACATGAGAACACCTCTCTTCCTCATTGTTCGTGTGTAAAATGAGTGGAGGATGTCCCCAAGCAATGTAGGTATGGGATTCCTGGATAGGAAAATCTTGACAGCATTTATATCTATAAGTTGGTCAGGATTTGGGAACAAAACCAACCCATAAATGAGGAGTGCCACAATTTCTTCAAAGGCTTGCAGATCCAGGGAATTCCAACACTCTTGTGCCTTCTCAAACAAGAATTTTTCCAAGAAGCCTTTGACACCACTTCTAGTTTCCCAATGCCCCTTGATGTCAGATGGTTGCAAGTGTAGTTCTTGAGCAACATCTTCCGGTTTTGGTTCTTTTTTCATACCGTTGTAGGGTAGTTGATTAAGAATAGGAATTCTCAGGAGTTGATAAAATTCCTCCAAAGTAGGCACCAATTGGTAGTCGGGGAATGTGAAACAGTGGTGAAGGGGGTCAAAGAATTGGAACAACACTTTTACCATGTCTTCTTCAATGCTGGTGTTGACTAGGCTGAGCAGTCTACCATGTCTTTCACTGAAGAGAGAGCTTTCTGGAATTCTGGATGTAAGCTCCTTGAGTTGAGGAGGGATTCTCACAAGGTTGACTTGGATAGTTTTCCTGCGAAGAATTTCCATGACCTACAAAATAAGAACAAAGATGAAGATCCAAACCCTTGAAATGGTTAGCGGATGCATATGATGCTTTATGATGTTCATGATGTATGCACAAACATATGTACAAGCAAATCACACAAAACCCTAGTTTTAGGCTTGCATGAGGTTTCATAGGTAAGTACCCTCTTGAGTGTAGTTGGCTTAAAAACCTGTCCTATAAATAGTAACCGGGTTCTAAGGAGCTCAATATCATTGGATTGTTTTCCATGTTCATTGTTTTGGTTTAGCCACTTAACTAGCGTCCAAAATATTCCAAGAAAACAACCCTTAATGAGTATAGTATCGAGTATCTACCAACTTCGGACTGCACCAAATCCGGTCATCTCACTACCCCTAATAAAAGGCCAAGATGGTCAAATAAGGTTCTAGGTCATTAGTGCTTAGTGACATCACTCAGCGGCCCCGTACTCTCCTTGATTGAACTCAAGGGTTACCGGTACTCACAAATATGTCACACTAATATAGCTATTGCTTCAACCGTGTCGGTATACCCCGCACAGTTTCCACAACGTATTTTCTATCTATGAATGTTTTCCCAAATCCGGGTGTAGGATTTCAAGCCCAAACAAGAGAACCAAAATGTAAAGCAATCAAAGCAAACAATTAATCATGCAAAAGGGTGATCTAAGCCCTAAGGTTACTCCACTTTTAAATTTTTCCCCAGCAGAGTCGCCAGTTCTGTGATACGGTGGGAGAACTGACTTGAGGTTTTGCGTTTGTGTTCGCAAATGTTTCGGTTTAGCAAGAGTCACCACCGACTTTTTATTTTATCCTAAGGAAAGGTTAAAAAGCACAGGAAAAACCTTTGAGATGTTTTCTTGGGTTCGGGGAGTAGATTATAGAAAGGGAAGGTATTAGCACCCTTTCTATCCATGGTTATCCATGGGCTCTTAGTTACTTGCTTAGATCACTTGCTTTGCATTTTCAATTGTTTGAAATGGTGCTTTGTGTGCGGTTTTGAAAGATGTTTTGAAAAGAGGCCATTGTTGTGGCAACCTTTGTAATGATCCATGTTTGAATGTATACAAAGGTGTATTGTCTTTTGAAAAGTTTTTCAATGTTTTGAAAGTTGTTTTGAAGTTGTGTTGTGAGGTGTGTTTTTGAAAAGTAGCAAGGATGTTTTCTTTGCAAGTTTGATCAAGTAACCAAGAGCTATCTACCCTAAATTTCTCAAAGATCTTTCTTATGTTTTAACCCTTTTAACAGTGTTGTTTCACCATTGTATTTGGTGAACAACCTTGTGTTAGGATGTTAACGGGACGGGCGCGGGTCATCGTTTAGACCATGAATGCAATAGTGTCAAGTATCTTTGGCAATTTTCTCAAGGGACTTTATCATTTTAAGCAACTTGATAGTGTCATCGAGGGACTATGATCATTTAATTTGTTTTTGTTTTGCCAAAGAGACTTAACATGCAACCATGGCCCATTTTTGAAGGCAACAAGTGGAGTAAACCTAGGGGTGCAAGTGTGCATTGTTTGTTTTTTCATGCATATTTATCTTGAATTAGGTCAAACTATTTGTTGAATGATTTTGCATACAAACCCTAAGTCTAAACATGGCATAATTGAAAGCTTTTAAATGCGGAAATTTAAATGCTAATCTATTACAATGATTATGGGGATGGGGATACAAGTTTGCATTGGGGATATTTGACAAGAAATTAAATTCTAAGCTATTACATCCATATCGAATATACAAATATTTAATTGTACAATATTAAAATAAATACAATAAATATGCAAAATGTATTATGCACAAAATGATTTTTTATGTATGTGAAAGTATTTTTCAATGTGAAATATAAACAAAAATAAAAAGGTCAAATTTGAATATTTTTGTGGTTTAGGGCAAAACCCTAATTTTTGAATAAATAGTAATATTTATTAATTATGTACAATATTTGTTAATTATATACAAAAAATAAGAAGTATATTGTAAAAAAGTATTTTTGATGTCAAATATTAAATAAAAATAAAAATGTATTATTTCTATATTTTTATCCTAAGTATTCTAATAAAATATACAAGTATTTATATATTATATATTAAATATACTAAATATATACAAAAATAAAATATTAAGTATTTACAGAAAAGGTATATTTTAGAAAATGTTTTCAAAATGTAAACAAAAAATAATAACTGAAAAAATAAATATTTTTGTATTATTTTTAGGGTTTTAAATAAAAGAGGTTTTATATTATTTACATACATATGTTAAATAAAACAAATAAATGCCAAATAAATGCAAAAAATGTGAAAAAAATATTTTTGTTAATTTTTATATTTGAGCAAAAAATATTAAGTCAGAATCAAAAAGAAAAATGCAAAAATGACAAGTATTTCACACAATGCGCCAGGGGGTGCAAATGAAAAAAAGGGGTGTGAAAAGCAAGTTGACTCAGGCCCAGCCCAAGTAAACTCTGTCTTCAACCTCCAGCACATGTTTGAACAAGAAAACATGCGCTTCCTTCTAGACCTGCTATCTCTTGATTCCTTGACTTTTAGCAAAAACTCATAATACAAATAATGTAGAGCATCAAATCACGATTCCAAATATGTAAAAAACTTGACCTAACTCTAAGAAACCAGGGAGAATTTCTTCACCCCCAATTTCTGACCTAATTTTTCTTCAATGTTCATGACTAAAATTCTCACAGCATGCTTAACATAAATGAAAAGTAATCATATGTATGGCTTCAGGGCTATGAGTAGAGCATGTTTCATTCACAAACCTAAGCCTAACTCTTCCTAGATTGAGAGATAAAAGTTCATGGTTTTACCTGTTTCATCTTGAATCGAACAGAGCAATGTAGGTATCTTCAATGGAGTTTGAGCTTTGGTTGAGCTTGCCTGAAGTCCAAGGATGCTTCCCAAATTCCTAGCTTGCTTTGAAACCAACTGTATCGTGCTATGGAAGTCCACCTGCACATCTTGAAAGTAAAAATGGCAAACGTGGTTAGGGGTGTTACAGCTTGAGTTCAAGGCTTGGGATAGTTTCAGTGGATGGTATGGAATGTGTTTGGACAGGCTTGAGCAAAAACGCACGAGTGGATATGGTTATGGAGGTCAAGTTGCAGAACTTGCCCTATTTTGCAGCAAAACAGGGATTCTGAGTATGAGCAGGTCTTAGGGATGGATGAGTCGTGCTTTAGGCTAGTTGGGATGTATGGAAGATGAGAACAAAGTTTTCTTGGGCTTATGCTTGCAGGAAGTGAGAGTTGGTTATCATTTGCAAACTAACTTGTTTTTGAAGTAAGAAGGTTCAAGTTGCAATGCAGGCCTGTGTACCCTCTCTATCTATGCTGCACAATTTGCTCTTGATAAATGGGATTTGTCTACTAAACTTTTCCTCAAAGATCTGGCTTGTACTTCAAAGATCATGTATTAACATAAAGTGTTACTTTTCAAAAATGGCAAATTAGCTTTTTCCAAATAAGGATTAATTCTATGTGTAATGCCCAAATGGATGAAATAATGCATTAGCTAAGTGGATTTGCATTTAATTATTGAGTGTAAAGAGGTTTAGAGGCCTGCAAGATAGCATAAACCATGCTGATTTGAAAAATGCCAATGTTATGAACAAGCTTTGGCCATGAACAAAAGTGAGTTTTGGCCAACTTTGCAAATTCGATTCTCTCTAACCACAAGGGTGTTTGAGAAGTTCTTGGACAATTTGGAAAGCTTGGAATGTTTATTACAATCCATCTTTGCAATGCAAATTGAAACTCCAAGTGGAACCATGTGAAAAATGGCCAAGAAGTTGGACAAAAATCCTGCCTAGAATAGCGCAAAATTTCTCTAAGTTAAAAATGTTTTGCACCCTTGTTCCAAAAATCATAACTTGAGATACAAGCTTCCTTTGAGAAAACTTTGTGAATAAAAGTTATAGATTTTGCAATGGACTACAACTTTCATGTTTCAAGTTTTGTTTGAATCCATTTGCATCTTGGTGAAAAAATGGGACAAAGTTAGGAAAAAATAAGGAAGTTTCATAACTTAGAAAAATTCTAAGTTATGAAATTTTCTCATTTTAAACCCTAATTTGCAATTTTGGGTTTCTTGGTGAACAAGTTTCATAATTTGACATGTCTTGATGAAAAATGAATCTTGGCACTTGATTTTGACCAAAAAGTCAAAGTTTGACTTTTCAGTATACAATCAAATTTTGATCAGTTGACTGAAAAATTCATCTGTCAATCTTAAGCATTTGAGATCTTTTGAACTTGTTGAATGGGTCAAGACAATGCCATTGAGTCCTTGAGTCCATATATGAGCTTGGTTTGCCATTGGTTAGGTCAAACAGTCAAAAATTGCCTTTGTGCAGTCAAAACTCTAAAAAATGACCATTTTGCCCTTTTGGTGATCTGATCAAATTTCTTGTGGAATTGTGATCCAAACTTGACCAAATGGTTCATATGAGTTCATTATGTTGATGTGGGCCAAAAATCATGAGGTTTGACTGTCAATTGGCCATAGTTGACTTTTTCCCCAATATAGTTGATTTCTAGGTCAACTGTCCAATTGATTGGGCAAAGATTGGAATCAAGGCTTGAAACTTGGTATGGATAAACATGTAGGTCCAACATGAAGCATGAAAGTCACTTTGTGAATTTTAGGTCAAAACATCCATGTGCAAACTCAAACCCTAATTTGGGCCAATAGTGCAAGGAGGGGTCTTGAGCAGAGCAAACCCTAACTTGATCTTGAGCTCCAAGAGTCTTGTGATGAGAAAATGTTGATGAAATGAGAGGGCAAATTTTGGGGTACAACACAGCACTTACAGGAAGATTGGCTCGGTGGAAAATGCTTTTGTCTGAGTATGACATCCAGTACGTCACCCAAAAGGCCATCAAAGGTAGCATTCTTGCTGATCATCTCGCTCACCAACCATTGGAAGAATATCAGCCCATGAAGTTCGACTTTCCAGACGAGGATATTATGAAACTTGATGACAATGAAGGACCTGAACCAGGGGAGCTATGGACTCTCACGTTCGATGGTGCGTCAAATGCTATGGGTCATGGTATTGGGGCAGTTCTGACCTCTCCACGCGATACTCACATACCTTTCACTGCCAGATTATGTTTTGATTGCACGAATAATGTTGCTGAATACAAAGCTTGTGTGATGGGCCTTGAGGCAGCCATTGATTTGAAGATCAAGATTCTTGAAGTTTATGGGGACTCTGCCTTAGTGATACATCAAGTATGGGGTGACTGGGATACACGGCACCCTAATTTAGTTCCATACAGGGATTACATAGTTGAGTTGTTTCCCGCTTTCGATGAGGTCACCTTTGAGAACATTCCTAGAGAAGAAAATCAACTGGCAGACGCTCTGGCCACTTTAGCAGCAATGTTCAAAGTCAATTACCCAAATCATGCACCCAGTATAAGGATCTGTCGTTACAAGGAGCCAACACATATTTTCCCTGCTCATTGTCTCACAACTGAAGATGTATCAGACGAAAGGCCGTGGTATTTCGACATCAAAAGATATCTTGAGAAGCAAGAGTACCCCGAAGGTGCTACGATTTGTGATAAGCAGACTCTCAGAAGGTCGGCGTCTAAGTTTTTATTGTCAGGAGACGTTCTGTACAAAAGAAACTATGACTCAGTTCTGCTCAGATGCGTGGATAGACACGAAGCAGAATCCATTATACGAGAAATACACGAGGGCTCTTTTGGGACTCGTGCCAGTGGGCATTCCATGGCCAAGAAAATCCTACGAGCAGGTTATTTCTGGATGACGATGGAAAGTGATTGTTGTGTATATGCCAAAATGTGCCATAAATGTCAAGTTTACGCAGACAGGATACATGTTCCTCCCACTCCTTTGAATGTGATGACTTCACCATTGCCTTTTGCAATGTGTAGTATCGATATGATTGGACGCATCGAGCCGAGCGCTTCAAATGGACACAGGTTTATCCTCATTGCTATTTACTACTTCACAAGTGGGTGGAAGCGGCATCGTACAAGAATGTGACCAAGCAAGTTGTCACTCGTTTCATCAAAAGAGAAATCATATGCCGGTATGGAACTCCTAACAAGATCATCACTGATAACAGGTCAAATCTCAACAACAAGATGATGAGGGAAATGTGTGAAGAGTTCAAGATCGAGCACCATAATTCATCACCCTATCACCAAAAGATGAATGGGGCAGTCGAAGCCGCTAACAAGAACATAAAGAAGATCGTCCAGAAAATGGTGAGAACATACAAAGATTGGCATGAGATGTTGCCTTTTGTCCTGCATGGCTATCGAACTTCGGTGCGTACTTCCACTAGGGCAACTCCATTTTCACTAGTCTATGGTATGGATGCGGTACTCACGGTCGAAGTGGAGATTCCTTCGTTAAGGGTTCTGATGGATACTAAACTTGATGACGCAGAATGGATTCAAGCGAGACTCGACCAACTAAATCTCATCGAAGAAAAGCGCATGACAGCCATTTGTCATGATCAGTTATACCAACAACGTCTCAATAGGGCATTTGACAAGAAGATTCGACCTCGAGAGTTCCACTCAGGTGATCTGGTCTTAAGAAAGATTCTCCCAATCCATGCTAATCCAAGAGGCAAGTGGACTCCCAACTATGAGGGACCGTACATCGTGAAGAAAGCTTTCTCAGGAGGTTCTCTAATCTTGACAAACATGGATGGGGAAGACGTTCCACTTCCAATCAATTCAGACTCAATCAAAAAATACTATGCATGAAAGGACCCGCTAAGTCAAAAACCCGAAAGGGCGGCTTAGGCAAAAATTAGGGCTAAAAAAAAGAAAAAAAGAAAAACTCGCTAAGTCGAAAACCCGAAAGGGCGACTTAGGCAAAAATTGGTGTCCCCGTGGATCAAAAACCCGAAAGGGAGATCCAGGAAAAAATTAGGGATAGAAAAGCGAGAGACTGCAGTCTGAATACTCTTCACGTACACCCTCCTAATGCGGGATGGATTGATCTAATTATTATCTTTTGGAAGCACGACACTAGGACGACCTGGGATGCGAGAACTATAGCAATATGAGTTTTAACGGAAATTCGAGACTTTCTTGTTGCCATTTTACTCGTTGTATTTCTTTTATTTTTCGCAACTTCCTCATTTAGGAGTTGTTTCTATGTATGAATTCCCATTCACGGGCCAAATTCATTAATAAAATTTGCCCTTCCATTAAAAAATCTTTGTTATGTTCTTTTACTTTATTTTTCGTATGCGAATTGTGATTTAAATTCTTTGTTAAGCATTGCATTGAAAAGAATAAGTCAATAATAATCACGAGCTAAGATGTGAAACACTACATTACATGGATATGGAGGCATCCCAAGGAAATGTTATGGCGTTCAAGTGTTCGCTCTTCTGTGCAGGTAGCAAGTCATAGCGGTCACCTGGACCAAAATTTCATCCTCGTCGCCTCCTTACATTTGACTGAGCGCCCGATCCTCCCACACTGAGAGACTTGGGGCATTGGTTGAGGTCTGCGTCCCTTTTTTCAGTTATTCACAAAGCCCAACACATGAAGGAAGTCAGATCAAGTCTTTTCTCCTCAGCAAGATTTAATTCCCCAGTGAACTCGGCAAGGCTAACTCTTTCTCTCAGTTTTCAAGCACCAGTCCATGTTGGCACCTCAAGATGACAGACAATAGATCCCAATGAGTTTTTGACATTTTGCACACAATAATCATCACGACATACTGCATTGCATCCCCAAACGCATATCATATCCATGAATCATCATGTCACACCTTAAATGCATATGAAGCATGAGCTAGATCAATTCCCAAATTAATTCCAAAATCAACAAAACATCCTCACAAAGAATATCATCCTCATAATTACCAATTAACATTTACTATTACACTACCAACTAAAATAAGCCAGGGTGTTAGTACGTCATGCTCCCCAACTCTCAATACTCACTTTATCTCTCTTAGGGTCGTAGGTCGTCCGTAGACTTCACCCTCTCATCATCTCTTCTTTTAGGGTCGTAAATCATTTGTAGATCTTACCTTCGCTTTATCTTCCTAGGGTCGTAGATCGTCCGTAGATCTTACCTTTGCATTTTAGAGTCGTAGATCGTTCGTAGATCTTACCTTCGTATTTTAGGGTCGTATATCGTCTGTAGATCTTACCATTGCTTCATTTTTTTAGGGTCGTAGATCGTCCGTAGATCTTACCATAGTGGTGTCTTTTTAGGGTCGTAGATCGTCTGTAGATCTTACTGTCGCTTTATCTTTCTAGGGTCGTAGATCGTCCGTAGATCTTACCTTCGATTTATCTTTCTAGGGTCGTAGGTCATCCGTAGACTTTACCCTCTCGTCCTCTTAAGGTCGTAGATCATCCGAAGATCTTACCTTCGCTTTATCTTTAGGGTCGTAGATCGTCCGTAGATCTTACCTTCGCTTTATCTTCCTAGGGTCGTAGATCTTCCGTAGATCTTACCTTCACATTTTAGGGTCGTAGATCGTTCGAAGATCTTACCTTTGCATTTTAGGGTCGTAGATCATCCGTAGATCTTACCATTGCGTCATTTTTTTAGGGTCGTAGATCGTCCATAGATCTTACTATAGTGGTGTCTTTTTAGGGTCGTAGATCGTCCGAGGATCTTACCTTCGCTTTATCTTTTCTAGGGTCGTAGGTCGCCCATGGGCTTTACCCTCTCATCCTCTTAAGGTCGTATACCGTCCGTAGATCTTACCTTCGCATTTTAAGGTCGTAGGTCGTCCATATACATTACCTTCTCCTCTTTACCTCTCTTAAGGTCGTAGATCGTCCGTAGATCTTACCATCGCGTTTTTTTTTAAGGTCGTAGGTCGTCCGTAGACCTTACCTTCTCATCTTTACCTCTTTTAGGGTCGTAGATCTTTCGTAGATCTTACCATCGCGTTATGTTTTTAAGGTCATAGATCGTCCGTAGATCTTGCTGTTGCGCCATATTCTTAGGGTCTTAAGTTTTCCGCAGACTTTACCTTCGTGTTATCCTTAAGTTTCTTACCTCCAGTCACCGCGATATTGTCAACCATATCTTTTCAGCCACTCTACCACTCACTCCCTCGAGAACCTTGTATTGGTACCGTTACCCCAGTACAAGCTACCTTTTTTTCAACCATGTTTTATCTATCATGGTCACTCCACCAGAAGACCAGTTTGTCTTTCCCCAAGCAAACATTCACACCAGTGAATAACACGCACACCATCTCTCCAGGGCAAATTTTGGGTCCTGGTATTTAACCATCTTCAACCTCGAGCTCTCGAAAGGCTGACGCCAATCTCGCCTTCAGGTTTAAGACGATTAAATAGGGGAAGCTGTCGTACCCTAAATTTTCCCTATCTCTTTTATTGTTGTCTGGTTTTGAACATTGCATTCTATTTGCATCATTTTATTATTTAGTCATTTGCATATCCCGCATCTCATGGAATCAGGCGCTTTGGTTTAAAGTTTTAGGGTTGCGCCCTCTTTATGTCTAATCTTGTTTTGAGGTTTTCTTATCAAGTAAAAGGGGAACACATCTGGTTCTCGATTAGCGGATCATGGAATGAATTGTGTCGTCAGGTTACAAGGTTGGTTCTCGCTCAAATTTATCAGAGCCTGGATTAGGGTTTATTTCCCTATGTATGCTGGTCAAGATGCTAGGGGTTCGAGTTTTTGGTTTCGGGGAAGATGTCTCTCTCGCCAGCCCCGAAGATGGCTCAGAGCTCAGTGCGTTAGGTCAAGAATTTCACCTCCTCGCATTTCAAGTTTCTTCTTTAAGTCTCTAAGCCATTGAGTCGAGAATTTGGAGGTTGAATTGGCAAATGTGGAGTTCGAGCACTTCAGGAAATGAGGTTGAAGGTTCATGATAATTAAGTTATGTTTTTGGGTTACTTAGTTTGCAAGTTATTCGTGACCTGAACGTCAAAGTTAGAATCCTATTTAAGAAATGCAAGTTTGGTTCAAGCGTGGTTTGAAGATCAAGGTTCAAAGCGACCGGTGTTTTGGGTTCGAATTAATTAGTGGAATTAAATTCTTAAGCATTCCTTTTGTTTTGTTTAAGAATTTGATTATAAGGCGCGTGATGTGTTCGGAACACAAGTTATAACAATTGCTCACAATTTCTTGAAGTTTAAGTTACAAAGTTGAGATGTGTGTTCGAATTATTCAAGAGAGAATTTCAAATTTTTAAACAAGATGCAAGAGTTATTTGGTTTCTACAAATTCATTCAAAATAAATTCATTCCAGCTTTTGTGTTCATTACATTTTTTTAGACGAGTTACAAGGCATGTCACAAATTACAAGTTACAATTACAGATTACAAAAAACAAAAAGGGAATCAATTCTTTCTCCTTCAATTGTTGTTGCTTCTTCTTCAAGAGAATCGTCCATGTTCTTACAATCCCGCTTACCGTCCAATAATCGTGCTCATGAAACAAGGAAAAAGAAAAGTTAGCGATCAAACACAAAAAAATTCAAACAAGAATTAATTGATTGTTATGTCATCATAAGGGTTTTCCTTTTGGAATCAGTTAAAGAGGGAGATATTTTTTTATCATGTCTTAGTTTTCTCATAAATTGCAAATCACAAAGAGTTTTTTCTCTTTGGTTCACAAAAAAAAAATTCCAAATGAACAAACTGCCAAAGCAAGCAGCAGCATAGCGCGCGGGCACAACAAGCATAACATCGCACAAAATAAAGTCTATGCAGCAGGCTAGCACAAACAGCACAACAACGCACAAAACAAAAGCCAAGGTAGCATGGCAACCAACAATCCAAAACAACAAGCGTAGCACACAAGTCACAAGCAAACAATAACAACAACAAATGGTATCAAAACAAGCAAACAATGCAGCATCATATTAAACCAAACAAGTAATATAGTGCAAACTAGCAAGCAGCCAAACACCTCTATGTCATCATTTTCCACAAGAGGCAAACCCTTCAGAACTTTAATTAGATAAAAGTCGTAAGCTTTGCATCACAGAAAGATAAGAGAGGAAAGAAAAAACCTGCACATTACTGCCAAAAACCTGCATATTACTGTCCAACAAAACAGTCAAAATTGCTGTAACATTGCACAAAAATAGGCAAGTTAAAAACCTCCATTCTAAATCCACAAGACAGCATTCCAACATTATTCAAATCTCACCCATTTTCCCCCCAAAACACTCACCAATCCACCTATATAACAACTTCAGATTACACAGAAGAAAAGAACTTCTTCTATCTCATTTTTTACACCAACTGAAAGCTGAAGAAATAAAAAAAAACCAGAAAACATCATCAAACCAAAACCGACAGAACAAGCAGAGACAAGGAAGCCAAAATCCAGAAAAAGGATCTTACCAAATAACCTCACAATACCATAACCATTAACATCACACAATATTCCATCCCAGTCCATTGCACAGACAAAAACCCTTGTAACATGTAAGAACCTGTTCAACTCAAAACCAAGATTCAACCTGTTTCAATTCCATATTCCAAGTAGACAAATCCAAGTATTATGAACATGTCAAAACAACCCAACCAAATCATTTCTACACAAGTTCAAAACAATAAACATCTCAACAAAAGAAGAAGATAGAACATCATCAGATTCAAACCAACATCATCGTCAAATTTTGTTCCAAGTCGACACAGATTCACCATCACTCACCAACTTTTCTTTCGCTTTAGCAAATCAAGCTACTATCGCGGAATTCACAAATTCATACCATCAACAACACCTGTAGGATATGAAAAGCAGAAGACGAAGAATGGAAGAAGCATAAACTCATACAAAGACCATACTTATAAGACTGAGGAAAAACAAGAGTTTACCTGATTTTTGTTTCTCTTTCCTTTCCGTATTTCCGTCTCTGATCACCATGTAAAACTCAAAAATAGTAATAAAAAAGGAAGAAGAAGAATGATTTGAAGTAGAAGTCGAAATCAACCTTGTTCACAACCGTGACCCTTTGACGACAACACTGTCGCGGATGTCAAACTCGCCTCCGCAACAACCACCTATAAAGCATAAGCTCCCCTCCAAATCGACAACGTCCGTACACCCACACCATTCGCTCTCTCGTGCTGTTGACCCAGCCACCATCTTGTTCTCGCTGTCACTTTAACAGACCTCACCACTTTCGCTGCCACTTCCGCTGTCCACCAATTTCAGGTAAGAAGCGATTTACTTTCTTTGCCTTTTTTAAGACATCTTATTTTCGTTTGACTTGGAAGAAGGAAAAAGTGGAAAAAAACTTAGATTAAAAGAGAGAAAGACAAAGATGAGAGGTACAGTCTTTGAAAGAGAGAGAGAAGATTGTTTTATTTAAGTTTGTTTTTCTTTTAATTGTTTATTAATAATGATTATTAATGTCTTCCCCTTTCCAAGGCACATGAGCGGCGCCCCTTCATTGCACTAGGGTTTTCAAAATATTTCTTGTTTCATTCCTCCAACCGGGTCGGCCATTTGGGCCCTTTGGCCCAATCCAATTACCGTTTCCCCCTTTATGTTTTAATTGAACCATTGTTATAACAAATAAACAGCTTAGTTCAACTGGAAGAGCATCTAACAATGAACCTTGGGGACCCGGGTTCAACCCCTGCTGGGGCATTTTCCATTTTTTTTAGTTAGTTGCTTTAGGCTTTATCTTTATGCATTTTACCATATACTTCTAAAAAAATATATATTTATTTAATTTCTTTTCTTTACATAGTTATTGCATGATAAAAATACAAAAACATGTTTGTTTTAATTAATCTTTCATTTTGTTATTTACTTAATTATTTTGTTTAATTTTCTTTAATTCAATTTGTTTTATTTAACTCAATAAAATATTCAAAATAAGTTAAAATTAGGTTCCGATACTTTTTTCATAATAAGTTGTAAAAATATTATAGTATTATTTTCTTAAAACAATAAAAGATGTTTAGAGTATTAGTTTCTTTATTTGTTCGTTAAAACCCCGATGCCATACTCCCTCAGTTAGCTCCATGAGGTGATTAAACTCCGTTTCAATCGCTTTATGTCGAAGTAGACTTTTAGCTCACCTGTACATAACAAACAATTAGGTTTCTAGTCTCCCTCTTAACCCTTTCCTTTTGTAATTAAAACTTAAACATTCACAAATCAAAAATCCAAAAACACTTCTTTAATTATTACTCGAATTTATTCTAAAACTCGCAAAATACTCAACCAATTAAAACTTCCCCAACGGGCATGTTATCTTCGTTCTACCGTGATACCGGCCGTGCCTATTGCTAGAATGTGTGCGTTAACGTCGCCCACTAAAAAAACACAAACAAACCAACCTTTTTCTAGAGGAACTACGGTGTTCTGATTCCTTCATTAGATACATAGGCAAAGGGTCGCGAAACCCTCACGAACGCAATAATCAAAAACCATCCATTCCCCTTTAAGCAAGCATAGTTGAAGATAAACACACCCTTTAAGACAAACAAACAAAATGGATCCCGTTGAGTACAACGGATGTGAGGGGTGCTAATACCTTCCCCTCGCATAACCGACTCCCTTTCCCTTTCTCTTGGTTGCAAGACCATCTTATCCATTCCTTTGTGGTTTTATCTATATTTCCCCTTCCTTCAGGATAAATAAAGTTCGGTGGCGGCTCTGTGTTTTCTGCCAGTGGCTTCAGTGGGCCAGATGGATCTCATCCAAAACTTGGCATAAGGACAAGAAGAGCTAAGAGTCCTCATCAACAAACTTCACTAAGACGGATGTAACCAAATGGTGAAAACAACTAGAGTTGAGGATAAAATCATCATTCAGCCTCCCATGAGACAAGAAGTCGGTTTAAGGGAGAGAATACCTTCCCAATTTGCTTCCACATCACGAGCCCAACAACAACTTCGTCAACATCATCCCCGGAAAATCAGCAAAGGAAAAGCGAGCCCAAAAGACAATTTACCAACATCAACATACCACTCTCCCAAGCTTCACAACACATGCTGAGGATGAATCTGATTACACCAATAAGACCTCATCCAAATCCCAAAACTTTTTCTCCCAGCTACAATCCCGATGCCAGGTGTGCCTATCATTCTGATGGTCTTGGGCATGATACAAACGATTGTTGGGCACTGAAGTACAAGATTCAAAACCTGATCAACGAACGAATGTTGTAATTCACACAAGATGGCCATACTGAATTCTTCTACCATCCCTCAAAGGCTCACCACCTAAAGTGACAAGTTCAGACAAAGATGCTTCTGTTCATTTTGAATTTTCAATTGTAATTTCTTTTGTTATTCAAACAATTATCTATTAATGTCAAACTCTGTTTCATTAATGCATTGCATATTTTGTCTTGAATTTATCCTTTCGTTTTCACTATATTTAAAATATGCTTTTTATTCTTCTTATGACATTTAACTCTTGCTAAAAGTTACAAGCCTTTAGAGGGAGGATGACGAAAACAATGCCATAATCTCATACAGTATGCTTATGGATAGACCTTGCTGACGATGTACAGGTATTTTTTTTCAAATCCTAAACACTGGAGTTATAAGGAAGATAATCCCTAGTCAACCCCTTCGAGCCAAAGAAGTAGAAGTTTTCTGTTTTAACACATATTGAAACCTTTAATCAAAACCTGGGGCAGGGTAGTCTCTCAGTTAATTCAAATGCGCGTTTAGCCGCAAACTCTCATCTTGTGATACAACGAATGACATCAAAACATTCCTCTGGAATCAAAAGACGGTGATGGTTCCCAATCACATAGGCGGTCATTATCTCTCAAAAATAAAAGCCCACTAAGTCAAAACCTACAAAGGAGACTTAAGAAAACTGGGGCATCCCGCTGACTGTAATCTCAAAACAAGAACAATCAGGCAAAAATCAGGGATAACAAATCAAAAAGAGGTCACTAAAAATCCTAAACAATACGAAAAAGGTTGTAAAAAAAATGAATGCATTCCGATAAACTTAACTTGTCTGAACCATCACCAAAATGTCATTTCAAACTCAATTGGAGTTCAAACGCATAATTAGCTGAGTTTAGGACCGAAGAACATCACGAAGAACGAGCGGGTACAAATACACTTTGAGCCTTTATCCTTTGTTTCTTAAATCGTGAACCAAGCCACGTTACTACCTTTCAAAAATCCTAATTTAAGCATGGGTTAGTTCGAAAGCATACTGTTACAAAAGGTATCCTGACTCCTGTAAGGCTTTACTCAAAATCCTGAGTTAAATTTTTCTTGCAAAATTTATTGCTAAAAAACGCATTTTCAAAATTTCAAGACAAGCATAAACTTTGCATTATTTGAATATCGTTGTTTGCATATGGTTATTTGTTTGATAGCGGAGAAATTCACACAACGAATATCCAGTGAACGAAAACTCTCTCAATGAACAAAATTACTTCAAGTGGGATGACACTTCCAACGACAAATCTCCTATAAACAAGGGGGAATGACATGCCACTACCCAGCACACCTGGAGCAATCAAGTCAAAATTCCAAAGGAAATGCTGAATAACCAGGGGCGGGTCTCCATCTAAATCACTTGGGGCATTGAATACGAATCTCGAAAAAGGATTACGTATAGTCAAACATTTCCTGGCAGTGCCGCAAACACTCGCTACTAGGGGCAATGACAAATCTCCCCAAAATCCTTCTCATAGGATGACTTCCAGCCATAGTTTCAATCTCTGATAACCTCTTCCCAGCTAAGTCGACCTCAAGAATCCTCGAGGATTTTTCTCTAGTAAAGTCGCCGCCTCTCCAACAGACTGAGCAACAAGGTTTATTTCCCCAACAAACGGCAGGATTCTCCAACTTGAGTTTGCCTCTCCGACTACTATAAATCAGAGGACGACAACTCCTCTTCCCCAGTAGACTACTCTACAATCCCCATCAAGTTACTGTGAAACCTGGACCCGGCCATATATCAGTTCAACTTCGACTCCCCAGTAGAGCAACAAACGACTAAGACTCCTGAACTTTTTTCCCCAAGCAGGAATCAATACTCTCCACAGAGTTCTCAACTTTCCCCGACGGAGTTCTCCTCAAAAAAATAGGAATCCCCCAGTGGAAACATTCTAAACAAAGTTTGAAGACACACCAACTCTTCAACAGAAATCTGGGATTTAATAACTCCTCAAAACTTGTCAAGGATTTATTCTCTAAGACAAACCTACATTTCAACAACATTCATAGCACATGCATACAAAATATATATAACATATATCTCATTCATTTTGAGAACATCATTATGCAATGCATACATCATGACATTGCATACAACTAACCCTTTACCTTTTCAGGAAAGATCAATCAACAGATAAAGGTCATCATCTTCTGAGGTAGTAATCGTCCAAGATTCCTTCATCATACTGGGAAGGTACTAATCATCCAAGATTCCTTCACCATCCTGCTGAGGTAGTAATCGTCCAAGATTCCTTCATCATCCCGCTGAGGTAGTAATCGTCCAAGAATTCTTCATCGTCTTGTTGTGGTAGTAATCGTCCAAGATTCCTTCATCATCCTGCTGAGGTAGTAATCGTCCAAGATTCCTTCATCGTCCTGCTGTGGTAGTAATAATCCAAGATTCCTTCATCATCCTACTGAGGTTGTAATCATCCAAGATTCCTTCATCATCCTGCTGAGGTAGTAATCGTCCAAGATTCCTTCATCATCCTGCCGAGGTAGTAATCATCCAAGATTCCTTCATCATCCTGCTGAGGTAGTAATCGTCCAAGATTCCTTCATCATCCTGCTGAGGTAGTAATCATCCAAGATTCCTTCATCATCCTACTGTCATCTTGATACTCATTCAGATCCAGCTTTCTGATACAGTTCAGATACGCTCCAGATACGAATGCCATCCTGATACTCATTCAGATTCAACCTTTTGATACATTTTAGATACGCTCCAGATACTGATGCCATCCTGATACTCATTCAGATCCAGCTTTCAGATACAGTTCAGATACCATCCAGATACGGATGCCATCCTGATACTCATTCATATTTAACCTTCAGATACAGTTCAGATACGCTTCAGATACGGATGCCATCCTAATACTCATTCAGATTCAACCTTTTGATACAGTTCAGATACGCTCTAGATACGGATGCCATCCTGATACTCATTCAGATCCAACTTTCAGATACAGTTCAGTTACGCTCCAGATACGGATGCCATCTTGATACTCATTCAGATTCAGCTTTCAGATACAGTTCAGATACACTCCAGATACGGATGTTATCCTGATACTCATTCAGATTCAGATTTCAGATACAGTTCAGATACGCTTTAGATACGGATGCCATCCTGATACTCATTTAGATTCAACTCTCAGATACGAGTTAGATACAATCTATTTATGGATATTATTCCAATACTCAATCCAACACATCCACTATTCCAGTGTAAATCAACCAGAGATTTATTCTGACACTTCTTCTATTCCTACATGCAATCATTTTGGATGGCATCTACAAGCCCATCTCCGACAACTTTCCATCGTCTCTCCAAATGGCATCTTTTAAGCCCATTCCCTACATAATTAACCACCACATCATCGAGTGCAAATCTCTGGGCACTCTAGTGTCCAATCATCTTCCACCTTCAAGTCATGAATGGCGGACTCGCCAATCTAACTCTCCAGGCTTAAGAAGATTGAACAGGGGCAGCTGTTGTACCCCAAAATTTGCCCTCTCATTTTTCAAAGATTCTCTCATAAGATCTTCTATGACGTCAAGTTTGCAGCAGTGATACATCAATTTAGGTTTGGAATTGGCCCAAGGGCAAAATGGTCAATTGCATACTGGAAAGTCAAACTTTGACTTTTTGGTAAATATTACATTCCAAAGATAAAATTTCATCAAGAAATTAAATAATATGAAACTTGTTCATTAAGAAATCAAAAAATTCAAATTTCATCTTTGAAAAGTCAAAATTTCAAACTTAGAAATTTTTCTAAGTGTTGGAAAATTCATGTTTTTTCACAATTTTATGCCAAATTTCCAACATGATGCAAGATGATTCAAAAGAAACTTTCAACATGAAACATGATATCTACAACATTTCTTTACACAACTTATCCTATAAATTCTTGGATTTTAAGTTATAAATTCATGACGTCATGGCATTTTTTAATAAACACTTAGAGAAATTTTCAGCAGTTTTGGTCAGGTTTTTATCCCAACTTCTTGGCCAATTTTCATCAAGTTCCAGTTTGATTTAACAAAAGTGGCCAACATATAGAGGGTGTTTCAAGCTTTCCAAAACATTCAAGAGTGTGAATTTATCATATTTTAACTAGGAGATTCAAGGATCTGAAGTTGGACATTCATTCTTAATTTACAAGGCAGATTTGTGATGAACAAGGAACCAAATCTTAGCCATGCTGCATAATCTTCAGTTTGGAGGCCTCTTGACTTGCAAATCTATCCATAATCAGATGTTTACACAATTGATTAAACCATTATCCAAGTGGTTCAAGTATTGTCCATTGCATCTTTCCATTTTTGGCACAAAGGCACCATTGCCATTCTTGCAAAGTTCACTTTAATCATAAAGTCAATTTCTTGAGCCTCTAACTTGTTGTTATAATCACACTCAACTTCTACAAGTCAGAACACACATGTTTAAAGTGATCAACCACTTTAGATAGCTTGGTACAAGCATTGGAAACATGTTCTTCAAGCTTGCTTCATGCACAATCTAACCTAGCCATAACATGTGATCCAAAATCTGAGTTTGTTCAAGTCTCAAACCTTCTCTATAAATAGAGAGGCCAATCACAAGAGAAAGAGGTTAGAAAAAATAGAGAGAAAGGCCAGAAAAATAGAAGGGGAAACTAACACTCAAAATCATTTTTGCTGTCAAAAAACCAGATTTGTACACAAAACCTCCATTTTTGAGCTTTGAAGTCCAAATCTTTGAATCTCATACCTTGCAAGTTTTCTCCAAACAAACCATCCAAACACTTCACATACCCCATATAGAAGTTGTTAAAACATAAGAATAACTTATGTAACATCACTACCACCATCTTCTAAACTCAAAAAACATACATTACAACTTGACTTGGTTGGAGTGGCTCAACCATTTTCAGTACAAAAGGAAGGTTAGAGTTACTTCAAGAAGGTTCAAAGGAGCTCGATCAATCACCACTTTGCACCTGAATACCTCTGTACGCGTTCTAAATCTTTCGCTTCGAGAGGTAAACTTTCTCAAATTGTGATATCATTGTTCACACATCATTTGTTTTCTGCACTCAAAAGATATAACAAGACAGATCAAAGAGAAAAAACTAACAAAAAGTCAGACCAAAGGCTGACACGGGTGCCCGTGTCACATGACACGGCCCATGTCAGCTTATTTGGATTGAAAAACATGATAATATGCAGGGACGGAGGCTAACACGGGTGCCCGTGTCAAACAACACGGCCCGTGTCAATGTTACGGGTGCGTACATGAGCAAAAAAAGATGAACAGGGGCTGACACGGGATCCCGTGTCATGTGACACGGCCGTGTCAGGTTGGCTGGAACCAAAAAATGCATAAAAGTCATGGACAGGTCCTGACACGGGTGCCCGTGTCCACTGATATGACCTGTGTTAGCTCGGGCACCAAATTTCTTAATTTTTGGAGATTTTTTAGGTTATTTTGGACATATTGCATTGCTTGGAAACGACCTAACTTTATAAAACCTTTTTGTTCAAATGAAACCTCAAAAAACAATTTTCTAAACAATTAACTTAGACTTAGGTTTTTCTTCAATGAAATTAATTACAAAACCTTTTGCTATAAAAAAACCCTAAAAAACAATTTCTCTCACTTTACATCTTCTTTCATATTTTATTATTTTTGCATTATAAATTATGTAATTGTCAAAGCCTTGTAATAGTAATTAGGGTTTACTTTACTTGTCATCCCCATTTGCAAATTTATATCCCCCATCCCCAAGTGATGTAATAGCGTAGTAATTTTACTTTCTACAATTTATCGCTTTCATATAAATGTTAGTAATTAGGGTTTGTATGGAAAGATAAAACCAACAAGTAGATAACCCTAATCCAAGGTTAAATGCATCTAAATAAACACACTTTCACACTTACACCTTTAGGGTAATTCCACTTTGTTGCCTTGCAAAAATGGCCATGTTATGCATGTGGGATATCTTAGCCAAAAACAATAAAAAATACAAGATCATAGTCCCTCGATGACGCTATCAATGTTGCCTTTCAAAATGATCTTATTACCTTAAAAATAAATTCTAAGACATCTTACAACATTGCTATCATGGTTATACGATGACCCACACCCGTCTCTTTTACATCCAAAGATAGGGTTGCTTACCAAATGAATGGTAAGGCAACAATATCAAAGGAAAAGAAAATGAACAAGAAAGACATTTGAGTAGGTAGATTACTTTTAGTTACTTGCTCCATTTAAAACAAATATCCTTTCTATTTTCAAAATAAACACACACATTTTCAAAACATCTTACAAACATTGAAAACATTTTCAAAAAGACAAACATCTTTGTATACATTCTTACGAACGAGAATCATTACAAAGATTGCCTAAACAATGGCCTCTTTACAAAATACTTTCAAAAAAACCACACAAAACACAATTTCAAACTAAAGCAAGTGATCTAGCAAGTAACTAAGAGCCCATGGAAAACCATGGATGAAAAGGGTGCTAATACCTTCCCTTTTCATAATCTACCCCCCGAACTCAAGAAACAATCTCAAAGGTCTTTCCTTTTTGGATAAAATAAAATTCGGTGGTGGCTCTTGCTAACCGCAACATTTGCAATCAAACGCAAAACCTCAAGTCAGTTCTCCCACCGTATCACACATTTCAAAACAAAACATCTTTCAAACACACCAACATTTTCATGAGATATTTTCAAAAAGTTAACACTTTGTATACATTCTTATAGATACTAGAATCATTACAAAGTTCACCTAAATGAAGGAACTTTTTAAAAATACTTTCAAACCAACACATTTTGCAAAGAATTTCAAAAGTGAGCTAGCAACTTAGAGCCTGTAGATAACTACGGATGGAAAGGGTGTTAACACCTTCCATTTTCATAACCTACCCCCCGAACTCAGGAAAATTATAAAAATGTATTTCCTGTTCTTTTCAACCTTTCCTTTATTGGATAAAAGAAATGTCGGTGGCGACTCTTACTATCTGCAACAATTGCGATAAAACACAAAACACTAAGTCAGTTTTCCCACCGTATTACAACATCACTCCATCTTTTTACTTTCTTTTTGTACAAAAAATTAGATATTTAGACACCTTTTCAATAAAAGTTTTTAAACTTTAAGACAAACCTGAGCTTTACATTAGAATTATCATTCTTAGAATAAATATTTTTTGCATATGAATAAGTGCTTAAACATCAAGCAAGCTTGCATAATAAGTATTAGATGAAATTTTGATTATCTCGAGGTGCAAATTGCTTCAGGAATCAGTTGAGAGGCAAATCATTTTCGAGAATGATCTTAATCTGGGGAAAACCTTCTATTGACTCTGTTGAGTAAAAGAAGACCAGTTTCTGAAGCAGATTGTGCAGAAGTATGATTGTCTAGAAGTCTCCATTAAGCAATGGTGTATCACTTTCAGTTGGTCCTGGGGGGACGATTTCTTCAAGTATTCATTGGAGAACAAAGCAGTTCAAGTTGATAAGTACGGTTGTGTACTAAATTACTCTCAAGATGTAATTCAATTGCCCTAAAGGTATGATGTCTTCAAAATCCTCAAGTTTCGCATCCCTCTGTGAGCATGAGGTAAAGGAAATGGTTTATAGAGACTCTGTTGAGTAGGGCAAGTTATTTTTAATGATAATACTTCTTCGAGCAAAGATGGAGGTGTCTCATAGTTTGAGTACCCTACGGGGCCAAAGCGTGTGAATACTTTGTTGAGTAAGAGTTCTATCAATCTGGGGAAGTTACTCAAGATTCGAAGAATATCTCAAAGAGTGCTGAGTAATCAGGGACATTCACTCAAGCATGGTTGAAACCATATCCAACTTTGGTTAGCCAGGAGCCATGTTCCAAAGTTCACAACACTGGGGCTATTTACCTTGATGGTATAGACTCAGAAAGTACTCTCGAGGCAATTGTATTTTCAAAAGCATGACAGATGGGGCAAGGCATTATGCATGGGTATTCCTCCACTTCAGAGTTGACCATGTTAAGTCTAGTCGCAGGCTAAACAACTTGTGAATTTGAAGAGCATGTCGGGAAGTCAGGATAGTTATCCTCAGCTCGTCATAGATTTAAGTCCAGGTATTGACATTCCTCCAACAGAAGTTAGGATTATTATCCTCCATCAGAAGCCATAAACCTAAGTCTGGGTTGTCGGCGTTCTTCGACAGAAGTCAAGGGTCATTATTTCCCTTAGAAGCCCATGTCATTGTCCTCGTTTGAGATCGGGATTTAATTCTTGGATTATTGGTTTTCTTCAGTAGAGGACGGGATTCTATCCTTTGAGTTCCTAGCAGATATTCTGGCTTCGACACATTACATGTAGTAATCATCATTACATTTCATTACATCCTCTAAAAGCGCTTATCATTTCCATTGTTATGGAGAATTACGCTAAAAAAGAAAAATCACAAACATGCATTGAAGTATAAGCCAGATTAAAGTCTTTTTCAGGCACCCTTTGTATCTCCAAAGAGATTCTATCAATCAGAAATCCCAAGTGTTATTTTTTTGCAGGTTTTCCTCAAGACATATATTCTTGTTATTGATATCTGCAAGCATTCTTGGTTATTTTGCATTTGATAGCAATTATTGCGGATAGGAAGAGTCGCCATCGACTTTTCTTTTATCCAAGAAGGAAAGGGTGAAAAGAACAGGAAAGACCTTCAAGATTATTTCTTGAGTTCGGGGGGTAGGTTATGAAAAGGGAAGGTATTAGCACCTTTTGCATCTGTAGTTATCTACGGGCTCTTAGTTTCTTGCTAAATCACTTGCTTTGTTTGAAAATATGCTTTGTGGTGTAATTTTGAAAATATTTTGCAAAATGCCTTTGTTTCGGCAAACTTTGTAACGATTCTCGTCTCTATAAGAATGCGTACAAAGTGTTGGTTTTGAAAATAGTTCAAAGAGATGTTTGTTTTTGAAAATGTTTTTGAAATTGTAAGTGTGAAAAATGGTTTTAGTTCAAGAGCAAGCAACTACGAGCGTCCTACCTAATCAAAAGGTCTAATGTTCTTCTCCTCCTCCTTTAGATGTTTCTATCTTACCATTGATTTGGTAAGAAGCCCCATTGTTGGACGTGAAGGGACGGGCGTGGGTCATTTGTATAGTCATAGAAGGCAACTTATGGGACATTTTAGCAATTTTCGTATGGGACTAGATCGTTTATCAAAGGCAACATTGAGGGACATTGAGGGACTACGATCTTGTTATAGAGGGTCTTTTCTAAACCTCCCATATTTGAGGGACATGACTATTTTTTGAGACAACAAGTGAGATTACCCTAGAGGAGCATGTGTGTGAGTGGTGTGTTTAATTGCATGCATTTAGTCTTGAATTTAGGTTGTCTACTTGTTGATTTTAACTTGCCATACACAACCTAGTTACTAACATTTATGAAAGCAATAAAAATGCGGAAAATAAATGTCCTACGCTATTACATGTTTTTGGGGATGGGGTATACAAGTTTACAAATGGGGGTTGAAAAGCAATAAAAGTCCTAATTATTACAACCATATTGAATAGAAATAAAATGTAAATATATAAAAAATATAAATACAAAAATAGTGTAAAAGAGAAAAAGCAAAGACATCCTATATCGAAGGATGTATCTTTCGATTCCCACACTTTTTCCTTCTTTCGACTGGGCCTGCAACCTGTGTGTATTGAAGCTTGCATCCTTCGATTCACACATCCTTTCCTTTTGTTTGGGCTTACAAATCAGTGAGTATTGAAGGACAACCTTCGATCCATACACCTTTTTTTGTTTTCTTTCATTTGGGACATGATGGCAATATGGGTCAAAACCATGCTAATATGTCCTATATAGGTTAGTCTCTAACATATATTTGGACAAGAAAAGAAAACAAAAGAAAGGGTAGACATGAAAAATAAGCAAAAGGTTATTTACATGCTTGAAACGAAAAGGTTAAGGTCAGGGTGACCTACCTTGCTTGAAGTTGGAATGTGGGTTTTGGACCTGAGTTGCTGCCCTGGGTGCTATTAGATTCGAAGGGAAAGAAAAAGTGTTGTGTTTCTTTGACTGGATTCGAAAGCCAAGAAAAGTAGTGTTGTGTTTGTTTAGTTTTGGATTCGAATGGACAGAAACAAAGGTGTGGTCTTTTGATTCTGGGTTTGAGAGTGTGTGAAGTGTTTTCTCCTTTCTTTGCCTTGTTAGCAAATCTCTCTCCAGCCACTAAAAAGCCCCCTTTAGATGTGTTATGGAACATCTTATTTATAGAAGAATTTGGTTGAGATTTGAGGGGGAAAACAAAAGAAATTTGAACAAATTTGGTATTCTGTTTTTGTAGCTTTCGAGGTGCAGTTTTTGTATGCCAATTTAGTGCAAATATGGGATCAACATAGCAGGACTGCTTTGCAGCAGTTTTGGAGTGTTGTGGGCAGTACAACAGACTTGTGCTTGGAAACATATTGGACTTTAGTCAGCAAGCATCTTGAATAAAACTCATTAAAAGACAAAACAAAAACTTGTTTCCAACAATTGTGTCCTTCGAATAGACCACATGCACCGCTTATGTGTTCTTCTAATGCACCACTTGCAATTCTTCGAATGGGGCACCCATGTATGTCCTTCAAATCCACCAATATATGTCCTTTGAAGGGGGTAAATGTATGTCCTTTGAATGGACCATATTCCTGTCCTTCGAATGCGCCAGTTGTGTGTCATAGTGTAAAAACTATGTGGAATTGAAACAAACTGTTTCCAAGGGAGATATTTCCCAGTCAAAGCTAGCGTGAAAATATCCAATGCTTTATGAGCGCTAGAATGAAGGGAAGCCATTGCCTTGTGCATTGAAGGCAAGCACAGAGGAAGCCATTTCCTTGTGGGTCGAAAGCAATCGCAGAGGAGGCACTTGCCTTGTGTATGCTGGCATGCAGGAATCCACTACTTTGTGAATCAAATCAATCATAAAAGAGGCCATTGCTCAATCAAAGCTTGTATGTAGGAAGCCACTACTTTGTGAATCACAATAAGCATAAAAAAGACCATTGCTCAATCGAAGCTTTTATGCAGGTAGCCATTGCTTTGTGAATCAAGACAAACCTGTAGGAGGCCCTTACTCAATCGAAGCTTGCATGCAGGTAGCCATTGATTTGTGAATCAAGACAAACCTGCAGGAGGCCATTGCTCAATCGAAGCTTGTATGCAGGAAGCCACTGATTTGTGAATCAAAGCAAGCATAAAAGAGGCCATTGCTCAATCGGAGCTTGCATGTAGGCAGCCATTGCTTTGTGAATCAAGACAAACCTGTAGGAGGCCCTTGCTTAATCGAAGCTTGTATGCAGGAAGCCACTGATTTGTGAATCAAAGCAAGCATAAAAGAGGCCATTGCTCAATCGAAGCTTGCATGCAGGTAGCCATTACTTTCTGAATCAAGACAAACCTGCAGGAGGCCCTTACTCAATCGAAGCTTGCATGCAGGTAGTCATTGCTTTGTGAATCAAGACAAACCTGCAGGAGGCCCTTGCTCAATCAAAGCTTACATGCAGGAGGCCACTGCTCAATCAAAGCAAGCCATCTTTAAAGGGAAACATTGCTCAGTCGAAGCTAGCATGAAGGAAAGAGTTCAGTCAAAGCTATCATGAATCGAAGCAATACCCAGTCAAAGCTAGTATGAATTGAAGCAAGCTTTCTTTTCTTCAATTTTGTCAAAAAATCAAATTTATGTGCTTTATTCTTTCAACAGTTTCCTCTTTGACTTGATGCTTAGAAATCCAATATGATCCATGGCAACTTGAGCTGATAAAGCCTTGTGCAGTCGTGGCCCAATAGAAATCTTGTGAGAAAATTATTGAGAAATGAGAGGGCAAATTTTGGGGTACAGCAGCCGCCCCTGTTTAATCATCTTAAACCTGAAGAGTTAGATTGGAGAGTCCACCATTCGTGACTTGAAGGTGGAAGATGATTGAACACTAGAGTGCCCAGAAATTTACACTCGACCCTGTGTTAGTTGATTGTGTAGGGAATAAGCTTAAAGATGTTATTTGGAGAGATGATGGAGAGTTGTCGGAGATGGGCTTATAGATGCCATCCAAAGGTGATTGTTGATAGAAATTAGACTAAGTCTAAGCTTGGCTATATCTTGAAGAATGATTTTCAGAATGAAGTTATGAAGGGGAAATGCTTTTGAAAACTCCTCTGAAGGAAATGCTCGCCAGAACTCGATCTCTGGGGAAAATGCTTTTCAGGATTCCGTATCTGAAGGGGGAATTCTTTTCAGAATGAAGCATTGAAGGAGATGCTTTTCAGAATGAAGTGATGAATGGGAAATGCATTTCAGAACTCCTCTGAAGGAAATGCTCGCCAGAACTTGGTCTCTAGGGAAAATGCTTTTCAGGATTCCGTATATGAAGGGGAAATGCTTTTTAGAAAGAAACGCTGAAAGAGATGCTTTTCAGAATGAAGTGCTGAAGGGAAAATGCATTTCAGAACTTCTCTGAAGGAAATTCTTGCCAGAACTCGGTCTCTGGGGATAATGCTTTTCAGGATTTTGTATCTGAAGGCGAAATGCTTTTCAGAACAAAGCGTTAAAGGAGATGCTTTTCAGAATGAAGTGCTGAAGGGGAAATGCGTTTCAGAACTCCTCTGAAGGAAATGCTCGCCAAAACTCAGTCTTTGGGGGAAATGCTTTTCAGGATTCCGTATATGAAGGGGAAATGATTTTCAGAATGAAGCACTGAAGGAGATGCTTTTTAGAATGAAGTGCTGAAGGGGAAATGCGTTTCAGAACTCCTATGAAGAAAATGTTCGCCAGAACTCGGTCTCTGGGGAAAATGCTATTTAGGATTCTGTATCTGAAGGGGAAATGCTTTTCAGAATGAAGCGCTAAAGGAGGTGCTTTTCAGAATGAAGTGCTGAAGGGGAAATGCGTTTCAGAACTCCTCCGAAGTAAATTCTCGCCAGAACTTGGTCTCTGGGGAAAATGCTTTTCAGGATTCCGTATATGAAGGGGAAATGCTTTTCAGAACGAATCGCTGAAGGAGATGTTTTTTAGAATGAAGTGATGAAGGGGAAATGCGTTTCAGAACTCCTCTGAAGGAAATGCTCGTCATGTAGATAGTCGCCTCGTCTTGTTTCGGGAATAGATCTATAATCAATTTTTTCACAGATAGTTGTCCTATCTTGTTTTAGGTATTAATTTGGAACTTGCTTTTTTTTAGTCGTAGAGATAGTTGCCCTGTCTTAGTTCAGGAATTTATTCGCTGACCTATTTGAGAAAGAAAGATAGTTTCCCCGACTTGTTTCGGGAGTTAATATTCAATCTTCTCATATAGATAGTTGTCCTGTCTTGTTTCAGGTATTAATCTATAATCAGTCGCTCATAGATAGTTGTCCTGTCTTGTTTCAGGTATTAATCTAGAACTTGATTTTTTTGGTCGTAGAGATAGTTGCCCTGTCTTGTTTCAGGAATTAATCTCTGACCTAGTTGAGAAAGAAAGATAGTTTCCCTGGCTTGTTTTGGGAGTTAATCTTCAATTTGCTCATGTAGATAGTTGTCTTGTCTTGTTTCAGGTATTAATATATAATCAGTCGCTCACAGATAGTTGTCCTGTCTTGTTTCAGGTATTAATTTGGAACTTACTTTTTGTTGGTCGTAGTGATAGTTTCCCTGTCTTGTTTCAGGAATTAATCTTTGACCTTTTGAAATTTTTTGGTGATAACTATCTGTTGATTGATCTTTCCTGAAAAGGTAAAGAATTAGCTGCATGCAATGTCATGATGTATGAAATGCATGGCATAATGATGTTTCTCAAAATAAATGAGATTATGCTATATGCGTTTCGTATGCATATGCTATGACGCATGAAATGTGAAATGTTGTTGGAATCTATCTTTGTCTTGGAAGATAAATCCTTGACAAATGTTGAGGAGTTTTGGGAAGTTAAATCCTGAACTGCCATTGGGGATGAAGAGTATGCACACCATCAAACCTTATTTTAGAATGTTTTTGCTGAGGATTCCTGTTTTGTTGTTTGAGGAGAAATCTACTGGGGAATATTGACTTTGTTTGAGGGAAATCTTTATGGAGAGTGATGATTTCCGCTTGGGGAAAAAAGTTCAAGAGTTTTAGTTGTCCGTTTCTCTATTGGGGAGTTATCTCTTGATTAGAGAGAATGGAAGTTAACAACTTGTTAGGGGTAAAGAAGTTAACTGTTATCTGATCGGCTTCCAGTCTCTGCAGCAACTCACTAGGGATAGTGGCAAACTCTATTGGGAAAGAGGAGCTTTTGAATTGTTATTTGGTCGGGTCCAGGCTTTACAGTAACTTTCAGAGATAACGCTGACTTCGTTGATGACTTCACTGGGGATTAGGAGTTGTGGTCCCTCAATTTGTAAAATTCTGAGAGGAAAAATCAAGATGGGGAATCTATAGTTTGTTGGGGAAATAAACCTTGTTTGAAGAGAATATCTAAAAAACTGCTGGTGAGGCGTTTTCTTTTGGAAGAACTCCTCGAGGATTCTTCTTGAGACCAACTCAACTGGGGAGAGGTTTTCCAGAGACTGAAACTCTGGATGGGGATTGCATGGATCCAATTTTATAGGGATATCCATGAATTTGGCCTTTAGGGGTTTGTACCCTTATCCGTGAAGATTATTCTATGGGGATAACCTTTTAGAGATGACTATGTGGGGACTTGACTGGGGATCACCTTATGAAGGGGATTTTGTGGAGATTTGTCATTTCCCCTAGTAGTAAGTGTTCTAGTACTGCTAGAAAATGTTTGCTTGGTTGCATATGACCCTTTACTGAAATTCATGCTCAATGCCTCAAGTGATTCAAATGCAGACATGCCCCAGGTTACTCAGCACTTCTTGAGAGATTCCTTAGAATCTCGACTTGACTGTCAAAGATGAGTTAGACAGTGACATGTTATGCCCCTTTGCTTATAGGAGATTTGTCATTGGAAGTGTCTTCCCATTTGAAGTGATTCTTGTTCCTTGAGAATTTCCGTTCATTGGATAACCGCCGTGTGAATTTCTCTGCTGTTAAACAAATAGCTATATGCAAACAACAATATTCAAATAATGCAACGTTTATGCTTATCTTGAATGTTTGAGAATGCAGTTTTAACAAATAGAAGAAATTTGTAAGAATATGAATTCAACTTAGGATTTACAGTAAGCCTTACAGGAGTTAGGATACCTTTGGTAACAGTATGCTTTCGAACTAACCCACTTTAATTAGGACTTTTGAATGGTTGTAGAATGGTCTGGTTCACGACTTAAGAAACAAAGGATACGACTCAAAGTGTATTTGTACCCAACCCGTTCTCCATGATGTTCTCCAGTTCTATACTCAGTTAATTGTGCGTTTTGGATCCTAATTGAGTTTGGAACGACGTTTTGGTGATGGTTCAGAAAAGTTAAGTTTAGTTGTGAAGGCAATCATTTTTGCAACATTTTTCATGTTGTCGAGGATTTGTAGTGACCTCTTTTTGATTTATTATCCCTGATTTTTACCTGACTGTTTTGAGTTTATAGTCAGCGGGATGTCCCAGTTTTTCTTAAGTCTCCTTCGTAATTTTTGACTTAGTGGGATTTTCTTTTGAGAGATAATGACTGCCTATCTGATAGGGAACCATCACCGTCTTTTGATTTAGAAGGACATTCTTGATGTCATTCATTGTGTATGAAGTGGTAGCTTGCGGCTGAACACATATTTAAATTAACTGAGGAACTACCCTGCCCCAAGTTTTGATTAAAGGTTTCAATTTGTGTAAAAAAGAAAACTCCTACTTCTTTGGATCAAAGGGGTTGACTAGGGATTATCCTCCTTATAACTCCAGTGTTTAGGAATTGAAACAAACACCTGTACATCATCAGCAAGGTTTGTCCAAAAGCATACTGTATGAGATTATGGCATTGTTTTTGTCATCCTCCCTCTAAAGGCTTACAACTTTTAACGAGAGTTAAATATCACAAAAGGGAGTAAAAAGCATAGTTTAAATAGAGTAAAAATGAATGGATTAATTTAAGACAAACATATGCAATGCATTAATGAAACAAAGTTTAACATTAATAGATAAGTGCTCGAACAAGCAAAAGAAATTACAATTGAAAATTCGAATAAACAAAAGTTTCTCCGCCTAAATTGGTCACTTCAGATGGTGTGGTTTTGAGGGATGACAGAAAAATTCCAACTGACCATCTTGTGTGAATTCCAGCGCTTCTTTGTCAATCAGGTCTTGAATTTTATATTTCAACGTCCAACAGCTATCAGTATCGTGCCCCGGACAGTTGGAGTGATATGCACACCTTTCATTAGGATTGTAACTAGGAGTGGAAGTATTAGGATTCCGAGGAGGATCCTTCAATGTGACCAAATTCAAATTCAACATGTGTAGCAAGACTTGCAACATCGGCATGTTGAGTTTGTTATATTTCCTATTGGATGTATCCCGCTTACGCCAATTACCCAGTTGTTGTTGGCGAGGTTGTTGTTGGGCTCGTGACGTAGCAGCAATTTGGAAAGGTCTACTCTCCAACAAGCTAACTTCTTGTCTCATCGGAGGCTGATTAATGACCTGATCCCCAATTCTAGCTGTTTGCCCCATATAGTTGCATCTGTCTTAATGAAGATTGTTAACAAGGGCTCTCAGCTCTTCTTGTCCCTGAGCCAAGTTTTGGATAAGAGCCATCTGGCCCACCATCTGTCCCATCATCTGGATCTTCATTGTGCCAATATCAGTTGGTAGTCGTTCCAACTGGTCATTCTTGTTGTCCTCAGGATTTTTCATGGTCATGCCCCTAGTGAGGAGTGATTTCACTTCTTCTTACCCCTTGGATAGGTTCAAAAACATTTCTTGAAGTTGAGCATTTTGAGTCTGAATGTCCTTGATAGTTTGTTCTAGAGCCATCTCTATTAAAATAAACATTAAGCAGATGAGAAACCCGTGTGGGGAAAACCTGTCATGATATGATGCATGGTATGTGGAATGCAATGTTTTCAAGGATTTAGAAGATTTGAATTTGTCTATACAAAAGGGAGCAAACATTAATTGTATTAATAAGTTCAAATTGATTACAAACATGCCTCTTGGGGCTCACAATGAAGGAAATAAAACAAAATAAACTCCTAAGACAAAAAGGTTGAGCGCATCCTTTTTAGCACAATGTAGGCGTTCAAACTTCGCTCTTCATGAAGCTGTCTCGTAAGCTCCAAAACCTTCTTTTCAGTCACGTAGAACTAGGCATCGAAGGTGTCTCGCTCTTCCTTTAGCTGAATCCAAGATTTTTGCAAATCTTCAAAAGAAGTAGGCATGTTAGGACAAAGGACAGTATACAAAACATCTCATTCGACAACAGGCTCCATGATGATGGGTAAGATGGAGGGGTATGGCATAACAAGACTTTGAGCATGATTTCGTACCCACTTAAGATAAGGCTCCAAAGGAATGGAGTTCTTATGCCCCAATGTCTTTCTATCCACCTTGTTTACCATTCTCCAAGCTCGTATGAACCTTTGACGATAGCCTCGGTCGTCACCCTCATAGTCGAATACCAAACCTTGGATGAGTGCGTCGTGAGGACCATCTCTTCGTGCATACCTAAACTACCGTAATACAAGAGAAGGGTTATAGGTTATACCTCCCCTAATGCCTAAGAGTGGGACATTAAGGAATTCCCCACAACGGTCAATGATGGTAGTGCCCTCTAGGGATTGAGAACACCGATAAATGTCAGAGTGCGTGAGTGACATCATCCTTTGAGATCATGCCAAGCCTTGCTCGTTCTTCAACGTTAATCGAGGTAGGTGCTAAATAAACCACCTAGAGAGTAAGGGAATGCAACACAAAAGAGTACCTCTTTTCTTTATGGTGCGAGTGTGGAAAAAATGTAAAATGACTCCAAGCAAAGTAGGTATAGGATTACGAGAGAGGAAAACCTTGATGGCATTCACATCTATGAATTGGTCTGGATTGGGAAATAGAACCAAACCATAGATTAGGAGGGCCAAGACATCTTCAAAAGCTTGAAAATCCATATCCTCTCAGAATGAACGAGCCTTCTCTAACAGGGAGATTCAATCAACGACAAGAAATTCCTACGGAGATTCTTAGCAAAGTTCTTCCTAAGCAATGGTATTTTTTACAAGCACAATCATGATTCAACTCTGCTCCGTTGTATGGAAAAGAAGGAAATAGATAAGATCATGGAAGATATGCATGAAGGTATCTTCAGAACTTATTCCAGTGGACACACTATGGTCAAGAAAATTCTGAGAGTTGGTTACTATTGGTCGACTATGGAAACTGATTGTCACCACCATTCGAGGACTTGTCATAAGTGCTAGATTTATGTTGACAAGGTTCACGTGCCTCCAATACCTTTAAATGTCATGACTACTCCATGGACATTCACAATGTGGGGAATTGACATGATCGAAGAAATCAAGCCCACTGTATCTAATGGACATTGTTTTATCCTCGTTGCCATTGACTACTTCACTAAATGGGTCGAAGCGGCTTCATTTGCCTCAGTTATCAAGAATGTTGTGACCCGATTTATCAAGCATAACCTCATCTTTCGATACGAAATCCGTGAAAGGATCATTACTAACAAAGGAACCAACCTCAACAACTCTATGATTACTGAACTATGCATGCAGTTCATGATAGAGCATCACAATTTTTCTCCATACAGACCTAAGATGAATGGTGCAGTGGAAGCTGCCAACAAGAACATAAAGAAGATTGTGCAAAAGATGGTTGTGACCAATAAAGACTGGTGTTGTACCACAAAATTTGGCCTCTCATTTCTCAAGGATTCTCTCACAAGATCTCACATGACATTAAGTTTGCAGCACTGATACATCAATTTAGGTTTGGAACTGGCACAAGGGCAAAATGGTCAATTGCATACTGAAAAGTCAAACTTTGACTTTTGGATCAAAAATCAAGTTTCATGAATCATATTTCATCAAGACATGTTAGAATATGAAGTTTGTTTCATCAAGAAAATAAAAAGTCAAACATACTTTGGAAAAAGTCAAAATTCCAAATACTTAAAAATTTCTAAGTATTTAGGAAATATGATAAGTTCAGAACTTCTGGCCAGATTTTCACCATGATGCAAGTTAATTCTGGAAGAACTTCTGACACAAGAGTTATAAATTTCAATGAGATCTAAAACATTGCAGAATAGAACTTCTCCTAGAAATACTGGGATTTCAAGTTATAAATCCTCAAAGACACGTCCATGGAACTGAAGCACTCAGTAAATTTCAGGCATTTCCAAGACAGAATTTGGTTAGAACTTCTGGGACAGTTTTCACGTAGGTTCATTCAGAATTTGCAAAAGTAATTCAAAGAGGGTCTGCAAAGCATGTTACAAGATTTCTGAAAAGTCTGAGAACTCCTTCAAAACATGCTGGAGTAGGGAGATTCAAAGATCAGAAGTTGGATATTTGTTCTAAGTTACGCTGATGCTGAAATTCTGATTTGGACTAAGCTATGATACATAATCTCATATTGCAGGATTTCTGGTTTGATAAATCTCATCATCATTTAATGCCCACACCCACTTTTGAGTCTTTGTCCAAAGGATTTCCCCACGTGTGGCATAGAAGTACCATTGATGTCCTTGAAAAGCAAACTTTTGTACAAAGTTTATGCTGGGCCCATGCTCTACTTTTGCTTCTGAGGGTACTTTTCCTTAATTCATGCTTACAAATTTAGATTAAGTGCGGCTAAAGCTGCTAACCACTCTACTTTGTGCCTTGAACGATACTTGTTTGAACTTGCTTCAAGAATAAGTCATTGCCCTAGTGTATGATGGATATAATTTTGACTTCTCCAAGCTACTAAATCCTTGCCTATAAATGGAACTTCATTTGCAACTGTAAAGAAGTCGAGAATTTGAAAATCAGCCTTGAAACCTTGCTGAAATTTCAATGAATTGGAAACTAAAAACATAAACACAAAAACCTGCTAAGCTTCTGTTTCTTTTCATGCCCAAACTCTAATTTTCTTGCATATATCTTGGCCAAATCACCCACTCAGTTTATAACAATACATTTAGAAACAATCCCAACTTCTGTTTACAGACTGCAATTCCATCTCCACTAACTTCCATTTCAAAATCAGAAGTTTTCTTCTTGGCTGCTCCAGAACTTTCTAGCCATCCATAGTTCAAGTTAAGATTTGCTTCAGCTTCCTGAGAACTTGAAGGAGCTGACCAGAACATCACAGCAATCAGAACCAGGCTCTAGCATACATAATATTTTCCAGCTGCAAGGTAAGTTTCTTCTGACTTTTATCTCATTACTTAGGCATTGATAGGCTTGCATGTTAAAAAATACAATGTAGACATCCTGACTCTGATGCTGTACATATTCATAGATTTCATATATTTTTTTGCCTAAATAGAGAGAATTTCAGTTCAGAACTTCTTGAGGAAATTAGGATTCAGAATTAGGATTAGCAAAATTCATGTTTACTTCTGATTTACATTTCTGATATTTTATATTTCTGAGGCCATGATGAAACCTTCAGTAACTGCTATATGTGCATTTTCTTTTTTTTTTGTTGAGAAATGGCTAAGCTGCAGATGCTCTGACTGGCGTGGATAAGGAGATTCATTATTAGAACTTACTTCGTGATATATGTTTATGATTTTTCTTCTAATACCAGATGTATAGCCACCCCAGTGGCAGAGAGTGAACACTTAAGATGTTTATGTTAAGGGTCTTGAGTTCTAGCCCCAGAAACACCCATTTTTATGTTTATTTCCTGACATTTTTACCCCATTAGTTGGACCAGAACTTCTAGATCAATTTCCCTTTAAATTCCTTTCCAAAACAGTGATCCTGGACCAAAACCTCTAGACATTCCCATCCAACAACATTGACACCTCACATACCCATTATCAGAATTTCTAGCTTGACAGTGACACTAGAACTTCTAGGTTTCCAGCTACATCAGAACTTCCAGACTCTCTCAGCAACCAAAACTTTTGACCTTCCAGTAATATTAGAATTTCTAGGCTTTCATTTGCATCATAACTTCTAGGATCCCCCTTGTTCCAAGCAACCCTAGAACGTTAGTGTACCCGGAACCAGAACTTCTGACCTTCCCCTTTTCTGCTAACATTTTCTTTGACCTGCAGTGTATCGGAGTCAGAACTTCCGTTCTCTCTTATTTCAGCAACGCGCTGATTCTGACGCTTTTCCTCTTATTATTTTTATCATCATCATTTCATTTTCAATAAATCAAAAACACCAAAAATATCTTTATATTCACATGCTTTATTTTATTTCTTTTAAAACTAAAAGATTAAAAAATATTTTGTTAAGCAAATTTATTTCTTATCTTAGCTAAAACAAAACAAGTCCATTTTACATTTATTGAACATTATTTCAATATGGTTTTAATAAATAATTAGGACTTTAATTTCTTGCAATCCCTATTTGTAAATTTGTACACCCCATCCCCCTAATGATTGTAATAACGTAGAATATTTACTTTCCGCAATTTATCGCTTTCATATAAATGCTAGTAAAGTAGGATTTGTATGGGAAGATAAAATAAACAAGTAGACAACTGTTGTACCCCAAAATTTTCCCTCCCATATTTCTCAAAATATTTCAAGAAAGATCCCCAAGTTGCTCAAGGTAGTCCAAGGGTTGGCCAGACAAGCTCTCTCCTAAAACAGTCTACCTCAAATTAGGGTTTCATGTTGCATCAAGATACTTGATTCCAAGGGATCCCAAATGCTCACCAATTTCTTAATATGTTATCAAGATCATCCATTTCAAGTTTCAAGCCTTGCAGAGGAAGTTTGCTCAGTCAATTGCTCAAAGGTCTGAAAATTGACTGTGCTAGGGCAAAAGTCAACTGTGGCTCACATAGAGTCAAACTTAAAGATTTTAGGTCAACATCCTCATTTTTAATTATATTTCATAATTTGATCAAGGTTTGATCATTATTCATCAAGGATTTCTCATAATTCATCAAGAACCAAAAGTTGCTAAATTAGGGTTTTGCAGGAAAAGTCAACTCAACTTTGACCAAGCATAACTTTCTCATACGTTATGATAAATGACACATCCAAAGCTAATTTTGAAGAGGATTAAATTCTATACAATCCATCTTAAGCTCCCAAGTTCAAAATATGCACTCACAAGAAGTTATGAATTTGGACATTATAGGTCATTTTGAAAAGTGAACATAAACACCTTTTTTGTAAAAGCTTCATCCATGAGCATGGAATATCAAATTGAGATGATACCAAAAGGGTTGATTATAGGATATCTCAAGCTTTCTAAAAAGTCAAAGAACACCTCCAAAGAGTCAAAATTGAGGAAGTTATGCATTGGTGAAGTTGACCCTTTTTGCAAAATTGCCAAAAGTCAACTATGCCTAAAACTTCAAATTTTGCCAAATAGGCCCAATCTTTTTCACTTGTTTTGAGTTGGAAACATAGCCCACGAGCCCTAGCCCTTTCCACTTGTCATTATCATGTTTTTATTATTTATTTTGATTTTTATTTGAATTAAATCAATTTTAATCAAAATAAATCATGAGAAAATCTAAAGCATTGAAAACTCAAGATTTTATACTTGTTTCAGGTCACAAATCCAGTTAGCAAGTGATTGAAATCGTGCAAGGCATTAGGGTGGACAAAAAGATTGATTTTAGGCCAATTTTGGAATGATATTCATGAGAATCAAATCAAAATAAAATTCATTGATGGAGGAAGATTGAGATCAGTTTTGGAACCCTAATATATTCCTTGATACATATAGAACGTGTGCAGACCAAAAGAGGCTGGAGAAGGAGGCGCAGCATCAAGAACACAAACTTGGAAAATCAAGAAAAAGTGCAAACACGAATTCACATTTAGAGGCCAATTCAAGATATTGAACCATCTCAATTGATTCCTGGGATCCTCAGCAAGCCAAAGCAATCCAAAGCAAGCGTTTCCAGGCCTTATATTGCGCTGTAAGTCACCCACGACATGGCTTCTTTTTGAAATAAAATAGAATTATTCTTGTACTTATAGCATAAAATAATTGTATATTCTTGATCACCATCATGTTTGCAAGCTTCCTGTAACATTTGATTGCATTTTCATGGCTTGTACTGGATTTCACCATGGCTAGGGTTTACAACTTCGATTTAGGAGTTTTTTGTGCAGACGAAATTGGGCCATGAAAGGGCCATCATTGAACTCAGAAGGTCCAAACGAAGCCATTCATGGCTTTAGTTTTTATTTATCTTACCCATGCTTGATTTTTAGAAATGACATGGATATAGCGACGGACATATGTCCATAGGTAAAATTTTCCAACTTTTACCAACGGAGCAAGGTTAGGGATAACCTGCGTGGCATCTCTCCATTGGCCTATTCAAACTTCTGGCGCGCATTTTTTATTATTTTCCATTAAATCTTTGTTATGTATATTACTATTATTTCTTATCTTATGTATAACAAAAAGCAAATGGTGCAGTGGTAGTGGAGTGCATACAAAACGCATCAGGACCTGGGTTTGAATCCCAGGTCCCCCAATTTCTCTATATTATTTTGCTTTCCAGGTTCCAGTGCGCACATGAAGCTAATGACCACCATGCTCCCTCAAGATCCAGTCTGCCAAGTGGCCAGATGGCCAAATCCAAAGGCCATCCATGAAGAAGCACCAAGGAGCCTAGTCAACGCAATGCACTGGATTCAAGAAGTCAATAATGGATCAAATCTTTTGGGCCAAAAGCTCGCTATCTGCACCCCTCTGATTTACTCTCAGGCCCATTTTTCTTCACCTTTCTTTTTTTATTTTGCTTAATTTATTTATTTATTTTATTTACTAACAAATAATTATTTTCTTTTTTTTATCAAAAAATCACAAAAATAATAACTTTCACAAATTAGGTTTAGATTTTATTTTTTATACAAAAACATTAAATAATTTAATTAGATTTTAATTTTAGATAACTTTAATTCCCTTTGTAAATAAATTAAAATAATTAGCGCAATTAGGTTTTTACTTCTAACTTAATTTTATTTTCTTTTCCTAAAAAATAACCAAAACATAAAAAATAAGGTCATGTAATTATTTTTATTAATTAATTTAGTTAAACTAATTATTTGTATATTTAATTTTAAAACCTAATCTTTTTTCTTAAAAATAATTAAAAATGAAAAAAAAAACAATTTTTCCTTTCATTAGGGTAGGATGGTCAAAACCCTAATTTCTTCCCGATCTAATTTTCTTCGCGCGCGCTTTTATTATTATTTTTATCCCATTATTGTAACTGCTCACAAGGTGTAATAGTTTTAATTAGGACTTTTACTTTTCATTCATCGCTTGATTTTCAAAGGGTTTGTTTTTGGCTATGTAAATACCCGAAGCCTTGTAATAGCTTAGTTTAATTTCCGCATTTTAAATTCCGCAAATACTTAACTGTTAGATTTATGATATTAGGATGCATGACAAGAATGTATGTGAAAAACTTTAAAACAGTTAGATAACCCTAACATGTGCAAAGATAAATAATCTGAAATTGAATCACTCGCACATGCGCACTCCTAGGGTACACTCCCACTTGGTTGCCTTCGGTAAACGGTCATTGTGTATAGGATGCTTTAGTGGTCGTCCTTTTGTCCAAAGATCAAAGTTTGCATCGGAAAGGTTGCCTCAGATATTGTTGCCTTAGATAATTGATCTAAGACATTAAGGTTACTACTAAGACGTCCTAACATTGCTCTAATGATCGTACGTCCCTTTTGAATTGACCCTCAAAACTCCAACGACGGTGCTACCTACTCACTAATAGTGGGATAACACTGTCTAAAGGAAACGAATATAGAACGATTCTTTTTTCGAGTAGGTAGATTAGTTCTTAAGTACTTGCTCAATCAAAATAAACTTTTTTTCACACTTACACTCCTTTACAAACAATGTTTTCAAAACACTTAATTACACTCTTGAAGACAGAAGCAAAGAGTTAAATCGAAGTCAAAACAAAAGCTTTTCGAATCACGCAAACACAAAGAAAACAATTTTGAAAATGATGAGCAAGTACCTAAGAGCTCGTAGATAACTACGGATAGAAAGGGTGCTAATACCTTACCTTTCTATAATCTACCCCCCGTACTCAGAAATATCTTTAAAAAGGAATTTTTCTGTGCTTTTTTCCTTTCCTTGTTTGATAAAATCAATGTCGGTGGTGACTCTTGCTTACCGCGGAATTTTGTGAACACAAACGCAAAACACAAACCAGCAATTCCTTAAAAAAGGGAAACACATCCCGGTTCTGGCCACCGTATCACAGAACTGGCGACTCTGCTGGGGATTTAATAAGTGGGGTGTACCTTAGGATTAGTTTATCATATTGTTTTCTATTGTTTGATCTGATTGCTTTATCTTTGTGGGTTTTGTATCGGAGTTACTATAGATCCTAACCCGGATCTAGGGAACACCTTTTAGGTAAGTAGCAAAAGACTGTGACAGAACTGTACGGCTTAGACCGATATGGTTGAAGCAGTAGCTATGTTGGTGTGACACATTAGTTGGTACCGATATCCCGTGTGGAGGAACAAGGAGAGTATGGGGCTGCTAATGGGTCATTAAGCATCAACTGACCTTAGAACCTATAATTGACCAACTTGGCCATAGAAAGTAGCAGTATGCTACACTCATTGAGACCATACTCTCTAGATGGTTCCGGCTGCAAGAAAAGATTGCGTGACTGGAATTATGACCGATGGAGGATGGTCAGTGATATTGAGAACCTCTAGAACCCGGTTACTATTACTAGGACAGGTTGAACCAACTAAACTGCAAGAGGGTAGTACCTAAACTCCATGCCAGCTTGAAATTTAAGGGCTATTATGTGACTTGTTTGCCCTTACCATATTTGCTATCTGTGATACTTGTGGTGTGTTTTTATCATGACATCATGCATCATGACATTGCATGCATATTTCATTAGACAAACCATTTCAAAGACCGAGGGGATTCGTCTTTGTTCTGTTTTGCAGATCATGGCTTCTATGCGCAGAAATACCATTCGAGTCAGCTTCGTGCAGATACCTTCTCAGCTTAGAGAGTTGGTTTCAAAGGTTCCTGATACTTCTTCCTTTTTTAGAAGACATGGTCATCTCCTTAGCCTGGTCACTTCCAAGTTGGATGAGCAAATGATGAGTGTGTTGTTCTAGTTCTTTGACCCGTTGCATCACTGTTTCACCTTCCCGGACTATCAGCTAGTCCCTACTTTGGAGGAGTTTTCTGATTTACTTGTCATATCTATTCTAGAGAAGACACCCTTTACAAGTTTGGAGATAGATCCTAGGCCAGAGGATATTGCTTCAACCCTACATCTAACAATGGCTGATGTAATATCTAACTGGGAGATTCAGAGCGGGGTTACGGGTTTCTTGGCTAAATTTCTGATTGATCAAGCTCAACAGTTATGGGATAGTTTGGACTTTCAAGCATTTGAAGACATCCTGGCTCTCCTCATCTATGGCTTGGTTCTGTTCCCGAATCCATATTCTTTTATCGATGTGAACGCCGTCAAGATTTTCATGTCTCGTAACCCAGTGCCTACTCTTCTAGGTGATATTTTACATGCTCTTTATACCCGTACTGTTCGGAGAAGGGGAACTCTCATGTGGTGTACACCGCTGCTGGAAAGGTGGTTTATTTCTCACCTCCCCAAATCTGTGTTGAAGAATGAGGAAGGTATGGGTTGGGCTTACAGAATCATGTCCCTTGCTCATACGGACATCCTTTGGAGTACTAAAGATATGGAAAAAGTAGCTGTCATTGATCGCTGTGGGTAATACCCCAATGTTCCCTTGCTTGGAATTAGAGGAGGAATAACCTATAATTCTTGTTTGGCCTTGTGACAATTTAGACGAGCTCGAAGGGATGGTCCTCATGAGCTTCTGCTTACAGGCATTGTCTTTGAATTCAAGGGGGATGTTAAGGGACATCGCTTCCGGTTTATACGAGCTTGGGACAGGGTGAACAGGTCTGACCCCCATGAGCTAGGAATGAATACTTCTCTCCCGATGCAACCGTATCTCCAGTGGGTTCGAGCCCGTGCTCAAAAGCTGGGGATGCCATATGAAGTTGTTTTGCCGGTGATTGTGGAGCATACTGATGAAGAAGGTGTTCCTTATACAATCCTCCATACCTATATGCCTACTGATTTGGGGGCATTGAAGAGGTCTTGGATCCAGTTAAGGGAGGAAAGGGATACCTACAGAGAGAAGTATCATGAGCAGGAACGGGAGATCCTGAAGCTTACAAGGCAGCATGAGAATGAGAGGACAATCAATGATTATGTCAGCACGAAAGGAAAACGACCATGAGAATTCTTATGTCTTTTATTGTTTCTAGTTTAGATTTGCTTTTCAGTATTTCTTTTGTAACGCCTTAAAGGCATTTGTTAAATATTGTTTCAAATTTTAATCTAATAAAGTGTGTTTTATTTTGGTTTACAAATTTGAATCTCCCTAAGTCTTTGAAATCATTTCATACGCATTCCATTCCCATACACCTAATTACATGTACCATTACAGGTTTCCCATCTTCTTCGTTGTTTATTTCAGCAATCATGTCTTCTGAAACACCTACTGATCAAGCTATTAAGGCTCTTCAAGCTCAGAATGCTCAGTTCCAAGAAATGTTCCTGAACCTGGCAAAAGGGAAGCAAGATTTGAAGACCCTCATCTTGAAGGAAAAAAAGAAGAAGAAGAAGAAGGTGGTCCTGCTGAACATGGGTCGCAGATTCGGGAACAATTTGCAACAGGAAACTGATTTGTCCCATTAATCTGGAGGGGGAGAGAATCAAGAAGAAAGGAAGGGTCCCAGCCCTGTGGTTTCTGACAATGACACAGATTTTGATGAAGACCAGTATCCTCCTGCTGAGGATAGGTATAAGCAACTCGAAGATCGGTTGAGCGCAATGGAGATCCAGAAGATACCTGGGTTGGACTTCGGAGATTTTGGTTTGGCATCTGGGGTGGTGATCCCCCACAAGTTTAAAGCTCCTATCTTTGCTAAGTATGATGGAGTATCTTGTCCGAAGCTACACCTCCGCTCATATGTCAGAAAGATTCAACCATATACTGCTGATAGGAACCCGTGGGTTCATTTCTTTCAAGATAGTCTATTAGGGACTCAACTTGAATGGTTCTATCAGCTGGAAGGAGCTAACATCCGCAACTGGGAGGACCTTGCTGCTGCTTTTTACAAGTAATACCAATATAATGCCGACCTTGCTCCCACACGTACTCAACTTCAGAGTATGCCTATGGGTACAGGCGAAGGCTTTAAGGACTACGCTCAGAAATGGAGAGATCTTGTTGGAAGAGTCCAACCCCCTCTGTCTGATAGGGAGTTGGTGGATATGTTTCTTGGGACATTGTCTGGTCCATATTTCAATCATTTGATTGAAAGTTCATCGTTTGGGTTCACTGAATTGATTTTGACCGGGGAGAGGGTTGAACCTGGTATTAAAAGTGGCAAGATACAGAGAGGTGCTTCGTCGAGTACAGAGAAGAAGCCTTTCAGAAAAGAAGCTAGTGCAGTTTACAGCTCGAGGAGCCAAAACCGACCTGAGCGCCACCAAGCAGTTAATGCGGTGGTTATATCAAGACCTATTATTGCCCCACAACACAACACTCAGCAAAGAGTGGAGAGACTGCAAAGGCAGTATACTCGGCTCAGTATGACTCTATCTCAAATTATGCTGCAACTGTTGAAAACCAACTTGGTGATTATGAAAGAGGCTCCAAAGAATCCCAGTACTACATCACCGCTGTATAATCCGAACGCCCGCTGTGCTTATCACTCTGATAGCCCAGGGCATGATACCAATAACTGTTGGGCTTTGAAGAATAAAGTGCAGGATCTAATTAATGCTAAGGAGATTGAGTTTGAAGCGCCGGAAAAGCCTAATGTCATGACTGCTCCTATGCCCAAGCATGGAGTAAATGTTGTGGACGATGATTCATTTGTAACTTCTGTGGAAGGCGTTTCTACTCCGTTGATGACAGTGAAGAAGAACTTATTGTTGGCTGATTTATTTCTGGGTTGTGGTGAAGGTTGCCACCTGTGTTCCATCCTGCCTACTGGTTTCCATCTATTGAAGTCAGGTGTACAACGCCTGATGTATAACAAAGAAATCCTGTTTGAGAAAACTTTGGTTCCGTTGATTCCTGTTGAAGATGTTTCCATAATCACCATTTCCGCCAATTCTTCCAAGGCTTCCTCGAGAAAGCCTGTTAGGATTACATATGTTCCGAGAGTTGCTCCATTGATCATTACTATTCCTGGACCTATCCCTCACACTTCGGATAAGGCTGTCCCGTGGCATTATGGGGCCGATGTGTAATATCATGGGATCAAACAAGATTTGAAGGTTGAAGAGGCTGATACTGATATCAGCAATATTGTTGGGTCTAGCAAGGTCACCCGAAGCGGAAGACTTTTCTCTCCTGAGATTTCTCCTCCAACTATTCAAAAACCTGTTGCTATTCCACCTGCCAGTACATCTGCTACTGTCCTTGTTCATGTTCCAATCATTACCGCTGTCGCCGAGTCATCTAACGCTCAGGGCAAAGAGATCACCGGTGAGCCTTCCCGGACGGAGGCACCGAAGTAAATTATTGTTGAAACCTCTAGGCAGGAGATAGAGGAAATTTTGAAGATCATCAAGAAAAGCGACTACAACATAGTCGAACAGCTGGGGCAAACCCGGTCGAAGATCTCCTTGTTATCTTTATTATTGTGCTCAGAAGCCCACACAAAGGCTTTAATTGCTTTCCTGAAAACTGCGTATGTGCCGCAGGAAACATCTGCTGATCAATTCAAAGAATGTGTGGCTAGTTTGACCACTGACAATGGGTTGGGTTTCTCCGACGCAGATTTAATTTCTAAAGGAAAGAATCACACTGACGCTCTGCATGTTTCAATCGAGTGCAGGGGCACTACTCTGGTTCACGTGTTGGTGGATATGGGGTCCTCGTTAAATGTTTTACCCAAGAAAGCATTAGATCGGCTGGATTATGAAGGGTTGGTTCTGAATCCAAGTAATATTGTGGTTAGGGCCTTTGACGGGTCCAAAAGGATGGTACACGGGGAGGTGGATGTCCCTGTTAAGGTTGGTCCCCAGAATTTTGCGTCTACATTCTATGTGATGGACATTCGACCATCTTATTCTTGTTTGCTGGGTCGCTCGTGGATTCATAAAGTTGGGGCAGTAACTTCAACGCTTCATCAGATATTAAAATATCCAGTGAAGGGGAAATTGTTACAGTACGAGGAGAAGAGGAGTACATGGTGAGCCACCTTAACTCTTTTTGGTATGTAGAGATGGATGGGGAGTTCATTGAAACCCCGTGTCAAAACTTTGAAGAAGTCCCCCAGACTCTGGCATCGACTGAAACTGTTACTGAAGATCCCCCAATGAAGATGGCTTCCCTCAAGGATGCCCGGGCTGTTATTGAAAAAGGTGGGTGTGCGAATAGGGGTCAACTCCCTTACTTTGCACACAAGACTGACAAGTTTGGTTTGGGTTTTACTGCAGAAGCTCAAAGGGCAGTTCGGCGTGCACAGATTGGAAGACCTCCCATGCGTATCAGTAATCTGGAAGTGAATGCAATTGAAGATGATGATGAAGAGTCTGAGTTTGACAGCTGGATTTACCCGACTACCGACGGCGGATTAAGCAATTGGACGGCAAAGGACTTCGTGCCCATATCTTTTATTACACAGTAATAAGATTTTTGTTTTGAGATTTGTAACAGACAATTTGAAACTTTTACGGCCCGGTGCCTTTCCCGAGACACCGTGGCTTTATTTGTGAGGGCTTATTATGTGTCATTTCCATATATCATCAATAAAAGCATTGGACATTTTCTTGCATTACAAATTTTGCGCTCCTTGTTTTTCCTTTTTTGCACCTTATCAAAATAGCTATTGTCTTACACATACTCACATATCATAATACAGGTCCACATCCACTCTGGATCCCACTGATAACGACTCTGCTACTGCCAGTTATGACTTTGAAAGTCCGATCAACCAAGCCGAGGACGAAGGTGAGGATGATTGTGAAGTGCCTGGGGAACTTGCTAGATTGTTACTTCAGGAGGAGAGGGCCATTCAGCCGCATGAAGAACCAGTGGAAACAGTGAATCTAGGTATAGAAGAAGACAAGAAAGAGGTCAAGGTCGGTGCAAATCTGGAGCCTAGTGTCAAGAGATGATTAATTCAGATGCTGCGTGACTATGTTGAGACCTTTTCCTGGTCTTATGAAGGTATGCCTGGGTTGGATACTGATATTATGGTTCACCGCATGCCCACCAAGGAAGACTGTCCTCCAGTGAAATAAAAAGTTCGCTGAATGCGCCCAGAGATGTCTGAGAAAATCAAAGCTGAGGTTATGAAACAATTTGATGTCGGTTTTCTAGCAATTACTTCTTACCCGTAGTGGGTTGCCAACGTGGTTCCGGTGCCAAAGAAGGATGGTAAGGTTCGTATGTGTGTGGACTATAGGGATCTGAACAGGGCGAGTCCCAAAGATGATTTCCCTCTGCCTCATATCGACGTTCTGGTCGACAACACCATACAACATAAGGTCTTCTCCTTTATGGATGGTTTCTACGGTTACAATCAGATTAAGATGGCTCCCGAAGATATGGAGAAGACAACGTTCGTTACACAATGGGGTACCTTTTGCTACAAAGTCATGCCTTTTGAATTGAAGAATGCTGGGGCAACATATCAGCGCACCATGGTCGCTTTGTTCCACAATATGATTCATCATGAGATTGAGGTATACGTTGATGACATGATTGCAAGATCTCAGACTGAAGAAGAACACCTTGACCATCTTCAGAAGCTATTTGACAGGATGAAGTTGTACAAGCTGAGGTTAAACCCTAACAAGTGCACCTTCGGAGTGAGGTCTGGTAAGCTGCTGGGTTTCATCGTTAGTGATAAAGGTATTCAAGTGGACCCTGCAAAGGTGAAGACTACACAAGAGATGCCAGATCCCGGAACAGAAAAAGAAGTCAGAGGCTTTTTGGGACGGATGAACTACATTGCCCGATTCATTTCACACCTGACTGCTACTTATGAACTAATCTTCAAGCTGCTGAAGAAAGATCAAGTGGTAAGATGGAATGATGAATGTCAAGCCGCTTTCGAAAGGATCAAGGAATATCTCCAAAAGCCACCTATTCTGATGCCTCCAGTTGAAGGGAGACCTCTGATCTTATACTTGACAGTACTCGACAATTCAATGGGGTGCGTGTTGGGGTAGCATGACGAGTATGGCCGAAAAGAGCATGTTACTTATTACCTTAGCAAAAAGTTTACCGACTGTGAGACCCGATACTCACTGCTTGAGAAAACTTGTTGTGCTTTGGCATGGGCTGCTCGCCGGCTGAGACAGTATATGCTGAATCACACTACTTCATTGATATCAAAGATGGATCCAATCAAGTATATCTTCGAAAAGCCTGCCTTGTCCGGAAGAATAGCAAGATGGCAGATTATCTTAACTGGGTATGACATCCAGTACACAACCCAAAAGGTAATCAAGGGAAGTGTGTTAGCAGATCATTTGGCACATCAGGCCGTGGATGATTACCAGTCTATGAACTTCGAGTTCTCGGATGAGAATATCATGTTGGTGACTGACTGTGAGACACCTGGACCGGATGAAGGACCTGAGGAGGGATCCCGATGGTCTATGTACTTTGATGGAGCTTCAAATTCTTTGGGTAATGGCATTGGCGCTGTGATTATATCTCCTGAAGGTTGTCATACTCTGTTTACCGCCCGACTATGTTTTAACTGTAACAACAACATGGCAGAATATGAAGCGTGCATCATGGGCCTTCGAGCAGCTATTGACCTAAGGATTAAGTTCTTGAGGGTAATAGGAGATTCTTCTCTCGTGATCAGTCAGATCAAAAGTGAGTGGGATATGAAACACCCAAATCTTATTGCTTACAAGGAGTATGTATTGACGTTGCTTCCAAACTTCGAAGAGATAACCTTTGAACACTTCCCAAGAGAGGAGAATTAGTTAGCGGGTGCGCTAGCTACGATGTCTTCTATGTTCAAAGTCAGGTGGGACAATGAGGCTCCTCAGATTACCATTAAGAGGTTGGACGAACCTGCACATTGCTGTGACATTGAGACTGAAGAGGTAATAGAAAAACCCTGGTTTCATGAGGTAAAGAGGTATCTTGAGGTTCAGGAGTACCCCGAGGGTGCATCTGTTAATGATAAGAAGTTTCTGAGGAGGTTTGCGGCGAATTTCTTCATCAGTAATGACATCCTTTACAAGTGTAACCATGATTCTACCTTACTGCGATGTGTGGATAAGAGTGAGGCAGAAAAGATCATGGTAGAGTTACATGAAGGTACTTTTGGAACTCATTCCAGTGGACACACCATGGCAAAGAAAATCCTTCGGGCAGGGTATTATTGGTCCACCATGGAAGCCGACTGTTATCAGCATTCTCGGACCTGTCATAAGTGCCAAGTCTATGCTGATAAGGTGCACATACCTCCAGTTTCTCTGAACGTCTTGATAGCACCTTGGCCTTTTGAGATGTGGGGCATCGATATGATTGGCGAGATCAGACCTACTGCGTCTAACGGGCATCGTTTCATCCTGGTAGCAATTAATTACTTTACAAAATGGGTTAAGGCAACTTCCTTTGCTACAGTGACCAAGAACGTCGTGGCACGGTTTATTCGGCACAATCTGATATGTCGATACGGTGTACCAGAGAGGATCATTACGGACAATGGTACAAATCTCAATAATACGATGATCACTAAGCTCTGCAAGCAATTCAAGATACAGCATCACAACTCTTCTCCTTACCGACCGAAGATGAATGGGGTTGTTGAAGCAACTAATAAGAACATCAGGAAGATTGTGCAGAAGATGACGGTGACATACAAAGATTGGCACGAGATGTTACCATTTGCTCTTCATAGGTACCGTACCTCAGCGTAGACGTCAACAGGGGCAACACTCTACTCTTTGGTATATGGCATGGAGGCAGTCTTACCCATTGAGGTCCAGATATCCTCTCTTTGGATTATGAAGGATGCAGGTTTGAGCGAGGACAATTGGATCCAGATCCGGCTTGATCAGCTGAACTTAATAGACGAAAAGAGACTTACAACTATTTGTCATGGTCAGACGTATCAAAAGTAGATGATTAAGGCATTTAACAAGAAAGTCAGACGACAAGAGTATTAAGTCGGGGATCTGGTGATCAAACGCATCATACTGCCACAAGGTAATCCCAGGGGTAAATGGATCCCTACGTACGAAGGGCCATTTATGGTTAAGAACATTTTCTCAGGAGGAGCCATGATTCTAACCACCATGGATGGTGACGACCTTCCTCACCCCGTCAATGCAGACATAGTGAAAAGATACTACGCATAATCAAAGACCCGCTAAGTCGACTGGCCTAGGCAAAAATAAGGGCTTCTCGGCGAACCAAAAGGTTTCGGGAAAAAATAAGGGATGAAAATGAAAGAAAAATTGTACACCGGCAAGTCAAAAACCTGAAAAGGCGGCTTGGGCAAAAAAGCGTATCCTGGTGGACTGAAAACCTGAAAGGGCGGTCCAGGCAAAAATTAGGGATCAAAGCGTAACATCATGTCTCATTGGATCACCTTGCAACCATACTACAGTATCGACTATCAAGCTCGGACGGCACCAATCAATCTGATATATCTTCAACCAAGTAGCAAAGTGATAAGACGCACGAGGATATAAAGGCATTAGCAGAGTTGGAACCCAGTGGGTTTATTCACATAGCTGTTTTTCTTTGTTTTTCACAAATTGTATAAATTCTATTTGTTCGGTGGTGTTCTCTTACTAGGACGTCAGCCTCTTGTACAAAAACGCCTATTTACGGGCCAAACTTTAGAGTTAATACAATTCATTTTCACAAAGAAATTTCAAACTGTTTTCCTTTTTCTGTTTTGTTTTGCAAGAACGTCCAATGTTCATTTTTGATATATGCATTTGACATTGATTGCTGCTCATAAATATTTACATGCGAAACAAAAGATGATTACTCGTAATATCAGAAACAGGGGCAAATAAGAAATGTCCAGACCTTACAGTTGCTCTGTCCACCAGGTATGGGGGTAGACCTAGTTGGAGAAAACGATTAAAAGTACATTCACTCCCTGCAGAGTAAGAGAAAGACAATGGTGTTAATTCTCCCCAGCTAAGGCTCGCAACCGCAAATGAGTCGGTAAAATTCTCCCCAAGCAAAGTTTATCTATCATCAGCACTGGAAAATTATCCCCAGTGGAGTTTGGAGAATCATCCCCAGTGGAGTCTGGAAGATTGTCCCCAGTAGATTTTAAAAGATTATTCCCAGTGAAGTCGCAACTGGAAAATTATCCTCAGCGGAGTTCATTCCTTTTACAAATAGAAACTCAATTCCCAACAGAGTTTCATTATCGCCAACAACGGTAATTCATCCACAGCTGAGGTTATTCTTCCAAATCAACAGATCCTACGGTAGAGTATGTCCTCCTCACAGAGTCATTTCCTTGTCAGTCCATTCCCCAGCGGAGTTATCCTCTCCCGCAGGTTTATTCTCACAATCATATTCATTCATTATCCCCAACGGAAACGAAGAATTCAACTCTTTTCTCCAGCAGCAATCCGGGATTTTTTTTCCCCAGCTAAAAACATCACATTTCCATACATCATAACACATGCATATACGCATAATACATACACAATCTCATTTATTTTGAGAACATCATTTCTTGATACATATCATGCATTACATACAGCTAACCTTTGCGTTTCAGGAAGGATACAATCAAATTCTCACAAAATTCAAGCTGTGAAGCCCGGGTACGACTGGATAATAGTTTAATCCCCAGTAAGTCACCGTAAAGCCTGGATTACAACCAGATAGCAGTCAGTCTTATCACTACGAAGCCTGGACCATGACCAGATAGTAGTTCATTCTCAACTTTCCTCTTCAACAGAGATGTTTCCTCAGTAGAATACGGATGACTGAAGTTCCTAAAATTCAACAGAGATGTTTCCTCAGTAGAATACGGACGACCGAAGTTCCTAAAATTCAACAGAGATGATTCCTCAGTAGAATACGGACGACCGGAGTTCCTAAAATTCAACAGAGATGTTTCCTCAATAGAATACGGACGAACGAAATTCAACAGAGATGTTTCTTCAGTAGAATACGGACGTCCGAAGTTCCTAAAATTCAACAGAGATGTTTCCTCAGTAGAATACAGATGATCGAAGTTCCTAAAATTCAACAGAGATGATTCCTCAGTAGAATACGGACGACCGAAGTTCTTAAAATTCAACAGAGATGTTTCCTCGGTAGAATAAGGACGACCGAAGTTCCTAAAATTCAACAGAGATGTTTCCTCAGTAGAATACGGGCGACCGAAGTTCCTAAAATTCAACAAAGATGTTTCCTCAGTAGAATACAGACGATCGAAGTTCCTAAAATTCAACAGAGATGATTCCTCAGTAGAGTATGGACGACCGAAGTTCCTAAAATTCAAACAGAGACAACTCACCAGCAGAATAACGAACGACTGAAGCTCCTAAAATTCTACTCCTCTCAACAAAGATCAGCCTTCCCCAGCGGAATCTTCCTCAATGACAGGTATGCAAGCTCTCGCTAAGGAATATCTTATGCGATCGACACTCCTTCGGATGGCATCTTTAAGCCCGTCTCTCATCATCAGTATCCAAATGGCATCTTTAAGCCCGTCTCTCATCATCAGTCTCAAAATGGCATCATTAAAACCATTCCCGACATCATAAGACAATTACCACTTCATGCGAGTTCAAATTTCTGGACACTCTAGTGTTCAATCATCTTCCACCTTTAGATCACGAAAGGCAGACAAGCCAATCTAAATTTTCAGGTTTAATAAAATTGAACAGGGGAGGCTGTCGTACCCCAAAATTTTCCCTCCCATATTTCTCAAAACATTTCAAGAAAGATCCCCAAGTTGCTCAAGGTAGTCCAAGGGTTGGCCAGACAAGCTCTCTCCTAAGACAATCTACCTCAAATTAGGGTTTCATGTTGCATCGATATACTTGAGTCTAAGGGATCCCAAATTCTCACCAATGTCTTAATATGTTATCAAGATCATCCATGTCAAGTTTCAAGCCTTGCAGAGGAAGTTTGCTCAGTCAACTGCTCAAAGGTCTGAAAATCAACTGTGCTAGGGCAAAAGTCAATTGTGGCTCACATATAGTCAAACTTCAAGATTTTTGGTAAACATCCTCATTTTGAAGTATATTTCATCATTTGATCAAGGGTTGATCATTATTCATCAAGGATTGCTCATAATTCATCAAGAACCAAAAGTTGCTAAATTAGGGTTTTATAGGAAAAGTCAACTCAACTTTGACCAAGCATAACTTTCTCATACTTTATGAGAAATGACCCATCAAAATCTCATTTTGAATAGGATGCAATTATCTACAATAAATCTTCATATCCCAAGTTAAAAATATTCACTCACAAGAAGTTATGAATTTGGACATTATAGGTCATTTTGAAAAGTCAACAAAAACAACTTTTTTTTCAAAGCTTCATACATGAGCACGGAATATCAAATTGAGATGAGACCAAAAGGGTTGATTAGAGGACAACTCAAGCTTTCTGAAAATTCCAAGAACACCTCCAAATAGTCAAAATTGAGGAAGTTATGCATTGGTGAAGTTGACCCTTTTTGCAAAATTGCCAAAAGTCAACTATGCCTAAAACTTCAAATTTTGCCAAATGGGCCCAATCTTTTTCACTTGTTTTGAGTTGGCAACATAGCTCATGATACCTAGACCTTGCCACTTGTCATTATCATGTTTTTATTATTTATTTTGATTTTTATTTGAATTAAATAAGTTTTAATCAAAATAAATCATGAGAAAATCTAAAGCATTGAAAACTCAAGATTTTATACTTGTTTCAGGTCACAAATCCAGTTGGCAAGTATTTGAAATCATGCAAGGCATTAGGGTGGACAAAAAGATTGATTTTAGGCCAATTTTTGGAATGATATTCAAGAGAATCAAATCAAAATCAAATTCATTGATGGAGGAAGATTGAGATCAGTTTTGGAACCCTAATATATTCCTTGATACATATAGAACGTGTGCAGACCAAAAGAGGCTGAAGAAGGAGGCGCAGCATCAAGAACACAAACTTGAAAAATCACGAAAAAGTGCAAACATGAATTCATATTTAGAGGCCAATTCAAGATCCATGAACCATTTCAATTGATTCCTGGGATCCTCAGCAAGACAAAGCAATCCAAAGCAAGTGTTTCCAGGCCTTATATTGCGCTGTAAGTCACCCACGGCATGGCTTCCTTTTTGAAATCGAATAGCATTATTCTTATACTTATAGCATAAAATAATTGTATATTCTTGATCACCATCATGTTTGCAAGCTTCCTGTAACATTTGATTGCATTTTCATGGCTTGTACTGGATTTCACCATGGCTAGGGTTTACAACTTCGATTTAGGAGTTTTTTGTGCAGGCGAAATTGGGCCATGAAAGGGCCATCATTAAACTCAGCAGGTCCAGACGAAGCCATTCATGGCTTTAGTTTTGATTTATCTTACCCATGCTTGATTTTGAGAAATGACAGGGATATAGCGACGAACATATGTTCGTAGGTAAAAGTTTCCAACTTTTACCAACGGAGCAAGGTTAGGGATAACCTTCGTGGAATCTCTCCAATGGCCTATTCAAACTTCAGGCGCGCGTTTTTTATTATTTTCCATTAAATCTTTGTTTTCTATATTATTATTATTTCTTATCTTATGTACATCAAAAAGCAAATGGCGCAGTGGTAGTGGAGTGCATACAAAATGCATCAGGACCTGGGTTCGAATCCCAGGTCCCCCAATTTCTCTATATTATTTTGCTTTCCAGGTTCCAGCGCGCACATGAAGCTAATGACCACCATGCTCCCTCAAGATCCAGTCTGCCAAGTGGCCAGATGGCCAAATCCAAAGGCCATCCATGAAGGAGCACCATGGAGCCTAGTCAACGCAATGCACTAGATTCAAGAAGTTAATAATGGATCAAATCTTTTGGGCCAAAAGCTCGCTATCTGCACCCCTCTGATTTACTCTCAGGCCCATTTTTTTCACCTTTCTTTTTTTATTTTGCTTAATTAATTAATTTATTTTATTTCTAACAAATGATTATTTTCTTTTTTTATCAAAAAATCACAAAAATAATAACTTTCACAAATTAGGTTTACATTTCATTTTTTATACAAAAAAATTAAATAATTTAATTAGATTTTAATTTTAGATAACTTTAATTCCCTTTGTAAATAAATTAAAATAATTAGCGCAATTAGGTTTTTACTTCTAACTTTATTTTATTTTATTTTCCTAAAAAATAACCAAAACATAAAAAATAAGGTCATGTAATTATTTTTATTAATTAATTTAGTTAAACTAATTATTTGTATATTTAATTTTAAAACCTAATCTTTTTTCTTAAAAATAATTAAAAATAACAAAAAAATAATTTTTCCTTTCATTAGGATAGGAGGGTTAAAACCCTAATTTCTTCCCGATCTAATTTTCTTCGCGCGCGCTTTTATTATTATTTTTATCCCATTATTGTAACTGCTCACAAGGTGTAATAGTTTTAATTAGGACTTTTACTTTTCATTCATCACTTTATTTTCAAAGGGTTTGTTTTTGGCTATGTAAATACCCGAAGCCTTGTAATAGCTTAGTTTAATTTTTGCATTTTAAATTCCGCAAATACTTAACTGTTAGATGTATGATATTAGGATGCATGACAAGAATGTATGTGAAAAACTTTAAAACAGTTAGATAACCCTAACATGTGCAAAGATAAATAATCTGAAATTGAATCACTCGCACATGCGCACTCCTAGGGTACACTCCCACTTGGTTGCCTTCGGTAAACGGTCATAGAGTATAGGATGCTTTAGTGGTCATCCTTTTGTCCAAAGATCAAATTTGCCTCGGAAAGGTTGCTACGGATATTGTTGCCTCGGATAATTGATCTAAGACATTAGGGTTACTACTAAGACGTCCTAACATTGCTCTAATGACCGTACGTCGCCTTCGAATTGACCCTCAAAACTCCAACGACGGTGCTACCTACTCACTAATAGGGGGATAGCACTGTCTAAAGGAAAAGAATACAGAACGATTCTTTTTTCGATTAGGTAGATTAGTTCTTAAGTACTTGCTCAATCAAAACAAACTTTTTTTCCACACTTACACTCCTTTACAAACCAAGTTTTCAAAACACTTCATTACACTCTTGAAGACAGAAGCAAAGAGTTAAATCGAAGTCAAAACAAAAGCTTTTTAAATCACGCAAACACAAAGAAAACAATTTTGAAACTGATGAGCAAGTACCTAAGAGCCCGTAGATAACTACGGATAGAAAGGGTGCTAATACCTTCCCTTTCTATAATCTACCCCCGTACTCAGAAATATCTCAAAAAAGGAATTTTTCTGTGCTTTTTTCCTTCCCTTGTTGGATAAAATAAAATTTGATGGCGACTCTTGCTTACCGCGACATTTTGCAAACACAAACGCAAACCAGTAATTCCTTAAAAAAGGGAAACACGTCCCGGTTCTGGCCACCGTATCACAACAACCCTTAATCAAAGACTAAATGCATGCAAATGAAACACACTATTCACAAATGCACCCCTAGGGTTAACCCCACTTGTTGCCTAAAAATTGTCATGTTATGCATGTGAGACGTCTTAGCAAAACAATCAAAATGCAAGATCACAGTCCCTCGATGACGCTTCGAATGTTGCCTTACAAATGATCTAAATCCCTCAAGAGAAATGTTAAGATATCTCACAACATTGATATCATGACTATACGATGATCTACGCCCGTTCCTTTACATCCAAGGATAAGACTTCTTACCAATCAATGGTAAGATAGAAATATCAAAGGAAGAGAGAAATGAACAAAAAAGACTTTTTGAGTAGGTAGAAATGTTCCTAGTTGCTTGCTCACTTTCAAAACAAACATCCTTGTAAAAACACACCAAACACTTTCAAAACATGAAATATTTTCAAAAGTCCAACACTTCATATAAGTTATTATAAGACGAGAACCATTACAAATTTTTCCTAAACGAAGGCCCCTTTTCAAAAATACTTTCAAAAACCACCACAAAGCACATTTTCAAACAAAGAAAGTGATCTAGCGAGTAACTAAGAGCCCATAGATAATACGGATGAAAGGGGTGCTAATAACTTCCCTTTTCATAATCTACCCCCGAACTCAAGAAAATAATCTCAAAGGTCTTTCCTGTTCTTTTCAACCTTTCCTTTATTTGGATAAAAGAAAAGTCGGTGGCGACTCTTTCTAACCGCAACAATTATGATCAAATGTAAAATATCCCAAGTCAGTTCTCCCACCGTATTACAGAACTGGCGACTCTGCTGGGGAGATTAAATTAAAAGTGGGGTTACCTTAGGGCTAGATCACCTTTACTTGCTTTCATTGTTTGACTTGCTTGCTTTACATTATTGGTTCCTTGTTTGGGCTTGTTTTGATCCTCTACCTGAATCTGGGATACCTTATAGGTAAGTAGCAATACATTGTGGAAATTGTGCAGTGTATACCGACATGGTCTAAACAATAGCTACGTTAGTGTGACACATTTGTTGGTACCGGTAGCCCTTGAGTAGTCAAGGAGAATACGGGGCCGCTGTGTGGTGTCATGAAGCACTAACTGGCTTTAGAACCTTTACTTGACCAACTTGGTCATTAGGAAGTAGTGAGATAGCCCGTTTTGGTGCAGTTCGAAGCTGGTTGATACTCGATACTATGCTTATTGAGATCATACTCCTCGGGATATACCGGTCGCCGTTAAAGAGGATTGCATTGAAACAATGCTCGATGAGGAAAGATCAGTGATATTGAGATCCCTTAGAACCCGGTTACTATTATTAGGACATGTTGAGCCAACTAAACTTCAAGAGGGTACTTACCTATCAAACTCCATGCAAGCCTAAACCTAAGGACTTTTTTTCCTTGTGTGTATATGCATACTTATACATAACATCATAACATCATACCATTGCATTTCACACTAACCATTTCAAGGATTATTGGGATTTATTTTTGTTTTGTTTTGTAGGATATGGCTTCCACCCCCAGGAACACTATCCAAGTCAATCTCGTAAGAATTCCTTCTCAACTCAAAGAGTTAGCATCAAGGGTCCCTGAGAATTCTTTGTTCACCGAAAGACATGGTCGACTCCTAAATTTGGTCACCTCAAGCGTCAATGAAGACATGATGAAAGTTCTCTTCCAGTTCTTCGATCCTCTACACCATTGCTTTACTTTTCCCAATTATCAGCTTGTACCTACTCTGGAAGAATTCTCTTAACTCTTGAGGGTTCCTATTCTCGATCAACTACCTTTCAATGGTACCTAAAGAGAACTAAGCCCGGAAGAGATTACCCGAGCACTACACTTGCAACAATCTGATGTCACGACTAATTGGGAAACAAGAAGTGGTGTCAGAGGGTTCTTAGCCAAGTTCTTGTTGGAAAAAGCTCAAGATTGTTGGAACACTATGGATTTACAAGATTTTTAAGAAATCTTGGCCCTTCTCATCTATGGGATGGTTTTATTTCCAAATCCTGACCAACTCATAGATGTAAATGCTGTCAAAATCTTCATGTCTTGCAATCCGGTGCCGACATTGTTAGGAGATATCCTACATTCTCTCCACTCTCGCACTATTAAGAAAAGAGGGACCCTCATGTGTTGCACTCCTCTATTGGCTAGGTGGTTTGTCTCGCATCTCCCCCGATTTGTATTGAAGAACGAGCAAGGTTCGAGGTGGTCCACTAGGTTGATGTCACTCAGGCATTCGGATATTCACTGGTGTTCTTGGTCCTTAGAGAACATTACTATCATCGACCATTGTGGGGAATTCCCTAATGTCCCTTTTCTTGGCATTAGGGGAGGTATCACTTACAACCCTTGCTTAGCTTTACAACAGTTTGGATATGCCCGAAGGGATGGTCCTCATGATATGCTCATCCAAGGAGTGGTGTTTGACTACGAGAACAACGATCAAAGCTACCGCCAGAGGTTTGTACGAGCTTGGAGGATGGTAAACAAAGCGGATAGTAAGACGTTGGGACGCAAGAATTCTATTCCCCTTGATCCTTACCTTAGGTGGGTATGAGCTTGTGCTTAAAAGCTCTTAATGCCTTATCCCTCCATCCTACCTGTTATCGTGGAGCCTGTTGCTGAAGAAGATGTCCCGTACACTGTCCTCTATCCCAACATGCATACTTCTCTAGAAGACTTGCAAAAGGGTAGGATTTAGTTAAAGGAAGAGCGAGATACTTTCGAAGCTCAATTCTATGCTAGCGAGAAAAGGGTTTTGGAGCTTAAAAAGCAACTACATGAAGAACAAAGCTTAAACGCCTACCTTGCACCAAAGAGGATGCATTCGACCTTGTTATCATAGAGATTTATTTTGTAAGCCCAAGAGGCACATTGTAACTATTTTGAACTAATTAATCCAATATGACGTTTGTACATTCTTTGTCTAGACAAATTTAAATTTCCTAAATCCTTGAAATCATTTGCATACACATATTCCATGCATCATAACATAACAGGTTTTCCACGACAAGTTTCCTTATCTTTCTGCTGTTTATTTCAGCAAGATGGATAACGAGAAAATAGTGAAAGACCTACAAGCATAAAACTCCCAGTTTCAAGAGACTCTGCTGACCTTGGCCAAGGGGAAACAAGAGTTGATGACATTGCTGGCATCTAAAAAGAAACCAAAGAGGAAAGCTTTAGTCAACATGGGTAGAAGATTCAGAGAGCCGATCTATAAGATAACGGTAGTGGAAGATTCGTCCGAGGAAGACAAAAATCAAATTGGAGAAGCAATGAGTACCCAGGCTGGGTATATCAATGATCAAGCGTCTGATGATGAAGATTATTTTGACGAGCAGTATCCTCCTTCTGATGTTAAGTACAAGCAGCTAGAGGACAGATTGAAGGCCGTTGAGATTCAAGCCATCCCTGGTTTGGATTTTGACAATTTGGGTTTAATATCCGGGGTTGTCATTCCCTACAAATTCAAGATACCAGTCTTCGTTAAATACGACAGGGTATTCGGCCCAAAGCTTCACATGAAGTCTTATGTGTGCAAAATACAACCGCACACCGCTGACAAAAAACTTTGGGTTCACTTCTTTCAAGAAAGCTTGGACAGGACTCAACTTGAGTGGTTTTACCAGTTGGAGGGTTCCCGTATCCATACATGGGAAGACTTGGCCACCACTTTCTATCACCAATACCACTACAATGTCGACCTGGCGTCGACAAGAGTTCAACTGCAAGACATGACAATGGGTAAAAACGAAGGGTCCAAAGAGTACGCCCAAAAATGGAGGGATCTTTCCAGTAGGGTCCAACCGCCATTAACTTATGGGGAACATATTGATATGTTTATGGGTACTCTATCTGGCCCATTTTTCAACTTATTGGTCGGTTGTTCTTCATCCGGTTTCACCAAACTGATCTTAACCGGTGAAAGAGTTGAAAGCGGTATCAAAAGCGGGAAGATTCCCATAGCATCTGCTTCCACCTCCAATCCCGTAAAGAAACCCTTCACTGGGAAGAAATAAATTAATGATGTTTATGGGGAAAGGGCCCATACCAAGAAGAATGACCACCAGTCCATTAATGCTTCCTGAATTTACAATCCAACTCCTGTTCAAAGACAATCTTCCAATCGTCAACAGTTTGAGGCTCCACTAAGATAATACACAAGGATAGGCATGTCGCTATCCCAAGACTTACAACACCTGTTAAAGGCTAATTTGGTGACACTGCGTGATCCTCCGGCCACTCCAGATACCTTCCCACCTAAATACAATCTGAATACCAAATGTGCATATCACTCGAATAGTCCCGGGCATGAGACTGACCAATGTTGGGCACTGAAGAATAAAATTCAAGACTTAATAGATGATAAGACCATCGAATTTGATCCTCCTCCAATTCCCAATGTGATAACGACACCAATGCCAAACCATGGCAAGGGTGTCAATGTTGTTGAAGACACCATTTTTGTTTCCTCCGTCGAAAACTTGACTACCCCGTTAACCATTATCAAAAAGAATTTGCTGAAAGTCGGGATTTTCCATGGCTATTTGAAGGATTGTGATTGTTGCGTCACACAACAGAATGGATGCAAAGGGCTGAAGGAAGGCATTCAATGCCTGATGAATAGCCATGAGATCCTATTTGAGAAGACTCCATCCGCCAAAAGGTTGACCAATAAGATTAAAGACCTCTCCATCATAACAATTTCAAACAAGCCTTTTAGGATCTCCTCTAAAGGTCCTATCAGGATTTCAAATGAACTGACTGTTGCTCCCCTGACAATTACTGCCCTTAGGCCAATTCCGTACTCTTCCAACAAAGTTGTGCCATGGAACTATGGTGCTGAGGTGTTTTACCATGGAATAACGTAAGATGCTTGGATTGAAGAAAGCAAGGCTGATGACATTGGTAACATTACTGGCTCTAGTAGGGTGACCAGAACTGGGAGAATCTTTTCACCCAACATATCACCACCAGTTGCTACAAAGGTACCCGTCCGCATCACCACTACTAAGTCTAGCACTGACATAAGGGGAAAGGAGAAAGTAGTTAAGCCTGCTGAGACAGAAATACCCATAAAAGACATTCCTGCTGAGGAACCTTCCACTCGAGAAATGGATGAGATCTTGAAAATTATAAAGAGCAGTGATTTCAAGATAGTGGAGCAGCTGGGGAAAACCCCTTCCAAGATTTCCATGTTATCTTTGCTACTTTGTTCCGATGCTCATGCTCGGGCGTTAATGAAATTCTTGAAGAAGGCTCATGTCCCTCATGAGACCACAACTGACCAATTTGAAAATTTTGTGGCAAGCTTGACGATCGACAACGGTTTGGGGTTTTCAGATGCTGATATGACACCACTTGGAAGAAACCATAACAAAGCTCTACATGTTTCTGCTGAATGTAAGGGGACTGCCCTAGTACATGTTCTGGTTGACATTGGATCTTCCTTAAACGTGTTACCCAAGGGCGCTTTGGACCGGTTAGACTGCGAAGGACTGGTGGCCGAGTGATATTATTGTTAGGGCTTTCGATGGGTCCAAATGGATAGTTCATGGAGAGGTGGATCTCCCGATCAAGGTGGGCTCACAGATTTTCAACTCTACTTTCTATATCTTGGATATCCATCCTTCTTACTCATGTTTGCTGGGTCGCCCTTGGATCCACGGAGTAGGGGCAGTAACGTCAACCCTTCATCAAAAGCTCAAGTACCTGGTCAAGGGTAGGATCGTCACTGTTTGTGGTGAGGAGGAGTTCATGGTAACCCACCTCAATTCTTTCAAATATTTGGAGCTGGATGGAGAATTTATAGAAACCCTGTGTCAGGCTTTTGAAGTTGTTTCGACTATGATTGCTACTGCCAAAGTCTCCTCCGACCTTCCCAAAGCCGATAGACTGGTGCCAAGGATGGTTTCATTTAAAGATGCTTGTGCCACAGTCGAAGAAGGAAGTTGTGATACTTGGGGGAAACTCCCCGAGATACCACTCAAAGCAGACAAATATGGTTTGGGTTTCACTATAAGGATCAGAAGGAAGTAAGGCGTGCTCGTGCAGGGAAGTCCCCTCTCCATATTGGAATTCATGAAGTAAACATTGTGGGTGATTCTGATGATGAACGTGCATTTGAAGAATGGGTATACCCAACTACAACAAAGCTCAACAATTGGCACGCAAAGGACTTCGTCCCTATCACCTTCATTGAGGAGTAATTACTTATTTATTGCTTTCTATTAATTCAAGACCATTTTGTCTCTAATATTAAACAATGACTTTTAAGCCATATGCCTGGCCCGGGGCACTATGGTCCATTTGTCAAAGGGTTTATTTATGTTCATCTTATCATATGATCATTCAATACAAACCATTGAAATTTTTGCATTCGAACTTTTATGCTCATTGTATTTCTTTTTCTTCAATGCATTTTTCAAAATATCCATGTATCTTACATGCACACACACACACTCTTATAGGTCCTTGTCCACCCCAGATCTCATTACCAATGACTCTACTATTACCGACTATGATTTAGAACATCTAATTAACCAAGCCGAAGATGAAAGCGAGGAAGATTATGAAATACCGGGAGAACTAGCCAGACTTCTATTGCAAGAGGAAAAGGCTATTCAACCGCATGAAGAGTTAGTTGAAGTTATCAATCTAGGTACCGAGACAGACAAGAAAGAGGCCAAGATCAACGCTAACTTAGAAAGCAGTGTCAAGATCAGATTGGTTCAGATGTTGCATGACTATGTGGAAGTGTTTGCTTGGTCGTATTAAGATATGATAGGGTTGGATACCGACATTGTAGTTCATCGTCTGCCGACAAAGGAAGATTGTCCTCCTGTCAAACAAAAAGTTCGTCGCATGAGGCCTGACATGTCTGAAAAGATAAAAGATGAAGTGATGAAACAATTTGATGCAGGATTCCTAGATGTGACATCTTACCCCCAATGGGTTGCCAACGTAGTGCCAGTACCGAAGAAAGACGAAAAAGTTCGTATGTGCGTAGATTACAGGGATCTGAATAGGGCGAGCCCCAAGGATGATTTCCCTCTACCTCATATTGATGTCTTGGTCGATAACACTGCTCGGCATAAAGTCTTATCTTTCATGGATGGATTCTCCGGCTATAATCAAATTAATATGGCTTCTAAAGACATGGAGAAGACCACCTTTGTTACACAATGGGGCACCTTTTGTTACAAAGTCATGCCATTCGGGTTGAAGAATGCAGGGGCAACATATCAAAGGGCTATGGTAGCTTTGTTTCATGATATGATCCATCATGAAATAGAGGTCTATATGGATGATATGATTGCCATATCACAAACGGAGGAATAACATCTCAATCACTTATACAAGCTGTTCGAGCGGATGAAAAAGTACAAGTTGAGGTTGAACCCTAATAAGTGCACATTCGGAGTACGATCTGGAAAACTTCTAGCTTTTGTTGTCAGTGGTAAAGACATTGAAGTCGATCCTGCCAAGGTGAAAGCCATCCAAGAAATGCTAGTCCCCCACTCTGAAAAGGAACTTAGAGGATTCTTGGGTCGTCTTAACTACATCGCCCGCTTCATATCTCACTTTACTGCTACTTGTGAGCCAATGTTCAAACTTTTGAAGAAAGATCAAGTAGTCAGTTGGAATGATGAATTCCAAGCTTCCTTCGACAAAATAAAAGAATATTTGCAAGAACCGCCTATCCTCATGCCTTTATTTGAATGAAGACCCTTGATCATGTACTTGACGGTGCTAGAGAATTCTATGGGGTGTGTGTTGGGCCAACATGACGAGTCTGGCTGAAAAGAGCATGCTATATACTACCTGAGCAAAAGGTTTACCGACTGTGAAACCAGATATTCACTGCTCGAGAAAACTTGCTGTGCTCTAGCATGGGCTGCTCTCCGGCTAAGACAATATAAGTTGACTCATACCACTCTACTGATTTCTAAGATGGACCCTATCAAGTACATCTTCGAGAAACCCGCTCTTTCCGGACGGATAGCTAGATGGAAAATGATCTTGATTGAGTATGATATTCAATACACAATGCAAAAGGCCATCAAAGGAAGTGTATTAGAAGATCATTTGGCCCATCAAGCTGTTGATGATTATCAGTCTATGAACTTTGACTTCCCGAATGAGAATATCATGCTAGTGACCGACTGTGCCAAACCTGGACCGTATGACGGACCTGGACAAGGATCCCAATAGACTATGGTTTTCGATGGGGCTTCCAATGCTTTGGGTAACATAATGGTGTTGTGATAATCTCCCCTGAAGGTTGCCGCACTCCTTTCACTTCTAGACTGTGCTTCGATTGTACGAATAACATGGCTGAGTACGAAGCATGCATTTTGGGTCTGAAGGCTGCCATTGATTTGAGGATTAAGCATTTGAATGTGTTTAGGGATTCCGCTCTGGTGATTAGCCAAGTAAAAGGATATTAGGATACTAAACACCCTAATCTCATTCCTTACAAGGAGTTGGTGTTATCTCTGATTCCTTACTTCGAAGAGATCACCTTTGAGCACTTCCCTAGGGAAGAAAATCAGTTAGCCGATGCTTTGGCCATAATGTCTTCTATGTTTAAGGTCAAATGGGATAACGAAGCTCCTATGATTACAATTGAGAGATTTGACGAACCTGTGCACTACTATGAGCTCGACACTGACACAGAAAATCCATGGTACCATGAGGTGAAGAGATACCTTGAAGCACAAGAGTATCCCGAAGGAGCTTCCATCAATGACAGAAAATTCTTACGAAGATTCTCAGCCAAATTCTTCCTAAGTAATGGAATCCTGTATAAATGCAACCATGATTCTACTCTACTCTGATGTGTGGATAAGAAGGAGGTAGCAGAAATTATGGAAGACATGCATGACGGTCTCTTTAGGACTCACTCTAGCGGACATAATATGGCCAAGAAAATCCCGAGAGCTGGTTACTATTGGTCAACAATGGAGGCTGATTTCCATCACCGTTCAAGGACTTGCCACAAATGCCAGGTATATGCTGACAAGGTCCATGTACCCCCTATTCCTCTGAACGTCATGACCACTCCGTGGCCATTTTCAATGTGGGGCATTGACATGATTGGAGAGATTAAATCTACTGCTTCCAATGGACATCACTTCATTCTGGTCGCTATTGATTATTTCACCAAATGGGTCGAAGCCGCCTCATTTTCCTCAGTCACCAAGAGCATGGTAGCCAGGTTCATCAAACATAACCTCATCTACCGCTATGGTATCCCCGAAAGGATCATCACCGACAATGGGACTAACTTCAACAATGTTATGATTACAGAACTTTGCATTCAGTTCAAAATCAAGCATCACAATTCTTCTCCTTATAGACCTAAAATGAATGGTGCAAGGGAAGCGACCAACAAAAACATTAAGAAGATTGTGCAGAAGATGGTATTGACCTACAAGGACTGACATGAGATATTACCGTTTGCTCTTCATGGCTACCGTACTTTAGCTAGAACATCAACTGGGGCAACTCCCTTTTCTTTTGTCTATGGCATGGAAGTTGTCCTACCAGTGGAACTTCAGATCCCCTCACTAAGGATCATAAACGAAGCAGACCTAGGCAAAGACGAGTGGATTCAGACAAGATTGGATCAGTTGAATTTGATCAATGAAAAGCAGCTGGTTGCCGTTTGTCATGGTCAAATGTACCAGAAATGAATGATCAAGGCTTTCAACAAAAATATCAAGCCTCGAGTATATCAAGCTGGTGACTTGGTGATAAAACACATCATTCTTCCAGAAGGCGACCCCAGGGGCAAATGGACTCCCACTTACGAAGGGCCATTTGTTGTCAAGAAAGTTTTCTCTGGTGGTGCCATGATGCTGACTACCATGGACGGTGAAGACTTCCCACATCATGTGAACGCATACATAGTTAAAAAATACTACGCATAAAGGACCCACTAGGTTGACAAACCTAAACAAAATAAGGGCATCCTGACAAACCAAAAGGTTTGGGCAAAAATTAGGGATATATGCAAAAGATTGTACATCTGGCAAGTTGAAAACCCAAAGGGCGACTTGGGTAAAAATGGGTATCCTGGTGGGATGAAAACCCGAAAGGGCGGTCCAGGCAAAAGTTAAGGATTGAAAGCGTATGACAATGTCCCGTGGAATCACCACAGTCGACTTTATTACCAAGGTCTGAGTTCAAACGGTCCAAGATCAATCCAATCAACTTCTGTCGACAGCAAGGGACATTCAAAGACATTGGGGAAATAGTAGTGTTGGAACACAATGAGATCACTTCCACATGGCTATTATATTTGTTCTCAATTTTGTTTTCCTTTTAACGATTTCCTCTTACTAGGATCTCCGTCTCTTTATACAAAAATGCCTATTCATTGGAAAAATATCAATACAAATATACTTTGAAGTGCAAACCTTCTGTTTTGAATGCAAACATGTCCAATGACTAGAATTAAACGAACATATGCATGTGAACATAATTAAAACTATTTAGCACATGTGTCCTGTCAAGCAGCAACAAGCATTTGTTTAATGCAGTTGAGATAACCACACAAAGTTATCTCATTAGCATTATCCCCGCAGGGCCAGCTACAATAAACCTTTCCCTAACAGAGTTGCCCACAAAATCTCTTTGCATAGGGTAGTCCCCAACTAGAGTCTCAATCTCTTGACAGCCTTCTCCCAGCCGAGTTGGTCCAAAAAGAAGAAGCCTTATGGACCTCTTCCTAAAAGAACTCACCTTGTCAACAGTTCATCAAGTATTCCCCGACAGGGTTTATTTCCCTAACTGAGTCTATCTTTCCGAGCTGAGTCTATCCTCTCCAGCTTGAGTTTTCCTCTCAGACTATTAAAAATCAGAGGACCACAACCCCTGATCCCTAGTGAAGTCGCTAACAAAGCCATTGCTATCTCCAAAAGTTGTTGTGAAGCCTGGACCCGACCAGGTAAATGTTTAACTTTAGTAAGTTTTTGTGAAGCCTGGATCCGACCAGACAACAGTCAACTTCTTTCTCTCAAGTTACTATGAAGCCTGGACTCGACCAGATAATATTTAACTTCTCAAAATACTATGAAGCATGGATCTGACTAGATAATAGTACAACTTTCAGTAACTATGAAGCCTGGACCCAACCAGATAATAGTTAACTTCTCAAGATACTACGAAGCTTGGAACCGACCAGATAATAGTTTAACTCCCTGAGATATTGAAAAACCTAGACTCAACCCGATAAGGGCTTAACTTCTTTTCCCTAGTAGAGTTTGACTCTACCCCAACAAGTTACTGTGAGCCTGGATCCGACCAGATATCAGTTCAACTTTATCTTTTCAGATGAGTTATTATGAAGCCTGGAATCCAACCAAATAGAAATTAACTTTATTCCCTTAGAAATTTGGTGTGAAGCCTGGAATCCAACCAGATTACAACTAATTTCAAGCAAGTTACTATGAAGCCTGGATCCGACCAGATATCAGTTCAACTTCATCTTTTCAAGCAAGTTATTGTGAAGCCTGGACCCGACCAAATATCAATTAACTTTTTCCCTCAGAAATTTGTTGTGAAGCCTGGAATCTGACCAGATAACAACTAGTTTCAAGCAAGTTACTGTGAAGCCTGGACCCGACTAGATATCAGTTCAACTTTATCTTGTCAATAAGTTATTGTGAAGCCTGGAATCCGACCAGATAACAATTAACTTTAACTTGAAGAAAATTTCTGTGAAGCCTGGAATCCAACCAGATAATAGTTAATTTATTCTTCCCCAGTAAGTCACTGAGAAGCCTGGATCCCGACCATATAACAGTTCAACTTCAAGCAGTTTTCTGCAAAGCCTAGATTCCGACCAGATAACAGTTAATTCAGATCTTCCCCTGCAAGTCACAACGAAGCCTGGAAAATGACCAGATAGCAGTCAACTTCATTATCCCCAACAAATTACTGCCAAGCCTGGATTTCGACCAGATAATAACCAATTTTCGATGCTCTCCAGTCAGGAATAATTCCCCAATAGAGCATTGAGCTATTTTCCTAAGTAGTATTCCCTAGCGGAGTTTCTCCTCAAACAACGGAACAGGAATTCCCAGTAGAAATATCCTAAAGCAAGAGGAGCATACTCTTCATTCCTCAGCAGCAGTCTGAGAGCTCATTTCCCAAGGCTCATCGACATGTTGTCAAGGATTTATTTTCCTAGACAAAGACACGCTGCAAGGAACGCATCACATTCATAAACCATAACGCATACATGACAAATGCATAAAACATAATCTCATTTATTTTGAGAACATCATTACACCATGCATACATCTGCATGCAACTAATATTTTTCCTTGCAGAAAAATATACAGACAAAGGCATCTACCACTCCGGTTTAAATAAACCAAAATATTTATCCTGATACTTTCCTCAGTCACTCTGAATGGCATCTCTAAGCCCATTCCCTACACAATTAACAAACACATCATCGAGTGCAAATTTCTGGACACTCTAGTGTTCAATCATGTTCCACCTTCAAGTCACGAATGGCAGACTCGCCAATCTAACTCTTCAGGTTTAAGACGATTGAACAGGGGAAGCTGTTGTACCCCAAAATTTTCCCTCTCATTTCTCAAGGATTCTCTCACAAGATCTCCCATGACATCAAGTTTGCAGCATTGATACATCAATTTAGGTTTGGATCTGGCACAAGGGCAAAATGGTCAATTGCATGCTGAAAAGTCAAACTTTGACTTTTGGATTAAAATGAAGTTTCAAGAATCATATTTCATCAAGACATGTTGGAATATGAAGTGTGTTTCATCAAGAAAATCAAAAGTCAAAATTACTTTGGAAAAAGTCAAAATTCCAAATACTTAGAAATTTTTCTAAGTATTTAGGAAATATGATAAGTTCATAACTTCTTGCCAAATTTTCACCATGATGCAAGTTGATTCTGGAAGAACTTCTGACACAAGAGTTATAGATTTCAATGAGATCTAAAACATTGCAGAACATAACTTCTCCTAGAAATACTGGAATTTCAAGTTATAAATCCTCAAAGACACGTCCATGAAACTGAAGCACTCAGTAAATTCTGGGCATTTCCAAGACAAAATTTGTTTAGAACTTCTGGGCCAATTTTCACGTAGGTTCATTCAGAATTTGCAAAAGTAATTCAAAGAGGGTCTGCAAAGCATGTTACAAGCTTTTTGAAAAGTTTGAGAACTCCTTCAGAACATGCTGGAGCAGGGAGATTGAAAGATCAAAAGTTGGATATTTGTTCTAAGTTACGCTGATGCTGAACTTCTGATCCGGACTAAGCTATGATACATAATCTCATATTGCAGAATTTTTGGTTTGATAAATCTCATCATCATTTAATGCTCACACCCACTTTTGAGTCTTTGTCCAAAGGATTTCCCCACGTGTGGCATAGAAGTACCATTACTGTCCTTGAAAAGCAAACTTTTGTACAAAGTTTATGCTGGGCTCATGCTCTACTATTGCTTCTAAGGGTACTTTTCCTTAATTCATGCTTACAAATTCAGATTAAGCATGGCTAAAGCTGCTAACCACTCTACTTTGTGCCTTGAACCATACTTGTTTGAACTTTCTTTAAGAATAAGTCAGCGCCCTAGTGTGTGATGGTTGTACTTTCGACTTCTCCAAGCTACTAAATCCTTGCCTATAAATTAAACTTCATTTGCAAATGTAAAGAGGTCGAGAATTTGAAAACCAGCCTTGATACCTTGCTGAAATTTAAAAGAATTAGAAACTAAAAACATAAACACAAAAACCTGCTAAGCTTCTGTTTCTTTTCACGCCCAAACTGTAATTTTATTGCACATCTCTTGGCCAAATCACCTACTCAGTTTCTAACAATACATTTAGAAACAATCCCAAATTCTATTTACAAACTGCAATTCCATTCTCACTAACTTCCATTTCAAAATCAAAACTTTGCTTCTTGGCGGCTCTAGAACTTTCCAGCCATCCATAGTTCAAGTTAAGGTTTGCTTCAGCTTCCTGAGAACTTGAAGGAGCTGACCAGAACATCACAGCAATCAAAACCAAGCTCTAGCATACATAATATTTTCCAGCTTCAAGGTAAGTTTCTTCTTAATTTTATCTCATTACTTAGTCATTTATAGGCTTTCATGTTCAAAATTACAATGTAGACATCCTGACTCTGATGCTGTACATATTCATAGATTCCATATATTTTTTGCCTAAGTAGAGAGAATTTCAGTTCATAACTTCTTGAGGAAATTAGGATTCAGAATTAGGATTAGCAAAATTCATGTTTGCTTCTGATTTACAGTTCTGATACTTTATATTTCTGAGGCCATGATGAAACCTGCCGTAACTGCTATATGTGCATTTTTTGTTTTTTTTGTTGAGAAATGGCAAAGCTGCAGATGCTCTGACTGGCGTGGAGAAGGAGATTCATTATCAGAACTTTTTGTGATATATGTTTATGATTTTGCTTCTAATACCGGATGTATAGCCACCCCAGTGGCAGAGAGTGAACGCTTAAGATGTTAGTGTTAAGGGTCCTGAGTTCTAGCCCCAGAAATACCCCTTTTTATGTTTATTTCCTGACATTTTTACCCCATTAGTTGGACCAGTACTTCTAGATCAATCCCCTTTAAATTGCTTGCCAAAACAGTGATCCTAGACAAGAACCTCTAGACATTCCCATCCAACAACATTGACACCTCACATACCCATTATCAGAATTTCTAGCTTTCCAGTGACACTAGAACTTCTAGGTTTCCAGCTACATCAGAACTTCCAGACTCTTTCATCAACCAGAACTTTTGACCTTCCAGTAATATTAGAACTTCTAGGCTTCCAATTGCATCAGAACTTCTAGGACCCCCCTTGTTCCCAACAACCCCAGAATGTTAGTGTACCCGGAACCAAAACTTATGACCTTCCCCTTTTATGCTAACATTTTCTTTCTGACTTGTAGTGTACCGGAGTCAAAACTTATGTTCTCTCTTATTTCAACAACACGCTGATTCTAACTGTGATCGGTGGATCTGGAACTGACTGTTTAACGCTGGTTCGCGAAATGTCGCGAAAGCAAGAGTCGCCACCGTATTTTATTTTCTCCAAATGGAAAGGACAAAAGCATAGAAAAATTCCTTATAGAGATTGCTCTCGGTTCGGGAGGTAGATTATAGAAAGGGAAGGTGTTAGCACCCTTTCTATCCATGGTTATCCATGGGCTCTTAGATACTTGCTTATTGTGTTTTCAAAATGGTTTGTTTGCTTTTCAACTGTGGGTTTTAAGAAGTTTCTCTGAAAATTTCAGTTCGACTCTTGTATCGGTCCTCAAGAGTGTTTGAAAAGTTGCTTTCGAAAGCTTTTTGAAAAGGTGTCGGTGTGAAAAGTATTTTTTTTTATTTTTGTTTTGAAATTAGAGCAAGTATCTAGAGTCGTCTACCTACCCTAAGGAATTCATCTGTGTAAATGTCCTTTAAGATAGTTCCATCCCACCAGAGCAATCGGAAGACACCTTAGACGCTACCCTCATGCCAGGTTCCTGGATCATGAGGACTTACTAAAACATCCTCTACTCGACGATCACCTTTCGAGGGGCAAGGCAACAATGAGGCGTACCCTAGGGGTGGTGTGTGATTTGTGTGTCGTTTTCAGATATTTTTGGCTTGTCATGTATTGGTGATCTACGCTTTTGTTTTTATTTTGACATTCATTCTTTCATGCAGTTTAATTAACAGTTTAAAAGTTGCGAGAAATATAAAGGTCCTACGCTATTACAAAGGTGCGGGTCCACATCGCCAAATTAAACCAGGACACGATTTGAAATAAAATAAAGTGGAAAGTAAAAATGTCCTAATTAAGCTATTACATGGCTTTGGGAGAATTACATGAATATTATAAGAAAGGAAATAAATGCGCGAAACGAACTGATAATCGAATGTGAGGGCGTTGGACCCTTTTTTAATGAAATTAAAGTACGATTAACAAATTAATTAAATTAAAATAAAAAGAAAAGATTTTTTGGAGTTTTTTGTATTTATGGATTTTTAATAAGAATTAATGGAATTTAAAACCTAATTCTAGCTATTTTTAATTTATTAAAAAAACATGTTAAAGTTAAACCTAGAATTAACCTAATTATTTAATACAATTTGATTTACAAAAATAAATAATTAATAATTAATATGGTGAAAAAGAAAAAAAGATAAAAATATAAAAGTGTTTAAAACCCTAATTCTAAATTTTTTTTAAGTTTATTAAGAAAATGTTAAAATTAATCCTAGAATTTAAAAACTAAATTAATTGATAACATTTATTTACAAAATAACATTTAAATAAAATATATTTATTTTTGTCTTTTCTGATTTTTATTATTTTTTATGTTAAGAAAATATTAATTTAAAGATCTAAGAGGAAATAATTAAATTAAACAAATAATAAAAAAAGATAGAAAAAGAAAAGAAACACAAACCCTAGGGGGTGTTGACCCCAATTTGGAGGTATCATCCAGCATTTTTGGCCCAATGTTTAAGGCCTTCAGTTGACTTTCCTGGGAACATGCGTATGCATTGACTGGTGCCCATGGTGTCCTTCAAATCATGACCTTTGGATTAAGATTATTGAACGCGTGGCAAGCGTGGATGGTGGACATATGATGAGCCCCTGGAATATGCGCTGCATAGGAATATAGAAAAGAAAATAATATGAGAAAGGGAGGGGACCTGGGAATCGAACCCAGGTCCCAGAGGTTACCAACTCAACACCTTGCCACTTGATCCACCTACGCGCTTTGTATATAATATAACAAATAAACAATATCAGTCCAAACGATGGTTAGTGATGTTTTTCCGCGCGAAATTCAAACGCGCCAATCCCCAGCTTACACCTCACCTTCTTCTCCAAGTGTCCTGCGTTTGCCTGAAAAACATAAAACAAGATTGCGGGGGTTTTAAACCCCCACTACATGATATATGCAAAAATAGCGAATAGGCCGTCGTTGATCATAAATTGATCGCGACCTATGGGTTGAGTTCGTATCAAGCTTCTGGTTCTGAGGGTACAAGTCTTGTTGCCTGATTTTTCCTTAAACGTAAAGCCCCAATTTTACAGTTTGGAAACCCTAACGAGCTTCAATGGTGAATTCGTGTATGATGCACAAAAACTCAATTAAAATACATGGTTAGCTTCAGCATGATCATATTAGTGTAAAACAACAATTAAATGGTATGAAAAATGCCCAGAAACTTAAACACGATTATGCATATTTTCATGAAAAGTGAGACATGTTTCTACCAGTTCTTTGCGTTAGAATCAGTGGTTTTGATCCAGAAATGTTCCCTGATGCCTTGGGAGTGCAATGGAATAGGTATCTTGCCTTGAAACGCTTTGGAATCGTGGTTTCAGTTTTGAAAAATTTCACAAAAAGTGCAAAGCGTATATGAGGTTTTTAGCGCAGCTTTCAGGTTCTTTCATTAGGTCTAGCTTCTGGCTTATGTATGTGATGGATTAGGGTTAAATCTTGAGTCAAAAGATCAATGCATTGATGTATGGAATATTTGATTTTCCATGAATATCTTTCAAATATTTTTCCATGTGATTTTGGTTCCAATCATGGCCAATCTTTCCAATTTTGGTATGCACGAAATCTTGAGTATCCAATGAGTGATTACACTGCATAAAAAGATTCAAATGTATTGGTTTAGTATTTTTTCCATATTTTATTTAATTAAATGAATTAATTGTGATTAAAAATTCAAATAAATAATAAAAATGATGAAATAAATCCCCTTTGGGCCAAATGGTCGTGCATAGCCTTTGGATGATGAATCTTGGAATAAAATGTGGCCCATTAGCAAATTTGAGGCATTTGAAGTAAAGTTGACTTTTCAAAATTCCCAAAAATTTCCCAACTTCCACAAGGCATATCTTGCTCAATTTTTAAGCTTTGATCATGTTCTTGGACATTTTTGAAAGGTCTTGAAGTCCTCTAACCAATGCCTTTGGTCCCATGTCATTTTGATTTACCAATCTCAAGTTATGGCCTTTGACTTAAAGTCCCTTTTTGTTGACTTTTGAAAATGACCTATAATGTTGAAATTGTTAACTTTTTGTGAGAGCATTTCTTGGACTTGAAGTGTGAAGAAGAGTTGTAGGAAATGTCTTTCTCTTCAAAATGAGCTTTGGATGGAATTTTTATGATAAACCATGTGGAAGTTATGCCTTGGTCAAGTTACAGTTGACTTTTTCAACTGTCCAAATATGGAAACTTTTGCATCTTGAGACTTTTTGAGCCATGCCTTGAAAATCATGATCAAGATTTGATCAAATGATGTTTGTGGCTTCAAAATGAGATGTTGACCAAAAATTTGAACTTTTGACTGTCAAATGACCATTTTGCCCCTACAGTTGACTGTAGTGCAATTAGGTTTTTTGACTGTGCAATTTTGTGTTGTAAGTCTTGAAACTTGGTATGAGGATGCTTGACCATGTTTATAGGCATGTGGGACTTGATTGGACCCTTGGAAACTTCAATTTCTTTGTCAGAACCAAAACCCTAGTTTTTGACTGTTAGGAGGCCCTTGAACTGTGCAAACCTTGGGGAGATTTTGAAGCTTGCTCTTTGCAAATCTTTGAAGAATATGGGAGGGAAAATTTTGGGGTACAACAGTTGCCCCTGTTCAATCTTCTTAAACCTGAGGATGCAGATTGGCTGACGTGCCTTTCGTAATCCGAAGGTGGAAGATGATTGAACACTAGAGTGCCCAGAAATTTGCGCTCACATAGTAGTGTGATGATGGGAATGGGCTTACATATGCCATTTGGAGATTGATGGATAGGTGGATGGGCTTATAGATGCCATCTGGGTGTCGATCGCATAAGAGATTCCTTAGCGAGAACTTGCATACCTGAAAAAGAAAATGATTACCTGACCTGTTACAGGAGCTGGTCTTCAAACTCTTTGCATAGATGCGTCCTGACTGGTTACAGGAATTGGGTATGGAGCTTCAAACGGCGATGAATGAACCAGGGATAGTTACTACCTCAACAGGAATGGTGAGAGAACCTTGGATGATTACTACCTCAACAGGAATGCTGAGAGAATCTGGGGCGATTACTACCTCAACAGGAACGCTGAGAGAATCTTGGGACGATTACTACCTCAACAGGAATGCTGAGAGAATCTGGGCGACTTCAACCTCAACAGTAACGCTGAGGGAATTTTGGATGTCTTCTACTGAGTCTTTATCAGGAAAATCTGTTAGGGATCGATTTAACTGGACTAGAGAAGGCCTTTGACTGGATAAGAAACAGGAAAATCTTAGGGTCGATTTAACTGAACCGGTCAAGGTCTTAGAATCTTCAACTGGATAAGAAACAGTGAGATCTTAGGGTCGATCTGACTGAACTAGAGAAGGCCTTTGTCCGGATAAGAAATAGGAAAATCTTAGGGTCGATTTAACTGAACCGGACAAGGTCTTGGAATCTTCAACTGGATAAGAATCAGGGAGATCTTAGGATCGATTTAACTGAACCGGTCAAGGTCTTGGAATCTTCAACTGGATAAGAATCAGGGAGATCTTAGGGTCGATCTGACTGAACCATAGAAGGTCTTGGAATCTTCAACTGGATAAGAATCAGGGAGATCTTAGGGTCTATCTGACTGAACCAGAGAAGGTCTTGGAATCTTCAACTGGATAAGAATCAGGGAGATCTTAGGGTCGATCTGACTGAACCAGAGAAGGTCTTGGAATCTTCAACTGGATAAGAATCAGGGAGATCTTAGGGTCGATCTGACTGAACCAGAGAAGGCCTTTGACTGGATAAGAATCAAGAAAATCTTAGGGTTGATTTAACTGAACCGGTCTAGGTCTTGAATATCTGAGAACTTAACTGGATCTTTCCTGAAAGGTAAAGGTCAGTCATATGCAATGCATGATATGGATCAAGCAATGATGTTCTCAACATAAATGAGATTTGTAAGATATGATGCGTATATGCATGCTATGATGTATGAAGATGGGATGTTTATGAATGTATCTTTTCATCCAGGAAAGTAAATCCTTGACGGGTGCGGGAAGTCACTCCTGGGATGATGTTGAAGAATAGATCTTTGCTTCCGCTGGGGATGATAGTTGCAAGAATACCGGTAGGAGAAGATAACTCCGTTGGGGAATAAACTTGGCGAATGGATTACTTTGCGGGGAGCAAAGTACTCTAACGATCTTGCTGGGGAACAATACTCTGTGGGGAGAGAGGTACTTTGCTGGAATGTTGATGGTAACTTCACTGGGGACCCCATTGTTGTGTTAATAGACTTCGCTGGGGATAAGAAGACTTCGCCGAGGACGATCTTTCCGTGGCTTTTGGCTGAGGATAACCCAGTTATATCCTGGTAGGGAAATAACTCTTTGAATAAAGCCGGGAGACGCGTTCGTGCCCTGCGGGGGTAAGCTTCCAGAATCTACTGGGGATAAGCTTACTGCTTGGGGAGATGGATTCCAACTTTCCTGGGGAAACTGGATTGGACTCTCCTGGGGAAGTTTTGAACTGTATTGGGGGAAGTGACTCCACTGAATGTTTGATATACCTCCGGGGAACAATCTTTAGGTCAAGACTGCCGGGGATGCTTGTTAAGAATGTCCGTATGATGTGCTGGGGAATGTTGAGATCTGCTGGAGGATACCCAACTTCCTTAAGGTTTGATAATATAGCTTGGGGAGAGTGCACTGACTTGCTGGCTCACTCTCTAGGGAATTAAGATATCTGCTTATGTTCTTCAGCTGAAATCACCTTGGTACCTTGGTAGACAGAACAATTAGATCGCTTTTAGACAACTCTTTATTGCCCCTGTTTCTAATGTTACCTGTAATTAATCCTTTGTTTCGTATGCAAATATTCATGAGTTAGCAAATTATTGTCAATGCATATATCACAAATTGAACCTTGGACGTTCTTCGCAAAACAAAACAGAAAAGGAAAAAACAATTGGCAATTTTAACTGAAAAGTGTATTTGTATTGATTTTGAATTGCCTGTAAATAAGCGTTTATGTACAAGAGGCTGACGTCCTAGTAAGAGAATGCCGCCGAACAAAAGAGTTTATACAAATTGTACAAAAGAAAATAAAACAGCTGTGTGAAATGAATGATCCACTGGGTTTCAGCTCTGCTATTGCATTTATATCTCCGAGCGTCTCATCACTTGATGACCTTAGTTGAAGATGGAGCTGACTGATCGATGTCGTCTGAACTTGATGTAGATACCGGATTCTGGATGCAAGGTGATCCAATGAGACATAGTGTTACGCTTTACCCCTAACTTTTGCCTGGACCGCCCTTTCGGGTTTTCAGTCCACCGGGATACCCATTTTTGCTCAAGCCGCCTTTTCAGGTTTTCGACTTGCCTGGTGTACAGATTTTTTTCATTTCATCCCTTCATTTTGCCCGAACCCTTTTGGTTCGCCGGGAAGCCCTAATTTTTGCCTAGGTATGTCAACCTAGCGGGTCTTTTTCATGTGTAGTATCTTTTTACTATGTCTGCATTAGCGGGGTGAGGAAGGTCGTCACCATCCATGTTGGTTAGAATCATGGCTCCTCTTGAGAACACATGTTTAACCACAAATGGCCCTTCATACGTAGGGGTCCATTTTCCCCTTGGATCACTCTGAGGAAGGATGATTCGCTTGATTACCAGATCCCCAACTTGATACTCTTGTGGTCTGACCTTCTTTTTAAATGCCCTAATCATCCGTTTTTGGTACGTTTGACCATGACAAATAGCAGTGAGTCTCTTTTCGTCAATTAAATTTAGCTGATCAAGTCGTGTCTGGATACAATCCTCTTCACTCAGATTTGCATCCTTCATTATCCGGAGAGAGGGTATCTGCACTTCAATCGGTAAGACTGCCTCCATACCATAAACCAAGGAGAAAGGAGTTGCCCTGGTTGACGTCCTGGCTGAGGTACGGTACCCATGTAGAGCGAACGGTAACATCTCGTGCCAATATTTATAAGTCACTGTCATCTTCTGCACAATTTTCTTAATGTTCTTATTTGCTGCTTCTACAGCCCCATTCATCTTCGGCCGGTAAGGAGAAGAATTGTGGTGCTGTATCTTAAACTGCTCGCAGAGCTCAGTGATCATCTTGTTATTCAGATTGGTACCGTTGTCTGTAATGATTCTTTCAGGGACGCCATATCGACAGATCAGGTTGTGCCGAATGAACCGTGCCACAACAGTCTTGGTTACCGTAGCATAGAAAGCTGCTTCAACCCACTTCGTGAAGTAATCAATCGCTACCAGGATGAAGCGATGCCCGTTGGATGCCGTAGGTTTAATCTCACCGATCATATCTATACCCCACATTGCAAAAGGCCAAGGCGCAGTCAGAAAATTTAGAGGAACTGGAGGAACATGCACCTTGTCTGCGTAAATCTGGCACTTATGGCATGTCCGAGAATGTTGGTTGCAGTCGGCTTCCATTGTGGACCAAAAATACCCTGCCCGAAGGATTTTCTTTGCCATAGTGTGTCCACTGGAATGTGTACCGAAGGTCCCTTCATGTAGCTCTTCCATAATCCTTTCTGCTTCTGTCTTATCCACACAGCGCAGTAAGGTCGAATCGTGGTTTCGCTTGTACAAGATGTCGTTGCTAAGGAAGAACTTCGTTGTGAACCTTCTCAGAAACTTCTTATCATTGACAGATGCACCTTCAGGGTATTCCTGAGCTTCCAAATATCTCTTCACCTCATGGTACCAAGGCTTCTCAGTCACCAATTCAGTCTCGAGATCACAACAGTATGCCGGTTCGTCCAGTCTCCAGATGATGATCCGGGGAGCCTCATTGTCCCATTTGACTTTGAACATGGAAGACATCGTAGCTAACGCGTCCGCCAACTGATTCTCCTCTCTCGGAAAGTATTCAAAGGTTATCTATGTGAAGTGAGGGATCAATGTCAACACACATTCTCTGTAAGGAATAAGATTCGGATGTTTCGTATCCCACTCGCCTTTGATCTGATTGATCACGAGAGCGGAATCTCCGAAGAAACTCAGAAACTTGATCCTTAAGTCGATCGCAGCTTGAAGACCCATGATGCACGCCTCATACTCCGCCATGTTGTTGGTACAGTTGAAACATAGCCGGGCAGTGAGTGGAGTATGAGTGCCTTGAGGAGATATGATCACAGCTCCGATACCGTTACCCAAAGCATTGGAGGCTCCGTCAAAGTGCATAGACCATCGGGATCCTTCCTCAGGTCCTTCATCCGGTCCAGGTACTTCACAATCAGTCACTATCATGATGCTCTCATCCGGAAACTCGAAGTTCATTGACTGATAGTCGTCTACTGCCTGATGTGCCAAGTGGTCTGCCAATACACTTCCTTTGATGGCTTTCTGAGTTGTGTATTGAATGTCGTATTCTGTCAAGATCATTTGCCATCTTGCAATTCTCCCAGACAGAGCGGGCTTTTCAAATATGTACTTTATAGGATCCATCTTTGAGATCAACAAGGTAGTGTGAGTCAGCATATACTGTCTCAGCCGGCGAGCAGCCCATACCAAAGCGCATCAAGTTTTCTCGAGCAGTGAGTATCGGGTCTCACAGTCGGTAAACTTTTTTCTAAGGTAATAAATGGCATGCTCTTTTCGGCCAGACTCGTCATGCTGCCCCAGCACACACCCCATTGAGTTGTCAAGCACTGTCAGGTATAGTATCAGAGGTCTCCCCTCAACCGGTGGCATAAGGATGGGTGGTTCTTGGAGATACTCTTTGATTCTGTCAAAAGCAGCCTGACATTCATCATTCCAACGTACTACCTGATCTTTCTTCAGCAGCTTGAAGATTGGTTCACAGGTAGCAGTTAGGTGTGAGATGAACCGAGGAATGTAATTCAGGCGTCCTAAAAAGCCTCTGACCTCTTTCTCTATCTTAGGAACTGGCATCTCTTGAATAGCTTTAACCTTGGCAGGGTCCACTTGAATACCCTTATCACTTACAACGAAGCCTAGCAACTTCCCAGATCTTACCCCGAAGGTGCACTTGTTCGGGTTCAACCTCAGCTTGTACAACTTCAGACGGTCAAACAGTTTCTGCAGATGATCCAGGTGCTCTTCCTCAATCTGGGACCTTGCGATCATGTCATCAACATACACTGCTATCTCATGATGGATCATGTCATGAAATAAAGCAACCATGGCACGTTGGTAGGTTGCCCCAGCGTTCTTCAGTCCGAAAGGCATGACCTTGTAGCAGAAGGTTCCCCACTGAGTAACAAATGTAGTCTTTTCCATGTCTTCAGGAGCCATCTTGATCTGATTATACCCTGAGAAACCATCCATGAAAGAGAACACCTTGTGCTGAGTCGTATTGTCAACTAGGACATCAATGTGAGGTAGGGGGAAGTCATCTTTGGGGCTGGCCCTATTCATATCCCTGTAATCGACACACATTCTGACCTTTCCATCTTTCTTTGGTACTGGCACCACATTAGCAACCCACTGAGGGTAAGAAGTCACTGCAAGAAAACCGGTGTCAAACTGTTTCATAACCTCGGCTTTGATCTTCTCAGACATCTCTGGACGCATACGGCGGACCTTTTGCTTAACCGGAGGGCAGTCTTCCTTAGTAGGCAAATGATGGACCACAATATCAGTATCCAATCCGGGCATGTCTTCGTAGGACCAGGCAAAGATCTCCACATAATCACGTAGCATCTGAGTCAACCGTTGCTTTACGCTGAGCTCTAGGTTGGCACCAATCTTTACCTCCTTTCTGTCTGTATCAGTACCCAGGTTTATTGTTTCCACTGGCTCTTCATGTGGTTGAATTGCCCTCTCTTCCTGGAGTAACAGTCTTGCAAGCTCGCCAGGCACTTCGCAATCATCTTCACCTTCGTCTTCGGCTAAGTTGATCGCATTTTCGAAGTCATAACCGGCAGTAGCAGAGTCGTTACCAGTGAGATCCAGAGTGGATTGAAACCTGTATGAGTGAGTGTGTGTAAATACATCTGTTTTGCAATATATAAAGAAAGGAAAGAAAGGAAAGGAGCATAAGATTTGAAATGCGAGAAAACGTCCAAGATCTTTATTCATGATATATGAAATGACAATTTATATGCCCTCACAAATGAAGCCACGGTGCCCCGGGTAAGACACCGGACCATAGAGTTTTAATTGTTTATTACAAATAACAAAACAAAGGGATTCATTACTCAGTAACAAGAGAAACAAGTAGGTTGTCCTTTGCAATCCAATTGTTAGGTTCACTGTCGGTTGCCGGGTAAATCCAGTTGTCGAACTCAGCTTCATCCACTTCATCATCCTCCCTGATAGCATTTACTCCATGAGCAGGCAGGGGAGCTGTCACTACATTAGGCTTCTCAGATGCCTCAAATTGTACCTCCTTTGTATCAATAAGATCTTGCAGCTTATTCCTTAAGGCCCAACAGTCATCAGTGGAATGCCCCGGGCTATTAGAGTGATAAGCACAGCGGGCATTTGGATTGTATTTGGGAGAAGCCGTATTCACCACCTTCGGGGCCTCTCTAACAGTCACCAAATTGGTGGATAGCAACTGTGGCAAGATTTGCGATAAAGTCATACTCAAACGGGTGAACTCTCTTCTGGGTCTTTCAGCCCTTTGAGGATTGGTTTGCCGAGGAGCGGCAGTAGGCTTAGCAATCATCACCGCGTTGACAGATTGGCGGCGCTCAGGTTTCTCTTGTCTTCTGGACCCATATACAGCACTGGCCTCCTTCTTAAAGGGCTTCTTCTCAGAACTTGCAGATGCACCCTTCTGAATTTTGCCAGACTTTATCCCAGCCTCTATTCTCTCTCCAGTCAGAATAAGATCAGTAAACCCTGCAGATGAGTTACTGATAAGGTGATTGAAAAACGGCCCCGAGAGGGTCCCCAAGAACATATCTACCAACTCCCGATCAGTCAACGGAGGCTGCACCCTGCCAGCCAGATCTCTCCACTTCTGTGCATATTCTTTGAAACCTTCACTTGACCCTAGCGACATACCCTGGAGTTGGGTACGTGTAGGGGCAAGGTCGGCATTATATTGATACTTCTTGTAAAAAGCAGTAGCCAACTCCTCCCAGTTACGAACCTTGGTCCCATCCAGCTGATAGAACCATTCGAGATGAGTCCCTGAAAGACTCTCCTGGAAGAAGTGGATCCACAAATTCTTGTCCACTGAGTACGGCTGAATCTTCCGCGCGTAAGATCTGAGGTGTAGCTTGGGACAAGACGCCCTGTCATACTTGGTAAAAGATGGTGCTTTGAACTTATGAGGAATGATCACACCAGTGGACAAACCCAAGTCTCCGAAATCCAACCCAGGCACTTGTTGGATCTCCATTGCATTCAGTCTGTCCTCCAACTACTTGTACCGGTCTTCAGCCGGAGGATACTGTTCCTCATCAAAATCAGTCTCGTTGTCAGAGACTACCGGACTAGGACCTTTTCCCCCTTGGGGACTGCTCTTGCCTATAGAAGAACCAGCCTCTTCATTCTGCAGAGTGTTGCCAAACCTTCGGCCCGAGTTGAAAAGAACAGTTCTCTTCTTCTTCTTCTTCTCCTTCTTCAGGAGCAGAGCCTTCAGCTCTTCTTGGCCCTGAGCCAAACCCATGATTAGTTCCTGAAATTGCGCATTCTACGCCTGAAGAGCCTTGATGGACATCTCGGTTGATGATGAGTCAGGATTCATGATGCTGAAATAAACAGCGAAGAACAATAAGCAACCTGAAAAGAAGAAAGCCTGCTATGCACATGATGAATGATATGTGTTTATGCAATGCATTCAAGGGTTCGAAAGTTCAAATTTGTTGTAGACAAAAAGGAACACACGTTATCATTAAGGAAATAATTGTTTGGTACATCAAAGCCTCATGGGCAAGATAATACAAAAGCAAATCAATCCCAAAAGACACTACGCATCCTCTTTGGAGCTATGTAGGTGTTGAGATTCCTCTCCTCATGCAATAGGCGGGTGAGCTCCAAGACCTTCTTTTCACTAGCATGTAGACTGGTCTCAAGAGAATTCCGTTCTTCCTTAAGCTGGATCCAGCTCTTCTGCATCTCTTCCCAGGATGTGGGCATATCAGGATGCTGAATGGTGTAGGACACTTCTCCTTCCAAGACTGGCTCTTTGATCACAGGGAGCACATGAGGATATGGCATCACTAACTTCTGGGAGCAGGCCCGTACCCACTTGAGATAAGGTTCCAATGGGATGGAATTCCTGTGCCCCAGTGTCTTGCTGTCTATCCAACTGGGCATCCTCCAAGCTCTGATAAATCTCTGGCGAAGTCCTTGTGCATCGTTGTCGAAGTCAAAAACTATGTCAGGAATTAACATGTCATGAGGACCATCCCTCCGAGCATAACCAAACTATCTCCAAGCCAGGCATGGGTTGTAAGTAATACCTCCTCTAATTCCAAGTAAAGGAACATTAGGGTACTCCCCGCAATGATCAATGATAGTGACATCCTCTCTGGACCGAGGGCACCAATGTATATCTGCATGTGTAAGAGTCATCAACCGTTGTGACCATCTCAAACCCCGCTCATTTTTCAAAACTGATTGTGGAAGGTGTGAAATAAACCACCTTCCCAGGAGAGGAGTGCAACACATAAGGACACCTCTTTTTCTCATGGTTCGAGTGTAACATGAGTGAAGGATGTCCCACAGCAATGTAGGTATAGGATTCCTGGACATGAAGATCTGGACAGCACTGATATCTATAAGCTGATCTGGGTTAGGGAACAACACCAAACCATAGGCAAGGAGGGCCACAACTTCTTCAAAAGCTTGTAAGTCAAGGGAGTTCCAACATTCATATGCCTTTTCAAACAGAAACCTGGCTAAGAACCCTTTGATACCACTTCTGACTTCCCAATGTCCCTTGAGGTCAGATGATTGTAGGTGCAAGGCTTTAGCAATCTCTTCAAGCCTGGGTTCCTTTTCTGTAGCGTTGTAGGGTAGTTGATCAAGGATAGGGATCTTCAGGAGCCGGGAGAACTCCTCCAATGTAGGTACCAGCTGATAATCCAAGAAAGTGAAACAATGATGCAGAGGGTCAAAGAACTGGAACAGGACCTTTATCATATCTTCCTCAATGTTGGTATTGACCAAGCTGATGAGTCTTCCATGTCTTTCACTGAATGAAGAGCTCTCGGGAATCCTGGATATAAGCTCCTTAAGCTGAGGAGGGAACTTTACAAGGCTGATTTGAATTGTGTTTCTGCGAACAGTTTCCATGTCCTACAAAACAAAGAACAAAGATGAAGATTAGAACCCCTGAAATGGTTAGTCAATGCATATGATGCTGGATGATGTCATGATGCTATGATTAAACACACCACAAATATTTACAAAGGCAAACATGTAAGGCACACAAGTCACACAAGACAAGCCCCTAGAGCTTAGGCCAGCATGGGGTCTGGGTATTACCCTCTTGAAGTTGGTGGGTTCAACCTGTCCTATTAGAAGTAACCGGGTTCTAAGGGTCCCAATATCACCGGATTGCTTTCATTGTTCATCGTTTCGATTTAGCCACTGAACTGGAGACCGAAATATTCCAGGAAAGCAACCCTCAATTGAGTGTAGTATCGAGTATCAACCAACCTCGGACTGCACCAAAGTCAGTTATCTCACTACCCTAAAGAGGCCAAGATAGTTCAATTAAGGTTCCTAAGGTCTGTTGATGCTTCACGACACCACGCGGAGGCCCCGTACTCTCCTTGACTGAACTCAAGGGTTACCGGTACACACCAAAGTGCCACATCAACATAGCAGACTGTTTCAACCATGTCGGTATACCCCGCACAGTTCCCTCACAGCCTTGTTGCTACTTTCTAAGAAGGTATCCCCCAGATCTGGGTTAGGATCTATAGAACTCCCAAGACAGTCCCACAATTTAAAGCAAGCAAATCAATACAATTGAAAAGACAGTTATGAACTAATCCTAAGGTACACCTCACTTTAAGTTTATTCCCCAGCAGAGTCGCCAGTTCTGTGATCGGTGGATCTGGAACTGACTGTTTAACGCTGGTTCACGAAATGTCGCGGAAGCAAGAGTCGCCACCGTCTTTTATTTTCTCCAAATGGAAAGGACAAAAGCACAGAAAAATTCCTTATAGAGATTGCTCTCGGTTCGGGAGGTAGATTATAGAAAGGGAAGGTGTTAGCACCCTTTCTATCCATGGTTATCCATGGGCTCTTAGATACTTGCTCATTGTGTTTTCAAAATGGTTTGTTTGCTTTTCAACTGTGGGTTTTAAAAAGTTTCTCTGAAAATTTCAGTTCGACTCTTGTATCGGTCCTCAAGAGTGTTTGAAAATTTGCTTTCGAAAGCTTTTTGAAAAGGTGTCGGTGTGAAAAGTATTTTTTTTTATTTTTGTTTTGAAATTAGAGCAAGTATCTAGAGTCGTCTACCTACCCTAAGGAATTCGTCTGTGTAAATGTCCTTTAAGATAGTGCCATCCCACCATTGAGAGGTAGGTAGCACCACCGTTGGAGGTGTTCGGGTCAATTCGAGAGTTCGGGACGTGGTGATCACCGGAGCAATAGGAAGACACCTTAGAAGCTACCCTCATGCCAGGTTCCTGGATCATGAGGACTTACTAAAACATCCTCTACTCGACGATCACCTTTCGAGGGGCAAGGCAACAATGAGGCGTACCCTAGGGGTGGTGTGTGATTTGTGTGTCGTTTTCAGATATTTTTGTCTTGTCATGCATTGGTGATCTACGCTTTTGTTTTTATTTTGAAATTCATTCTTTCATGCAGTTTAATTAACAGTTTAAAAGTTGCGAGAAATATAAAGGTCCTACGCTATTACAAAGGCGCGGGTCCACATCGCCAAATTAAACCAGGACCCGATTTGAAATAAAATAAATTGGAAAGTAAAAATGTCCTAATTAAGCTATTACATGGCTTTGGGAGAATTACATGAATATTATAAGAAAGGAAATAAATGCGCGAAACGAACTGATAATCGAATGCGAGGGCGTTGGACCATTTTTTAATGAAATTAAAGTACGATTAACAAATTAATTAAATTAAAATAAAAAGAAAAGATTTTTTGGAGTTTTTTGTATTTATGGATTTTTAATAAGAATTAATGGAATTTAAAACCTAATTCTAGCTATTTTTAATTTATTAAAAAAACATGTTAAAGTTAAACCTAGAATTAACCTAATTATTTAATACAATTTGATTTACAAAAATAAATAATTAATAATTAATATGGTGAAAAAGAAAAAAAAATAAAAATATAAAAGTGTTTAAAACCCTAATTCTAATTTTTTTTTAAGTTTATTAAGAAAATGTTAAAATTAATCCTAGAATTTAAAAACTAAATTAATTGATAACATTTATTTACAAAATAACATTTAAATAAAATATATTTATTTTTGTCTTTTCTGATTTTTATTATTTTTTATGTTAAGAAAATATTAATTTAAAGATCTAAGAGGAAATAATTAAATTAAACAAATAATAAAAAAAGATAGAAAAAGAAAAGAAACACAAACCCTAGGGGGTGTTGACCCCAATTTGGAGGTATCATCCAGCATTTTTGGCCCAATGTTTAAGGCCTTCAGTTGACTTTCCTGGGAACATGCGTATGCATTGACTGGTGCCCATGGTGTCCTTCAAATCATGACCTTTGGATTAAGATTATTGAACGCGTGGCAAGCGTGGATGGTGGACATATGATGAGCCCCTGGAATATGCGCTGCATAGGAATATAGAAAAGAAAATAATATGAGAAAGGGAGGGGACCTGGGAATCGAACCCAGGTCCCAGAGGTTACCAACTCAACGCCTTGCCACTTGATCCACCTACGCGCTTTGTATATAATATAACAAATAAACAATATCAGTCAAAACGATGGTTAGTGATGTTTTTCCGCGCGAAATTCGAATGCGCCAATCCCCAGCTTACACCTCACCTTCTTCTCCAAGTGTCCTGCGTTTGCCTGAAAAACATAAAACAAGATTGCGGGGGTTTTAAACCCCCACTACATGATATATGCAAAAATAGCGAATAGGCCGCCGTTGATCATAAATTGATCGCGACCTATGGGTTGAGTTCGTATCAAGCTTCTGGTTCTGAGGGTACAAGTCTTGTTGCCTGATTTTTCCTTAAACGTAAAGCCCCAATTTTACAGTTTGGAAACCCTAACGAGCTTCAATGGTGAATTCGTGTATGATGCACAAAAACTCAATTAAAATACATGGTTAGCTTCAGCATGATCATATTAGTGTAAAACAACAATTAAATGGTATGAAAAATGCCCAGAAACTTAAACACGATTATGCATATTTTCATGAAAAGTGAGACATGTTTCTACCAGTTCTTTGCGTTAGAATCAGTGGTTTTGATCCAGAAATGTTCTCTGATGCCTTGGGAGTGCAATGGAATAGGTATCTTGCCTTGAAACGCTTTGGAATCGTGGTTTCAGTTTTGAAAAATTTCACAAAAAGTGCAAAGCGTATATGAGGTTTTTAGCACAACTTTCAGGTTCTTTCATTAGGTCTAGCTTCTGGCTTATGTATGTGATGGATTAGGGTTAAATCTTGAGTCAAAAGATCAATGCATTGATGTATGGAATATTTGATTTTCCATGAATATCTTTCAAATCTTTTTCCATGTGATTTTGGTTCCAATCATGGCCAATCTTTCCAATTTTGGTATGCACGAAATCTTGAGTATCCAATGAGTGATTACACTGCATAAAAAGATTCAAATGTATTGGTTTAGTATTTTTTCCATATTTTATTTAATTAAATGAATTAATTGTGATTAAAAATTCAAATAAATAATAAAAATGATGAAATAAATCCCCTTTGGGCCAAATGGTCGTGCATAGCCTTTGGATGATGAATCTTGGAATAAAATGTGGCCCATTAGCAAATTTGAGGCATTTGAAGTAAAGTTGACTTTTCAAAATTCCCAAAAATTTCCCAACTTCCACAAGGCATATCTTGCTCCATTTTTAAGCTTTGATCATGTTCTTGGACATTTTGGAAAGGTCTTGAAGTCCTCTAACGAATGCCTTTGGTCCCATGTCATTTTGATTTACCAATCTCAAGTAAGTTATGGCCTTTGACTTAAAGTCCCTTTTTGTTGACTTTTGAAAATGACCTATAATGTTGAAATTGATAACTTTTTGTGAGAGCATTTCCTGGAATTGAAGTGTGAAGAAGAGTTGTAGGAAATGTCTTTCTCTTCAAAATGAGCTTTGGATGGAATTTTTCTGATAAACCATGTGGAAGTTATGCCTTGGTCAAGTTACAGTTGACTTTTTCAACTGTCCAAATATGGAAACTTTTGCATCTTGAGACTTTTTGAGCCATGCCTTGAAAATCATGATCAAGATTTGATCAAATGATGTTTGTGGCTTCAAAATGAGATGTTGACCAAAAATTTGAACTTTTGACTGTCAAATGACCATTTTGCCCCTACAGTTGACTGTAGTGCAATTAGGTTTTTTGACTGTGCAATTTTGTGTTGTAAGTCTTGAAACTTGGTATGAGGATGCTTGACCATGTTTATAGGCATGTGGGACTTGATTGGACCCTTGGAAACTTCAATTTCTTTGTCAGAACCAAAACCCTAGTTTTTGACTGTTAGGAGGCCCTTGAACTGTGCAAACCTTGGGGAGATTTTGAAGCTTGCTCTTTGCAAATCTTTGAAGAATATGGGAGGGCAAATTTTGGGGTACAACACTAACCCTTTTCCTCTTATTATTTTTATCATCATCATTTCATTTTCAATAAATCAAAAACACCAAAAATATTTTATATTCACATACTTTATTTTATTTCTTTTAAAACCAAAAGATTAAAAAATATTTTCTTAAGAAAATTTATTTCTTCTCTTAACTAAAACAAAACAAGTCCATTTTATATTTCTTGAACATTATTTCAATATCGTTGTAATAAATAATTAGGACTTTAATTTCTTACAATCCCCATTTGTAAAATTGTATACCTCATCCCCCTAATGATTGTAATAACGTAGAATATTTACTTTCCGCAATTTATAGCTTTCATATAAATGCTAGTAAAGTAGTATTTGTATGGGAAGATAAAACCAACAAGTAGACAACCCTTAATCAAAGACTAAATGAATTCAAATCAAACACACTATTCACACATGCACCCCTAGGGTTAACCCCACTTGTTGCCTAAAAATGGTCATGTTATGCATGTGAGACGTCTTAGAAAAACAATCAAAATTCAAGATCATAGTCCCTCGATGACGCTTCAAATGTTGCCTTACAAATGATCTTAGACCCTCAAGAGAAATGCTAAGATATCTCACAACATTGATATCATGACTATACGATGATCCACGCCCGTCCCTTTACATCCAAGGATAAGACTTCTTACCAATCAATGGTAAGATAGCAATATCAAAGGAAGAGAGAAATGAACAAAAAAAGACTTTTTGAGTAGGTAGAAACATTCCTAGTTGCTTGATCACTTTCAAAACAAACATCCTTGCAAAGAACACCAAACACTTTCAAAACATGAAATATTTTCAAAAGTAGAACACTTTGTATACATTCTTATAAGATGAGAACCATTACAAAGTTTGCCTAAACGAAGGCCCCTTTTCAAAAATACTTTCAAAAACCACCACAAAGCACATTTTCAAACAAAGTAAGTGATCTAGCGAGCAACTAAGAGCCCATAGATAACTATGGATGAAAGGGGTGCTAATACCTTCCCTTTTCATAATCTACCCCCCGAACTCAAGAAAATAATCTCAAAGGTCTTTCCTGTTATTTTCAACCTTTCCTTTATTTGGATAAAAGAAAAGTCGATGGTGACTCTTGCTAACCGCAACAATTGCGATCAAACGCAAAACATCCCAAGTCAGTTCTCCCACCATATTATAACTGGCATGAGATGCTACCATTTTCTCTTCATGGCTATCGTACCTCGGCACGAACATCAATCGGGGCAACCCCATTCTCTTTAGTCTATGGCATGGAAGTTGTCCTGCCTATCAAAGTTCAGATTCCTTCTCTAAGGATTATGAAAGAAGTAGACTTAGGCGAAGGCGAATGGGTTCAGACTAGATTGAATCAGTTGAATTTAATTGATGAAAAGAGGCTAACTGCTATCTATCATGGTCAAATGTACCAAAAGCGTATGATTAAGGCATTCAACAAGAAGATCAAACGTCGGGTATACCTGGCTGGCGACTTGGTGATAAAACGCATCATTCTACCACAATACGATCCTAGGGGAAAATGGACTCCCACATACGAAGGGCCATTTATGGTCAAGAAAGTATTCTCTAGTGGTGCCATGATGTTAACCACTATGGACAACGAAGATTTCCCGCACCCCGTGAACGCATACATAGTCAGAAAATACTACGCATAAAAAAGACCTGCTAAGTTGACATACCTAGGAAAAAATAAGGGAATCCCGGTGAACCAAAAGGGTTCGGTAAAAAATTAGGGATATATACAAAAGATTGTACACCTGGAAATTCAAAAACCCGCAAGGGCATCTTGGGCTAAAAAAGGGTATCCTGGTGGACTGAAAACCCAAAAGGGCGGTCCAGGAAAAATTTAAGGATTAAAAGTGTACAACTATGTCCAGTTGTATTACTACAATCCATCTTTATTACCAAGGTCAAAAGTTCAAATGGTACAAGATCAATTCAATCAACTTCTTTCGACGATAAGGGATGATGTTCGAAGACATATGGGCAATAGTAGAGTTGGAACCCAATAATATCAATTCCACATGGCTATATATATTTGTCTTTACTTTTTATTTTTTTCATTTCACGATGACTTCCTCTTACTAGGATTTCCGTCTCTTTGTACAAAAACGTCTGTTTATAGGCAAATTATCAATACAAATATACTTTGAAGTGCAAACTTTTTGTTTTTCTGTTTTAATTGCAAAAAAGTCCAATGACTAAAATTGAATGAACATATGCATATGAACATTGTTTTACCCCAAAATTTTCCCTCTCTTTTCTCAAGACATTTCTCACAAGATCTTCAATGGCTCAAAATGGCACAAGTGTTGACTAGGTCAAACCATCTCCTAAAAAACGGATGCTTCAAATTAGGGTTTTTGATTTTTACAAGGATAATTGGACTTCTAATGCCTCAAGTTAATTTCATGGATAATTTTAGACCTCCAGAATTACTCATGTCAAGTTTCAAGTCCTAAATCACAATTTTGCTCAGTCAATTGACTAGATGACTGAAAATCAGTTGTATTTGGTAAAAAGTTAATTATGGTCAACCTACAGTCAAACTTTATTATTTTTGGCCAACATAAACATTTTAAGGTCCTATTCATCACTTGATCAAGTATTGATCATAAACCCTCAAGAAAAGCACTCAATTTACCAAAAGGGCAAAATGGTCAAAATTAGAGTTTTGACTGTAATTGACTGATCATTGACTTTTGACCTAATACATGATCCAATGACTTGAAGCACAATCTCAAGGATTCAAATACACCATGTTGACCTAATATCATGGCTCAAATCATCTTTCAAAATCAATGGATTGATAGTTGAATTTTGGGTCAACTGATGAAAAGTCAACTGATGCATAAAAAGTTAAACTTTGACTTTTTGATCAAGATTTGATTTCAAAGATCACAATTCATCAAGACATTTAAAAATATGATGCTTGATCATCAAGAAATGAAGAAAGTCAAAATTCAATTTAAAAAGTCAAACTTTTCAAGACTTAGAAATATTTTTTAAGTGTTTCTATACATGATAATTTCACTACTTCATGTCAATTTTTCACCAAGATAAAAGATGATTAAAAATAAACTTTCAACATGAAAGTTGTAGATATTGATGAGATCTACAACTTTTATTAGAGGGCTCATATCCAAAAAATGCTTACATTTTGAGTTATAAGCACATGAAGTCATGCACTTTTTCTAAAAACAGTGAAAATTTGACTTAGTTTAGGCAGATTTTTGTCCCAACTTCTTGGCCATTTTTCACATATCTCCAAGTTTATTTTGTCAAAATGGTTAACATGAAGGTTGTATAGGATGTTTCAAGCTTTATAAAATGTCCAAGAACTTGAAGAGATCATGTTTGAGCTATAAGTTTCAAAGAGATGAAGATGGCCTCATAAACATGAATTATAGGTCGTTTTCTTGATGAACATTTGATCCAATCTCATAGCCATGCTGCATAATCTTGCATTTCAGGCCCCTAAACCTAAAAATCTATCAATAATCATAATATTACACAATTGTTTGAACCATTATCCAAGTGTTTGAGCTATTTTCCAATTGACTTTTCCACTTATGGCACAAAGGCACCACTTCCATTCTAGTAAAGCAAGTCTTTATGAAAAGTCAACTTATTGAGCTCCCAACTTGTTTCTTCTGAGTACAAGCAATGTTAAAACTAGAAGAAACATGTCTATAGCCTCCAACAAACTCATACCATGCTTGTACTATGCCTTAAAACCATGTTTTCCACTTTTCTTCAAAATCAAGCAACCTAGACACAACTTGAGATCTCACACATCTGTTAACTTCAAGTCCTCTAACCCTTTGCTTATATTTAGAGAGACTGTTTGCAACAAAAGGAACGGCTTCAAGAGCCCTCAAAAACCTCTCACACTCTGAAACACAGAACTTGCATTTTGTGACAAGTTTGAAGTTTCAAACACCTATCACAAAATCTACTCGTGCATTTTCAATTCTAATCATTCATACACCTTCCACAAATCATATAAGAGTGACCCCAACACCTGTTTGTGGACTATAACTCCATCTTCATCATCCACCATTTCCAATATTCAAGCTTGCAGTTTGACTTTAGTATGGAGATTCATGGACTTTCAAAGAAAAGTAAGGGTTGCAACACACTCAGGGAGGTCTAGGAAAGCTAAATAGATCATTAAGACACCTCAAAGGTTGCTCAAACTCCATACACGATTCTCACTATGGAGGTAAGTTTTCTGAACTGGATATCTTGATACAAGAATCATTTACATTTATTTTCTGAAGTAAAAATGTAGATATCATTTCCCTAAAGCTAACCATGTCCATAGTTTTCATTTATACTGTATGTGTGTTGAGAATTTAGGAGATGAAATTTCTGAAATTTTTGGGTTCAGTTTGGTACCAACATAAATTCACTCTAATCTTTGATTTCTAGCTTAAGCTAATGGTATGGTTGGATTTGTGGTGAAAAAATACACAACTTTCTTATTTACATTTTTGAAAATGGTTGAGAAATAAAGGAGATAGCATTTTCAAAAATGGTGCTGTAACTTCTGCCGCGAGGAAGAAGATGAAGTCATATTCATCACTTGTTTTATAATATATATGTTTTGTTTTGTTTATAACACTGGATGTATAGCCACCCTAGTGGTGAGAAGCGCGCGCCTGTGATCATAGGGACCTGGGTTCGAGCCCCAATGGTACCCTTTTTATTTTTCATATTTTCTCTTTTCATGTTCAATGCAAACAAGCTTGGCGCGCACATGATGCACTCTCCATTCCATACCATCAAATAATCATTAATCCAGATCCAACGTCTTGAAGCCTCACCTCCTTGACACACCTCCAGAAGCCTCTCTCACTGGATCATCACAGGTGTTGTGCTCACTATTTTTGGCCTAACATTTTTGTTACTTCTCACCCCCATTTTCCTTTTGCATATTCTGGCCCAACAAATTTCTTTTTTTCTTCTTATTTTAATTTTATTATTTTCTTTTTAATCATTTTATTTTATATCATGATAAAAATCATAAAACCATGAAAAATCAGACTTAGGTTTTTTTTCATTAAATAATTTAATTTTTTTTTATATTTTAATTACACTTGTTTTTATTTTTTTAATTACTTTGTAAATTAATTAAAACTAATTCTTTCTTACACTATTTAAAAAATACAAAACCCCAAAAAAATATTTTCTAAAATACTTAGAATACCCTAGGTTTTCTTTAATTAAATTAAATTTTCATAAATAAAGTTAATTCATTTAAATTACACTTTCTTTTTATTTTATTTGTAAATAAAAAGAATTAAGTCTAATTACTTTTCATTTCAAATTTCAAACATCTTTTTCTCAAATAAAAACAAACAAAAATATTTTCTTTCTTAAAATATTTAGAACCTTTTTTAGGGTTTATACTTAGCCCTTTTCTCATATTTGCACATTTATTCACTCTTTTACATTATTTTAAGATTATTCAATCACTATAAATTTGTAATAGTAATTTAGGGTTTATTGCTTTCATCCCCCATTCATAAACTTGTACCCCCAACCTTTAAAGTGTTATAATAACGTAGGACATTTAAATTCCGCAATTTACCTCTTCCCATTATCGCTAGTAACTAGTGTAGCGGTAGAAATGTTTAAGACTAAGTCATTGGATTGACTAGACTTGTACAAATCAAAATAAAAATCACCACCGTGCTTTATTATTTCCAAAAGAATGGGAAAAGAGCGAATAATTCAAAAAGTGGGGGAAAGATTCTAGGTAAGGAGGTTAATTATGCAAAGGGGAGGTATTACCATCCTAAAAATCTACGATACTCCGCAGGAACCTCTTTGTAAAATCTATATATTTTGGCTATAAAATTTTGTATGTAAAATAGATGGTGGAGGTGAGAAAAGAATATTTTTTTAATGATTTTTGCACCCGCCGCGGTTGCGAACCTTCAGTGCCTACGTACCACCTTCCGTGCAATAGGGGATTAGGGTACACGTAGTTCTTCTTTAAAAAATTTAAAACACAAGTGTGTTGGTTAATTTTATGAGATAAGACATCATTGTCATTTTCCATGTGGAAAATATACTTACTACCCATAATCATGAGAAAGGAGAATTTGCATCATCTTAAAGTGGAGGATATGGCTTGGATTTTAAAATCAACAATGCCTCACTCAACACCCAAGTGGAAAATATCCCTCTTTACTACATATTGTAGAAGTATAGTTATTTACGTCACTACAAGGATTGACAAGAGTCTAATATTTTTGAGAAAAGTTTAAAAATAAAAGAGCCAAAGTGGAAAATGGTTTGAAATGAGATTGATTGACTTTTAGTCTTCTCACAAAAAAAATGCCAAGGTATTGTTAAGTTCATTGAAGTTTATTTATGAAAATGTCTTGAAAATATCTTGAAAATGCATGGACATGAGTCCAAGTTCATTATGAAAGTGGTTCAAGTTAAAAACAAGAAGAGTTTTCAAAAGGAGGAAAAAGATTTTTGAAATAAAAGAAGATGGGAGAAGAAGAAGAGACTATCCTAAAAGCATAATGTAAAAGCTAGGGATAAGAACCATCTAACTGACAAAAAGCCAATACTTGACATTATGAGCCAAGATAGAATTCTCATTCTTTGGATTGAAACCAAGAAAGCAAAGATACTAGACCTCTTGTGAGAACCAAACTTCAAGTGTATTAATTCTTCACAAAAAAATTGGGTAGAGTAACGACTGCATACGGGTGAATTCCAGATTACAAACAAAGAATGTAATCACAATAACCTGCAAACAAAACAAACAAAAAACCCAATGTCTTGAGGTAAACCTAAAGAACTCCAGGCAACATATCAATTAAGGTCACAAGGTATCCAACATAGGCCAAAGTTTCTAATCCTAAGTCAAAGAATTCCAATACTCCATAATGCCAAGGATAGTAGCCAAATAGTCCAAGTTCCATTAAAGTTTTTTTTTATGATTTATTTTGATTATTAAGTGTCTTCAAAAAAGGAAAGAAGAGCTCAAATGAGCAAAAATAAAAATGACAAAAAAGTAAATGCTCAAATGAGCAAAGATGAAAATAGAATGAAATGTAAATGCTAAAAGTAAATGGTGCATAAAGCACAAAAAATAAAAGGACATAAAGTAAAAATAAAAGATAAAGTCAATTATTAGTGATTAGTGGTTAGTTGGATGATCATCTTGAAAATTGCATTTGGAACTCATTAGAGGATTGGTAGAACCAAAGTCTCCACACAACAAGTTGCATTTGCTTTTTATCAAGTATATCGGCCATTTGGAATCCTCACAAGTGCCATTTAATGATCAACGATGTTTAAGTGACCCGCGTTGACCAAAAGTGTTGTAGATTCATTAGAGGATTAGTAGAACCAAAGCCTCCGCATAATTAATCTCAAGGTTATTGGATCAAAGAGATCAAATTAACATACTTGGGCTTGAAAACATAAGTTTGGGCCACGAATGATCATTTATTCGAATCAGGACAAAATTTAGCGCCATGTTAAGCAATCATAAGTGGACTTATATAGAAGTTGCACCTATTTTGAGGCCGGTCAATAGCAATCTATGCACCATTTGTTTTGAGACATGATATAGAGATCATGCACCAATAACACTTAGTACAATAAGAAAGGGATGAGATGGAGAGGGGTGGGGAAGAATATACAAACCACATTTGAGTTAAATTTTTATTAAACTATTATTAAAATCATTCATCCATTTTTGTGGAGTTAGACTCAACACCATGGATCCAATGAGGTTAATAAAGTCCATGATCAAAAATTTAACCCAATATCAACTAGAAAATTATCACAAAATAATATTGCATTTAATATATACATTTAAAGGGTTTTAAAATGTTTTTTTTAAAATAAAAATAAAAGAGGAAAATACCAACTATGTTCGAATTAATCAGGAAATAAAAATTAAGACCATAGAAAAATCAGAAAAGGACTCAAATATTTTTATAAAAATTTTGGTAATTTTTAAAAGTTAGAAACTATTTTTAAAATTAAAATAAATGAGTAAAATAAACCAAAAATGATATAAAAAAATAACAAAGTCAGAAACAAAAATAAAATGAGGTCACCAATATTTGTCACAATGTCATTGGATCATTCCATAATTTTTTTCAGAATTTAAAAATGTATAAAAGTATTTTTAAACATTTAAAATAATTCAAATAGAGTGAAAATTTATAAAAAATAACAAAACACAAAAAATTAAATTGTGAAAAAATAAAAATCAGAAAGAGAATAATAAAAAAAAATTCAAATTTTTTTTAGATTTTTTGGACTAAAAATGAATTTTCTATGATTTTTTGAAATTTTAAAAAATTAAATATAAAAATCAGAAAAGAAAATAAAAACCAAAAAGATGTGGACCAATGGATGAGAGTCAAAACGCGTTAGTAATCAGATCCAAGAGATTTGACGCGCTGTGCATATCATGGTCATTACTAAATATCACACCGGATCCAACATTTTTAAAATAAAACAACTTAAAATATGGCGCGTTGGATGGTGTCTGACTCACAAAAGTAATTAGATCCAAGGGTTCCCGAGGCACGTGCATTGTAAGGCAAGCATATTATATCCATTTCAAAAAAATAATGTGGCTTCATGTCATTGGTTGAAGACGGACATGTCATCGTCTTCAACCTCCATCCATCCTCAAATTGAATCTTCCAAACTGTAAAATTAGCAAACCAGACCGGTACCATTAGATTCGTCTCTTCAAGACGATTCTAATGGTACCATCGCGCCAAATTTATATAAATTATGCAAGGCTGTGTTTGAAAAAACCAGAAAAAAAAATAGCGAGCACGAAAATCTGGGATATCTTGCTCAAATCTCAATGAAATTGCAAACTATAAAGAGCACGAGGATCAGAAGAACACAAGGAGTGGGTTAGTCTTTTATTTGAATCAATTTGGCCAAGAAATCTACCTGAACAAAGTAGTGAGAAATTTCTCTGAAATTGAACTTCCACAGATCAATATTGGTCACAATTCTTGAAAGTAACCGTATGGTTAACTTCAGAGAAGTTCAATGAAGCTAACTGAATGGAGCTTTTGGTGTTTTAAGGTGAGAATGTAAGAAATTAGAATTCCAAAATCAGAGTTCGTGTGGGATCTGAACAGGGGTCAATTGGCTATCAAAAGATTGAAAAAAAGAGTGAGGGGTGATCCTTATTTATAGCTGATTATGATGCAAGGGTCAAGCGTATGAATTGGAGGCAAAATGAGTGAAATCGTGTGGACCTGCTAAATGTGAAAAGTGTGACTTCACATGGCTCAAAATGCAGTAAATTGGATGGTTTAAGGGTCGTTTCTTGTTATGGCAAGTTTCTAAACATGATTAGACAAGAAATTAATCTTTAAACAGGCTTGTAATTGGATTTAAACTAATTTTCAAATCTGACTGAACTTGGAATTTCCATTTCATGATGCCACTTTCATAACCATGGTGCCAACAATGTAGGGCACCTTATGATGTGATTCTTGAAGAATTTGAAAGATGAAGTCACAAGCTTTTCAATGTGAAAGGAATGATATTAAATGGATGTTTGAGCAAGAAGTTTCATTGTGTCAATGTTGGAGAAAAATGGTTGACTTTCCATACTTAGAAATATTTCAAATATTTCTTCAAAAGTGACCTATAATGTTTTGCATCCAAACATAGCCTTCCACTTGGAATTTGCTCTTGACCAAAAAATATGGCATTAAATATACCATTTGAATGAAATTTTGAAACTTGAACCATTCAAAATCTCCAAAAATTGAGAGAGTTATGATTTGTTGAAGTTGGAAAAAATCATGAAATGACCTATAATCGTTTGTATCCTTAGGGCATCTTCCATACATTTTCTCACTTTGCACATAAAATAAGGCATAAAGTTCACATATTCAAGATCATTATGAAAAAAGAGTGGGCTCAAGGTGATAAAAATTGACCAAGTAATGATCATTTGAATTCACACATGAGAAATTGGGGGTTCATCTGGAGGACTTGTAGTCTTTCTTCATCATAAAGCTTCTTCTACATGAAAACTCCTTGAAACTTTTGAAGTGATTTGTTGATAACCATTTGAAGAGAAGGTTGTATTTGGAATCACTCAAAAATACAAAAAGATGAGCAATATATGCTTCTTTAAAGTTCAAAACTCTAGCTCCTAGATCAAGAAAATGCCTTGGGGAACTTTGACAATTTTGAACAAACTTCTTGTACCAACACAAATGCTTTGTAAATAGAAGTTGTTGAGGATGAAAATGAGAAATCATATTCACCAAAACAACTTCCATATCTTGATAATTAGGAGAAATATGAACTTGTGACCAATGGGAACAATGCCTTGTCCAAGCATGACAACTTCTCCAATCAACCCCTTGTACTTTTGAACCAAATTTGATAATCTTGAAATGTGGTGAACCAAAATAACCTTGCCATTCCATTTCATCCAAAACGACTTCAATGGTAAGGTTTTAACTTCTCCAGCCTTATTGCCTAGGGCATGGAAATAAACTTATGAACCCATGGGTCAACCTACCAAGCCAAATTGCCTTGACCTACCTTACTAACAAGTAAGACAAACCAAAATTTCATTTTATTCATTAAAGGGAAAAAATCAAGACAATATATTCATGATCACAAAATAAAAACAAGTCAAGGTGCTTGGTGATTCCTCAAAGAGAAAATTTAAATATAGGGAGGAGAACCAAAATCCCTAATGGGAACTTATGGTGATTGAATCAACATGGTATGATAAAGGGATCTTCAGGGAAATAATTAGGGTACAACAGCTGCCCTTATTTAAGTTTCTTCTATCTGAAGATACGAAGGTTAGAAATCTTCGTGTCAACACGACCGGAGATACTTAAATAAAAAACAAACCCTATTTTTGGCCCTAAGATACCATGCAATGCTTATGAATAGTGCATATAGACAACCTCAAAGGGACACAAAACACCATTGGGGATGTAACAAAATAAATAAACAAGAGAGTAACCCAACCAGGAAAATAAATCACTGGTGGATCAAAAAGACCTGAATTAGATAGGATGGTAAAATGGTCTAAGGATACACCAACTTCCACTGAAGGTGAAACTACCAACGTTCACTGTCGGTAGAAAGAGAAAAGAAATGACAAAAACGAAGTTCACTGAAGGTGAGCTACCAACGTTTACTGAAGGTAGAAGGAAGATAAAATATCATAGCATCGCCATTCACTGACGATGAACTACATACATTCACTGTGGGTAGGAAAAAGATAACAATCATTAACTTTCACTGATGGTGACCTACCAACTTTCACTGAAGGTAGAGAGAAAATATATCATAGCATCGCCATTCACTGACGATGAACTACCAACATTCACTGAGGGTAGCAAAAAGATAACAATCACCAACTTTCACTGATGGTGACCTACCAACTTTCACTGAAGGTAGAGAGAAAATATATCATAGCATCGTAGTTCACTAACGATGAACTACCAACGTTCACTGAGGGTAACAAAAAGATAACAATCACCAACTTTCACTGATGGTGACCAACTAACTTTCACTAAAGGTAGAGAGAAAATATATCATAGTATCACCGTTCACTGACGATGAACTACCAACGTTCAATGAGGGTAGCAAAAAGATAACAATCACCAACTTTCACTGATGGTGACCTACCAACTTTCACTGAAGGTAGAGAGAAAATATATCATAGCATCGTCGTTCACTGATGATGAACTACCAACGTTCATTGAGGGTAGAAAAAATATAACAATCACCAACTTTCACTGATGGTGACCTACCAACTTTCACTGAAGGTAGAGAGAAAATATATCATATCATCACTGTTCACTAACGATGAACTACCAATGTTCACTGAGGGTAGCAAAAAGATAACAAGTTTTCCCCAAAATTCTGGCATTTCACCTAGAATGGGTCTCAACTTCTTCTTTAACCAAGGCACTCCGCTTGGAAAGGGTAATATATAAGCTGTATCAAATAAAGAGAATTCCACTTGCAAAGATTTCACAACGAACTGTCTCTGCGATATTGAAAGCCTTGCCATACACTGGAGTAATTTGACAATGAACTGCAAACTATCCACTCATAGAGAAGATAACAAAAAAGTAACGTCGAATTTTACGGAGAAGCATGAGTTTCTCAAATAAAGAGACCTACTACTTGCTGTTATTGGAGGATTTGTATAAATGACTTCCTGGGGAAAGCAATACGGCTTCCTGGGGAATGAAATATGACTTCCTTGGGAAATGCCAACATATTCTTGCTGAGGAGATAAAAGTTTTCTCGTGCCAAAATAAATGCACATTTCCTAAACCAATGCTCGAAGATCGCATAAATCCAAGGTGATAATAATGCTGGGAAACAAAGTTTCAAACCAGAAATAAACTAGAGTGAAACAGTCAACCAAAATACATCTTTTGAGAAATAAACTCAAGAGGGAAACCCAATCTATCCATCCAAAGAGCTGCACCGGAAGGCTAAAGCAAAAATCTTCCACGAGGGGTAACTCAGTGGGGAAATTGAAAGAATATACACTTTCTGCTTAAGGCCAACACTTTATTGGAGAGAGGACAACATAACTCTGCAAAACATGGTAGTATGTCAACAAAAATATTAATGAATGTGAATGAGCAATGATTTGCTAAAATTAACTATGCATGATGTATGTATGAATGTATGAGTGTTATCATGTATATGCTGAAAAAACATACATATAACACTGGGAGTAACCAGGCAAAACTAACTCAGGCACAATTAACACTCGGCTAAATCACATCCAAGACGATCAATCCAAAAAAAGTAAGTGCCAACTGAGGAAACAAAACCTACTGCCTCGTTTAACTTTACTGGGGAGAAACGTGATTCAGAAGTAAACAAAACCAAGTGGCAAAAATAGTACAGATACAGGGATATAACATCCTTCTCCAAGCTTCACCAGGGAATAGCACTCAGACTTCAACAGGGAAACAAATTCTTTCAAAAGTAACACTTTTACTGGGGATTGTAAAATCAATTTCATGTAAAGCAGATAGACACCAAATCATCAAAACATTCACTGGGGAATTCGTGCCGACTTCATTGGGGAGGTCAACGCCACATCCTCAAAGGGAAAATAAATATATGTTCTTCACTAGAGAAACCAGAGACCTTTGTTCTTCAAGAGTGATTATTGTACCAACTTCTCTGGGAAGAAAGAACCTCCATTAAACAAACGAAAACTTCAATGGAGAAATCCTGGATTGAATCTTCATATCATGTAAACTCATAAAATAGGAGAAATGAATCAAAACTAGACCGGGGACACTGGAGTCACAAACCCAATACAGCGAAAACATCCTAAGTAAACCTTCCTAGGGGAACAAAAAACTTCTCAAAACAACTAGAGTTCCTCCATCCATGGGATCACCATTTTTGTTGCTTTCTCTTGCTTCACAAATTTTATAGTAAAAGCAAATTGTAAATTCTTTTTGAAAATCACTTTTGTTATTTTAATCTTTTTGCTTTGGCAGTTATTATCAATAATAAATGAAGTTTCGTAAGCTAAATAAAATAAAGAAATACAAAGAATTGAGTAAAAGCTCAAACTTCATTAATAGAATGGTAGTCTGCGAATGGCGAGACTCCATGGATGATTACAAAGTTTGGAAAATGGTAATGCATAATGTAAAAGATACATTGAGATACAATGACCACTATCCCCTCTAAAAACTTTTGAAATCCCGAGCAGCAGCTTCTGTTTGAAGTATGATGAGGATTCGAGAAGATTGTTGCTTCAATGATCAAGTCTTGTCCGATGTAGTTACTTACCAAGAAAGTCCCTAACTTTTACCTAAGCTGCCCTTGCGGGTTTTCAACTTAGTGGGAAATTTATTCTGTTTATGCCTCTAATTTTTTCCTAGACCGTCCTTCCGAGTTTTCGGCCTACCGAGACGCTCTTTTTTGCCTAATTCGCCCTTTCAGGTTTTCAACTTAGCGAGCTGTTCTTTTATTTCTCTAGGCGAAGTATTTCTTGACTGCATCAGCATTCATGGGACGTAGGAACTCCTCGCCATCCATAATTTCAAGAATTAATGCACCGCCAGAGAAGGCTTTCTTGACAACATATGGGCCTTCAAAATTGGGAGTCCAATTTCCCCTAGAATCAGCATTAAAAGACATAATCTTTCTGAGCACGAGGCCTCCTTCTCTGAATTCACGAGGTTTGACCTTTTTATCAAAAGCTTTCTTCATTCTCTTCTGATATAACTTTCCATGACAAAAAAGCTGTCATTCTCTTCTCTTCGATCAAATTCAATTGGTCAAACCGCTTCTGGACTCATTCAGCCTCTGTCAACTTGGTTTCCATTATCATACGCAAAGAGGGAATTTCAACCTCGACTGGGAGTACATCTTCCATTCCATACACAAGGGAGAATGGGGTTTCTCCTGTTGAAGTGAGGACAGATGTTCGATATCCATGCCAAGCAAAAGGGAGCATTTCATGCCAATCCTTATAAGTAACAACCATTTTCTGGATAATCTTCTTGATATTCTTATTAGCAGCTTCAACAGCCCCATTCATCTTTGGCCTGTACGGAGATGAGTTATGATGAACAATCTTGAATTCTTCACACAGTTCTGTCATCATTTTGTTGTTCAGATTCGAGCCATTTTCGGTGATAATTCTACTCGGCACACCATACCGACATATAAGATTATTCTTAATGAAGCGCATAACCACCTGCTTAGTGACATTAGCATACGAAGCAACCTCCACCCACTTGGTGAAGTAATTAATTGCTACCAAGATAAAGCGATGTCCATTCGAAGCTTTGGGTTCTATCATCCCAATCATATCAATACCCCACATAGAGAAAGGCCACGAGGAGGAAATCACATTGAGAAGTGCCGGAGGCACATGCACCGTGTCCGTATAAATCTGGCATTTATGACACTTCTTTGCAAATTTGTAACAATTAGATTCCATTTTCAGCCAATAGTAACATGCCCTTAGCATCTTTTTAGCCATCGAATGTCCATTGGCATTAGTGCCAAATGAACCTTCATGAATCTCATGCATCAACATGTCTACTTTATGTCTATCCACACATCTGAGCAAGACCATGTCATAATTTCTCTTATATAACACATTTTCACTGAGGAAGAAACTGCCAGCCAACCTTCTCAATGTCTTTCTATCTTTCTTCGAAGCACCAATCGGGTATTCCTGAGTCTGGAGAAAATTCTTGATATCATAATACCAAGGTTTCTCATCTACTACTTCTTCTATTGTAAACACATGAGCAGGCCTATCCAGTCGCCGGACTATAATTCGAGGTATATCATTCTAAGTATTCACTTGATACATAGAAGCCAGAGTTGCCAAAGCATCTTCCATCTGATTTTCATCTCTTGGAATATGATGTAATTAAACTTTGTTAAAGAAGGGTAACAATATTCTAGCATAATCTTTGTAAGGGATCAAGCCATGGTGACGAGTATCCCATTTTCCTTTAATCTGATTTATTACCAAAGCTGAATCGTCGTACATATCTAGAATTTTAATTCTGATATCAATAGCTTCCTCGAGACCCATGATGCAAGCCTCATATTCTGCCATATTATTAGTGCAATCAAATGTTAATCTTGCAGTAAAAGGAATGTGGGATCCATGTGGAGTGACGATCACAACACCAATTCCTTTACCGTAAGTATTCACAGCTCCATAAAATATCATACTCCACCAAGATTCAGGGTCAGGACCTTCCTCAGGCAATGGTTCATCATAATATTTCACTTTCAGGAACATCACATCCTCATCGGGAAATTCATACTCCACAGGCGAATGATCCTCAACTGGTTGGTGAGCAAGATAATCTGCCAACATGCTGCTTTTAATAGCTTCTTGAGTGTGGTATTCGATGTCATATTTAGATAACAACATCTGCCAGCAGGAAATTCTCCCAATAAGAGCAGGCTTTTAAAAAATGTACTTGATTGGATCCATTTTGGAGATCAACCAAGTGGTGTGATTTAACATATACTGCCGCAAACATTTTGCCGCCCAGGCCAGAGCACAACATGTATTTTCTAGCATGGAATACGCGACTCACAATTAGTAAAATTTTTACTGAGATAACAAATGGCATACTCTTTCTTCCATATTTCATCTTGTTATCCCAGAATACAGCCCATGGAATTATCTAACACTGTCTGATACATAATCAATGGTCTTCCTTCGACAGGAGGGAGCAAGATAGGAGGTTCAAGAAAATATTCTTTAATCCTTTCAAATTCCCTTTGGAAGTCATTCGTCCATACACAACCTTGATCTTTCTTTAACAAATTAAAGATCGGTTCACATGTTACATTCATGTGGGAAATGAATCTGGAAATATAATTCAAACGCCCGAGGAACCCTCTGACTTACTTTTCAGTTCTTGGCGCTGGCATCTCTTGAACTGCTTTGACTTTATCAGGGTCAACTTCAATTCCTTTCTGGCTAATAATGAAACCCAACAATTTTCCTGATCGAACATCGAAGGTGCATTTATTTAGATTCAAGCGGAGACGATACTTCCTCAAATGCTGAAACAACTTCAACAAATCTTATACATGCCCTTCTTTAGTATGGGATTTAGCAATCATATCATCAACATATACTTCGATTTCCTTGTGCATCAGATCATGGAATAGGGTTGTCATACCCCTCTGGTACATTGCACCAGCATTCTTCAACCCGAAGGGAATCACTCTATAACAGGATATTCCCCAGGGTGTGATGAACTTTGTTTTTTCCATGTCCTCTGGAGCCATTCTTATTTAATTATAATCAGAAAATCCATCCATGAACGAGAAAACGTTGAATTTTGTTGTGCTATCCACTAACATATCAATGTGTGGCAATGGAAAATCATCTTTTGGAATAGCTTTATTTAGATCTATGTAATATACGCACATATGGACTTTTCCGTCTTTTTTAGGTACTAGGACAATATTGGCGATCCATTAAGGTTACACTGAAGTCACAAGAAAACCAACATTAATCTGCTTTAGGACTTCTTCTTTGATCTTCACTACCATATCTGGGTGAGTTCTTCTCAACTTCTGTTTGATTGGCGGACACTCTGGCTTCAATGGAAAACGGTGCTCTACAATATATGTATCTAGACCAGGCATATCTTGATAAGACCAAGAAAAAATATCCACATTGTGATACGGTGGGAGAACTGACTTGAGGTGTTTGCGTTTTGATCGCATTTGTGCGGATAGCAAGAGTCGCCACCGACTTTTCTTTTATCCAAAAGGAAAGGTAAAAAAAAGCACAGGAAAGACCTTTCGAGATTATTTCTCGGGTTTGGGGGGTAAATTATGAAGAGGGAAGGTATTAGCACCCTTTTCATTCGTAGTTATCTACGGGCTCTTAGTTACTCGCTTAGATCACTTGCTTTTATTTGACAGTATGCTTGTGGTGTGTTTTTTTTAAAGTATCTTGAAAATGTCTTTGTAATGGTTCTCGTTTCTATAAGAACGCGTACAAAGTGTTGTTTCGAAAAATAGTTCAAAGATGTGTTTACGGAAATGTGTTTTTGAAAGTGGTTTTGAAAAGATGTTTTCCAATGGTTCTCGTCTCTATAAGAACTTATACAAAATGTCTTGTCTTTTGAAAATGTTTTGAGATGAAAGTGTTGGTGTAAAAATGTTTTTGTCATGAGCAAGCGAGTAACTAGGAGAGAATCTACCTACTCGAAAGGTCTAAAATGTTCTTTTCTTCCCCCTTTAGATGTTGCTATCTTACCATTGATTTGGTAAGAAGCCCCGTCGCTGGATGTGAAGGGATAGGCGCGGGTCAGTTTTACAGTCATTGAAAGCAACTTATGAGACACTTTTAGCAATTTTTGTAAGGGACTAGATCGTTTTATCGAAGGCAACATCGAGGGTCATCAAGGGACTACGATCTTTTATCGAAGGGTCTTTGCTAAAGCTTCACATATTCGAGGGACATGACTGTGTTTCCGAGGCAACGAGCGAGGTTACCCTAGAGGTGTGCGTGTGAAAAGTGTGTTTGATTCAAGTTAATTTTGTCTTTTGAAATTAGTTTATCTAGCGATTGATTTTGAATTTGTCATGCACGCCTAATTACTATATAGTATAAAGAAAACAGTAAATTATAGAAATGGAAATTCTAAGCTATTACAACGCTTTCGGGAATGGGGGTACAAATTGATGAATGGGGATGAGTCGAACGCGATCACCAAGTTCAAATAGAAAACAATACAACCAAATCGAATTTTAACAATTTAACTAGAATTATAACAGTCTATAAATAATTAATTGACAAAGTATAAAAAATTTGGGTATTTTTGTTTATGAGAAAATAAATTGATTTTTAAACCCATTTTTTTTAATTGTAATTAAATATTAACAAAAATTAAATTTAAATTAAAAATTCATTTAAAGTAATCTAAAAAAAACTAATTTAAAATTCTAAATAGAATTATCCTAAACAAACTAATTAAATAAAACTAATTCTAAAAATTATTGACTAAATCTAAATTAAGTTAAATACAACTAAATAAAAATTATCCTAAAACAAAGCTAATAAAAAAAAAGTTAAACCTAAAATGTATTAAGCCTAAATTAATATTAAGTACAAACTAAAGAAAAATAATTAACCTAAAACAAAGCTAATTAAGGTAAACTAAACCTAAGATGTATTAAATCTAAACTAATGTTTAGTAACTAAATAAAATGACACTAAAATAAATTAATTAAAAAAAAAGACTAAACCTAAGTTTTATTAGTTAAATCTAGGTTAGGTTAAGTTAATGTGTAACCTAAAAGAGGAAACACAAAATCTCCCAGTCTTATCTCTTCTTCCTCTCGCCCTCAGAAACGGCGCCTTCTTCCTCGCCACCCTGTTTCACAGTCGCCAGATTCTAACCATGAAACCAAACGTCCTAACTTCTATTGATTCAAACCTCTATCAACTTCTCTATGAATCCTTCAATCAGTAGTCAAAACTAGAAAACCCTAACTTGTTTCAAGTTCAAATTAAACTCTCTATTTTTGTCAATCTTAAAAGTGAATACAGGGGTTTTATTCCTGGAACTATGAGCTATCGCATGGCATAAAGGAAACGATGAAGAGAAATGAAGTTTTCGGATTTACCTGTGAGGCTAGGGTTTGCTGCGATTTGAGAAAATGGAGGAAAGGAAATCGAAGTTGAGGCTTTGATCTTCTAGGTATGGTGTCCGAATCTCCTTCTTTATACTTTTTTTTGCTTTCGTATATATTGATTCTGTTTGGCTTGAGTCTAAAGATCTGTAGATTTTGCTGGCCCAATGTTGTTGCTCGAGATTGCTAGTTTTCTTGTGTTTGATGAGAGGTTGCAGCTTTGTACGATTAACTGTTATGTTGTGATATTTTTGTGGTTTTTTTATTGGATTCCTCTCACTATGCTTCTTTTTGTATGTTGTTTCGTATCTTGTTGTGAAAGAGATGTGACTTTTTGTGATGGTATTTGGTGATGGTGTTCTTGGTGATTTTTTGTTGTATACTTGCTGCTATTTTGTGTCTTGTTGTGAAAAGAGATATGGCTTTTTTGGGATGGTATTTGGTGATGGTGTTCTTGGTGATTTTTTGTTGTATACTTGCTGCTATTTTGTGTCTTGCTGTGAAAAAAGATATGGTTTTTTTTGGGATGGTCTTTGCAGTGATTTTTTGTGTTGTAAAAGAATGGAATGGGTTTGATGGAAGTAACTCTCCCTTAGTTATTTTTTCGTCCCCTTTCCATTTGACCTCCCTCCCTCTATATTGACAGTAAAATTGAAAAGAAAAATGGGAGAGAAAAAATAAAAGTCCTTTGAAACTTGTGGTATATTGTGCTGATGTTTTTTTGTTACAGTTTCTGGTTTTTTTACCATTTTTGTACAAGTCTTGGGCAGGATTTGGACAATTTTTGGACAGTTGTGCAAAGCTTGTAGCAGAAACAGCAGGGCTATCTGTTTTATGATAGCAGCTGACTTGGTAACTTTGCTAGTAGCCTAGGTGATATCTTTCTTCTTTCCCTCTTCATATTTCTATGATACAAAGCCAAATTGCTTTTTGCTTATTATATACTTTTCTGAAGGGTTTGCTAACTTAGGAAAATGATGACAATTGTTTGTTTGAGCATGCTTTCCTCCTTGCTATATTACAATATTGCTACATTTTTGCACTAGCATGCTGTTTGGACTGTGGTTTGCCTGCTGCCTATCATTTGTGCTGTGACCTGTTTGCATTTCTGGCCCTGCTATTTTGATTGTTGTTCGTTTTCATTTTGTTGTTGTTGCTTGTTGTTTTGGTTTTCTGCTGCAGTTTTGGGCAGTTTGTTTGCATGCTGACTTACTGTAATTTGGTTTGCACGCTTTAGGAAGCTTGACTGCTGCTGGCCTGCTGTTAGCTACCTTGGGCAGTTTTGAACTGCTGTAGTTTTTCTTGCATACTGTCTTGCTGTAGGCTTGTGTTGGCCTGTTGTTAGCTTCCCTGGGCGGTTTTGGACTGCTGCAATTTTGTGCATTTGAACTTGCTTGTTGTGTGCTTTGCACTTGCTTGTAAATTTTTCCTTTTTCCCTTTTTGTGAACCAAGAAATACAACTTTCTTGTGATTTGCAATTGGGGGAAAATGGGATGTGATGAAACAAACAAAACATTCTGATTCCAAGCCGCAAACCCTAATGATGGATTATTTTTTTCCGCATATTATTTCACTTGAATCTCGCTAACTTTCCTTTTCTTGTTTCATGAACGGAAAGCGAGGCTTGGATATAAACAAAGATTGGATGGCTTACTTGAAGATGAAGATGAAGACTTGAAAAGGAAGCTTCTCTTTGTAAACTTGAATTTTTTGTAAACAAGACAAACAAATTGTAAATTCATTTGTAATGTAAAAATATCAAATACTTGAATAAAATTTGGTGTAGTAGAATTTATTGTACGAAACTTGCAATCTTTGATTGAATACTTTGGATAAAAATCTTGCTTGGTAACTTGCATTTTAAGCAAACACAATATGATCAGATAAATCATGTATTTTGCATTCTTAAACAAAATAAATGTTTAAGAGCTCAAACCCAATTGATTAATTGAATCCACAATCATGGTTGTTTAAAATGATAGTCTTAATCTTCACATCTTATCCAAACAAACATGCTCCTAAGAACAACATCAATCCTCAGTAAACTGTGGTTAAGAAAAATTAAAAATAAAACAAATGTCTTGCAACGATTCAATAGCTTTAGAATCTTCCAAGCCCAATTTTCCTTCAACTCTTTGAAGATAAACCCATGAACAGCATCACATATGACCATGACCAGAAATAAACGTCTCAAGGTCTTGTAATTTGGAAAAAATCACAATTCTTAGAGATCAGACGACTGTTGTTTGGAATTAGGTAAAAATTCATGATGCGACTTCTAACACATTCGAATTTCAGTGATCTTCTGCGCGTAATCAACTCTTGATACTTGAAGAGAAATTTGAGAGGGCATCAAGAAGAATCAAACGCAAGAAAAACCGCTCAAAAAAATTGAATAATAAAGAAGTTACGATCGTTTGAAATTATTCTCGCACAAGGGCGATTTGCTGTAGTTCTTTTCAGTTATTTGGACCATTGATTGAGTAAACTTGCGATACGAGGTTTTAAACTCGGCACGAACATCCTTGGGGAGACATGAAGATCTGTGAAGACCAATTGAGAACTTTGAAGACTCAATTTTCTTTGAAAAATGCAAAAACCTAATTGCTGATTTACTACTTAGGGAGAGAATCTGTCTGATCAAATTCTAAGCCAAATTGAGTATCCGAGAAACCCTAGGATAGTATCTTGTATGAAAAATGGGAGGGAAAATTTTGGGGTACAACACACATACTCTTTCAACAACTCAATCAACCTGCTCTTCACATCATGATGCAACAATGCTCCGATCTTGACCTCTTTCAGATCTTCTTCTAAACCCAAAAATATTACTTCCAATGGATCTTTATATGGATGAATGGTGTTTTCCTCGCGCTCAAGCAACCGTGAGAACTCTTCTAGAATATCATCATAGTCTTCTTCTTCGGCCTCATACACAGGACATTTAAAGTTGGGAGAGGGTGCAGGGTCATTGTGTTCAACGGGTTTTTTAATTAATCTACACATATGATTTATGATTTCATTTAGAAACTGACACATATAACAAGTGATCATGCAGATTGTTTTTCAGTTATTATTTACTTTGAAAGGTTTTTTATTTTTACCATTTCCCCATAAAAAGCATAAAATAAAGACACAATTTTGGGAAACAAAGACAACTTTTATTATTGATTTTAAAAGTCACAACAAACAGATAAGCCCTACAACATTAATACTTCCACCTTGGGCCAAGTGAAAGCTTTTCAAAAAGATTAACAAATCAAATTATTTTGAAACATGTATGCAAGAGGGAACATCAATGGTGATGCAGTTCTGAACCCTAACTCCGTACGTCACGTAATTTGGCATTTCCTGCTCTGCTTCATCTTCCATAATGGAATTAATCCCGGAAATAGTTGGATGAAGATAACCCCCACTACAAAAAATATCTTGATACCTGCCTGCAGAAGACTTCGGCTTCATGCTCTTACCTTTATTATTCCTCAAAGAGAACCCCAAGCCGACTATGTTCGTGTTTACAGGTGGATCCATAATTTGTCCCCATACTTCACTATGAGCCTTACGCATAACTTGTTACGCATCCTTAAGAGAAACCATGGAATTATCATTTCCTCTTATTTTGTCAATAGATAAAGCTTGGAATTGGGTTCCAACAGCAGATTCATCTGCCTCCACAATTCTGAAAGAGGACAGATGAGATATCAATAATTCCTGTTCCCCATTTACGATCACTACTTTCCCTTCACGTACAAACTTCAGTTTCTGATGTAAAGTTGAAGTGACAACCCCTTCCTCATGAATCCACGATCGTACCAACAAAAAACTATAAGAGGGTACAATGTCCATGACCTGGAAAGTAATCTTAAACAAATGTGGTCCTATATGAATAGGCAAGTCCACTTCACCAATAACAGATTTCCTTGATCCATCAAACGCTTTCACAATGATTCCACTCGGGCGCATAGGCGTTACTAGATATTTCAACTTTATAAGAGTGCTCCTCGGTATAACGTTCAAAGCAGATCCATTATCAATCAACATATTGGAAGTGAATCATTATTGCAGTTCATAGAGATGTGGAGGGCCAAGTTGTGATTCCTTCCTTCATCTGGAAATTAATCATCGCAGAAACTCAAGTTATTACATGACGTAATGTTCCCTACTACACTACTGAATTGGTCTACTGGCATATCACTCTCCACTAAAGCTAGGTTTATTACCCTCGTCAAGGATTCTCTGTGAGTAGATGAGTTCATCAATAAAGCCAAGATAGATATTTTTGAAGGAGTCTGCAGTAGTTGATCTACAATTCTGTAGTGGCTCATCTTGATTATCTTCAAAATATCATCCACTTCTTTCTCTAACGTAGCTCCACTAGATTCACCCATAGCCTTCTTGGGTTCAATGTTCTCAGCAATTTTCTTTCCAGCACTAACATCTCCTCGAACAACTGGTGCAAATACATGACCCATACGGGTCACTCTACTATTCTCAACAATATTTCCAACATCAGGCATTGGCTGGATGGGAACTTCCACTCCATCCTCTAAGATTGTAGCATTGTATTTATAGGGTACAACCTTATTTGACTTGTAGGGAACAGGACCCGAAAAACTAATCACCAATGGGGTAACATCTGGCTTGCTATAATATTCAACTTCAAAATGGGAGGGTGCACCAAAACAAGGTACAATCACGTTTACCCCTTCTTCAACATAATCAATCATTATTGAGTCATTTCTGGAAAACAAATCCTCATCTGAGGAGAAATACTCATCTGCAGAGGCATACTCTTCATCCGACTCTTCTTCATCCAAAAAAACCTCAACCATATCAACTTCATGGTAATCATCCCTTTGACCTGTAATCTTGATGGTTCCATTGTCCAATAACAACTGAACACCTTTCTTCACGATTGAACATCCTTGGGAATCTCGACAGCAAATTCGGCAAGATCCATACTGGTGTTCCACCTGACCAGCCAAGTGGCAAAAAGTAGCATGCAATTGTACAAGATCCTCATTCATATGTTCCACATCGAAGATTCTTAACTCTCCAGGACAATCAGAAACCATGTTTACTTATTCTTCATACTCTTCCCTAGGCCTGATTATGTGGATGAGGCCCTCATCCATCATCTCCTGCAAATCAGCCTTTATCTTGTCGCAACCATGTATGTCTGTACTGCAAATCATCCTTTATCTTGTCGCAACCATGTATGTCTGTGCTGCAAATAGAAAAACCGGAATGGTCATGTGTATAGTAGCTAAATTCATAGAGGTTTGCATGCATTTTCACCAAATCTCCTCTAACTAGATGAATGTCAAAAATCCGGAAGTCGCCTGCACAACCGACCATCATATTCATAACATTTACTCCTCCATTCTTGGGTAGAGGATTGTCTTTCACATTAGGGCCCACATCCTTGAAAGATAGAATACCAGACTTCACCAATTTCTGCACCTCAGTCTTCAAAGGATAGCAATTCTCAACATTATGCCCTGGTGCTCCCTGATGAAAAGCACATGTTTGGTCTGCCTTGTAATACCAAGGCAATGGTGATGGTACAGTGGGAGGTGGTCGGGTCTGAACCAACTTCTTCTGAATCAATGCCGGTAGTAATTTTGTATAGCTCATAGGAATAGGGTCATAACTCTCCCTTCTCTGATTATACCCTTGATTCCCATGCTGGGATGGTCTCTGATAAGCAACGGTGCTTGGAGCTACACCCACAACTGGAGTAACTGAGGCGACTTGCTGATGATGCTGAGAATTCCTTCTAGGAGTATTAACCCTCCTCTCTTGCATGACAACATTTGCATCCCCTTCCTTCTTCTTGTTAAACCTATAAGATGGCTTCTTCACACCTCCAGATCCTTCACTCTTCGTTAAACGGCCCTCTCTTATAGCCTATTCTAAGCGGATACCCATGCCTACCATTTCAGTAAAGTCACTTGGAGCACTCGCTACCATCCTCTCATAGTAGAAACCACCCAAAGTCTTCAAGAAAATCTTAGTCATCTCCTTCTCTTCCATAGGAGGAATCACTTGGGCGGCTACCTCACGCCATCTATGTGCATATTCTTTGAATGATTCCCTGCCTTTCTGAACCATGGCCCTGAGTTTCTCACAGTCAGGTTCCATGTCCATGTTGTACTTGTATTGTTTAATAAACGCTTCTCCCAAGTCATTGAAAGTATGGATGTTGACACTTTCCAAACTCATATACCACTTCAGTGCAGCACCGGTCAAACTATCCTGAAAAAAGTGAATTAGCAGACGCTGATCATCAGTATGGGTAGACATTCTCCTTACATACATCACCAGATGAGCACGAGGGCAAGTGTTGCCCTTATATTTCTTGAACTCCGGGACTTTAAACTTCACATGTATCTTAACATTCGGGACCAAGCATAATTCATTCACATTCTTCCCAAATAACTCTTTCCCTTGAGGGCCTTCATCTCTGTCTGCATCTTGTCAAACTGCTCTTGGAAATCATCCATTATGTCATAAATACCCAAGCTTGGTGGAGGGAAAGGATGACACACATCATCGTTAACAAATGAAAGCATATTCACCAAAGGTAGTGCAGCAGGAACATGCACCGCAGGAGGTGCAGGAGTAACAATAGGCTGAAAAACTGGAGTATCTTGAGGACCAAGATTGAAACCTTCAGGCACAAAATTCTCTGGCATTCCTCATGGGTAACCTTGAGGCATGCGATTCTGAATAACAGCAGGATTAGCAGCCGTAGGAACAGTCAAAGCTTCAGTAGTAACCCTTGTTGATTGAGGTTAAACACCCGGTGGCTGATTCTGAGCAGCCACCAGAGATTCCATCAGAGCAGTAAGATTGGTCATGCCGGCCTTCAAAGCACAAACCTCCTCACACAGATCGCGATTCTCTTGTTCTAAGTTGTCCATCTTCTTTCTGAGATTAGCCCGAGTGTTGTAGTGATGATTCAGCTTGCTAAACGAAGTAAAGAAGCTTGGTAAGACACCTGGATATGCATAAAAAATGCAAGAAATATGTGCAATATGATGCATGATGTGCAATGCACATGATTTTATTTTGTTATTTAATATTTTAAGGGATTTAAAATTTATAGACATATTGCAAATATCAAAGTAATAACGCATTTGAAAATACTGAAAATTTTATTATAACAACTTCAAAGTGGATTACAAGTTTTAATGATCCCAAGTACAAGATGAAAATAAAATCTAAAACCCTAAAAAGAGAAGCTGATGGAGATCACTCTATACTCTGGCTCTTCCCTGTAAGCCTGATAATCTGAGCCTTCAACCTCTGGTTTTCTTCGGCATATCTCGTGGCAACCTCCTTCCAATCACCTGAATTAGGGAGTGAGCAAATAGCATCTGACTGAGACTTAGGAGAAAATAAATCCCCTTGCCTCTCCATGGCCTCTACAGCCCAACTCTCAAGGATCTCAATCAAGTCGTCTTTCTCCTTCAAATCTGCTCTATAGGAAATCTCTAGAGTTTGGCACTTATTCTTGCAAGTGTCTTTTTCCTGCTGCATCCTGACCAAAGCAAGTTGCAGCTCTTCTAGATCATCTAATAGGGGAGGAGTGGTCTTCTCAAATAAATTAGGCATAGGTGTTTCCCGGGAATATGACATCTTCAACTGAATAGCTATCGTTTAGACCCACTGAAGATATGGCTCTAAAGAAACAACACCCCTAGGTCACAAGTCTTTCCTACTCTTCTTATGAATATGACGCTAGGCCTTCACAATCTTCTCCCTAGTTTCCCTATTGTCTTCTCCCTCCTTTAGAAAGAAACTACTCAAATGAATACTATTTGGTTTATCCCTCATCGGATAACCAAGCTGTCATCGCGCAAGAACAGGGTTATAGATAATTCCTCCCTTTGTACCAAGAAGAGGTACATTGGGGAAACTACCACAACTGTCAACAATCTCTATATCCCGGTAAGCTCGATGATACCAATCAATATCCGAGTGAGTAAGTGCCATGATCTTAGTAGCCCAACGGGGTTCCTTCTTGACATCCCAAAAAGCATCAGACTGAGGCATATGAGAGATAAATCATCGGTACAACAGAGGCGTGCAACAGATAATCATCCCCCTATGGTAAGAATTCCTAAGGTGAATAGAGTAATAAGCATCTCCCAGCAATGTGGGAACTGGATTTCCAATCATGAAGATCCTGATAGCATTAATGTCAACAAACCTATCCACGTTAGGAAATAAGAACAACCCATAAGCAAGTAGAGCAAAGATGGCCTCAAAAGCGACTGTACTCTTCATCCTGGAAAAGTAACGAGCTTTCTCCAATAAGAACTGAGCTGGTAATCCTCTAATCCCTCCTTTAGTATTCATAAGGGCTTTAACCTCAAACTTTCCCAGATGGATCAAAGCAGCAATCTCATGTGATTTTGGCTCATCCTCCAAGCCAGTAAAAGGAAGACGACCAGTAATAGGTAAATCCAACAGATAAGAATACTCCTCCAGTGTAGGCATCAACTGATAGTCGGGAAAAGTAAAGAAATGATACATCATATCATAGAACTGGACCAAGGTCGAGAGGAAACCCTCCTTCATCATAAGCTTCATGTGAGGAACGATGGATCCATACTTCTTCCAAAAATCTGCAGAACACTCGATCTCGGGAACTAGACTGATCAACTCATCTACCTTGGGATCCCTGAAACTGTATTTCCCGGTCTTTCTTTTCCCAGAATCCATGGTTACCTGAGATATTCACAAATGGTCAACTTTTAAATCCCTTGAAATAAGATTTCTTCAAAAGATGATTATGAGTGCATGGATGCATGATGCAACAATCACACACAAGATCACACATATAGGGTTCATAGGTTCAATGTCACGAGCATGAAGTCGAAGTTACTACCCATAAGGTATGGCCTAAAAGTTATCACCTGCCGGACAAGGTTCTAGAGGTTCCCAAAGTCTACATCCTTCCTTCGGATATTACCAACTTCCCGATTAACTCGGTAATTAGTAATATTCTCAAGAAAAACTCATCCGAGCGTAGCATCGCATGACAACTATTTCCGAATTACTCCGTCATAGCTTCCTTACTACACCTAAAAGGCTAAGATGGGTTAGGTATTCTACGGTCCTCAGCTTCAGCAGGCTCCCAGGTCGAAAGCAGTACTCTTCCCGATTACTCGGTAAATGACACTACAGTCAAAGGGGCCTCCACTGAGTGGGGGATCTCATGCCTCCTTTTTTGGGATTACTCCCTCAAAGTTAACATGACTATACCGCCCGTCCTATCTTAAAGTTTTCCCAAGTACAGGTATAAGACTTGTAAGTAATCACCAAGCACCCTGAAAACCAGGAAAATCCAGGCAAACATATATACAATATATAACATATAATAAACAATAGCATATACACAGATATAAACAAAGATAGGCTCAACCCACTTAGGGATGGACCAGTAAGAGGTCAATCTTTCCCGAGAGAAGTCGCCATTTTTCTATAGCGGTAGAAATGTTTAAAACTAAGCCATTGGATTGAATAGACTTGTACAAATCAAAATAAAAATCGCCACCATGCTTTATTGTTTCCAAAGGAATGGGAAAATAGCGAATAACCCAAAAATAGGGGGAAAGATTTTAGGTAAGGGCGTTGGTTATGAAAAGGGAAGGTATTAACACCCTAAACATCTATGGTACTCCGCAAGAACCTCTTTGTAAAATATATATATTTTGGCTATAAAATGTTGTATGTAAAATAGATGGTGGAGGTGAGAAAAGAAATATTTTTTTATGATTTTTATACCCTCCGCGGTTGCGAACCTTTAGTGCCTATGTACCAGCTTCCGTGCAATAGGAGATCAGGGTAGACGTAGTTCCTCTTTAAAAAATTTAAAACACAAGTGTGTTGGTTAATTTTATAAGATAAGACGTCATTATCCGTGTGGAAAACATACTTACTACCCACAATCATGAGAAAGGAGAATTTGTATCATCTCAAAATGGAGGATATGGCTTGGATTTTAAAATCAACAATACCTCACACAACACCCAAGTGGAAAATATCCTCTTTACTACATATTATAGAAGTATAGTTGTTTGCATCACTACAAGGATTGACAAGAGTCTAATATTTTTGAGAAAAGTTTAAAAATAAAAGAGCCAAAGTGGCAAAATGGTTTGAAATGAGATTGTTTGACATTTAGTCTTCTCACAAAAAAATGCCAAGGTATTGTTAAGTTCATTGAAGTTTATTTATGAAAATGTCTTGAAAATGAATGGACATGAGTCCAAGTTCATTATGAAAGTGGTTCAAGTTAAAAACAAGAAGATTTTTCAAAAGGAGGAAGAATATTTTTGAAGTTAAATAAGATGGGGCAAGAAGAAGAGACTATCCTAAAGGCATAAGGTAAAAGCTAGGGATAAGAACCATCTAACCGACAAAAATACAATACTTGACATATGAGACAAGATATAATTCCCATTCTTTGGATTGAAACCAAGAAAGCAAAGATACTAGACCTCTTATGAGAACCAAACTTCAAGTGTATTAAGTCTTCACAAAAAAAATCGGCAGAGTAACGGCTGCATGCGGGTGAATTCCAGATTACAAACAAAGAATGTAATCACAATAACCTGCACACAAAACAAACAAACAACCCAATGTCTTGAGGTAAACCTCAAGAACTCCATACAAAATATCATTTAAGGTCACAAGGTCTCCAACATAGGCCAAGGTTTCTAATCCTAAGTCCAAGAAGTCCAATACTCCATAATGCCAAGGATAGTAGCCAAATAGTCCAAGTACCATTAAAGTTTTTTATGGTTTATGTTGATTATTAAGTGTCTTCAAAAAAGGAAAGAAGAGCTCAAATGAACAAAAATAAAAATGACAAAAAAGTAAATGCTCAAATGAGCAAAGATGAAAATAGCATGAAATGTAAATGCTAAAAGTAAATGGTGCATAAAGAATAAAAAATAAAAGGGCATAAAGTAAAAGCAAAAGATAAAGTCAATTATTAGTGATTAGTGGTTAGTTAGATGATCATCTAGAAAATTGCATTTGAAACTAATTAGAGGATTGGTAGAACCAAAGCCTCCACACAACAGGTTGAATTTGCTTTTTGTCAAGTATATAACCCATTTAGAATCCTCACAAGTGCCATTTAATGATCAACGATGTTTAAGTGATCCGAGTTGACTAAAAGTTTTGTAGATCCATTAGAGGATTGGTAGAACCAAAGCCTCCACACAATGAATCTCAAGGTTATTGGATCAAAGAGATCAAATTAACATACTTGGGCTTGCAAACATAGGTTTGGGCCATGAATGATCATTTATTCGAATCGGGACAAGATTTAGCGCTATGTTAAGCAATCGTAAGTGAACTTAAATAGAAGAAGCACCTATTTTGAGGCCGGTCAATAGCAATCTATGCACCATTTATTTTTAGACATGATATAGAGATCATGCTCCAATAACACTTAGTGCAATAAGAAAGGGATGGGATGGAGAGGGGTGGGGAAGAATATACAAACCACATTTGAGTTAAATTTTAATCAAACTATTATTAAAATCATTCATCCATTTTTGTGGAGTTAGACTTAACACCATGGATCCAATGAGGTTAATAAAGTCCATGATAAAAAATTTAACCCAAGATCAACCAAAAAATAATCATAAAATAATATTGCATTTAATATATACATTTAAAGGATTTTAAAATGTTTTTTTTAAATAGAAATAAAAGAGGAAAATACCAACTATGTTCAAATTAATCACGAAATAAAAAGCAAGACCATAGAAAAATCAGAAAAGGAATCATATATTTTTTTAAAAATTTTGGTAATTTTTAAAGTTAAAAACTAACTATTTTAAAAATTAAAAGAAATAAGTAAAATAAACCATAAATGATAAAAAAATAACAAAATCAGAAACAAAAATAAAATGAGGTCACCAATATTTGTCACAATGTCATTGGATCATTCCGTAATTTTTTCAGAATTTAAAAATGTATAAAAGTATTTTTAAACATTTAAAACAATTCAAATAAAGTGAAAATTTATAAAAAATACCAAAACACAAATTTAAATTGTGAAAAAATAAAAATAAGAAAGAGAATAATCAAAAATATTTTTCAAAATTTTTTCAGATCTTTTGGACTAAAAATGAATTTTCTATGATTTTTTGAAAATTAAAAAAATTAAATATAAAAATCAGAAAACAAAATAAAAACCAAAAAGATGTGGACCAATGGATGAGAGTCAAAACGCGTTATTAATCAGATCCAAGGGATCTGATGCGATGTGCATATCATGGTCATTACTAAATATCACACCGAATCCAATATTTTTAAAATAAAACAAATTAAAATATGGCGCGTTGGATGGAGTCTGACTCACAAAAGTAATCAGATCCAAGGATTCCTGAGGCACGTGCATTGTAAGGCAAGCATATTGTATCCATTTCAAAAAAATAACATGGCTTCATGTCATTGGTTGACGAAGGACATGTCATCGTCTTCAACCTCCAACCATCCCCAAATTGAATCTTTCAAACTATAAAATTAGCAACTCAGATCGATACCATTAGATTCGTCTCTTTAAGACGATTCAAATGGTACCATGTGCCAAACTTATATAAATTATACAAGGCTGTGTTTGAAAAAACCAGAAAAAATAGCGAGCACGAAAATCTGGGACATCTTGCTCAATTCTCAATGAAATTGCAAACTATAAAGAGCACGAGGATCAGAAGAACACAAGGAGTGGGTTAGTCTTTTATTTGAATCAATTTGGCCAGGAAATCTACCTGAACGAAGTAGTGAGAAATTGCTCTGAAACTGAACTTCCACAGATCAATATTGGTCACAATTCTTGAAAGTAATTGTATGGTTAGCTTCAGAGAAGTTCAATGAAGCTAACTGAATGGAGCTTTTGGTGTTTTAAGGCGAGAATGTAAGAAATCAGAATTCCAAATCCATAGTTCGTGTGGGATCTGAACAGGGGTCAATTGGATATCAAAAGCTTGAAAAAAAGAGTGAGGGATGATTCTTATTTATAGCTGATTATGATGCAAGGCTCAAGCGTGTAAATTGGAGGCAAAATGAGTGAAATCGTGTGGACCTGCTAAATGTGAAAAGTGTGACTTCACATGGCTCAAAACACAGCAAATTGGATGGTTTAAGGGTCGTTTCTTGTTATGGCAAGTTCCTAAACATGATTAGACACGGAATTGATCTTTAAACATGCTTTTAATTAGATTTAAACTAATTTTCAAATATGTCTGAACTTGGAATTTCCATTTCATGATGCCACTTTCATAACCATGGTGCCAACAATGTAGGGCACCTTATGATGTGATTCTTGAAGCATTTGAAATATGAAGTCACAAGCTTTTCAATGTGCAAGGAACGAGATTAAATGGATGTTTGAGCAAGAAGTTGCATTGAGTCAAAGTTGGAGAAAAAGGGTTGACTTTCCATACTTAGAAATATTTCAAAATTTTCTTCAAAAGTGACCTATAATGTTTTGCATCCAAACATGACCTTCCACTTGGAATTTGATCTTGACCAAAAAAGATGGAATGAAATAAACCCTTTGAATGACATTTTGAAACTTGAACCATTCAAAATATCCAAAAATTGAGAGAGTTATGATTTGTTGAAGTTGGCAAAAAATCATGAAATGACCTATAATATTTTGTATCCTTAGGGCATCTTCCATCCATTTTCTCACTTAGAACATAGAATAAGGCATAAAGTTAACATATTCAAGATCATTGTAGAAAAAAATTTGGATCAAGGTGATAAAAATTTACCAAGTTATGATCATTTGAAGTCACACATGAGAAATTGGGGGTTCATCTAGAGGACTTGTAATCTTTCTTCACCATCAAGCTTCTTCAACATGAGAACTCCTTGAAACTTTTGAAGTGATTTGTTGATAACTCTTTGAAGAGAATGTTGTCTTTAGAATCACTCAAAAATAACAAAATATGAGCAAGATATGCTTCTTTAAATTTCAAAACCCTAGCTTCTAGATCAAGAAAATGCCTTGAGGAACTTTGACAATTTTGAACAAACTTCTTGTACCAACACATATGCTTTGTAAATAGGACATGTTGAGGATGAAAATGAGAACTCATAGTCACCAAAACCACTTCCATATCTTGATACTTGATATAAATATGCACTTGTGACCAATGGGAACAAAGCCTTGTCCAAGCATGACAACTTCTCCAATCAACCCCTTGTACTTTTGAACCAAATTTGATAATCTTGAAATGTGGTGAAACAAAATAACCTTGCCATGCCATTTCTTCCAAAACAACTTCAATGGTTAGGTTTTAACTTCTCTAGCCTTATTGCCTAGGGCATGGAAATAAACTCATGAACCCATGGGTTAACCTACCAAGCCAAGTTACCTTGACCTACATTACTAACAAGTAAGACAAACCAAAATTGCATTTTATTAATTAAAGGGAAAGAAATCAAGACAATATACTCATGATCACAAAATAAAAACAAGTCAAGGTGCTTGGTGATTCCCCAAAGAGAAAATCTAAAGATAGGGAGGAGAACCAAAAGCCCTAATGTGATCTTGTGGTGATTGAATCAACATGGCATGATGAAGGGGTCTTAGGGGAAAAAATTGGGGTACAACAACTAGGGTTTGTATGGCAAGATAAAATAAATATTAGAAAACCCTAATCTCAAAGACATGAAAACAAAACACAATTCACACATGCACCTCTAGGGTTAACCCACACTTGTTGCCTTAGATTAAAACAACCATGTCCCTCGAACGTGGGATACTTTAGCAATGACCCTCAAATACAAGATCGCAGTCCCTCGATGATCCTTCAACATTGCCTTCGGTAAACGATCTTAGACACTCACTATAAATTTCTAAGGTATCCTACAATATTGCCTTCAATGACTGTACGATGACCCACGCCCGTCCCTTCACATCCAATGATATGGTTACTTACTAACTAATGGTAAGATAACACTATCTAAAGGAGAAGGAAAATAACTAATACTTTTTGAGTAGGTAGAACGCTAGTAGTTGCTTTCTCACAAATAAACCATCTTCACACTTACACTTTCAAAACATCTTTCCAAAGACAAACATCTCTTTGAACTATTTTCAAAACCAACACTTTGTATACATTTTCACCGAAACGAGAATCATTACAAAGTTTTCTGAAACAAAGGTGTTTTCAAAATATTTTCAAACTTACAAAAAACACAAAAATATCTATAAAAGCATTTCAAAGTGAGCTAGCAACTAAGAGCCCGTAGATAACTACAGATGAAAAGGGTGCTAATACCTTCCCTTTTCATAACCTACCCCCCGAACTCAAGAAAAATTCTCAAAAGGTATTTTCTGTTCTTTTCACCCTTTCCTTTATTGGATAAAAGAAAAGCTGGTGGCGACTCTTTCTATCTGCAATAATTGTGATAAAACGCAAAACACCCAAGTTAGTTCTCCCACTTTATTACATAACTGGCGACTCTGCTAGGGAATCTAATTCTTAAAAGTGGGGTTACCTTAGAGACTAGATCATATTTAAATGTTTCATTTTTTGACTTGTTTGCTTTACTCTTAAAAGGGTGTTTAGGTTTTGTATAGATCCTCTACCCAGATCCGGGAACACCATTAGGTAAGTAACAATAGATTGTGGAGATTGTACGGCATAGACCTATATGGTTGAAGCAATATCTACGTTAGTGTGACACATTTGTTGGTACCGGTATCCCTTGTGGCAAATCGAGGAGAATACGGGGTCGTTGTGTGGTGTCATAAAGCATTAACTGACCATAGAATCTTTAGTTGAACAACTTGGCCATTAGGAAGTAGTGAGATAGATGGCTTTGGTGCAGTCCAAAGTTGGTTGATACTAGATACTACGCTCATTGAGATCGGACTTTTAGGATATTTAGGTCGCCAATAAAGAGGCTTACGCTGAAACAATTCCCGATGAAGAAAGATCAATGATATTGAGATTCCCTAGAACCCATTTACTTTATAGGACAAGTTGAACCAATTAAACTTCAAGAGGGTACTTACCTATGAACCACATGAAAGCCTAAACCTAAGGACTTGTTTTCTTTGCTTGTATACGATTATTTGTACATAACATCATACCATAGCATTTGCACTAACCATTTCAAGGACCTTGGGATTTAACTTTGTTCTGTTTTGTAGGATATGGCTTCCACTCACAAAAATACCATCCGAATCAACCTTGTGAAAATGCCTCCTCAACTCAAGGAGTTAGCATCAAGGGTCCCTGAAAATTCTCTGTTCACTAAGAAGTATGGTCGACTCCTTAACTTGGTTACCTCAAACTTTGAAGAAGACATGGTACATGTGCTTTTTCAATTCTTTGACCCTAAACATCATTGTTTTACATTTCCTGATTACCAATTGGTGCTCACCATGGAAGAATTCTCTCAACTATTGAGAGTTCCTATTCTTGATAAATTACCCTTCACCGGTATTGAGATAGACCCAAAACCTGAGGAGATTGCTCTAGCCTTACATTTGCAATTGTCCGACATTATGGCTAATTGGGAAACTAGAAGTGGTGTTAAGGGTTTTCTAGCCAAGTTTCTATTTGAGAAGACTCAACGATTTTGGGATGCTCTAGACTTGCAAGCTTTCGAAGAAGTTTTGGCTCTTCTAATCTATGGGATGGTACTGTTCCCTAATCCATACCAACTTATAGATGTGAATGCGGTCTGTAGTACCCTAATTTTTACCCCTAAGATCCCTTCATCATATCATATCAATTCAATCACAACAAGATCACATTAGGGTTTGGTTCTTCTCCCTATCTTTGACTTTTGCTTTAAGAGGAATCACCAAGCACCTTAACTTGTATTTTATGATCATATATATTTTGTATTGATATTCCTTTGACTAATAAATACAATGAGTGTTTGCCCTATTTGTTGATTTTGTAGGTGAAAGCACAATACATTTCATCAAGGTTGATCTAGGGATTCATGAGTTCATCTCTGTGCCTTCCTCAACCAAGCTTCATTGAGATTCAAGCCTCATCATTAAATATTTTTTTTAAGTAATATCATGGCAAAGTCTTTTATGATTCATCATGCCTCAAGATTTTCAAAATTAGTTCAAAAGTACAAGGGTTGATTGAAGAAGTTTAACTCAAATGGACAAGTCTTTGTTTCCATTGATAACAAGTGCATATCTACTTCAATTATCAAGATATATAAGTGATGTTGGTTGCTTTAACTTTTCATTATCATCCTCAACAACTTCTATTTACATGAAAAAGGTATTGGTTCAAGAAGGTTGATCAAAATTGCAAAGATTTCCCAAAGCATTTTTCTTGCTCTAGGAGTTAGGGTTTTGAACTTCAAAGGGGTATATCTTGCTCATATTTTCGTATTTTTTTAGTGATTCCAAATACATCCTTCTCTTTAAAAGGTTATTAACAAATTACTTCAAAAGTTCCAAGGAAATTTTGTGTGTAAGAAACTTGATGATGAAGAAAGATTACAAGTCCTCTAGATGAACCCTCAAATTCCTTTGTGTGACTTCAAATGATCATAACTTGACAAATTTTTATCACCTTCAGCCCTTCCATTTTCCATAATGATCTTGAATGTGTGAACTTCAACCCTTCTTTTATGTGCAAAGTATGAAAATGGATGGAAAGTGCTCTAAGGATGCAAAAGATTATAGGTAATTTTATGAATTTTTGCCAACTTCAACAAGTCATAACTCTCTCAATCATTGGATATTATGAATGGTTCAAGTTTCAAAATGTCATTCAAGAGATCTATTTCATGCCATATTTTTTTTCAAGAGCAAATTCCAAGTGGAAGGCGATGTTTGGATGCAAGATATTATAAGTCATTTTTGAAGAAAAAACTTAGAAACTTTCTAAGTATGGAAAGTCAACTTCTTTTTCCCAACTTTGACTCATTGCAAATTTTAGCTCAAGCAATCATTTTATCCCATTCTTTTCCCATTGCAAATCTTGTAACCTCATCTTTCTAAAGCTTCAAGAATCATGCCCTAAGACTCATTGAGTTGAGAATGCCATTGATTTGAATTTGGTAACTTGAAACTGAAGTTTCATCACAAGTCAGATTTTGAAATCTTTGTTTTGGCTTCTAATTGCAAATTTTCCACACATTTTTGCTTCTAATCATGTTTAGAAACTTTCCAACGGTGTTTAGCATCATGAAACACACGATTTAGCTGAGTTTTGATGCTAAACAAGTCACACTTTGTTCATGTTGCACACCTACACGATTTCCCTCCAAACTTCATCATCTCACACGCTTAAGGATCCCATTCACTCCTCTATAAATAAAGGATCATCCCTCATTCATTTCTTCAAGCTTTGAGAGCCAAATACACCCTTTCAAAACCTCACACGAACTTCAAAATTTTGAAATCAGTTTTCGAGATTTAAGCCTTTTTCTTCCAAAATTCTTTGCAAATTCATCATCCTCCAGCATCATACAAACTCTCCAACACCTAAACCAAGCAGAATGGGCCATAATTCAAGCTACAGAAGTCCAGTTTTAGAGCTTTTTTCTTGAACTTCGAATAGGTAGAATTCTCCATCATTTGGATCCAAATAAAGCACTAATCTACTCTACTCCTTCTCTTGATTCTTGTGTTTCTTACAATTTTAAAATCCATTGAGAATTGAGAGAGAAATCTGAACTGAAAGGTGCTCACTACTTTCTGAGTTTTGATCCATATCTCCTTGCACACTTTATATAAATTTGGCGCGATGGTGGTGTTAGGATCGTCTTGAAGAGACAAATCCAATAATACTAGTCTGGGATTCTAATTTTTCCATTTGAAGAAACTCGTGAAATCTCCATTGCAGGGCGTCTGGAGGTTGAAGAAGATGACATGTCTCATCTCATACAATGATAGCGCGCCAATTGTTTTATTTTTATTGGTTGCCTTTTTCTTGATCTAATGCATTTTCAAATAAGGTCCATATCAAGCACAACGCGTCTGATCCACTTGATCAGCTTATTAACGCGTTTTGACTATGATTTGATGGTCCACATCTTTTTGGTTTTATTTTTATTTTCTAATTTTATATTTTAATTGTTTTAAATTTCAAAAATTCATAACTCTTTTATTTTTTATCCAAAAATTATGAAAAAAACATACAAAAATACTTTAAATTATTTCTGACTTTATGAGTATTTTTTCATATTTTTATTTTGATGTTTGGTATTTTTCATAATTTTCACCATATTTGCCTTATTTTAATTGTTTTAAAAATACTTTCTGACATTTTTAAATTCTGAAAATATTCATAAATATCATTTTTCTTATTTCTGACTTTGTGGAAATTTTATGGAATTTTATCTTGATGTTTACTACTTTTGGTCTATTTTCCATTATTTGAGTAATTTTATTTAGTTTAAAAATAGTTTCTGACTTTTAAAAATTATCAAAATTTTCATAAAAATATTTGAGTTCCTTTTTTATTTTTCTATGACCTTACTTAATTTTTCTTGATTAATTTGAATATAGTTGCTATTTTTCTCTCTTATTTCTTTTTTTCAATCATTTTAAAAAACCTTTTCTTCATTTTTATTTTAAATACAATTTTATTTTTATATATTCTGGCTGATCTTGGATTGAAATTTTGATCATGAACTTTATTAACATCATTGGATCGATGGTGTTGATTCTAACTCCATAAAAATGGATGAATGATTTTAATAATAGTTTGATTAAATTTTTTTGTTCAAATGTGGTTTATTCATTTCCCCTTTCCTCTTCATCTTACCCCCTTCTTATTATATTACATGTTATGGGATGATGATCTCTATATCATTTATCCAAACATGAAGTACATAGATTGCTATTGACCGACCTCAAAATAGGTGCGACTTCTATATAAGTCCACTTACGATTGCTTAACATAGCGCTAAATTTTGTCCCGACTTGAGAAAATGATCATTCGTGGCCCAAACCTATGTTTGCAAGCCCAAGTATATTAATTTAAACCCTTTGATCCAATAACCTTGAGATCCATTGTTAGGAGGATTTGGTTCTACCAATCCTCTAATGGAACTTCATCAATTTTGGTCAAAGTAGACCCCTTAAACTTCATTAGTCATTAAGTGTTATATTGAGAATTCTTAAATGAGTGATATACTTGACAAAAAAGAAAATGCAACTTATTATTGAGAGGCTTTGGTTCTACCAATCCTCTAATGAGTTCCAAATGCAAGTTTCAAGATGGTCATCCAACTAACTACTAATTCCTAACAATTGACTTTATTTTTATGCTTTATTTTTATGCTTTTACTTTATGTACCATTTACTTTAGCATTTACATTTCATGCTATTTTCATCTTTGCTCACTTGAGCCTTTATCTTCATGTCATTTTTATTTTGCTCACTTGAGCTTTTCATTTCTCTTTTGAAGATACCTAATAATCAAGAGATGAAAGATTATGCTAGAAGATTGTTACCCTTCTTAAACAAAGTTGAATTCCATCATATTCGAAGAGATGAAAATCGAATGGCGGGTGCTTTGGCAACTCTGGCTTCTATGTATCAGGTTAATACTTGGAATGATGTGGCTCGTATTATGGTATGATGTTTGGATAGACCGGCTCATACATTTGCAACAGAGGATGTGGTAGATGAAAAACCTTGGTATTCTGATATCAAGCATTTTCTCAGAACCCAGGAATACCCAATCGGTGCATCAAATAAGATATAAAGACATTGAGAAGGTTGGTGGGCATCTTTTTCCTCAATGAAGATGTATTGTATAAAAGAAATCATGACATGGTCTTGCTCAGATGCGTGGATAGACACGAAGAAGACATGTTGGTCCATGAGGTTCATGAAGGTTCATTTGGTACCCATGCCAATGGACATTCAATGGCGAAAAAGATGCTTAGGGCAGGTTACTATTGGTCGACAATGGTATATGACTGTTAAAAATTTGCCAAGAAGTGCCATAAATGCCAAATTTATGCTGATAAAATTCATGTACCTCTGACACTTCTCAATGTTATTTCTTCCCCCATGTCCTTTCTCTATGTGGGGTATTGACATGATCGGGATGATTGAACCAAAGGTGTCAAATGGGCATCATTTTATCTTGTGGTAATTGATCATTTTACCAAATGGGTGGAGGCAACTTCATATGCTAATGTCACTAAATAGGTGGTAGTGCGCTTCATCAAGAATAACCTCATATGTCGGTATGGTGTACCAAGCAGGATTATTACTGACAATGGCTCAAATATGAATAATAAAATGGTTTCTGAACTTTGTGAGGAATATAAGATTGTCCATCATAATCCATCTCCCTACAGGCCAAAGATGAATGAAGCTGTTGAGGCGGCCAATAAGAACATCAAGAAGATCATCCAGAAAATGGTTGTTACTTATAAAGATTGGCATGAAATGCTCCCTTTTGCTCTGCATGGATATCGAACATCTGTACACACTTCAATAGGGGAAACCCCATTCTCCCATATATATGGCATGGAAGCAGTGCTCCCCATTGAAGTTGAAAGTCCATCTTTGCGTGTAATAATGGAAACCAAGTTGTCAGAGGCTGAATGAGTCCAGAATAGGTTTGACCAATTGAATTTGATTGAAGAGAAAATAATGACTGCCTTGTGTTATGGTCAGTTATACCAGAAAAGAAAGAAGAAATATTTTGACAAAAAGGTCAAACCTCGTGAATTTAAAGAAGGCGAGCCTGTGCTCATGAAGATCATGTCTTTTAATGTTGATTCTAGGGGCAAGTGGACTCCCAATTTTGAAGGCCCATATGTTGTTAAGAAAACCTTCTCTGGCGGTGCACTGATTCTTGAAACAATGGATGGTGAGGAGTTCCTACATCATGTGAATGTTGATGCAATCAAGAAATACTTCGCCTAGAAAAATAAAAGAATAGATCGCTAAGGAGAAAACCCGAAAGGGCGGCTTAGGCAAAAATGAGTGTATCGGTAGGCCGATAACCCGAAAGGGCGGTCTAGGAAAAAATTAGAGACATAAATAGAATAAATTTTCTCAGTAGGTTGAAAACACGCAAGGGCATCCTAGGAAAAAGTTAGGGATTTTTCAGGAAAGTAACTGCATCAGACAAGACTTGATCATTGGAGCAACAATCTGCTTGAATCTTACTACTCTTCGACCAAAGTTTCGGCTCAGGAATTCAGAGCTGTTAGGGAGGATAGTGGTCATTGTATTTCAATGTATCTTTTCCAATATATATTACCATGTTCCAAACTTTGTAATTATCTATGGAGTTTTGCCATTCGCAGAACCATTTTATTGATAAAGTTTGAGCCTTTTATCCAATTATTTGTAATTCTTACTTTATTCAGCTTATAAAGATTTCATTTATTATTGATAGTAATGATCAAAGCAAACAAATTAAATAACAAAAACTATTTTTTGAAAATATTTCACAAATTACCTATTGCTCTGGATTTTGTGATACAAGGGAAACAAAATCAGTGACTTCAAGGACGGATAGACTCAAAGTTTTACGTGATATGAAAGCTTTGTCCAAAATTCCCTAGTGAAGGCTTCACTCATATAAATAAAAGTATTTTCTCCTGCGCATGCTGATTTGGACTCATTTGGGAAACATCTCCTTTTGGCAGTACTAGCATTTTGTTTTTTGTCCGGCAGTCAGGTGAAGTTGAGGTGGTATGCTTCTCTAAAATTGTTGTCCCCATGAGGTTTCATACTTTCTCCCCAGAGAAGTTGGTGCAATTTTCACTCTCAATATTAAGGAATGTCTCGATGTCTCTTTCAACGAGAATGTATTACCCTCCCCAATAAAGTCAGTATGTCATTCACAACTGATGTCTCAGTGATATGATATTTGCTTTCCCTAGTAAAATCAGCCACGGCAGAAGTGTGAGCTTCGAACATTTTGTTTCCCCTACTGAAGTATGTGTGGTTTCCCGAGTAGAATTTGGAGGAAGATGTTATATCGCCATGTTTGTGATAATTTACTATTGTTGATCTTGTTCCTTCCTAGTGAATTTAAGCCTTGAAATAGGAATTTGTTTCCTCGGTTGGTGCTTACTATCTTATGGAATTTCCATCCTGTTTGTGATTTATCCGGGTTTTGATTGTACCCATTTCGAGTTTTGTATGTTTATCCCCAGTGTTATATGTATGTTTTGTCAGCATATACATGATAACATTCATACTTTCATATCAGCATCCTGCATAATCATTACTCATTTGCATTTTTCACATATTTGGTATATTACCCTGTTTTGTAGAGTTGTGTTACTCTCTCTCCAATAGAGTGTCAACCTTAAGCAGAAAGTGTATATTCCTTCAATTTCCCCACTGAGTTATCCCTCGTGGAAGAATTTATGTTTTTTAGCTTTCTTTTCAGCTTGTTGTCTGGACAGAATGGGATTCCCTCTTGATTTTATTTCTTAGGAGATGTATTTTGGTTGACTGCTTCATTCGGGTTTATTTCTGTTTGGAGCGGATACCCTCAGCAACATTATTATTTGGATTTCGGCAAGCTTTAAGCTTTAGTTTGAGAATGTGTATTTATTTTGCACAAGAAGATTTTATCCCCTCAGCAGGAATTTATTGGCATTTCTCTAAGAGTTCCATCTCTTTCCCCAGGAACCCATATTTCCTCCTTCAGGAAGTCTTTATTGCATTTCCTCCTCATAGCCGCAAGTGGCAAATCTCTTTATTTGAGCAACATGTACTCCTTCCAGTGAATCTGATAGCACCCAGAGAAAATTCAGATTTTGTTACTCCAATGGATGGTAGCCTTGTCATTATGGAAGGTAGTTCGTTGTTGAGATTTTATTACTCTAATGGATGGTAGCCTTTTCATTATGGAAGGTAGTTCGTTGTTGAGATTTTGTTACTCTAATGGATGGTAGCCTTTTCATTATGGAAGGTAGTTTGTTGTTGAGATTTTGTTACACCAATGGATGGTAACCTTGTCATTATGGAAGGTAGTTCATTTTTGAGATTTTTTTACTCCAATGTATGGTAGCCTTATCATCATGGAAGGTAGTTTGTTGTTAATATTTTTTTACTCCAATGGATGGTAGCCTTGTCATTATGGAAGGTAGTTCGTTGTTGAGATTTTGTTACTCCAATGGATGGTAGCCTTGTCATTATGGAATGTAGTTTGTTGTTAAGATTTTGTTACTCCAATGGATGGTAGCCTTGTCATTATGGAAGGTAGTTCGTTGTTGAGATTTTGTTACTCCAATGGATGGTATCCTTGTCATTAAGGAAGGTAGTTCATTGTTGAGGTTTTTTTACTCCAATGGATGGTAGCCTTTTCATTATGGAAGGTAGTTCGTTGTTGAGATCTTTTTTCGATGAATGGTAGCCTTGTCATTATGGAAGGTAGTTTGTAGTTGAGATTTTGTTGACCAGTAGAAGTTCATTTGTTCGCAGTCATGGGTATTGGATGCATCTTGAAATTTACTGGTATTATCTTACCATTCCTTTCCCCGGTGGGTCGACATTACTTTTTTCTATCCCCTCAGTGAGTTGGTAGTTCACAGTTATCTGTCAGACACTGTTTCCCTTCACTCTCGCTCCTCAATTTTTTGAGTTGGAAATGCTTTAGATCCTCTCTTGGGCATTTTCCCCAAAATAATATTGTATTTTCTTCACCAGTAATTTATTTTCCTGGTCAAGTTTTCCTTTTGTTTCCTCTTTTGGTATTTATCCCCAGTGGTTTCTTGCATCCCTTTAGATTTGTTCATCTTCATTTATAATCATAAGCATTGCATGGTATCTTAGGGCCAAAAATAGGGCTTGTTTTATATTTAAGTATCTTCAATCGCATTGACACTAAGATTTTAACCTTTGTATCTCCGGATAGAAGACACTTAAATAAAGGCAGCTGTAGTACCCCAATTTTTGTCCATGAGACCCCTTCATCATATCATATCAATTCAATCACAACAAGATCATATTAGAGTTTGGTTCTTCTCCCTATCTTTTACTTTTGATCTAAAAGAAATCACCAAGCACCTTAACTTGTATTTTATGATCATCTATGTTTTGTATTGATTATACTTTGACTAATAAATACAATGAGTGTTTGCCCCAATTTTTGATGTTATAGGTGAAAGCACAATAAATTCCATCAAGGTTGATCTAGGGATTCATGAGTTCATCTCCGTGCCTTCCTCAACAAAGCTTCATTAAGATTCTAGCCTCATAATTAAATATGTTTTGAAGTAATATCATGACAAAGTCTTTTATGATTCATCATGCCTCAAGATTTTCAAAATTAGTTCAAAAGTACAAGGGTTGATTGAAGAAGTTTAACTCAAATGGACAAGTCTTTGTTTCCATTGATAACAAGTGCATATCTCCTTTAATTCTCAAGATATTGAAGTGATGTTGGTTGCTTTGACTTTTCATTATCACACTCAACAACTTCTATTTACATGACAAAGGTATTGGTGCAACAAGGTTGATCAAAATTGCAAATATTTCCCAAAGCATTTTTCTTACTCTAGGAGTTAGGGTTTTGAACTTCAAAGGGGTATATCTTGCTCATATTTTGGTATTTTTGAGTGATTCCAAAGACAATCTTCTCTTTAAAGGGTTATTAACAAATCACTTCAAAAGTTCCAAGGAAATTTTGTGTGTAAGAAACTTGATGATGAAGAAAGATTACAAGTCCTCTAGATGAACCCTCAAATTCCTTTGTGTGACTTCAAATGATAATAACTTGATAATTTTGTATCACCTTGAGCCTATCCTTTTTCCATAATGATCTTGAAGATGTTAACTTCAACCCTTATTTTATGTGCAAAGTATGAAAATGGATGGAAGATACCCTAAGGATGCAAAAGATTATAGGTCATTTTATGAATTTTTGCCAACTTCAACAAGTCATAACTCTCTCAATCTTTGGAGATTTTGAATGGTTCAAGTTTCAAAATGTCATTCGTGAGATCTAATTTATGCCATCTTTTTTTTTCAAGAGCAAATTCCAAGTGGAAGACCATGTTTGGATGCAAGACATTATAAGTCATTTTTGAAGAAAAAACTTATAAATTTTCTAAGTATGGAAAGTCAACTTCTTTTTCCCAACTTTTACTCATTGATACTTTCAGCTCAAGCAACCATTTTATCCCATTATTTTCCCATTACAAAGCTTGTAACCTCATCTTAACAAAGCTTCAGGAATCATGCCCTAAGACCCCTTGAGTTGAGAATGCCATTAATTTGAATTTGGTAACTTGAAACTGAAGTTTTATCACAAGTCAGATTTTGAAATCTTTGTTTTGGCTTCTAATCACAAATTTTCCATGCGTTTTTTCTTCTAGTCATGTTTAGCGACTTTCCAAAGGCGTTTAGAATCATGAAACGCACAATTTTGCTGAGTTTTGATGCTAAACAAGTCTCACTTTGTTCATGCTGCAGACCCCACACGATTTCCCTCCAAACTTCATTATCTCACACGCTTAAGGATCCCATTTACTCCCATATAAATAGAGGATCATCCCTCATTCATTTCTTCATGCTTTGAGAGCCAAATACACCCTGTCAAAACCTCACACGAACTTCAAATTTTTGAAATCAGTTTGAGATTTAAGCCTTTTCTTCCAAAATTCTTTGCACATTCATCATCCTTCAGCATCATACAAACTCTCCAACACCTAAACCAAGCAGAACGGGTCATAATTCAAGCTACAAAAGTCATGTTTCGGAGCTTTCTTCTTGAACTTCTAACATGTAGAATTCTCAATCATTTGGATCCAAATAAAGCACTAACCTACTCTACCCCTTCTCCTGATTCTTGTGCTTCTTACAATTTTTAAGTCCGTTGAGAATTGAGAGATAAATCTCAACTGAAAGGTGCTTTCTACTTTATGAGTTTTTGATCCATATCTCATTGCACACTTTATATAAATTTGGCACGATGGTGGTGTTAGGATCGTCTTGAAGAGACGAATCCAATGATACTAGTCTGGGATTCTAATTTTTCCATTTGAAGAGACTAGTGAAATCTCCATTGCAGGGCATCAGGAGGTTAAAGACAATGACATGTCTCGTCTCAACCAATGATAGCACGTCAATTATTTTATTTTTATTGGTTGCCTTTTTCCTAATCCAATGCATTTTCAAATAAGGTCCATATCAAGCGCAGCACGTCTGGTCCACTTGATCAGCTTACTAACGCATTTTGACTATGATCTGATGGTCCACATCTTTTTGGTTTTATTTTTATTTTCTGATTTTATATTTTAATTGTTTTAGATTTCAAAACTTCATAACTAATTTATTTTTCATCCAAAAATTATGAAAAAAATATACAAAAATACTTTGAATTATTTCTGACTTTATGGGTATTTTTTTATATTTTTATTTTGGTGTTTGGTATTTTTCATAATTTTCACCATATTTGCCTTATTTTAATTGTTTTTAAAAATAATTTCTGACATTTTTAAATTCTGAAAATATTCATAAATATCATTTTTCTTATCTCTGAATTTCTGGAAATTTTATCTTGATGTTTACTACTTTTGATCTATTTTCCATTTATTTGAGTAATTTTATTTAGTTTAAAAATAGTTTATGACTTTTAAAAATCATCAAAATTTTCATAAAAATATTTGAGTTCCTTTCTGATTTTTCTATGGCCTTACTTAATTTTTCTTGATTAATTTGAATATAGTTACTATTTTTCTCTCTCATTTCTTTTTTTCAATGATTTTAAAAAACCTTTTCTTCATTTTTATTTTAAATACAATTTTTTTTATATGTTCTGGCTGATATTGGATTGAAATTTTAATCATAAACTTTAACATCATTGGATCCGTGGTGTCGAGTCTAACTCCATAAAAATGGATGAATGATTTTAATAATAGTTTGATTAAAATTTTTTGTTCAAATGTGGTTTATTCATTTCCCCTTCCCTATTCATCTTACCCCCTTCTTATTGTATTACATGTTATGGAATGATGATCTCTATATCATTTATCCAAACATGAAGTACATAGATTTCTATTGACCGGCCTCAAAATAGGTACGACTTCTATATAAGTCCACTTACGATTGCTTAACATAGCGCTAAATTTTGTCCCGACTTTAGAAAATGATCATTCGTGGCCCAAACCTATCTTTGCAAGCCCAAGTATGTTAATTTGAACCCTTTGATCCAATAACCTTGAGATCCATTGTTAGGAGGCTTTGGTTCTACCAATCCTCTAATGGAATTTCATCAATTTTGGTCAAAGTGGATCACTTAAACATCATTGATCATTAAGTGTTATATTGATAATTCTTAAATGGATGATATACTTGCAAAAAGAAAATGCAACTTATTATTGAGAGGCTTTGGTTCTACCAATCCTCTAATGATTTCCAAATGCAAGTTTCAAGATGGTCATCCAACTAACTACTAATTCGTAACAATTGACTTTATTTTTATGCTTTATTTTTATGCTTTATTTTTATGCTTTTACTTTATGTACCATTTACTTTAGCATTTACATTTCATGCTATTTTCATCTTTTCTCACTTGAGTCTTTACCTTCATGTCATTTTTATTTTGCTCACTTGAGCTTTTCATTTCTCTTTTAAAGACACCTAATAATCAACTTGAACCTAAAAGATTTAATGTTACTTGGACTACTTGGTTACTATCCTTGGCATTATAGAGTGATGGACTTCTTGGACTTAGGATTAGAGACCTTGACCTACCTTGAGACCTTGTGACCTCAACTGTTATTTTGTATGGAGATCTTAGGGTTTACCCTAAGACATTGGGTTATTTGTTTCCTTTGTGTGCAGGTTATTATGATTACATGCTTTGTTTGTGATCCATAATTCATCTGTTTACAACCTTTAATTTGTCCAATTTTTGAAGACTAAATGCAATTGAAGCTTGGTTTTATTAAAAGGTTTATCATCTTTGCTTGTTTGATTTCAAATCCAAAGGATGGAATTCTACATTGACTCATTGTGTCAACTGTTGGCTTCTTGTTGGTTAGACGGTTCTTTTCCCTAGCTTTTACCTTATGCTTTAGGATAATCCCTTCATCTCCTCCCATCTTCTTTAATTTCAAAAATATCCTCCCTCCTTTTCAAAACTCTTCTTATTTTATACTTGAACCGCTTTCATAATAAACTTGGACTTAGGTCCATGCATTTTCAAAAATATTTTCTTAATCAAACTTTAATCAACTTAACAATACCTTGACATTTTTGTGAGAAGATTAAAAGTCAATCAATCTCATTCAAACCATGTTGCCATTTTGGCTTTTTACTTTAAAATTATCAAAAGATTAGACTCTTGTCAATCCTTGTAGTGATGCGAGCTACTATACTTCTAAGATATGTAGTGAAGTGAGATATTTTCCACTTGGTTGTCCAGCGAGGCTTTGTTGATTTTAAAATCCAAGCCATATCCTTCACTTTGAGATGATGCAAATTCTCCTTTCTCATGATCGTGGGTAGTAAGTATGTTCTTCCACTTGGATAAGACGATGGTGTCTTGTCTCTTAAAATTAACCAACACACTTTTGTGTTTTGAAATTTTTAAAAGGTGAACTACGAGTACCCTGATCCCCTATTACAAAGAAGGTGGTACGTAGGCACTAAAGGTTCGTAACCGCGGCGGGTGCAAAAATAAAAAAAAATACTTTTTTTCTCATCCCCACGATCTATTTCTTATATACAACATTTTATATAAAAAATATATAGATTTTTCAAAGAGGTTCCTGAAGAGTACCGTAGATGTTTAGATAACATCCCGTGCCATTATTTGTAAGTCACAACCATCTTTTGTATGATCTTCTTAATTTTTTTTGGTGGCTTCCACTGCACCATTTATCTTTGGTCGATACGGAGAAAAGTTGTGGTGCTTGATATTGAACTGCGTGCAGAGTTCAGTGATCACAGTGTTGTTGAGGTTAGTGCCATTGTCCGTGATTATTCTCTCAGGGATGCCATACCGGCATATGAGGTTATTCTTAATGAATCGAGCTACCACATTCTTAGTAACAGAAGCGAACGAGACTGCTTCAACCTATTTTATGAAGTAGTAAATGGCGACGAGAATGAAGCAATGTTCGTTAGAAGCAGTAGGCTTGATTTATCTGATCATATCAATGCCCCATATTGAAAATGGCCAAGGAGCAGTCATGACGTTCAAAGGTATTGTAGGCACATGACCTTTGTCAGCATAGATCTGGCACTTATGACAAGTTCTTGAGTGGTGATGACAGTCAGTTTCCATAGTAGACCAATAGTGACCAGCTCTCAAAATCTTTTTAGCCATATTATGTCCACAGGAATGAGTACCAAAGATGCCTTCGTGCATATCTTGCATAATTTTCTCGGCTTCCTTCTTGTCCACACAACGAAGCAGAGTCGAATCATGATTACGCTTGTACAAAATTCCATTGCTCAAGAAGACCTTAGCCAAGAATATCCATAGGAATTTCTTGTCATTTATTGATTCCCCTTTAGGGTATTCTCGGTCTTCAAGGTACCTTTTCACTTCATGAAACCAAGGATTTTCCTCTACTCCGTTAGTGTCAATTTCATAGCAGTGTGCCGGTTCGTTGAATCTTTCAATGGTAATTTGGGGAACCTCATTGTCCCATCTGATCTTGAACATGAATTACATGGTAGCTAATGCATCCTATTGTACCCCAAAATTTTCCCTCTCATTTATCAAATATTTTCTTACAAGATCTCCTTTGGTTCAAGACTGCATAAGGTTTGATCAGCTCAAGACACTTCCTTAAACACTGATGACTGAAATTAGGGTTTGAGATTGCACAAGGATAATTGAACTTTTAATGCTTCATATGACCTTCATGGATCATTATGGACCCTCAATATTTCTCATGTCAAGTTTCAAGTCTTGGATCACATTTTTGCCCAGTCAATTGAGCTGTTGACCTAAAAATCAACTATATTGGGGGAAAAGTCAATTGTGGCCAATTTACAGTCAAACTTCATAATTTTTGATCCATATCAACATTATAAACTCATATTTATCCTTTGATCAAGTTTGGACCACATTTCCTCAAGAAATGTGATCAAATCATCAAAAGGGCAAAATAGTCAAAATTAGGGTTTTGATTGAGAAAGGGCAATTTCTGATTTTTGACCTAGTAAGTGGTTAATTGGTTTGAGGCATGATATAAAGAGTTAAATTTCATCATTTTAACCTAATGGCATGACTCAAAACATTGCTCAAGATCAATTGGATTGATAGTTGATTTTCAGTCAACTGATCAAAAGTCAACTGTATACTGAAAAGTCAAACTTTGACTTTTTGGTCAAAATCAAAAGTCAAAGATCACAATTCATTAAAACATGTCAAAATATGAAACTTATTCATCAAGAAATCAAAAAGTCAAGATTTCATTTTGAAAAGTTAAAGTTTTCAAACTTAAAAATTTTTCTAAGTGTTGAAAACTTCATATTTTTTCACAACTTTGAGCCAATTTTTCACCATGATGCAAGATGATTCAAAAGAAACTTTAAACATGAAAGTTGTAGATCTCCATGATATCTATAACATTGATTTACACAACTTATCCTAGAAATTCTTGGATCTCAAGTTATTAATCCATAAATTCATGGTCATGGAAACTAAACACTTGGTGAAAATTTTGCCCTGTTTAGGCAGGATTTTGACCTAACTTCATGGCAATTTTTCACATAGTTCCAAGGGGAATTTTCAAAAGTGATTCAAAGAGGGGTTGTAGAGCACACTACAAGCTTTCTAAAATGTCCGATAACTTCTTGAGATTTTTCTTGAGCAAGGATAATCGAAGAGAGGAAGTTAGGGTTTTCAAACTGAAATTATAGGTCATTTTTTATGAACAAGAATTCAAATCTCAAGCTTATGCTGCACAATCTTGCTTTGCAGGCCTCTAAATCTCAAGATATATCCCTAATCAGAAGATTACACTTGCTTTTGAGCTATTATCCACTTAATTAAAGCTTTATCCAAGATAATTTTCCATTTATGGAACAAAGTTACCATTGTTATTTTGATAAAGCATTGCTTTTGCAAATGTAAACTCTCCTTGAGCTCCTAACTTGTTGCCTCTGTCCACACCCAAGATAAATGATCAGAAGAAAACATGTTTAAAGTGCCTAACCACTCTACATTCTTGTACTTTCTACCTTAAAACTACATTTCTCACTTTTCTTCAAAATCAAGCAACTTAGCCATAACCCTATAACTCAGAAATCCTTTGTGAAAAACCTCTCCAACCTTTTGCTTATAAATACACAAGTCATTTGCAAGAAAAAACACGCATGCTCAAGCCCTGAAACCCCCTAAAGCAAAGAACCACCAAAAACATCTCAAAACTTGCCATTTCTGAGTTTTGAATCCAATATCTAAATTTACTCGTGCGTTTCTTGGCCTTTTACTTTCAAATGATTCTAAATAACATATACAAACAATTCCAACACCTGCAACACGACTGTAACACCTCCATCACCATCCACCATTTTCAAAAACAGCACCTTGCACCTTGACTTCTCCAGAACTCCTCATCCACTTTTAGCTCAATCCAAGAAACACATTAGCTTCCTGGGAACTTGAGGAAGCTAACCCAATCACGGGAACTCATCAAAAGCTTCTCAAACTCAAAACACGATACCCTCTTGCAAGGTGACTTTTCTGACTTTTGAACTCTTCATACAAGCATCATTAATGGTTTATTTGTGAATAAGAAATGTAGACCTCATTGCCCTGAAGATGTACATATCTTTAGTTTTAATTTACATGGCTTGAGCTTAGAGAATTTTAAGTTTGAAGTTTCTGAAAAAATAGGGTTCAAATTAGGGCCAGAGAAATTCCCATTCATCTTTGATCTATAACTTTAGTGGTTTACATGGTTAGATTCGTGAGGAAAAATAGCACAATTTTTATGTTTACATTTTCCATTTTTGTTGAGAAATGAATGAGATACATATGGTTTGGCTGGCTGAAGGTTGAAGACGAAGTACAGGTCATGGAGATGTTTTACATTATGTGTTTATTCTTTCATATAAGTTAACAGATGTATAGCCACCCCAGTGGTAAGGCAACGCGCGTTATTGGTAAAGGTCATGGGTTCGAACCTCAGCGCGCTGCCTTTTGCATTTTTTCACATTTTTGACATTTTTTTGTTATAGGAAGCGCTTGGGCCTCCATCCTATAGGCCTGACTTTTTTTTTTAACAATACTCCCTATTTCACTTATCAACCTCCCTGACTTTATTTTATTTTATTTTATTTTATTTATTTTTATCTTTTATTATTATTATTAATATTATTATTATTATTAATATTATTATTAATATTATTATTATTATTATTATCAATAAAAATCCAAAAAATATTTATATTTTTATTATTTATTTTTATTTAGTTTATTTTTTCTTCATAAAACTAAAAGAACAAAAAAATTTCCTTTAATAAATTAATTTACTTTTTTTAAATACTTAGATAATTAGTTTTAATTATTATATTATTATATTTTTCTTGTAAACTAAAATTAATTTAGAACTTAGGACTTTTATTTTATTTACTAGTTTAATTAAATTCACAAAAAACCCTAAAAGTTTGTTTTCTTTAATAAATTAATTTCTTCTATTAACTTAATCTTAATTTTCTTATTCTTAGTTAATTATTTTATTTAATTAGGTTAAAAAACCCTTTTCATGAAAATCAAACAAAAATCACATTCCTTTTTACATTTTATATTCTTGCATTTTTATCTTCATTTTTGTACATTTATTCAAATTCAATATGGTTGTAATAATTATTTAGATTTAATTTCTTGCAATTCCCCATTTGTAATTTGTACACCCCCTCCCCTAAATAATGTAATAGCTTAGTATTTTTAAATTCCACAATTAAATGCTTTGTATACAAATGCTAGTAATTAGGGTTTTGTATGGAAAGATTAAAACCAACAAATAGCAAACCCTAATCAAGCATGTAAACCAACACACTTGCACACAAACACCCTTAGGGTAAATCCACTTGGTTGCCTTACAAAAATGGCCATATTATGCATGTGAGGTATCTTAGCAAAAACAAGCAAAAAAATACAAGATCATAGTCCCTCGATGACGCTATCCATGTTGCCTTTCAAAATGATCTTAGTCCCTAAAGAAAATGCTAAGATATCTTACAACATTGCTAATCATGGCTATACGATGACCCTTGCCCGTCCCTTTTTTACATCCAAAGATAGGGTTACTTACTAAATCAATGGTAAGATAACAATGTCAAAGGAAAGAAGAAATAAACATGAAAGACTTTTGAGTAGGTAGATTACTCCTAGTTGCTTGCCCAATTTCAAAACAAAAACATCCTTGCTACTTTCAAAACAAACACCAACACTTTCAAAAACATATTTCAAACTTTAAGACATTTTCAAAATACCAACACTTTGTATACATTCTTACGAACGAGAATCATTACAAAGTTTTCCTAAATGATGGCATCTTTACAAAATACTTTCAAAAACCACACAAAGCACATTTTCAAACAAAATCAAGTGATCTAGCAAGTAAATAAGAGTCCATGGAAAATCATGGATAAAAAGGATGCTAATACCTTCCCTTTTTATAATCTACCCCCCGAACTCAAGAAAACATCTCAAACGTATTTCCTGTTCTTTTCAGCCTTTCCTTTTGGATAAAAGAAAAGTTGGTGGCGACTCTTGCTAAACCGCAACATTTGCAATCAAATGCAAAACAACCAAGTAAGTTCTCCCACCGCGTTACAGAACTGGCGACTCTGCTGGGGGAAATTCTTAAAGTGGGGTTACCTTAGGGTTAGATCACATTAATTTTCTTTCAATGTTTAACTTTTATGCTTTACATTTTGGTTCTTTGTTTGGGTTTGAATCCTCTACCCGGATTTGGGATACCTTATAGGTAAGTAGCAATATGTTATGGAAACTGTGCGGGGTATACCGACATGGTCTAAGAAATAGCTACGTTAGTGTTACATATTTGTGGGTACCGGTAGCCCTTGAGTAGTCGAGGAGAATACGGGGCCGCTTAGTGATGTCATGAAGCACTAACTAACTTCTAGAACCTTTACTTGACTAACTTGGCCATTAGGACGTAGTGAGATGACCGACTTTGGTGCAGTCCAAAGTCGGTAGATACTCGATACTACACTCATTGAGGTTTGGTTTTTTGGGATATTTCGGTCTCCATTAAAGAGGCTTGTGCTGAAACAATTCCCGAGAAAACAAACCAGTGATATTGAGCTCCCTTAGAACCCAGTTACTATTGCTAGGACAAGTTTGAGCCAACTAAACTTCAAGAGGGTACTTACCTATGAGACTACATGTAAGCCTAAACCTAAGGACTTGTTTGCTTTGTTTGTGTATATCTACTTGTACATAACATCGTAAACATCATAAACATCATACTCATACTCACTAACCATTTCAAGGATTTTTGGGATTTATCTATGTTCTGTTTTGTAGGACATGGATTCAATTTGCAGGAAAACCATTCAAGTAAATCTTGTAAGGATCCCTCTTCAAATTAAAGAGTTAGCATCAAGGGTTCCCGAAAATTATCCATTTACCGAAAGACATGGTCGCCTCCTAAACTTGGTTACCTCCAACACTGATGAGGACGTGATGAAGGTGCTCTTCCAGTTCTTTGATCCTCTACACCATTGTTTCACATTTCCCGATTATCAACTTGTGGCAACTTTGGAAGAATTCTCCCAACTCTTGAGGATTCCCATTCTCAATCAACTATCTTTCAATGGTACGGAAAGAGATCCAAGGCCAGAATAGATTTCTTAAGCCTTACACTTGCAACCATCTGATATCACAACTAATTGGGAAATAAGGAGTGGTGTCAAAAGTTTCTTAGCCAAGTTCTTGTTTGAGAAAGCCCAAAATTGTTGGAACTCCTTAGATTTGCAAGATTTTGAGGAAATTGTGGCTCTCCTCATCTATGGGATGGTTTTATTTCCAAACCCTAACCAACTCATAGATGTAAACACCGTCAAAATCTCCATGTCTCGTGACCCGTTGCCTACTTTGTTAGGAGACATCCTACATTCTTTTCACACTCACACTATGAGTAAAAGAGGTATCCTTATGTGTTGTACTCCTATTTTGGCAAGATGGTTTATTTCGCATCTTCCCCAATATATATTGAAGAGCGAGCAAGGTTCAAGGTGGTCACATAGGTTGATGACGCTCAAACATTCAGACATTCATTGGTGTTCCCGATCTATAGAGAATGTTACTATCGTCGACCATTGTGGAGAGTTCCCTAATGTCCCCTTACTTGGAATTAGAGGAGGTATCACCTACAACCCCTGCTTAGCCTTAAGACAGTTTGGTTACGCTCAAAGGGATGGTCCACATGAGATGCTTATTCAAGGGTTGGTATTTGACTATGAGAATGACGATCAAGGTCACCTTCAGAGGTTTATCCGAGCTTGGAGGATGTTGAACAAGGTGGATATAAAAACAATGGGGCATAAGAACTCCATGCCTCTTGAGCCTTACCTCAAATGGGTACGAGCCCTTGCTCAAAGTCTTATAGTGCCTTACCCCTCCATTCTCCCGGTTATCATAGAGCCTGTTGTGGAAGGAGATGTCCCTTACACTATCCTGCATCCTGACATGCCCACTTCTCTTGAAGACTTACAAAGGGATTTGGTATAGCTTAAGGGGGAGTGCGACACTTTCGAGGCCCAATTCTACGCCAGCGAGAAGAAGGTTTTGGAACTCGCCAAGCAGCTTCATGAGGAGCGGAGTCTGAACGCCTACATCGCACCAAAGAGGATTCATACAACTTTTTTATCTTAGAGTTTTTGTATTTCTTTGTAATCCCAAAGAGGCATGATGTACTCAAACTTTGATTTATTAATATAACGTGTGTTCCTTTTTGGTCCAAAGCAAATTTAAGTCTCTAATTTCCTTGAAATCATTGCATATGCATTTTGATTCATCATAACATAAGCACGTTTCTTACAACAGGTCTCCTCATCTTTCTACTGTTTATTTCAGTAAGATGGACTTGGAACAGACAATAAATGATCTCCAGGCGCAGAATGCTCAGTTTCAACAAATGTTCTTGACTCTAGCCAAAGGACATGAGGATTTGAAAACTTTGCTGATCAAAGAAAAGAAGAAGAAAGCAAAGAAAGAAACCGGTGTTATCAATCTAGGAAGAAGGTTCCCAGGGCCAGCCATCCAGAACTTAGACTTTGCAACATCATCTGGTGAAAAGGATAATCAAGAAGGGAAAGTGCAATGGAGAACATCTGGAAGAACGTCTGAGTGCAATGGAGATTCAGAAAGTGCTTGGGCTGGACTTTCAAGAGTTAGGTTTGGTGTATAGGATTGTTATTCCACCAAAATTCAAAGCACCAGTGTTTGCTAAGTACGACGGGGTTTCTTGTCCCAAGATGCACCTCCGATCTTATGTGAGAAAGATACAGCCTCACACTAGTGATAGAGATTTGTGGGTCCACTTCTTTCAGGACAGTCTATCTGGAACTCAACTAGATTGGTTTTATCAACTGGAAAGGGCCAATATCCATAATTGGGAAGACCTTGCCGCTGCTTTTTATAAACAGTATCAATACAATGCAGACCTTTCTCCCACCCGTACTCAACTCCAGAGTATGACCATGGTTTCAAGTGAAGGTTTCAAATACTACGCTCAGAAATGGAGGGACTTAGCAGGAAGAGTCCAGCCTCCCCTGTCTTATAGGGAGCTAGTAGACATGTTTTTGGGTACCCTGTCCGGTCCTTTCTTTAATCATCTAATTGGAAGCTCCTCAGCAGGCTTCACTAAATTAATCTTGACCGGGGAAAGAGTGGAAGCTGGGATTAAGAGTGGGAAGATCCAAAAGGACGCATCCTTCAGTGCCGTGAGAAAACCATTTGTTGGGAAGAAAGAAGTTGGTGTTGTGTATCCTCAAAGGAATCAGGATATAACTGAACACTGTCCAATGATGGGGGCTATCATGATCCCTAAGCCTACACCTACTCAATAAAGGAGCAACCAGCCTAGAACAGAAAGACCGGTAAGACAATTTACCCAGATAAATATGACATTGTCTCAAGTCCTGCCACATTTATTAAGATCTAATCTGGTAACTTTGAAGGAAGCCCCGAAGAATCCCAACACCGCCTCTCCTCATTACCATCCTAATGCTCGCTGTTCTTACCATTCAGAAAGTCCAGGCCATGATACCAACAACTGTTGGGCTTTGAAAAACAAGGTGCAAGACCTTCTCGAAGCAAAAGAAATTGAATTTGATGCTCCTGAGATCCCAAATGTTATCACCGCTCTTATGCCCAAGCATGGTCATGATGTTAATGTTGTTGAAGATGATATGTTTATTATTGTTGTTGATGAACTTGTTACTCCTATCCTAACTGTCAAGAGGAACCTGTTGAAGGCTGGTTTATTTCCGGGTTATGGCGAAGGCTGTCACCTCTGTTTATCCCTACCAACTGGTTGTCATTTATTGAAAGCAGGTGTCCAGCGCCTAGTGGATGACAAAGAGATTTTGTTTGAAAAGACTCCTGTTCCAACTATTTCTTATGAAGATGTTTCAATAGTAACCATTTCCGCCAATCCTTCCAGGGTCTCCACCAAAAGACCCGTTAGGATTACATCAGTTCCTAAGGTGACTCCACTGATAATTACTATGCTTGGACCAATCCTGTACTCATCAGATAAAATTGTCCCCTGGAATTATGGGGGTGGTGTCTACTATCACGGTGTCAAACAGGGTTGGCTGGCTGATGAAGACTCAATTTTTGAGAAAGCTGGACCCGACATTGGCAACATTACGGGAACCAGCAAGATAACTCGAAGTAGAAGAGAGTTCTCTCCCGAGATTGCTCCTCCGAAAATTGTTATCGGTCCTGTGATCATCCCTGCTTTTGTTCCTATTGACACTACTACTACAGTTCCTATGGTTACCCCTACTGACACCCCTACCACTGAGTCGACCGAGACTCGGGGAAAAGGCATTATGGTTGAGCCTGTCTGGGTGAAGGTGCAATCAGTATCTATCCCGGAAGCCTCTAAAAAGGAGATGGAAGAAATTCTGAAAATTATAAAGAAAAGTGGCTACAACATAGTCGAACAGCTAGGGAAGACTTCGTCAAAGATTTCTATGCTAGCTTTATTGTTGTGCTCTGAGGCTCATGCGAAGGCCTTGGTGAAATTTCTTAAAACTGCCCATGTGCCATAAGAAACCTCTGCTGATCAGTTCCAAGACTGTGTGGCCAGTTTGACCGCTGACAATGGTTTAGGCTTTTTTGATGCTGACTTGACACCTAGAGGGAGGAAGCACAACGAGGCGTTGCATGTCTCTGTCGAATGCAGGGGAACAACTTTGGCCCATGTCTTGGTTGATACCGGTTCGTCTTTGAATGTGCTTCCTAAGAAGGCTCTTGATAGACTCGACTGTTAAGGTTTGACCTTAAAACCCAGCAACATAGTGGTAAGGCCCTTCTACGGTTCAAAGAGAATGGTGCATGGGGAGGTGGACATCCCCATTAAAGTTAGAATTCAAATCTTTGATTCAACTTTCTACATGATGGACATTCACCCTTCCTATTCTTGTTTATTAGGTCGGCCTTGGATTCACAATGTTGGTGCCGTCACCTCTACATTACATCAGATGCTGAAATACCCAACTAAGGGAAAAATCATTAATGTCCATGGAGAAGAGGAATATATGGTCAGTCACTTGAACTCCTTCAGATACGTGGAATTGGATGGTGAATTCATTGAAACTCCATTTCAGCATTTCGAGGAAGTTCCATAAACCGTGTTAGTAACCAAGATTGTTTCCCAAGTCCCAAAGATTACAAGACCTCCAGTAAAGATGTCTTCTCTGAAAGATGCCAAGGCAGTGATCGAAGAAGGTGGGTGTACTATTTGGGGTTAACTCCCGGATATCCCTTACAAATCTAACAAATTTGGTTTGGGTTTCACTTCAGGAGCCTAGAAAGCTGTTCGTCATGCTCGTGCCGGGGGACCACCTTTGAAGATCAGCAACCACGGAGTCAATGCAGTGGAGGATGATGATGACAGTTGTGACCTAGAAGATTGGATTTTCCCAACCATCAACGGAGGGCTCAGCAACTGGGAAGCTAAATATATTTTCCCAATTACTTTTATCCAACTGTAATTGTCTTTAAATTTTTGTCAGACCTGTAATAAATAAACAATTCAGACTTTTAAAACATTGTGTCTTACCCGAGGCACAATGGTCCATTTGTAAGGGTTGTTACTTCATTTTCATATGTCATCAATGAATCATATGCTCTTTGTCTTTCTTTTTCTACATTTTTATTTCTTTGAAAGATAGCTATACTCTTACACACACTCACATTCAAAATGCAGATTTACATCCACTCAGGATCCCATGGGTAACGATTCTGCTATGGCCTTTTATGACTCTGAAAATATGACCTACCAAGCCGAAGACAAAGGTGAGGAAGATTATGAAGTGCTAGGGGAACTATCCAGGTTACTACAATAGGAAGAAAGGACTATACAGCCCCACGAAGAACCAATAGACACAGTTAACATAAGTACCGAAGAGGACAAGAAAGAAGTCAAGATAAGAGCCAATCTGGAACCCAGTGTCAAGAAGCGTTTAACTCAGTTGCTACATGAATATGTTGAGGTCTTTGCCTAGTCGTACAAAGACATGCCAGGACTTGATGCTGATATCATGGTCCATCGTCTACCAACAAAAGAAGACTGCCCTCCGATAAAACAAAAAGTCCGTCGCATACGGCCAGACATGTCAGAGAAGATCAAGGCTGAAGTCATGAAACAATTCAACGTCGGATTCTTAGCCGTCACCTACTATCCACAATGGGTCTCCAATGTTGTTCCAGTGCCTAAAAAGGACGGAAAAGTGCGCATGTGTGTGGATTACCGAGATTTGAATAGGGCAAGCCCTAAGGATTATTTCCCACTTCCCCATATTGATATTTTGGTTGACAATACTGCATAGCATAAAGTGTTTTCCTTCATGGATGGTTTCTCAGGTTATAATCAAATCAAAATGGCACTTGAGGACATGGAGAAAACGAATTTCGTCACACAGTGGGGCACATTCTGTTACAAGGTTATGCCATTCGGGTTGAAGAACGTTGGGGAAACCTATCAGCGTGCCATGGTAGCTCTATTTCATGACATGATACATCACGAAATAGAGGTCTATGTGGACGACATGATTGCCAAATCTCAAACTGAAGAGGAACATCTTAACCATTTGCAGAAGCTGTTTGAGAGACTAAAGAAATACAAGCTGAGGTTGAACCCGAATAAATGCATATTTGGGGTGAGGTCCGGTAAACTCCTAGGCTTCGTCATCAGCGGTAAAGGTATCAAAGTGGACCCTTCCAAGGTGAAAGAAATATAAGAAATACTTGCTCCTTGCACCGAGAAGTCAGAGGATTCTTAGGACGGCTTAATTACATCACCCGATTCATTTCTCACCTAACCGCTACTTGTGAACCAATCTTAAAATTACTGAAGAAAGATCAAGTAGTCAAATGGAATGATGAATTCCATGTTGCCTTCGACAAGATCAAGGAGTACCTACAAGAGCCTCCTGTTTTGATGCCGCCAGTCTAGGGAAGACCTTTGATCATGTATCTAATTGTCTTAGAAAATTCAATGGGGTGTATGCTGGGGCAGTATGACGAGTCTGGCCAAAAATAGCATGCTATATAATACCTGAGAAAAAAGTTTACCGACTGTGAAACAAGATATTCACTGCTCGAGAAAACTTGTTGCGCTCTGGCATGGGCTTCTTGCTGGCTGAGACAGTATATGTTGACCCATACTACCTTATTGATATCCAAGATGGATCCAATTAAATACATATTCGATAAGCCTGTCCTCTCTGGGAGAATAACAAGATGGCAGATGATTATGACTGAATACAACATTCAGTACACTACCCAAAAATCAATAAAGGGCAATGTGCTAGCCGATCACCTTGCTCATCAGGATGTGGATGACTACCAGTCCATGAAATTCGAATTCCCAGACAAAGACATCATGATGGTAAACAATTGTGAAGAACTCAGACCATATGACGAACCTGAACAAGGATCCCGATGGACCTTGGTTTTTGAAGGAGCCTCCGACGCACTCGGCAATGGCATGTGTGTTGTACTCATATCCCCTGAAGGATGCCATACTCCCTTCACTGTAATACTTTGCTTCAACTGTACTAATAACATGGCAGAATATGAAGCGTGCATTTTTGGTCTCAAAGCTGCCATAGATTTGGGAATCAAGTCCCTAAGTGTATTTGGAGATTCAGCCTTAGTCATCAGTCAGATCAAAGGAGAATGGGACACGAAGCACCCTAACCTCATCCCCTACAAAGAACATGTGTTGACATTAATCCCACATTTCGAGGAAATTACCTTTGAGAATTTTCCACGAGAGGAAAATCAACTAGCGAATGCGCTAGCCACCATGTCATCCATGTTTAAACTAAAGTGAGGTAACAAGGCTCCCCAGATCACCATTGAACGGATGGATCAACTAGCTTACTGTCACGAGATCGATACTGAAGAGACAGTGGACAAGCCTTGGTTCCATGAAGTTAAGAGGTATCTAGAGGCCCAAGAATATTCGGAAGGAGCTTCACTCAATGATAAGAAGTTCTTAAGGAGATTCTCTACTAAGTTCTTCCTTAGTAATGGCATTCTCTACAAGCACAACCATGACTCTGTTTTGCCTCATTGCATAGACAAGGCTGAGGCAGAAAAGATCATGGATGATTTACATGAAGGCACTTTTGGCACCCATTCCAGTGGCATACGATGGATAAAAAGATCCTACGGGTAGGGTACTACTCGTCTACCATGGAAGCAGATTGCTATCAACATTCACGAACCTGTCACAAGTGTCAGATCTATGCTGACAAAGTGCATGTACCTCCAGTGCCTCTAAATGTCCTGACTGCTCCCTGGCCATTCGTGATGTGGGGCATCGACATGATTGGAGAAATCAAACCTATAGCTTATAATGGGTATCGCTTCATCTTGGTAGCCATTGATTATTTCACGAAGTGGGTTGAGGCAACTTCTTTCGCTTCTGTTACCAAAAATGTTGTGGCTCATTTCATCAAAAAAGAATCTCATTTGTCGGTATGGTATCCCAGAGAGAATCATCACAAACAATGGTATGAATCTCAACAATACTATGATCACTGCACTATGCGCACAATTCAAAATCCAGCACTATAATTATTCTCCTTACCAGCCAAAGATGAATGGTGTTGTCGAAGCCGCAAATAAGAACATCAAGAAGATCATACAAAAAATGACAGTAACCTACAAAGACTAGCATGAGATGCTACCATTCACTCTCCACGGTTACCATACCACGGCGCGCACATCAACAGGGGCAACTCCCTTCTCCTTGGTATACGGCATGGAAATTGTCCTACCAATTGAAGTCCAAATACCTTCTCTGAGAATCATAAAGGATGCAGGGCTGAGTGAAGACGACTGGATCTAAACTCGACTTGACTAGTTAAACCTAATTGATGAGAAGGGGCTTACGGCTGTCTGTCACGGCCAGATGTACCAAAAATGCATGATCAAAGCTTTTAACAAAAAGATCAGACGTCAAGTATATCAGGATGGTGACTTGGTAATCAAGCGTATCATATTGCCACAAGGATATCCTAGGGGTAAATGGACTCCTACATACGAAGGACCGTTTATGATCAAAAGCATATTCTCTGGTGGAGCAATGATCTTAACCACTATAGATGGCGACGACCTGCCACACCTTGTGAACGCGGACATAGTCAAAAGATACTACGCATAAGAGACCCGCTGGGTTGACACACCTAGGCAAAACAAGGGCATCCCGGTGAACCACAGAGGTTCGGGCAAAAATTAGGGATAAAACAAAAAATCTGTACACTCGGCAAGCTGAAAACCTGAAAAGGCGGCCTGGGATAAAAAGGGTATACCGGTTATTGTACCCCAAAATTTTCCCTCTCGTGTTACTCAAAAAATACTCCTAGAGGTCCTCAATTTGCTCAAGGTTACCCAAGAGTTGATCAGACAAACTCTCTCCTAAGGCAATGTATCTTAAATTAGGGTTTCCATTTCCATCAAGATGGGGGGACTCCAAATAATTAATATTCTCTCCATGGTCCTAATATGTTATCAAGACCCTCCATGTCAAATTTCAAGCCTTGCACAAGAAGTTTGCTCAGTCAACTGCTGAGATGCTTGAGAATCGACTATATTAGGTCAAAGTCAATTGTGGCCCATATACAGTCAAACTTCAAGATTTTTGGTCAACATCAACATTTTGAAGTTATATCCATCATTTTATCAAGGGTTGATCATGATTCCTCAAGGAATGCCCCAAATTCCTCATAACTCAAAAGTTGCTAAATTAGGGTTTCTTAGGAAAAGTCAACCAAACTTTGACCAAGCATAACTTCCTCATAATTTATCAGAAAGTTTCCATCCAAGCCTAGTTTTGAAGAGGATGCAATTCCCTATAACTCATCTTCAGCCCTCAAGTCCAAAATATGCACTCATAAAAAGATATGAATTTCCACATTATAGGTCCTTTTGAAAAGTCAACAAAAATACTTTTTGGGTCAAAGCTTCTTACATGAACATGGAAGACCCAATTGAGATGAGACTAAAAGGGTTGTTTAGGGGACATCCTAAGCTTTCTAAAAGGTCCAAGAACACCTCTCTAGGGTTAAAATTGGAAGAGATATTCCTTGTCAAATTTGACCATTTTTGCAAAATTGCCAAAAGTAAAAAATGCTCAAAATTACATTTTTTGCCAAATGGGCCTGACCTTTTATGCTTGCACCTCACTTATAACATGGTCCACGACCCAAATATTCAATCACATGTTATTTTCTTCATTATTTATTTTATTTTGATTTTTTATTAATTAAAAATTGAATTAAATCAAATAAATGATAAATAATAGCAAAGATTTGTTTTGATTGGATTTTTGGACATAATCATAAGCTCATTATGCTGGCATATCAAGATCAAACCGAATCAAGGTTAATTGGCACAAGAATGGAATGATTAGACCAAATTTGGAAAGATATCATACCACATGAAAACCAAATCAAATCTTCAAAAAATTGCAAAGATGCTAGCTGTTTTTATAACCCTAATTCACTTAGGGATATATAATGAACAAGTCCATGCACGAAAACAAGGATTAGCAGTGGTGGAAAGCACAATACAAAACTCAAAATTTTGGCCAAAAGTGGTGATCTGATCTCTACCCTAGAGGACAATTTAAGGCCTTCCAACATTTCTAAGCGATTCTTGGACCTTCCCAGAAGCTAACCCAATCGATTGCAGGTCCTTTCACGCCCATAATCGCTCGCTACATCCCATACGGTTTGCTTGTTTTCTTCAAATCGATTACAGCCATTCTTGCATCATTAGCATGATTTAATGATATATTTGTGATCATTGATGTATTTCTAACATGTCTGGATTGTTTAATTGGATTTTTGAGGCTTATACGTGTGACTGCCATGGCTAGGGTTTGAGGTCACGGTTTGGGGTTTCTTGATACAGTTAAAATTGGCCTACACCAAGGGTAGCATTGTACTCGTGAGGTCAAAACAATTTGATTGGTGTAGCCATAATTCATATATCATGCTTGTGCTGGATTTTGGAAATTTACAGTGCTTTAGTTACAGACGTTTTTCCGTAGGTATAAGTTACTTACCTAAAGCGAAGGACAAGCGAAGAAGAAGATAATGTGGCAGCCAACCACTGGACCATTCAAACTAACGCGTGTTTTTTTTGTTTTTTGTCTTATCCAGTTTGTTTGACATATTATTGATTGTTGTTATTATGTTAACAATTAAAACGTGTAGCCCAGTTGGTGGAGAGCGCGTTGTATGAGTAGGAGGACCTGGGTTCGATCCCAGGTCCCATCATTTTCCCTATTATTTTATTTTTCCTTCTACAGATCATGTACATCACTATCTTCAATGCCTATCATACATCCATTAATCCAACCATTTGATTCATCATCAAATCCAATCCAACGTCCCACACGCGCAGTCATACCATAGATCATCAGGGGACCAACACACTGGATCAGGCGGTGACTGGGCTTCAGCTTAGTGGGCTGGAATAAATTCAGAAAGGCAACCCTCCAATTGCTATACAGGCCCAATTTAATTTTTTTATTTCTTTTGTTTGTTTAGTTATTTGTTTTTACAAATTAATTCTTTTTTAATTAACTATAAAAAACCAAAAAATCACAAAGACACCAAAAAATCATTTTTTCATAAAAATATTTATTTTCTTTAATTAATTTAATTTAATTAAAAATTAGGTTAATTTAACTCCTTTTAATAATTAAAATCAATTAGAAATTAGGATTTGATTTTTGTAAATAATTAATTTCTTCTTTTAAAAATAACTTAAATATTTTTTCCTCAAATAGATTTTAGGTTTTCTAATCGTCCCCGCATTTAATTTGTCGCGCGTTTTAATTACTTTTTTTAATTAATTTTGTAATTGCTCCGAGGTTGTAATAGTTTTAATTAGGTTTTAATTTCGCATTTTATTTTCAGTCAAAATAATTATGTATCTGCAAAATCCATGTAATAGTTAGGATTTCTATTTCCGCACTTTAATTTCCGCAATTATAAACTGTTAGATGTATGCTAATAGGATTGTATGACAAGAATATTTGATAATTAAAATAGTAGATAACCTAAATGTGCAAAGACAAGTTAACTGAAAAAATTCACTCGCACATGCTCACTCCTAGGGTTTACTCCACTTCGGTTGCCTTTGGTTAAGCGGTCATGAAGTATAGGGTTTGTTAGTGGTCGTCCTCTAGCTCCGAAAGATCTCAAATGACCCATTCAGATGTTGCCTCGGAAAAGATCTTTAAGGCTTTAGGATGACTACTAACACCTCCTAGAATTGCTTTTGTGATCGTATCTGTCCCTTTGAATGTCCCTTAAAATTCTAACGACGGTGCTACATATTCCTTAATAATGGGATAGCGCTGTCTAAAGAAAAATGAACAAACTTTTTTCGAGTAGGTAGATTAACTCTTAAGTACTTGCTCAAACAAATAAACTTTTCCCACAAACACTTTTCAAAACGATTTTCAAAACAACTTCGTCACATCCTTGAGGACTGATACAAGGGTTATCACGAAGTAAACTTTTTTTCAAAACAAACACACACACAAGCAATTTTAAAAAATGAGCAAGTACGTAAGAGCCCATGGAAAACCATGGATAGAAAGGGTGCTAACACCTTCCCTTTCTATAATCTACCCTCCGGATGAAATAAAAGTCGGTGGGACTCTTGCTTACCGCGACATTTTGCAAACAAAAAACACAAAATGCAAACCAGTAATAACAGTCGGTTCTGCCACCGTATCACAGAATTGGCGACTCTGCTGGGGACTGAAATAAAGTGGGGTATACCTTAGGATCTAGGTCATTTCAAATTGCTTTCTTGTTTGTTTGCTTTATTTTTAAAGGGTTTTTATTTGGGTTATTATAGATCCTACACCCGGATCTGGGGGCTCTCATTAGGTAAATAGAAATAGATCGTGGAGACTGCATGGAGTAGACCGATATGGTTTAAGCGATGGTTGTGTTGGTGTGGCACTTTGGTTGGTATCGGTATCCTTCGTGTGGAAACGAGGAGAATACGGGGCCACCGTGTGGTGTCGTGAAGCACTAACGGACCTTAGAACCTTAGTTGAATAACCTTGGCCATTAGAAAGTAATGAGATAGTCAGCCTCGGTATAGAGCTGAGGATAGGTTGATACTCGATGCTACACTCATTGAGATCAGACTTTCAGGATATTTTGGTCGCGAGAAAAGATTGCTTGAGCTGAGACAATGCCTGATAAAGGATGGTCAGTGATATTGAGATCCTTTAGAACCCGGTTACTTTTTAAGACAGGTTTGAAACCAACTAAACTGCAAGAGGGTATGACCTTTAACCTCATGCAAGCCTTAAACCTAAGAACTTGGTGTGATTTGTCTGTGTTTGCTATACTTGTGGTTTATCATAACATCATGCATCATAACATAGCATCCATTCTTATTGCACTAACCATTTCAAAGACCAAGGGAATTTATCTTTGTTCTATTTTGCAGATCATGGCTTCCGTTCATAGAAACACCATCCAAATCAGCTTTGTGAAGATACCTTCCCAACTCAATGAGCTAGTATCAAAGGTTTCCGAAAATTCTGCGTTCACTAAGAGACATGGTCGACTTCTCAACCTGGTTATTTAAAACTTTGATGAAAAGATGATGAGTATACTCTTTCAGTTCTTTGATCCCAAGCACCACTGCTTCACTTTCCAGACTATCAGTTGGTGCCTACCATGGAAGAGTTCTCTCAACTGTTGGATATACCCATCCTTGAGCAGTTTCCCTTCACAGGTTTGGAAGAAGTTCCTAAGCCATAAGTCATTGCCTCAGCTTTGTATCTGAAACGGGCCGACGTGGTATCTAATTGGGAAACGAGAAGCAGAGTCAAGGGTTTTCTAGCCAAGTTTCTGATAGACAAGGCCCATCTGTTTTGGGATGATATGGATTTTCAGGATTTTGAGGAGGTCTTTGCTCTTCTAATCTATGGGTTAGTTCTATTTCCTAATCCAGACTCATTCATAGATGTGAGTGCTATCAAGATCTTCCTCTCTCGCAACCCTGTGCCTACCTTGCTCGGAGATATTTTGCACACCCTCCATACTCGTACCATGAAGAGAAGAGGGGTTCTTATGTGCTGCATGCCATTGCTGTCGAGGTGGTTTATTTCTCACCTCCCTAAGTCCGTACTGAAAAATGAAGAAGGTTTTGGTTGGTCATAAAGGATAATGTCACTGGCCAACATGGATATTCTATGGTGTTCCCGAGCTATGGAAAACACCACTATTATTGACCGCTGCAGGGAGTACCTTAATGTCTCGTTACTTGGCATCAGAGGGGGTATAACCTACAATCCTTGTTTAGCTCTGCGAAAATTTGGTTATGCTCGAAGAGATGGTCCCCATCAGTTACTTATCGAGGGAATTATATTCGACTATGAGGATGATGTTCATGGGTATCGCCGGAGGTTCATACGAGCTTGGGGCATGGTAAACAGATCTGGAACCAGGTTTGGGGCCAAGGGCTTCCATTCCTATGGAACCTTACCTCCAATGGGTACGAGCTCGCGCTCAGAAACTTATGATTCCCTATATGGCCGTTTTACCAGTGATTGTGGAAGCCACTACTGAAGGGGGTATTCCTTACACGGTTCTCTATCCTTATATGCCCACTGATCTTGGAGAATTATAGAGATCTTGGATTCAGTTGAAGAAGGAGCAGGATACTTACAAGGATCAATTATATGCTCACGAGGGGAAGGTTTTAGAGCTTACAAAGTAGCTCCATGAGGAAAGAGGACTCAATGTCTATCTCAGCATGAAGAGGAAGCATCCATGGGAATTTTGATTTCTTTTCTAGTTTTAGATTTCTTTTTAATTGTAACGCCTAAAAGGCATTTGAACTTTGAATTCAGCTAATAAAATCTTTGCTTTATTTTGGGTTCGCAAATTTAAATTTCCTAAAGTCTTTGAAATCATTGCATGCGCATCCCATTCATAAAATTGCATGTACAGGTACCATTACAGGTTTCTCATCTTCTTCGCTATTTATTTCAGCAGAAATGTCTTCTGAACAAAGCATCAAGGAACTTCAGGCACAAAACGCTCAGTTCCAACAAATGTTCATAAGTCTGGCAAAAGGGCAGGAGGATCTGAAAGCCCTCATCCTGAAAGAGAAAAAGAAAAAGTAGAAGGCTGTCGGTATTCTGAATATGGGCAGAAGGTTTGGAGGGAGATTGAAGCGACAAGTTGATCTGACCTCTTCATCCAAAGAAGGGTAGAATCAAGAAGAAGAAACAAGGGAGAAGGATCCCAGTCATGAAGTTTCTAACAATGATACTGACTACAATGATGAGCAATATCCTCCTGTTGAGGATAGATACTCGTTTAAGTGCCATGGAAGTCCAAAGGATACCTGGGTTGGATTTCGAAGAATTGGGATTGGTATCAGGAGTGGTCATCCCGCAGAAGTTCAAAGCTCCAATTTTTGTAAAGTATGATGAGGTGTCCTGCCCAAAACTCCATCTCCGATCTTATGTCAGAAAAATCCAGCCCCACATCGCTGATAGAAATTTGTGGGTTCATTTCTTTCAAGATAATCTGTCAAGGACTCAACTTGAATGGTTCTATCAACTGGAGAGAGCCAATGTCCAAAATTGGGAAGATCTGGCTGTTGCTTTCTATAAGCAGTACCAATACAACGCCGACCTTGCTCCTACACGTACTCAACTCCAGAGTATGTCCATGGGTGCAAGTGAAGGATTTAAATACTATGCGCAGAAATGGAGATACTTGGCTGGAAGAGTTCAACCCCCTTTGTCTGATAGGGAGTTGGTTGATATGTTTCTAGGGATGCTATCTGGTCCATTCTTCAATCAATTGATCGACAGCTCGTTAGCTAGTTTCACCTACCTGATTCTGATTGGAGAGAGAGTAGAAGTTGGGATTCTGAGCAGAAAAATACAGAAGGATACCTCTTCGAGTTTGGTAAAGAAGCCTTTCACTGGTAAGAAGGAAGCCAGTGCCATCTACAGCCCGAGGGGCCAAAACAGGGTTGAACATCGTCAGATAGTAAGTGTCGTAATGATACTTAAGCCTGCAGTTGCTCCACAATGCAATAACCAACAAAGGGGGGAAAGACCATAATGGTAGTTTACCCGAATCAATATGACATTGGCTGAAGTTCTACCTCATCTGATGAGATCCAACTTGGCAACCTTGAAAGAGGCTCCCAAGAATCCAAATACCACATCTCCCCGATATAATCCAAATGCTCGGTGTGCCTATCATTCTAAGAGTCCTGGCCACGATACCAATGACTGCTGGGCTCTAAGAAATAAGGTACAAGATTTGATTAAAGCCAAGGAAATTGAGTTCGATGCTCTGGAGAAGCCCAATGTCATAACTGCTTCCATGCCTAAGCACGGTCGTGGAGTTAATATTGTTGATATCGACTTGTTTGTGACCTTGGTGGACAAAGTTTCTACTCCTCTCATGATTGTGAAGAAGAATTTGTTGTTGGCCGGTTTATTTCTGGGTTGTGATGAAGGTTGCCACATGTGTTCATTTCTGCCTTCTAGTTGCCATTTGCTGAAGTCAGGTGTTCAATTCCTGATGGACAACAAAGAAATTTTGTTCGAGAAAACTTAGGTTCCCATTGTTCCATCTGAAGACATTTCCATTATAACTATTTCCGCCAATCCTCCCAAGGTCTCCTCGAGAAGACCTGTTAGGATTACATCTGCTCCAAGAATCGCTCCACTGATAATCATTGTTCCCGGTCCTATCCCAAATGTCTCGGACAAAGTTGTCCCCTGACATTATGGTGCGGATGTGTATTATCATGGCATCAAACAAGATTTGAAAGATGAAGAGGTTGATCCTGATATTTATAATATTGTCGGAACCAGCAAGGTTACCCAAAGTGGAAGGGCCTTCTCTCCTGAGATTTCCCCTAAGACTGTCAACAAGCCTATTGTCATTCCATCTGCTGTTCCTGCTAGTACATCAACTACTGCTCCTGTTCATACTCCAGTTATTACCCCTGTCGGAGAATCGTCTGATACCCACGGCAAAGAAGTTATAGGCGAGCCTGCCCAGATGGAGGCGCCTAGAAAAATTGTTGTGGAAGCCTCTAAGCAAGAGATAGAGGAAATATTGAAAATAATTAAGAAGAGCGACTATAATATGGTCGAGAAGTTGGGGCAGACCCCCTAAAAGATATCCATGTTATCCCTGCTGTTGTACTCCGAGGCCTATGCGAAGGCTTTGATTGCATTCCTTAAAACTGCACATGTGTCGTGAGAGACTTCAGCTGATCAATTCAAAGATTGCGTGGCCAGCCTGACTGCTGACAATGGGCTCGGTTTTTCAGATGCAGACTTGACACCAAAGGGAAGGAAGCATAATGATGCTCTGCATGTCTCAATTGAATGCAGGGGCACCACTATGGCTCACGTGTTGGTAGATACTGGGTCTTCATTGAATATTCTACCGAAGGAGGCATTGGATCAGTTGGATTGCGAGGGTTTGACTTTAAAGCCTAGTAACATTGTGGTAAGGGCTTTTGATGGGTCGAAGAGAATGGTGCATGGGGAGGTGGACATCCCTGTCAAAGTGGGTTCTCAGACTTTTGGGTCCACCTTCTATGTGATGGACATCAGGCCGTCGTATTCTTGTTTGTTGGGTCATCCTTGGATCCACGAGGTTGGGGCAATTACTTCCACACTACACCAAATGCTGAAGTATCCGGTAAAAGGGAAGATTGTCACTGTGCGGGGCGAAGAGGAGCATATGGCGATCCACCTCAACTCCTTCCGCTACGTAGAGATGGATGGGGAATTCATAGAAACTCCCTATCAGAACTTCGAAGAGGTCCCTCAGATCTTGGCATCGACTGAAACTACTACCAGCAGCAAACCTCCTCTGAAGATGGCTTCTCTCAAAGACGCCAGGGCCGTGGTTGAAGAAGGTGGGTGTACCAATTTGGGTCAGCTCCCCGATTTCACTCACAAAACTGACAAATTTGGTTTGGGCTTTACTACAGGGGCTCAAAGGGATGTTTGACGTGCTCGGGCTGGAGGACCTCCCCTACGCATCAATAATCGAGGGGTTAATACCATTGAAGACAGTGAGGAAGATTCATACATTGACAGCTGGATCTACCCAACTACCAACGGTGGACCGAGTAACTGGACGGCTAGGGACTTTATACCAGTTTCTTTTATTCCGCAGTAATTGTCTTACTTGTTTTGATATTTGTAATAAACAATTTAAAACTTTACGGCCTTGTGCCTTGCCCGAGGCACATTGACTTTGGTTTTGAGGGCTATTACTTGTCATTTCATATATCATTAATAAAGCATTGGACGTTTCTTACATACAAATTTTACGCTCTCTGTTTTTTTCTTCTGTTTTCACTTTATCAAAATAGCTAGTCTCTTACACATACTCACGTATCATACTGCAGATCCATATCCACTATGGATCCCATTGATAACAACTCTGCTATTTCCAGTTATGACTTTGAAAATCCGATCAACCAAGACGAGGACGAAGGTGAGGAGTATTGTGAGGTGCCTGGAGAACTTGCTAGACTATTTTATTAGGAAGAAAGGGCCATACAGCCTCATGAAGAGTCGGTTGAGACAATGAATTTGGGTATTGAGGAAGACAGAAAAGAGGTTAAGATAGGTGCAAATCTGGAGCTTAGCGTCAAACAGAGGTTAATACAAATGTTGCACGACTATGTTGAGATCTTTGCCTGGTCCTATGAAGGCATGCCTGGTTTGGACATTGACATTGTGGTACATCTGCTTCCGACTAAAGAAGACTGTCCTCTGCTTAAACAGAAGGTCCGCCATATGCGCCCCGAAATGTCAGAGAAGATCAAGGCAGAGGTCATGAAATAATTCGACGCAGGATTCTTAGCTGTCACTTCTTATCCACAGTGGGTTGCTAACGTCGTTCTGGTACCTAAGAAAGACGGTAAGGTACGTATGTGTGTGGATTACAGATATTTGAATAGGGCAAGCCCCAAGGATGACTTCCCACTTCCTCACATTGACGTTCTGGTTGACAACACCGTGCAACACAAAATCTTCTCCTTCATGGATGGTTTCTCTGGCTACAACCAGATCAATATGGCTCCTGAAGACATGGAGAAGACAACCTTCATTACACTGTGGGGCACCTTCTGCTACAAGTTGATGCCTTTTGGGTTGAAGAATGTTGGGGCAACTTATCAGCGCGCCATGGTCACTTTATTCCATGATATTATTCACCACGAGATCGAAGTCTATGTTGATGACATGATAGCCAGGTCTCAAACTGAGGAAGGTCACCTTGATCATCTACAAAAGTTGTTCGACAGGTTGAAGATATATAAGCTGAGGTTGAATCCGAACAAGTGCACCTTCGGGGTAAGGTCTGGTAAGCTTCTGGGGTTCATTGTCAGTGACAAGGGTATTCAAGTAGAACCTGCAAAGGTAAAGGCTATACAAGAAATGCCATCTCCCCGTATAGAGAAGGAAGTTAGAGGTTTCTTAGGATGCTTAAATTATATCGCCAGGTTCATTTCACATCTGACCGCTACTTGTGAGCCAATCTTCAAGCTTCTGAAGAAAGATCTAGTGGTAAAGTGGAATGATGAATGTGTGATACGGAGGGAGAATTAACTTGAGGGTTTTGCATTTTATCGCAAATGTTGCGGTTAGCAAGAGTCGCCATTGACTTTTCTTTTATCCAAAAGGAAAGGTGAAAAAGCACAGGAAACACCTTTGAGATGTTTTCTTGAGTTCGGGGGGTAGATTATGAAAAGGGAAGGTATTAGAACCCTTTTCATCCATGGTTTTCCATGGGATCTTAGTTACTTGCTAGATCACTTGCTTTTTGTTTTGAAATTGTGCTTTGTGTGGTTTTTGAAAGTATTTTGTAAAAGAGGCCATTCGTTTAGGCAACCTTTGTAATGATTCTCGTTCGTAAGAATGTATACAAAGATGTTTGTCTTTTGAAAATGTTTTAAATGTTTGTAAGATGTTTTTGAGATGTGTGTGTTTGTTTTGAAAATAGCAAGGATAGTGGTTTGGAAATAGAGCAAGTAACTAGAAGTAATCTACCTACTCAAATTCCTTTCTTATGCATTTTCTTATTTCTTTGACATTGTTGTCTTACCATTGATTTGGTAAGCAACCCTATCTTTGGATGTTTACGGGACGGGCGTGGGTCATCGTATAACCATGATTAGCAATGTTTACGAAGTATCTTAGCATTTTTGAGGGACCAAGATCATTTTGTAAGGCAACTTAGAATAACGTCATCGAGGGACTATGATCTTATATTTGTTTGTTTTGCCAAGATACTTCGCATGCGTAATATGACTATTTTTGTATAAGGCAACCAAGTGGAGAAACCCTAAGTATGCTTGTGTGCAAGTGTTATTTTCATGTTTTGATTTTGTCTTGGATTAGGGTTTTCTATTTGATTTGTTTTGATCTTGCCATACAAGCCCTAATTACTAGCATGGTATATAAAAGCGATAAATGGCGTAATTTAAAGATTACTACGCTATTACAACATTTTATGGGAGGGGGAATACAAATTGTGAATGAGGATTTGCAATAATGTAAACCTAATTAAACTATTACAACCAAATCGAATTGTACGAATATTTGAATAAATAATATACAATATAAATATGCAATGATATGTATGTAAGAAAAATATTTTTGCTTTGTTTTTTATATGCAAAAGAGCTTTGACCTAATCCTAAAAATTTAAGAAAAGGAAATTATTTCTTGAAAAAGGTTAACCCTAATTTCTAATTTAAAAGAAAATAAAGTTCTTATGTATTATTTTTATGTATTTTTTTGTATTAAAAAACAATAAATAATATTTTATGAAAATATTTAGTTATTATATATGCCAAAATAAATGCTTACAAGTATGGAATGAAAAGAAAATAAAATAAATTAATTAAACCTATTTTGTTTATGTTTACAAGTTTATTAAGAAAAATAATTAATATATAACTAAGATAAAATATATTTTTTATGTGAAAAATAAAATAAAAATAAAATAAAATGCAATATTATCATATTTATATTTTTTAGGATTTTTATGTATTAAAGAAAATATTTAATAAACAAAAATGAAAATAAACAAATAAATAAAGAAATATAAAAAAGTTGGGCCAGAGGGTGTTCTGAGCAATCAAGTGGTGAAGGTTAGAAAAAAAAACACAAGGCCCAAGCGTGGAGGCCCAATCCTGCAAAACAAGCCAAAACTGAAAATGGAAAAAATGTGAAAAAATAAAAGGTAGCGTCAAGGTTTGAACCCAGGACATGGGTCTCAGCAGCACGCTACCTTGCCACTGGGGTGGGTATACATCCGTTGATTAATGTGAAACAAAAATAACATAACAAGAACAAGGTCCTTGCCCTGTACTTCGTCTTCTTCCTCTAGCCAGCCAGATGCTCTGTAACTTTCTCATCTCTCAATAAAAATGAAAACTGATAACATGAATGTTGTAGCATTTTGTCTCACGATTCTAACCATATAAATCATGTAAGCTAACAATCAAAGATCAAGATGAATTTTAAAAGCCCTAAATCTAGACCTAATTTTTACAGGAATTTCAAGTTCAAAAATTCTCTCAACTCAGGCAAAATAAATGCAAGATATATATATATATATATATATATATATATATATATATATATATATATATATATATATATATATATATATATATATATATATATATATATATATATATATATATATATATATATATATATATATGTACAGCTTCGTAGCAATGAGGTCTACATTGTTTATTCACAAATTGTGGCCAATGGATGCCTTTATGAAGAGATAGAAGTTGAGATTTTTACCTCTTTCAGTTGAAATCATGGATGGAGTTGGAGTGAGTTTTATGAAGGCTTGATGATTGCTTGAGCTTGCTTGAACCTCCCTGAGTGTGTTCCAATCCTTTCCTTGCTTTAGAAGTTCCTGGAACTCTCTATCCAAGTCAACCTGTAAGCTTTGAAAACAAAAATGGCAAATGATGTAGAAGGAGTTACAGTACATGGATGAGGGTCTGGATCAGTTAGATATCAAGTAGGTAAAGTGTTTTGATGATTGAAACTTGAAACGCACGAGCCAAATGATGGATTGTTAAGCTTATGCAAAAACTGCAAGGTTTGACAGTTTTTTTGGTGAAAGGGAGTTTGGGAGTGTTTCAGGCCTCTAGCACTCATGTTTTCTGTTGCAATGTCTTTGTGTATCAGTATGGGATAAGTTTAAAGTCAGCTCTCCAACAGATTTGTGAGTTCTAGCCTTTTGCACACTTTCTTGCTTTTGAAGCAAAGTGAAGGGACAAGGCTTTACATTCTTGTACTGGCTTGCTTAGGGTTGGTATCTGTTCTATACAAGTTGCCTTAGGTCTTTGGTACTTGTATGTGTAAAGGAGACAGGTTCGATGCTCAAGATTTGAAAGTTTGCAAAAGTGGAGCTTTTTCAAAATGGCAATGGCCACTTTATGCCATTTATGGAATTACAACTTAGTTAAAGATTCTAGGGCTTGGATTAAAGCTTTGTCAACTGAGTAAGCATTAAATTATGGAGTAAGAAACAATTTTGGGACCTGTAAATCATGGATTAGGAAACATAGGTACTGATTTGAAAATTGTTCTTCATGAAATGGCTTGAATCAAAAGTGAGAAATTTCCAACTTCATGTCTTCGATTCTCCATACTCAAAAATGATCTTGAGGAGTTCTTGGACATTTTGAAAAGCTTGTAATGTTCTCTATAACTCATCTTTGAAATGCATTTCAAGAATCCTCTTTGAACTAGGTGAAAAATTTCCATGAACTTGGGTCCAAAACATGCCTAAATTAGGGCAAAATTTCACTAAGTTATTTGGTTCATGAGCATGTATTCATAAAATTATATCTTGAGATCCAAGCATCTTTAGGGAAAAGTGTGTGAAGAAAAGTTGTATATTTCATGGAGGTCTACAAATTTCATGTTTGGAACTTCCTTTGAAACATCTTATATCATGGTAAAAAAATTGCCTAAAGTTGAGAAAAAATAAGAAATTTTCTATACTTAGAAAAATTTCTAAGTTAAGAAAATTTTCAATTTTAAACCCTAATCTTCAATCTTTGATTTATTGATGAACAAGTTTCACATTTTGACATATTTTGATGAATTGTGACCCTTGGCACTTGATTTTGTCCAAAAAGTCAAAGTTTGACTTTTCAGTGTATAGTTGACTTTTGATTAGTTGACTGCAAATTTCATCTGTCTATCAATGAAATTGAAATGTTTTGAACCATGTAATTAGATCAAGATGATGCCACTGAATCCTTGGAATCATGCTTTAACCCAATTGGTCATTTGTTAGGTAAAAAAAATCAGAAATTTCCCCTCCTCAGTCAAAACCCTAATTTTGACCATTTTGCCCTTTTGATGATTTGATCAAATTTCTTGAGGAATTGTAATCCATACTTGATCAAATAATACTTATGAGTCTAGAATGTTGATATGGATAAAAAATTATGAAGTTTGACTGTAAATTGGCCATGGTTGACTTTTCCCCCAATACAGTTGATTTTTAGGTCAACTGTCCAATTGACTGATCAAAAATGTGGTTCAAGGCTTGAAACTTATCATGGGTGATCTTAAGGGTCCATAATGATGTTTGAAAGTCACATGAAGTATTGATAGTCCAAAAATACTTGTGCAATCTCAAACCCTAATTTTGGGTCATCAGTGCATGATGAGATGTCTTGAGCTAACCAAACCCTAATACAGTCTTGTGTCAAAGAGATCCTGTGAGAAAAGTTTTGATAAATGAGAGAGAAAATTTTGGGGTACAATAGCTGCCCCTGTTCAATCTTCTTAGACCTGAAGAGTTAGATTGGCAAGTTTTGCCATTCGTGACTCAAAGGTGAAAGATGATTGGACACTGGAGTGCCCATAAATTTTCACGCGACAATGTGATGGTAAGGGAATGGGCTTAAAGATGGCATTTGGAGAAGTGATAGAATCTTGTTGGAGATGGTCTTGTAGATGCCATCCAAAAATGTTTGTTGAATTATAAGTTGTAAGCTGAAAGAATGAGTATCAGAACGTAGTCTGTGTCTGGAGTGTGTCTGAACTGTATCTGAAGGTTGATTTTGACTAAGTACAAGAATGGCATCCGTGCTTGGAGCGTATCCGTATTGTATCTGAAGTCTGGATTTGAACGAGTATCAGAATGGCATCCGTGTCTGGAGCGTATCTGTATTGTATCTGAACGTTGAATCTGAATGAGTAACAGAATGGCATCCGCGTCTGGAGCGTATCTGTACTGTATCTAAATTTGAAGTCTGAATGAGTAATAGAATGGCATCTGTGTCTGGAGCTTATCCGTATTGTATCTGAATGTTGAATCTGAATGAGTAACTGAATGGCATCCGCGTCTAGAGCGTATATGTATTGTATCTGAAAGCATTTTGTTAATGATAGCTGTTTAATCTTATCCTGAAAAGGGTAAAATGTTAGCTGAAACAAAGTTATATTGCATGAAATGTATGATGCAATGTATTTGTTTTATCAATGTTTATGATATGTGGATGCAATATATGCGCATGTAAGTTGATTTGTTGTATTGATGTTTGATTGAGGAAAATAAATCCCTGAACGCTGATGAGGATATGTTGAATTTCCATGTCTTGAAGTCGAAGTACCGACAAACTCTTGTTGAGGGAAGTAAAATTTCGTTGTGAGGGCAATGCCATGGACTGTTTGTAAGATCTGCTCGGGAATCTTGAGAAATTTGATGATTTCTACGGGGGATTAATAATTTTGAAATTTGTGTTCCACTGGGGATCTAAATGACGTACTGTGGGGATTGCTTACGGAATAGCCTAGAGACGTTTTCCTATCCTTCCAACCTATCATTAATTATCTTTCTCATTTTGTTTATTTGTAAACAATAATTATGTTCAAATGCATATGTTCATTAATGAATCATTGGACGTTTTTGCAAATAAAACACAAGTGTAAAGAAAAAGACAAATAGTTTTCTGTCCTTTTAAAGAGATATCTTTGTATTTGACTTTGAATAAGTATTTTGTACAAGGGATACAAACATTCTAGTAAGAGAATGGTGCCATAAAAACAATAAAAATTTATACAAAGAAAGATAGATATGTGTAATAATCCCATGGGGTTCCCATTCTGCTATAGCCTTCGTATCTCCGAATATCTTGCCTACTTGTTGCTTCGTCTGAAGATGATTGAATTGATCAGAAATTCCTAGTTTGTTAGTGGAGGTCAAAGGTTATCCGCAAAGTGATTCGACGGGACATAGTCATACGCTTTAATTCCCTAATTTTTACCTGGACCGCCCTTTCAGGTTTTCAGTCCACCGGGAAACCCTTTTTTTCCCAAGTCTCCCTTTCGGGTTTTCAACTTGCCGGGTGTACAAATTTTGTTTTATTTTATCCCTAATTTTTGCCCAATGAAAGGCTTTCTCACAGCTGTAGAGGCAGATGAATCCTTCTGAATCTTTCCATTTTTCATGCCAGCTTCCACCCTCTCTCCGGTTAGTATTAACTCAGTAAATCCAGCAGATGAGCTCCCAATCAAATGGTTGAAGAAAGGGCCTGATAGAGTGCCTAAGAACATGTCAACCAACTCCCTTTCAGACAGAGGGGGTTGCACTCTCCAAGCTAGAACTCTCCACTTCTACGCGTAATCCTTGAAACCCTCATTGGAAACCATGGCCATACTCTGAAGTTGAGTACGGGTAGGCGCCAAATCTGCATTATACTGGTATTGCTTATAGAAAGCTATGGCAAGATCTTCCCAGTTGTGGATGTCGGCCCTTTCCAATTGGTAAAACAAATCGAGTTGTGTTCCAGATAGGCTATCTTGGAAAAAATGGACCTACAAGTCTGTATCGGCGGAGTGTGGCTGGATCTTTCTCACATATGATCGGAGGTGCATCTTAGGACATGACACCCCATCATATTTTGCAAACAACGACACTTTGAACTTTGGTGGGATCACAATTCCCGACACTAGTCCCAATTCTTTAAAGTCTATACCTGGCACCCTCTGTATTTCCATAGCACTCAAAGGCTCTTCAAGATGTCTGTACTTATCATCTACTGGAGGATATTGTTCCTCGGAATAGTCTTCCTCTTCTTCCTCCTCTTCAGATTCTGATGGAACCACTGTTTCTTTTCCTTTCCCTTCTTCTTCATCAGATGTTTTTGCGAAATTCAAGGTTCTTCTAGTTTGTCCCTGAAACCTTCTCCCCATGATTACAACACCGATTGGTTTCTTCTCTTTCTTCTTCTTCTCTTTGGCCAACAAAGTCTTCAACTCCTCTTGTCCTTTGGCCAAGATTGTGAGTAACTGTTGAAACTTCGTGTTTTGAACTTGAAGATCTTTGACTGTCTGTTCGAGATCCATCTTACTGAAATAAATAGTAGAGAGATGAGGAAACTCATTGTAAAAGACTTGTTTATGTCATGATGAATGATATGTGCATATGTAATGTTTTCAAGGATTTTAAAAGATTCAAGTTTTTTTTAGACAAAAAGAAACACACATTATATTAATAAGATAGAGTTTGAATACATCAATTCCCCTTGGGGAAAATAATACAAAACTCTAAGATAAAAAGGTAGTGCGCATCCTCTTTGGTGCTATGTAGGCATTTAGAGTCTGCTCCTCATGAAGTAGCCTAGTGAGTTCCAAAACCTTCTTCTCTCTTGCGTAGAATTGGGCTTCGAAAGCATCTCGCTCTCCTTTAAGCTGTATCCAATCCCTTTGTAGGTCTTCAAGATATGTGGGCATGTTAGGATGTAGGATAGTGTATGGAACTTCTCTTTCCTTAACAGGCTCAATGATCACCGGGAGAATGGAAGGATAAGGCATCATAAGACTTTGAGTGCGGGTTCGTACCCACTTGAGGTAAGGCTCAAGAGGGATGGAATTCTTGTGTCCCAAAGTCTTGCTATCCACCTTGTTTAGCATCCTCCAAGCTCGGATGAATCTCTGGCGAAGATCTTGATTGTCATTGTCATAGTCGAAAACTAAGCCTTGAATCAGTATCTCATGCGGGCCATCCCTTTGGGCATAACCAAACTGTCTTAGAGCTAAACACGGGTTGTAGGTGATGTATCCCCTAATGCCAAGTAGAGGGACATTAGGGAATTCCCCATAACGATCAACAATGATAACATTCTCTTTGGATCGAGAGCACCAATGAATATCCGAATGTTTGAGCGTCATTAACCTTTGTGACCACCTTAATCCTTGCTCATTCTTTAAGATTGATTGGGGAAGATGAGAAATAAACCATCTTGCCCAGAGAGTAGTGCAACACATAAGGACACCTCTTTTCCTCATTGTGCGAGTGTGAAAAGAGTGTAGGATATCCCCTAGCAATGTAGGCACCAGATTGCGTGACATGAAGATTTTGACGGTACTCACATCTATGACTTGGTCAGGATTGGGAAACAAGACCATCCCATAGATGAGAAGAGCCACAACTTCCTCAAAGGCTTGCAAGTCTAAGGAATTCCAACAGCTTTGGGCTTTCTCGAATAGAAACTTTGCTAAGAAGCCTTTGACACCACTTCTAGTTTCCTAATTAGTTGTGACATCAGATGAGTGCAAGTGCAGAGCTTGAGAAATCTCTTCTGGCTTTGGGTCTCTTTCCGTACCGTTGAAAGGTAGTTGATTGAGAATGGGAACCCTCAAGAGTTGAGAGAATTCTTCCAAAGTAGGCATAAGCTGATAGTCGGGAAATGTGAAGCAATGGTGCAAAGGATCAAAGAACTGGAAAAGTATCTTCATCATATCCTCCTCTGTGTTGGAGGTGACCAAGTTGAGAAGACGACCATGCCTCTCGATGAATGGAGAGTTATCATGGATTCTTGAGGCTAGCTCCTTGAGTTGAGGAGGAATTCTTACAAGGTTGATTTGGATAGTTTTCCTGCGAAGTGAATCCATATCCTACAAAACAAGAACAAAGATAAATCTCCAAAAATCCTTGAAATGGTTAGTGATGTATATGATGTTCATGATGTCCATGATTTTATGTACAAGTATGTATATACAAGAAAAACAAACAAGTTCTTAGTTTAGGCTTGCATGGGGTTTTATAGGTAAGTACCCTCTTGAAGTTTAGTTGGCTTAAACCTGTCCTAGTAATAGTAACCGGGTTCTAAGGAGCTCAATATCACCAGATTATTTCCTTGGTCACTGTTTCAGCTCAAGCCTCCTTAATGGCGACCTAAATATCCCAAGAAACCAAACCTAAATGAGTGTAGTATCGAGTATCTACCAACTTCAGACTGCACCAAAGCCGGCCATCTCACTACATCCTAAAGGTCAAGTTGGTCAAGTAAAGGGTTCTAGAAGTTCATTAGTGCTTCATGACATCACTCAGCGGCCCCGTATTCTCCTTGATTGACTCAAAGGCTACCGGTACCCACAAATATGTCACACTAACATAGCTATTATTTAGACCATGTCGGTATACCCTGCACAGTTTCCACAATGTATTGCTATTTACCTATAATGTTTCCCAAATCTGGGTAGAGGATTCAAACCCAAACAAAGAACCATAATGTAAAGCAAATAAGTCAAACAAGGTGTGCAAATAAATGTGATCTAGCCCTAAGGTAACCCCACTTTTATAAAATTCCCCAGCAGAGTCGCTGTGAAATCAAGCTTCTCAAATAAGCTTTTGTTTTGATGAAGACAAACCATGGCTAAACAAAGAAGGCAAAGACTTTGGTCAAGCATCTAAGCATCTAAGGATAATATCTTCAATCAAAGCTCTCTACAACTTTAAAGGTATAATAACATTATCTAATTTGATCTTAAGATATAGATGCTCAAAAATTAAAAAGAAATAGTTTAAGAATCATTCTCAAGCTTTGCAAAGATTAATTTTCATTTTTTTCATATGCATGCAATCGATTTACATCTAAGTGAAATCGATTGCACTCTTCAAAAATTCCAAATCTTTTGCTTCTGTTTCTTGATGCAATCGATTACATAGTTTGTGCAATCGATTGCACACTTAAAATTTTCAAAACATTTGATTCTGTCTTAGCATGCAATCGATTACATAGTTGGTGAAATCGATTGCACTCAGTTAAATTTTGCTACTGACTTAGCCTGCAATCGACTACATTGTTGATACAATCGATTGCACTCTTAAAATTTTGAAAATATAGCTGTTAAAAACCTTGTGCAATCGATTACACTAAAGGTGCAATCGATCACATACTGCACGAATTTGAAAATTTACAGCTTTGTTCATACCTTTTGATCATGCCTTTTCATTACATATTTTCACTCAAACTTGGCATTTGTTCATGATACATTTCCATATCTTCATGATGTTTTAAAAGGGTGTTATGAGCATATAAATTTTCAATTTCAAATTCATATCTAAAACCTTCTTTCATAATATTTTTCTGAACTTTAAAAATACAAACTCAAGCATTCTTCATTTTCATGCATAAGTTTTCTGCATTTATTTTCATACTTTAAAACAGAAAACTTTGAGCAAATATATCTTGAGTCTTTGTACAATATTATTATTGAAATAAGAAGATTATTCATTGTCAAAATCACTCTTAAGTGATCAATATACTCAACTCACTCAAACTCACAAATTGATATTTACTTACTTAATTTCCAGGATTGTTGGAATTAAGTTTAAGTGTTTTTGTTGAAATCTTGTCTTTCCAAGTTGTTGGATACAAGTGTAGTTACATTGAGAGGATTGTTCTCATAAGTAACTTAGTGAAAATCCAAGAGGATTGTTCTTGGTCCAAGAGGATTGTTCTTGGTTTGGTTGGTAGTTCTTATGTAAGTTTGCCACAATAAGGAAATCTCTTTCATGTTGAAAAGGGACTGGAGTACTCTCAGACTGTGAGGGGAACCAGGATATATTGCCCGTGTTTCTTTATTTTTCTGCATCTTTAAGCTTTCCTAAACACACTTATAACCAGAAAAATAAGAACCATCATCACTAAAAACCAGATTTTTCAAAAGTACCTAATTCACCCCCCCCTCTTAGGCGCACTTCATACTTACAATTGGTATCAGAGCAGGTTATAGGTAACCTGCTCCTAAAAGATCCAGAATGGCTTCCGCAAATCATAATCCTGTTTTCAGAGATGGTGGTAGTAACAACAAACCTCCTCTATTTTGTGGTGAATATTTTGACTTCTGGAAAATACGCATGAAGGCGCATCTAGAAGCACAAGGAGAAGAAATTTGGGATGCCGTCGAAAATGGTCCATTTATCCCGGTTACAGTAATCAATGGTGTTGGCTCTTCAAAGCCTAAAACTGCATGGGACGATGATGATAAAAAGAAATTTCTCTATGACAAAAAGGCAATAAACCTTCTTCAAGGTGCACTTAGTATGGACGAATTCTTCCGTGTATCGACATGCAAAACATCAAAGGAAATATGGGATACCTTGGTACAAACTCATGAAGGAACGGCTGAAGTAAAAAGATCAAGGCTAAATACCCTAAGTCAAGAATACGAACTATTTTGAATGCAGCCCGAAGAATCCATTCTTGACTTACAAAAGAGATTTGTGCACTTGACAAATCATTTGAAAGCACTCGGTAAGAATTTAACTAATGATGAAATTAATCTTAAAGTGCTTAGATCTTTATCCAAGGAATGGCAACCAAAAGTGACAGCAATATCCGAGAAGAAGAATCTATCCACAATGACTTCCGCCACTTTGTTCGGAAAACTTCAAGAATATGAGACAGAACTTGCAAGACTCGAAAAGCATGAAATCCAAGTAAAAGATTCAAAAGACATGGCTATAAATACAAGGATAAAAGATCATGACAGAAATCAAGAGGATGAATCCACTAGTAGTGAAGATGTTGATCTTATCAAGAAGATTGAAAAGGTTCTACGAAAAGAAAGAAAAATGGAAGCACCAACAAGGAAGGTTATATGCTTTGAATGTGGAGAAAAGGGACATGTTAAAAGTGAATGTCCTACAATTGAAAAGAAGAAGAAATATTTCAAGAGAAATAAAGATAAGAAGTCAAAGAAAGCATATATAGCATGGGAAAGTTCATATTTCGATTCCGAAAACAATCAACGTGTCAATCTAGCATTGATGGCCTCACACCATTCCGATGATGAAGACAATGAGGTTAGTAATGAATTTTCTCTTTTTGATAGTGATGCACAAGGTGCTATAGATGAACTATTTAATGAATTCAAAATTCTGTATAAAACCATTTCATCACAAAAGAAACAAATTTCATCCTTAGAAGAAAAATATGTTTCAATGGAAAAAGATTTCAAAGAAGAAAAACAAAAATCAAGTGATGAACAAAAACAGAATTTTGTATGCAAAAATTGTGATTCACTCTCTTTCCAAATTGTCCAATTAAAAAGAGTCATTGAAAGATATGAAAAAGGGAAAATTGGATTGGAAGGTGTTCTTAGCCAACAAAGATACTCCAATGATAAAAGTGGACTTGGATATTCAAAGTTTTCAAAACCAAGTTCTAACAAAACTATCTTTGTTAAGGCTAGTGATCAATCATCCAAAGAGAAAGTGAAAAAACCTAAAATAGTTCGTCACTATCCTAAAAGGAAAACATTTTCTAAGAAGAAATCTTATCCTTCTAGATATAGAAGTAAATTTGAACCTACTTGTTTTTATTGTGGTATTAAAGGCCATACACCTAATTCTTGCTATGTTAGAAACTTTAGTATGGCAAGTGGGCATTATGTGTGGGTTAAGAAAGAAACTAACTATGATGGACCCAAAGCACATTGGGTACCAAATCAAACTTAATTTGTTTTGTAGGTATGCTTGAAAACCACATGCAATATTTGGTATCTTGATAGTGGTTGTTCAAAGCATATGACAGGAGACATACACTATCTTTAAAATCTAGTTCAAGTCCAAGGATTATTTCACATATGGAATAATTCTTGGCATTGGCAAAGTTGATACACTAACTTTCATATCCATTGAAGATGTAATTTATGTTGAAGAACAAAAGACAACTTCTAAGTACAAGTCAACTTTGTGACAAAGGCTTCAACATCATGTTTTGATGAAGATAACTACTATGTGCTTTTATCAAAGGATGATAAAAATCATCATGGAGAAATATGGCTATGGTTAAGCTTTCAATTTTATTACATATATTATTGTCCATTTTTATTGCATCTTTCCCTTCTTTTTGATAATGTCAAAGGGGGAGAAGGATGTTGTACTTTATGCTTGTATTTCCCTTGTCTTATTTTTTCAAGGTACTCTCCAATCAAGATGAAGAATTGCAAAGGATTTCAACCCTCTCCTACATAGGGGGAGTTTTGCATCTCAGGGGGAGAAGATCTTCCGGAAAGTACATCGCATAAAGAAAGATTGTTTGTCATCATCAAAAAGGGGGAGAATGTGAAATCAAGCTTCTCAAATAAGCTTTTGTTTTGATGAAGACAAACCATGGCTAAACAAAGAAGGCAAAGACTTTGGTAAAGCATCTAAGCATCTAAGGATAATATCTTCAATCAAAGCTCTCTACAACTTTAAAGGTATAATAATATTATCTACTTTGATCTTAAGATATAGATGCTCAAAAATGAAAAAGAAATAGTTTAAGAACATTCTCAAGCTTTGCGAAGATTAATTTTCATTTTTTCATATGCATGCAATCAATTTACATCTAAGTTCAATCGATTGCACTCTTCAAAAATTCCAAATCTTTTGCTTCTGTTTCTTGATGTAATCGATTACATAGTTTGTGCAATCAATTGCACACTTAAAATTTTCAAAACATTTGATTCTGTCTTAGCATGCAATCGATTACATAGTTGGTGCAATCGATTGCACTCAGTTAAATTTTGCTATTGACTTAGCCTGCAATCGACTACATTGTTGATGCAATCGATTGCACTCTTAAAATTTTGAAAATATAGCTGTTAAAAACCTTGTGCAATCGATTACATTAAAGGTGCAATCGATCACACACTGCACGAATTTGAAAATTTACAGCTTTGTTCATACCTTTTGATCATGCCTTTTCATTACATCTTTTCACTCAAACTTGGCATTTGTTCATGATACATTTCCAAATCTTCATGATGTTTCAAAAGGGTGTTATGAACATATAAATTTTCAATTTCAAATTCATATCTAAAACCTTCTTTCATAATATTTTTCTGAACTTTAAAAATACAAACTCAAGCATTCTTCATTTTCATGCATAAGTTTTCTGGATTTATTTTCATACTTTAAAACAGAAAACTTTGAGCAAATATATCTTGAGTCTTTGTACAATATTATTATTGAAATAAGAAGATTATTCATTGTCAAAATTACTCTTAAGTGATCAATATACTCTACTCACTCAAACTCACAAATTGATATTTACTTACTTAATTTCCAGGAATGTTAGAATTAAGTTTAAGTGTTTTTGTTGAAATCTTGTCTTTCCAAGTTGTTGGATACAAGTGTAGTTACATTGAGAGGATTTTTCTCATAAGTAACTTAATGAAAATCCAAGAGGATTGTTCTTGGTTCAAGAGGATTGTTCTTGGTTTGGTTGGTAGTTCTTATGTAAGTTTTCCACAATAAGGAAATCTCTTTCATGTTGAAAGGGGACTGGAGTACTCTCGGACTGTGAGGGGAACCAGGATATATTCCCCGTGTCTCTTTATTTTTCTGCATCTTTAAGCTTTCCTAAATACACTTATAACCAGAAAAATAAGTACCATCATCACTAAAAACCAGATTTTTCAAAAGTACCTAATTCACCCCCCTCTTAGGCGCACTTCGTACTTACAGTCGCCAGTTCTGTGATACGGTGGGAGAACTGACTTGAGGGTTTTGCATTTTATTGCAAATGTTGCGATTAGCAAGATTCGCCACCGACTTTTCTTTTATCCAAAAGGAAAGGTGAAAAAGCACAGGAAAGACCTTTGAGATGTTTTCTTGAGTTCGGGGGGTAGATTATGAAAAGGGAAGGTATTAGCACCCTTTTCATCCATGGTTTTCCATGGGATCTTAGTTACTTGCTAGATCACTTGCTTTTTGTTTTGAAATTGTTCTTTGTCTGGTTTTTGAAAGTATTTTGTAAAAGAGGCCATTCGTTTAGGCAACCTTTGTAATGATTCTCGTTCGTAAGAATGTATACAAAGATGTTTGTCTTTTGAAAATGTTTTAAATGTTTGTAAGATGTTTTTGAGATGTGTGTCTTTGTTTTGAAAATAGCAAGGATAGTGGTTTGGAAATAGATCAAGTAACTAGAAGTAATCTACCTACTCAAATTCCTTTCTTATGCATTTTCTTATTTCTTTGACATTGTTGTCTTACCATTGATTTGGTAAGCAACCCTATCTTTGGATGTTTACGGGACGGGCGTGGGTCATCGTATAACCATGATTAGCAATGTTTACGAAGTATCTTAGCATTTTTGAGGGACCAAGATCATTTTGTAAGGCAACTTAGAATAACGTCATCGAGGGACTATGATCTTATATTTGTTTGTTTTGCCAAGATACTTCGCATGCGTAATATGACTATTTTTGTATAAGGCAACCAAGTGGAGAAACCCTAAGTATGCTTGTGTGCAAGTTTTATTTTCATGTTTTGATTTTGTCTTGGATTAGGGTTTTCTATTTGATTTGTTTTGATCTTGCCATATAAGCCCTAATTACTAGCATGGTATATAAAAGCGATAAATGGCGTAATTTAAAGATTACTAGGCTATTACAACATTTTATGGGAGGGGGAATACAAATTGTGAATGGGGATTTGCAATAATGTAAACCTAAATAAACTATTACAACCAAATCAAATTTGTACGAATATTTGAATAAATAATATACAATATAAATATGCAATGGTATGTATGTAAGAAAAAGATTTTTGCTTTGTTTTTTATATGCAAAAGAGCTTTGACCTAATCCTAAAAATTTAAGAAAAGGAAATTATTTCTTGAAAAAGGTTAACCCTAATTTCTAATTTAAAAGAAAATAAAGTTCTTATGTATTATTTTTATGTATTTTTTTGTATTAAAAAACAATAAATAATATTTTATGAAAATATTTAGTTATTATATATGCCAAAATAAATGTTTACAAGTATGGAATGAAAAGAAAATAAAATAAATTAACTAAACCTATTTTGTTTATGTTTACAAGTTTATTAAGAAAAATAATTAATATATAATTAAGATAAAATATATTTTTTATGTGAAAAATAAAATAAAAATAAAATAAAATGCAATATTATCATATTTATATTTTTTAGGATTTTTATGTATCAAAGAAAATATTTAATAAACAAAAATGAAAATAAAACAAATAAATAAAGAAATATAAAAAAGTTGGGCCAGGGGGTGTTCTGAGCAATCAAGTGGTGAAGGTTAGAAAAAAAAACACAAGGCCCAAGCGTGGAGGCCCAATCCTGCAAAACAAGCCAAAACTGAAAATGGAAAAAATGTGAAAAAAATAAAAGGTAGCGCCAAGGTTCGAACCCAGGACATGGGTCTCACCAGCGCGCTACCTTGCCACTGGGGTGGCTATACATCCGTTGATTAATATGAAACAAAAATAACATAACATGAACAAGGTCCTTTCCCTGTACTTCGTCTTCTTCCTCTAGCCAGCCAGATGCTCTGTAACTTTCTCATCTCTCAATAAAAATGAAAACTGATAACATGAATGTTGTAGCATTTTGTCTCACGATTCTAACCATATAAATCATGTAAGCTAACAATCAAAGATCAAGATGAATTTTAAAATCCCTAAATCTAGACCTAATTTTTACAGGAATTTCAAGTTCAAAATTCTCTCAACTCAGGCAAAATAAATGCAAGATATATATATGTAAAGCTTCGTAGCAATGAGATCTACATTGTTTATTCATAAATTGTGGCCAATGGATGCATGTATGAAGAGATAGAAGTTGAGATTTTTACCTCTTTCAGTTGAAATCATGGATGGAGTTGGAGTGAGTTTTATGAAGGCCTGATGATTTCTTGAGATTGCTTGAACCTCCCTGAGTGTGTTCAAATCCTTGCCTTGCTTTGGAAGTGCCTGGAACTCTCTATCCAAGTCAACCTGCAAGCTTTGAAAACAAAAATGGCAGATGATGGAGAAGGAGTTACAGTACAGAGATGAGGGTCTGTATTTGTTAGATATCAAGTAGGTAAAGTGTTTTGATGATTGGAACTTGAAACGCACGAGCCAAATGATGGATTGCTAAGCTTATGCAAAAACTGCAAGTTTTGACAGTTTTTTGGTGAAAGGGAGTTTGGGAGTGCTTCAGGCCTCTAGCACTCGTGTTTTCTGTTGCAATGTCTTTGTGTATTAGTATGGGATAAGTTTAAAGTCAGCTCTCCAACAAATTTGTGAGTTCTAGCCTTTTGGCACACTTTCTTGCTTTTGAGGCAAAGTGAAGGGACAAGGCTTTACATGCTTGTACTAGCTTGCTTAGGGTTGGTATATGTTCTATACAAGTTGCCTTAGGTATGTGGTACTTGTATGTGCAAAGGAGACAGGTTCAATGCTCAAGATTTGTAAAGTTTATAAAAGTGTAGCTTTTTCAAAATGGCAATGGCCACTTTATGCCATTTATGGAATTACAACTTGGGTAAAGATTCTAGGGCTTGGATTAAAGCTTTGTCAAATGAGTAAGAATTAAATTATGGAGTAAGAAACAAGTTTTGGACCTTTAAAGCATGGATTAGGCAACATAGGTACTGATTTGAAAATTGTTCTTCATGAAATGGCTTGAATCAAAAGTGAGAAATTGCCAACTTCATCTCTTCGATTATCCCTACTCAAAAATGATCTTGAGGAGTTCTTGGACAGTTTGGAAAGCTTTCAATGTGCTCTATAACTCATCTTTGAAATGCATTTCAAGACTCCTCTTGGAACTAGGTGAAAAATTTCCATGAAGTTGGGTCCAAAACCTGCCTAAATTAGGGCAAAATTTCACTAAGTTATTTGGTTCATGAGCATGTATTCATAAAATTATATCTTGAGATCCAAGCATCTTTAGGGAAAATTGTGTAAAGAAAAGTTTTAGATTTCATGGAGGTCTACAACTTTCATGTTTGGAACTTCCTTTGAAACATCTTGTATCATGGTAAAAAAAATGGCCTAAAGTTGAGAAAAAATAAGAAATTTTCTATACTTAGAAAAATTTCTAAGTTAAGAAAATTTTCAATTTTAAAACCTAATCTTTAATCTTTGATTTCTTGATGAACAAGTTTCACATTTTAACATGTTTTAATGAATTGTGACCCTTGGCACTTGATTTTGTCCAAAAAGTCAAAGTTTGACTTTTCAGTGTATAGTTGACTTTTAATCAGTTGACTGCAAATTTCATCTGTCTATCAATGAAATTGAAATGTTTTGAACCATGTAATTAGATAAAGATGATTCCATTGAATCCTTGGAATCATGCTTTAACCCAATTGGTCATTTGCTAGGTCAAAAAAATCAGAAATTGCCCTTCCTCAATCAAAACCCAAATTTTTGACCATTTTGCCCTTTTGATGATTTGATCAAATTTCTTGAGGAATTGTAGTCTAAACTTGATCAAATGATACTTATGAGTCTAGAATGTTGATATGGACCAAAAATTATGAAGTTTGACTGTAAATTGGCCATGGTTGACTTTTTCCCCAATACAGCTGATTTTTAGGTCAATTATCCAATTGACTGATCAAAAATGTGGTTCAAGGCTTGAAACTTGTCATGGGTGATATTAAGGTTCCATAATGTTGTTTGAAAGTCATATGAAGCATTGATAGTCCAAAAATCCTTGTGCAATCTCAAACCCTATTTTTGGGTCATCAGTGCATGATGAGATATCTTGAGCTAACCAAACCCTAATCCAGTCTTGAGTCAAAGAGATCTTGTGAGAAAAGTTTTGATAAATGAGAGAGCAAATTTTGGGGTACAACAGAATGCCAGACCGCTTTCTAAAGAATCAAGGAATACCTTCAAGAACCACCAATTATGATGCCTCCAGTTGAAGGAAGACCTTTGATATTGTACTTGACAGTGCTAGACAATTTAATGGGGTGTGTGCTGGGGCAGCATGATGAGTCCGGTCGAAAAGAGCATGCAATATACTAACTTAGAAAAAAGTTTACTGACTATGAGACAAGATACTCATTGCTCGAGAAAACTTGTTGCGATTTGGCATGGGCTGCTCGCCGACTGAGACAATATATGCTGACTTACACTACCCTGTTGATATCGAAGATGGATCCGATCAAGTACATTTTTGAGAAGCCCGCTCTCTCCGGAAGGATAGCAAGATGGCAAATGATCTTAACTGAGTAATACATATAATATACAACCCAAAAAGCAATAAAAGGGAGTGTATTGGCTGATCATTTGGCTCATCAGGCCGTGGATGACTACCAGTCCATGAATTTTGAGTTCCCGGATGAGAATATTATGTTGGTGACTGACTATGAAGAACCTGGACCAGATGAAGGACCTGAGGAGGGATCCCAATGGTCTATGTATTTTTATGGAGCCTCAAATGCACTAGGTAATGGCATTGGCGCTGTAATCATATATCCCGAGGGCTATCATACTCCTTTCACTGCCCGATCATGTTTCAACTATACCAACAACATGGCGGAGTATGAAGCATGTATCATGGGTCTTAGGGCTGCTATTAACCTAAGGATCAAGTTCTTGAGTGTATTCGGGGATTCTTCTTTGGTGATAAGTCAGATGAAAGGCGAATGGGATATGAAGCATCTGAATCTCATCCCATATAAAGAGTACGTGTTGACATTGCTCCCACACTTTGAGGAGGTAACTTTTGAACATTTCCCACGAGAGGAGAACCAGTTAGCGGACGCGCTAGCTACCATGTCTTCTATGTTCAAAGTTAGGTGGGACAATGAAGCTCTCCAAATTACCATTGAAAGGCTGGATGAACCAGAACACTGCTGTGAAATCGATACCAATGAAGTGGCAGACAAACCCTGGTTTCACGAAGTCAAAAGGTATCTTGAGGCTCAAGAGTATCCCGAAGGGGCATCTGTCAATGATAAGAAGTTTCTGAGAAGGTTCACTGCAAAGTTCTTCCTCAGTAATGGAATCCTCTATAAATGCAATCATGACTCCACGCTACTACGGTGTGTAGACAAGAGTGAAGCAGAGAGGATCATGATAGATCTACATGAAGGCACCTTTGGAACCCATTCTAGTGGACATACCATGGCTAAGAAGATCCTACGGGCAGGATACTACTAGTCCACTATGGAAGCTGATTGTTATCAGCACTCTCGAACTTGTCATAAGAGCCAAATTTACGCTGATAAGGTGCATGTGCCTCCGGTCCCCTTAAACATTTTGACAACTATGTGGCCCTTTGCAATGTGGGGCATCGACATGATCGGAGAAATTAGGCCCACTGCTTCCAATAGACATCTCTTCATCCTAGTAGCCATTTATTACTTCACGAAGTGGGTTGAGGCAGCCTCTTTTGCTACACTAACCAAGAACGTCGTGGTGCGGTTTATCCGACATAATCTGATCTGTCGATATGGTGTGCCAGAGAGAATTATTACTGACAATGGTATGAATCTCAACAACACAATTATCAATGAACTCTGTAAACAGTTTAAGATACAACACCATAATTCTTCTCCCTACCGGCCAAAGATGAATGGTGTTGTTGAAGCAGCAAACAAGAACATTAAGAAGATTGTACAAAAGATGACAGTGACATATAAATACTGACATGAGATGTTACCATTTTCTCTTTATGGGTACCGTACCTCAGCATGGACGTCGACAGGGGCAACACCCTACTCTCTGGTATATGGTATGGAGGCAGTCCTGCCCATCGAGGTCCAGATACCTTCTCTCAGGATTATGAAGGATGCGGGTTTGAACGAGGACGACTGGATCTGAACCCGACTTGATCAGTTAAATATAATCGATGAAAAGAGACTCACTTCTATCTGTCATGGTCAGACGTATCAAAAGCGAATGGTCAAGGCTTTTAACAAGAAAGTCATACGCCAATAATATCAAGTCGGGGATCTAGTGATCAAGAGCATCATACTTCCGCAAGGTGATCCCAGGGGAAAATGGACCCCCACATACGAAGGACCATTTGTGGTTAAGAACATTTTCTCGGGTGGAGCTATGATTCTAACCACCATGGACGGTGACGGCCTTCCTCACCCTGTCAATGCAGACATAGTGAAAAGATACTACGCCTAATAAAAAGACCTGCTAGGTTGACTGGCCTAGGAAAAAATAAGGGCTTCCCGGCGAACCAAAAGGGTTCGGGAAAAAATAAGGGATGAAAATGAAAAATCTGTACACCCGGCAAGTCGAAAACCCAAAAAGGCGGCTTGGGCAAAAAAGGGTATCCTGGTGGATCGAAAACCCGAAAGGGTGGTCCAGGAAAAAGTTAGGGATATAAAGCGTACCACTATGTCTCATTGGATCATCTTGCGACTAGACTTCGGTGTCGACTATCATGCTCGGACGACGCCAATCAAGCTGATCAACTTTCGGCCAAGAAGCAAAGTGATGAGACGCTTGAAGATATAAAGGCAATAGCAGAGTTGGAACCCAATGGGGTTGTTTCACATAGCTGTTTTTCTTTCTTTTACACGAATTGTATTGTTTCTATTTTTACGGCGGCGTTCTCTTACTAGAGCGTCAGCCTCCTTGTACAAAAACACCTATTACAGGCCAATTTCAAAAATCAATACAAATCATTTTCACAAGAAACTTTGATCTGTTTTTTCTCTTTCTGTTTTGTTTCGCAAGAACGTCCAATGACTTATTTTTGATATATGCATTTGAAAATGATTGTTGCTCATAAATATTTACATAAGAAACAAAAGACAATTACTCGTAATTCCAGGAACAGGGAAAGAACAAGAAGTGCCAAACCCGACGGTTACTCCGTTCAGCAGGTGCCGGGATAGAGCCAACTTGGGAACACAATCATTGGTACATACACTCCATACAGATTAAAAACATTGATGTCAGCCTTCCCGAAACAGGACGTAATCTCCCCAGCCAAGATCATTCTGAAACTCGACAGCTATATCTTCCAGCCGAATTCCGTAATCACGGGCGGGTCGGTAAATTTCATCCCCCAAGTAGAGTTTACTTCTCTGGATACAGAGGCTCAATCCCCGACAGAGTTCATCACTTCAACTACAAAAATTCACTTCCTAAGTCTATTCTCCGCAGAGTTATTCTAAAGCAGCATCTCTTCCCGACAGAATATTTACAAATCTCCAACAACCATCAGGGATTTATTTTCCCAGACGCGAGCAGACCCCGATAGCATTTCGTGAAAATACATCATGACACACGCATACATATCATATACAGCATAATCTCATTTATTTTGATAACATCATCTAACCCCACATTTCATGCATCGCATATAATTCACCCTGTTATCTTTTCCGGAAAGGCGTTTAGCTTCAACAAATCCAGCAGTTATACAAGTCACGTCTATAGACGACTAATGGAAACTCAGTTCCCGAAACCAAACGGGTCAACTAATATACAATATCACTTTGAAGTAACCCTACTACCCAGGTTCCTTCTCACAGCCCTACTATCCAGGCTTTCATTACGAAGTAACCCTACGACCCATGTTCCTTCTCACAGCCCTACTATCCAGGCTTTCATCTTGGTGAAGGTTGCGAAAACACTTAGAAGGGGGTGGGTTGAATAAGTTTCTCTTTTTCTTTTTCTTAAAGGCTCAACAATAATGGAAAGACAAGGTTATTTTTATCCTGGTTCGTTTGAACTCAAACTACTCCAGTCCACCCGCCAAGGTGATTTCTCCTTTCTCAACAAGGACTTAATCCACTATAATCAAATGATTACAATCACACAACAACTGTTGTGACTAACAATGCACAAGTAATCTTACAAGTGACTCACACCACTAAGACTTAAACTAGTCCTAGTCTACTTGAGAAATTTGACCAAACTTGGTCTCTCAAGGAACAATTACAAGAGATAAATCTTTACAGATAGTGAAACAAAGTTTGCTTCTAAGAAAGATATATCACAATTGTGATTTTTCACTAAGAATAATATTACACAAAGTGTATGAAAATTATTTGTGAGCCCAGAATATTTTTGCGTAGTTCTTGCTTCTTTTGAAATTGTTCAGTTCTCTAAGTTCTTCAGTTATTCAGAACTTCATACTTTTTGCTAGTTGGCTTGCAATTAATGTTCTTCTATATATAGTAAGAACAAAGTGACCATTGCTGCCTTCAGAAAGTGGAGAGCATTAAATGTTTGCGTGTTTGCTTGTACTATTCCATTTCCCAATGAACTAGCGTAGACACTTGAGTTCATGTAGCCATCTTTGCATTAAATGAGAAAACGACACTTGTAAGAACATGTTTCCTGAAGCTTGACAAGACTTGTTAGCTTTTACATTATTTCAGAACTTAGCTTCACGTATTGATTTAGAACATGCTTGCATATCTTCTAAACAACGCTTGCTTGCTAAGTACTTCTGATCAGCGCTTGCTTTCAAAGAAACTTCTGAAACATATCTTGCACAGAAACTTGCTAAGCGTTAGAAGATGTATTTAAATAATTATCTTACCAGAGTCAGCATCAGCATCAACACTTGCGCTAAAACAAATAGTTCTTTCATCAAAGAACTTCTTCATTTATTTTCAGGTCAGCACATCAAAATGCTTCTGTCAGAACATTATCTGAAACAATTAAATACGTTCATCAGAGTATCAAATTTATAAAATATAATTTATTGTTATCATCAAAACTCTGAGATATGATCAGAACTAATCTTGTTCTAACAATCTCCCCCTTTTTGATGATGACAAAAATATTCAGATATAGAAATAAAATTTAATAAGAGATAGGAATCTCCCCCTGAAATAAATATTTCTATAAGAAAAACTTCCTGAGAATTTTCATCAGAGCTTTGAATTTTTCTTCTGGGATTTCTTCAGTAAGTCTTTTGAAGATAATGTTCATTTGAATTAAACTTCCAGAGTTTAAATGATACCTGCAAAGTTCTTTAAAGCGTAGAAAGAAATCTTGTATTTTGTTAGAGTGTTTGACTTAGTCTCATAACTGTTAATCAGAGATTAGATCAAAATACTCATTTTCTCCCCCTTTTTGGCATAATCAAAAAGTATATATAAAAATAGTTGAAGAGCGTAAAAATTTTATTTAATAAAAGATTCAGAGGTTCAACAAAACAAAAAACAAAAACAAGAAATAGAGTGACACTAAGATTTCTTAGAAACAAGGGCCATAAGAAGATTATTGATCTCAAATGCAGATTCCTCTTGTTTCATCATCCAGCTTCTGATTTCTTGGTTTGTCTGATCTTGCTTATCCAAGCGCTCATGAATAGCTTTGTTTTCCCTCTTAAGCTCATTTAGAGTATCCATTACAAGTGAAGTAGGATCAGAGAATGTAGAAGCTTCAGCAGATACAACCTTTGGAGTAGCAACCGTTGAGTCAGAACGAACAAAAGTTGACAGAAGAGTGCCCAGATCCACCATGAGAGTTGGCACAGGTTCAGGTGCAGATTTTGCAGAAGGTTGATTTAATAGAACTATTTCCAGAGGATTTTAATCTTCAGAGGATTCTTCATATTCATCTTCTGAAATGTCCATTTGATCAGCTGGAGCATCAACAATCATCAAAGAAGACTTCTTGTCCCAAATATCAGCAGCTTCTGACTGAAATGCATACAGATGTTTGGAGAAGTTTTCAATCACCTGAGAGTGACACAAGTCTTGCAGCTTCAGTGACTCAGCGTCTAAGATTCTTTTGAACGTTTCCCATAGAAGATCTGTCACTGCTGGGTTCACATTTCTGGTGCAATCTGCCTTCAGCAGGTCAAACCAAGCTTGAACTTCTGTTAAAAAATTCTGAAAAAATATATTTACATCTGGCTGAACAGGTTTTGGAACAGCCTTTTTGAAGGTTTTATTTTTCAGAAATTGTAGAGATTCAAAATCAACTACAGTTTTCAGAAAGTAGGTTAAATGGTGGCTTTAGTGTGGCCAGAGGTTCGTTGATTCCTGGTATTCTCCAAGAGCCAGCATCATACCATCCAGAAGGTCTGGGTGATAAAGGTTTAGGAGGAGGTCTAGAAATTTTTTCAGCAGGAATAGGTGTTTGAGAAGGTTCTGAGTGAGAAGGTTCTTTTTGGGTTTCTAAGGAGTAATCAGGGTCAAAATCACTCAAGTCTGATAAAACTTGATCTCTTTGAGTATTTTCAGCAAGAGGGTCATAGGGTATGGTCAGGTCTATGTCAACATTTATATCTCCTAAGGTTTGGGGTTCAGCAGTTGTAGATATATTTTCAGAATAATTAACAGAAATAGTCTTAGTAGGAGTACCTGATTTCTTCTTCTTCTTCTGAGGTCTGGCAGAAGGTCCTTCAACTTCTTTCCTCTTCAATGGTTACTGAAAGAAAACATCTGGAGCAACTTCATGTCTTCCTTGAAGCCAAGCAGGATCAATGGGTGTTCCACTTTCTTTACAAATTCGAATGTAATGCAGGATGATGCGTGGGTGATCTCCTGAGTTAAATAGTGGGAAATTATCAATAGGAATCCTTCTTCTGGTGATGAATGATGAAACATGTGGAGTAGGTTCTATCAGCAGCTTGTCAATAATCTTCCTCTTCACCAAGTTCTTTCCAGTCAGAGCCTTTCCACAAGTAGGCTCTAGCTCCCCCAGCAGATTTGCTTCATCTAGGTGAGCAATCAGACCATTCTCAGTTAGAATGTCTGAAATCAGTCTCCCCATTGGAATCCAATTCCTTTTGGATTTAGGGTTCTTCATTCTTTCTGCTTCTCTCGTTTCTTTGACATGGGTCCAGAGATGATCAAACAAGAGATAGGGTAAATCAATTTTGACATTTGTTCCAAGACATAACAACAAGTATTACTGGTCAACATTTATATAGTCTGGAGAGCTAGTTTCCTTCCTATGATGAATGTAACCATGGATGATTCTTGCCCATATCTTGTACTTATTTTTCAAATCTATGACCTTTGACGATGCTTGACCATTTGTAAAAATTTCTGCATAAACCTTTGACATTTCCATTCTTCCACTAGAAATTCCAGTTACCCCAGTTCCTTCAAAACCTATAAGCTTCCTGATGAGGTTTTCAGTAATGGAGATTTCCTTACCCATCATGAAAGAGAGGATGACCTTTGGAGAAGCAATTGCATGTATGCAGAATTCTTTAACAAGATGAGGAAAAACTGGACCAACTAGACGGTCAAAGAAGTTTCCCCAACCTTGAAACTCAACAGTAGGAAGAAGATCAAAACCATTAGCTTTAAGATTCTCATAGTCCACCATTATTTCACTCATAACCTCTAAGCTATCCACTGGAATGAGAGTGGTTCTCTCAGGAACGATGTATTGCTCAGAATGGGTGTTCTCAGAATGAGCGGAGGAGGAAGCCATTGGAGCACTTAGGTTGAGAGAAGAAAAATGGGTTTCAGAGAAAAATACACAAAAACGTTTGAGTTTTGAAAGAGAAGGTAAAAAGTGAGAAGGGTTTTTACAAAGGTATTTATATGAAGACTTTTCAGAAATAGGTTTTGAAAATAAAAATGTAAAAAGAGTATTTAAAAAAATTAATTAAAAAGAATCTAATCATGACTTAGCATTTAATGAAATAGAAAAGTGAGGGGAAAGTGTGATATTTTAATCAAATCATAATAGTTACCTAGAACGGTCGTCAATAGCTTAGCACGCGTGACCTTTCAGAAACACACCAATTGTTCATCTCCTGAAGGTTGCATGAGACAGCTGTTTGATCTAATGAACTGCTGAGTTTCATAAAGATTAAAATCTTTTAGCTGACTTAACATCCAGATCATCTGAGAACTCATCTTTTCTGAGTGGGTTGTTCAGAGATTCTGAGATTATCCAGAGCATTATCAAGAGGATGATCTTTTGAGTCTTCCTTTGCTTCTGACTTTTCAGAGTTTGAGGGAAGATATTTTGTACCTACAGAAATATAAATTTGCTTTGGCTGTTGCTGGCCAAGCTTATCATCAAACCTGACTTTATTTGATTCTTCAACAATCAGAGTTTCTGTGTTGTATATTCTATAGCCTTTTGAGTGTTCAGAATATCCAAGTAGAAAACACCTTTGTGCTTTAAAATCAAACTTGTTCAGAATAAAAACAAGTACATCCAAAAAGATTGAAATATGAGATGTTTCTAATGGCCTAGAGGAAGAAACAACATTTTATGATTTAAAAGAAAGTTTTGAAAACTTTCCTTTTAGACATGCTTCGCACAGAGCTTCTGATGTTGTATTTCCATTCAAGTTTCCAATAGTTTCAGAGCCAGTAATATTCTATTTCTGATTGCCTCTGAAACCTGAGAATCTTTTAGATTCCAGGCCTTGGAACATATGCTTTATTTCCTCCATGAGTAGAGAGCATCCAAAGTCCAGGTGTTAGTACTGGAGTATCAACCTTGCTGTTAAAAATATCTGTAACATAGATGATTTTGTCTGTTGGTGCCCATATCTTTTTGGGTCCTCTTGGGTTAGAGTATTTAAAGTTTTGTTTGAACTTTAGATTAGCATAAGAGTTTCCAGAGTGAGATGTATATTTAATATTATATGTGTGCCCAGTGGTGAAGTGAGAATAGAGAGGAGTGTGTTTGATAAACATATCCTTAACTTTCTTAGGCTGGGATACTTTGCCTTTGTATCCTACACCTATTCTGTCTTTCTTGCTAACTCCATAGATCATTGAAGCCATTTTGCTTCTATCTATGTTTTTAGCCAGAAATTTCTGAAAGCTTTGATCATATTTCTTTATGATCTTATCAGCATTACTAGGATCTTATGAGATTATTTCCTTCTGAGAGTTTTGTAGATCATTTTCTAGTTTTGAAATATTTTCTTTTAACTCAGAGTTTTCTGATCTCAGACTCTTAGTTACTTCAGAGTCAAAAGCAAGATCCTTTTTCAGATTCCTGAATTTGACTCGAAGCTGCTGATATCTTTCCAGAATTTCACTCAGACTTTCTCCTAGTTCACCTTTAGGGAAATTAACAATGAAGTCAGGGAATAACTCTTTAGTGTCTGATTCTGATTCTGGCCCTGATTCTGATTCAGAAGATTCGGAGACATCTGATAAGTTGTCGATTTGAGCTATATTGGCTTGTTCATCTTTTGATTCCGTTCTATCTTTAGAAGATTCAGAATCATCCCATGTTTCCATAAGGCTTTTCTTCTTTTCCTTAACGAACTTCCCTTTATGTTTCTCCTTCTGAAGCCTTGGACACTCACTTTGGTAGTGACCTTGTTTATTGCATTCATAGCAGGTAATGACTCTGTTACTTGATATTATTTATCTAGAGGATTGTTCAGAGTCATTTCCTGTTCTTCTGGAGTTTATGAAGTTCTTCTGCTTGTGCTTCCACAGCTGATTGATCCTTCTGGAGAGCAAGGATAGTTCATCTTCTTCTGAAGCAGATTCTTCAGAGTTTTCTTCTTTACCCTGAAAAGCTTTAGTTTCATATTTTATAATTGATTTAAGGGCAACAGACTTACCTTTCTCTTGAGGCTCGTGCTCATCAAGTTCTATCTCATGACTTCTGAGAGCACTGAAGAGTTCTTCAAGAGACACGTTGTTCAAATCTTTTGAAACTTTGAAAGAAGTGACCATAGGTGCCTATCTTTTGGGTAAACTTTGATGATCTTCTTAACATGATCTGCCTTAGAATATCCCTTGTTCAGAACTCTCAAGCTAGCAATCAGAGTTTGAAACCTTGAGAACATTGCTTCTATAGATTCAGTTTCTTCTACTTTGAAGGCCTCATACTTCTGGACGAGAGCCAGAGCTTTAGACTCCTTCACTTGAGCGTTTCCTTCATGAGTCATTTTGAGTGACTCAAACATATCATGTGATGTATCTCTATTTGTGATTTTTTTCATATTCCATTTTAGAGATAGCATTTAGAAAAATATTTCTAGCTCTATGATGATTTTTGAAATCAGCTTTTTGTTGTCTATCCATATTTTTTTCTATCAATCTTGTTTCCTTCTGAGTCTGTAGGATGTGTGTAACCATCAAAGAATATATCCCATAAATCACTATCATGACCTAGAAAGAAACTTTCTAGTCTATCTTTCTAATAATCAAAATCTTCTCCATCAAACACTGAAGGTTTGTTGTAACTATTGTTGTTTTGTTCAGTAGCCATTGTGTTTTCTTCTGGATCTTTTCCTGACACGATTAAGTGTTAAAATTAGAGTCCAGCTCTGATACCAATTGAAGGTTGAGAAAACACTTAGAAGGGGGTGTTGAATAAGTTTCTCTTTTTCTTTTTATTAAAGGCTCAATAATAATGGAAAGACAAGGTTATTTTTATTCTGGTTCGTTTGAACTCAAACTACTGCAATCCACCCGCCAAGGTGATTTCTCCTTTCTCAATAAGGAATTAATCCACTATAATCAGCTGATTATAATCACACAACAACTGTTGTGACTAACAATGCGCAAGTAATCTTACAAGTGACTCACACCACTAAGACTTAAACTAGTCCTAGTCTACTTGAGAAATCTGACCAAACTTGGTCTCTCAAGGAACAATTACAAGAGATAAATCTTTACAGATAGTGAAACAAAGTTTGCTTCTAAGAAAGCTATATCACAACTGTGATTTTTCACTAAGAATAATATTGCACAAAGTGTATGAAAATTATTTGTGAGCCCACAATATTTTTGCGTAGTTCTTGCTTATTTTGAAATTGTTTAGTTCTCTAAGTTCTTCAGTTATTCAGAACTTCAGACTTTTCGCTGTTTGGCTTGCAATTAATGTTCTTATATATATAGTAAGAACAAAATGACCGTTGCTGCCTTCAGAAAGTGGAGAGCATTAAAGTTTTGCGTGTTTGCTTGTACTATTCCATTTCCCAATGAACTAGCGTAGACACTTGAGTGCATGTAGCCGTCTTTGCATTAAATCAGCAAACGGAACTTGTAAGAACATGTTTCCTGAAGCTTGACAAGACTTGTTAGCTTTTACATTCTTTCAGAAATTAGCTTCACGTCTTGGTTTAGAACATGCTTGCATATCTTCTAAACAACGCTTGCTTGCTAAGTACTTCTTATCAGTGCTTGCTTTCAAAGAAACTTCTGAAACATAACTTACATAGAAACTTGCTAAGCGTTAGAAGATGTATTTAAATAATTATCTTACCAGAGTCAGCATCAGCATCAGCACTTGCGCTAAAACAAATAGTTCTTTCATCAAAGAACTTCTTCATTTATTTTCAGCTCAGCACATCAAAATGCTTCTGTCAGAACATTATCTGAAATAATAAAATACGTTCATCGGAGTATCAAATTTATAAAATATAATTTATTTTTATCATCAAAACTCTGAGATATGATTAGAACTAATATTGTTCTAACAGTAACCCTACTATCCAGGTTCCTTCTTACAGCCCTACTATCCAGGCTTTCATTTCGAAGTAACCCTACGACCTAGGTTCCTTCTCACAACCCTACTATCCAGGCTTTAATCTCGAAGTTACCCTACTATCCAGGTTCCTTCTCACAGCCCTACTATCCAGGCTTTCATTTTGAAGTAACCCTATGACCCAGGTTCCTTCTCACAGCCCTACTATCCAGGCTTTCATCTCGAAGTAACCCTACTATCCAGGTTCCTTCTCATAACCCTACTATCCAGGTTCCTTCTCACAGCCCTACTATCCAGGCTTTCATTTCGAAGTAACCCTACTATCCAGGTTCCTTCTCATAGCCCTATTATCCAGACTTTCATCTCGAAGTAACCATACTATCCAGGTTCCTTCTCACAGCCTTATTATCCAGGCTTTCATTTTGAAGTAACCCTATGACCAAGGTTCTGTCTTACAACCCTACTATCCAGGATTTCATTTTGAAGTAACCCTACTATCCAGGTTCCTTCTCACAACCCTAATATCCAGGCGTTCATTTCGAAGTAACCCTACGACCCAGGTTCCTTCTCACAGCCCTACTATCCAGGCTTTCATTTCGAAGTAACCCTACTATCCAGGTTCCTTCTCACAGCCCTACTATCCAGGCTTTCATTTCAAAGTAACCCTATGACCCAGGTTCCTTCTCACAACCCTGCTATCCAGGTTCCTTCTCACAGCCCTACTATCCAGGCTTTCTTTTCGAAGTAACCCAACAACCCAGGTTCCTTCTCACAACCTTACTATCCAGGTTCCTTCTATCTTATCTCCAGACAACAGTTTACAACACGGTAAAACCAGGACCCAGCCAGTTTCGGTTGATTTCATCTTTCCCCAGTAAGTCACTTTGCAGCCTGTACCCTGACCAGATATGCAGTTCACTTCCGCTTCCTCAAGCAGGAGTTATTTCCCCAGTAGAGTAACGGATGACTGAAGCTCCTAAAATTATATTTCTCCCAATACGGATACCAACATTCCTCAGCAGATTCCTCCTCAACGACAGGAACATGAATTCTCATCAAAGGAATATCTCAGGAAACCAACATCTTCTAGATGGCATCTTTAAGCCCATCACCAACAATTCTCCGTCACATCATAGATGGCATCTTTAAGCCCATCGCCAATAATCTTTTATCATCAACTTCCAAATGGAATCTGTAAGCCCATTCCCGATATCACCAAATCAAGTATCACTTCATACGAGTGCAAATTTCTGGGCACTCTAGTGTTCAATCATCTTCCACCTTCAGATCACGAAAGGCAGACAAGCCAATCTACATCCTCAGGTTTAAGAAGATTGAACAGAGTAAGCTGTTGTACCCCAAAAATTTCCCTCTCATGTTACTCAAAACATACTCCTAGAGGTCCTCAATTTGCTCAAGGTTGCCCAAGAGTTGACCAGACAAACTCTCTCCTAAGGTAATGTATCTTAAACTAGGGTTTTCATTTCCATAAAGATGGCGGGACTCCAAAGACTTCATATTCTCTACATGGTCCTAATATGTTCTCAAGACCCTCCGTGTCAAATTTCAAGCCTTGTACAAGAAGTTTGCTCAGTCAACTGCTCAGATGCTTGAGAATCGACTATATTTGGTCAAAAGTCAATTATGGCCCACATACAGTCAAACTTCAATATTTTTGCTCAACATCAACATTTTGAAGTTATATCCATAATTTTATCAAGGGTTGATCATTATTCCTCAAGGAATTCCCCAAATTCCTCAAAACCCAAAAGTTGGTAAATTAGGGTTTCTCAAGAAAAGTCAACCAAACTTTGACCAAGCATAACTTCCTCATACTTAATCAGAAATTTTCCATACAAGGCTCATTTTTAAGAGGATGCAATTCTCTAAAACTCATATTCAGTCCTCAATTCCAAAATATGCACTCACAAAAAGATATGAATTTCCACATTATAGGTCCTTTTGAAAAGTCAACAAAAACACTTTTTGGGTCAAAGCTTCTTACATGAACATGCAAGACCCAATTGAGATGATACCAAAGGGGTTGTTTAGGGGACATCCTAAGATTTCTAAAAAGTCCAAGAACACCTATCTAGGGTTAAAATTGGAAGAGATGTGCCTTGTCAAAGTTGACCATTTTTGCAAAATTGCCAAAAGTCAAAATTGCTCAAAATTGCATTTTTTGCCAAATGGGCCTAACCTTTTATGCTTGCACCTCACTTATAACATGGTCCACGACCCAAATATTCACTCACATGTTATTTGCTTAATTATTTATTTTATTTTGATTTTTTATTAATTAAAAAATGAATTAAATCAAATAAATGGTAAATAATAGCAAAGATTTGTTTTGATTGGATTTTTAGACAGAATCACAAGCTCATTATGCTGGCATATTAAGATCAAATCGAATCAAGGTTAATTAGCACAAGAATGGCATGATTAGGCCAAATTTTAAAAATATCATACCACATGAAAACCAAATCAAATCTTTAAAAAATTTCAAAGATGCTAGCTGTTTTTATAACCCTAATTCATTTAGGGATATATAATGAACAAGTCCATGCATGAAAACAAGGATTAGCAGTGGTGGAAAGCACAATACAAAACTCAAAATTTTGGCCAAAAGTGGTGATCTGATCTCTACCCTAAAGGACAATTCAAGGCCTTCCAACATTCCTAAGCGATTCCTGGACCTTCCCAGAAGCTAACCCAATCGATTGCAGGTCCTTTCACGCCTAGAATCGCTCGCTACATCCCATACAGTTTGCTTGTTTTCTTCGAATCGATTACATCCATTCTTGCATCATTAGCATGATTTAATGATATATTTGTGATCATTGATGTATCTCTAACATGTCTGGATTGCTTAATTGTATTTTTGAGGCTTATACGTGTGACTGCCATGGCTAGGGTTTGAGGTCACGGTTTGGGGTTTCTTGATACAGGTAAAATTGAACTACACCAAGGGTACCATCGTACTCGTGAGGTCAAAACAATTTGATTGGTGTAGCCATAATTCATTTATCATGCTTGTGCTGGATTTTGGAAATTTGCAGGGCTTTAGTTACAGACGTTTATCCGTAGGTATAAGTTACTTACCTAAAGCGACGGACAAGCGAAGAAGAAGATAACGTGGTAGCCAACCACTGGACCCTTCAAACTAACGCGCGTTTTTTTGTTTTTTGTCTTATCCAGTTTGTTTAACATATTATTGATTGTTTTTATTATGTTAACAATTAAAACGTGTAGCCCGGTTGGTGGAGAGCGCGTTATATGAGTAGGAGGACCTGGGTTCGATCCCAGGTCCCAGCATTTTCCCTATTATCTTATTTTCCTTCTGGATATCATGTACATCACTATCTCCAACGCCTACCATACATCTATTAATCCATCCATTTGATTCATCATCAAATCCAATCCAACGTCCCACACGTGCAGTCATACCATAGATCATCAGGGGACCAGCACACTGGATCAGGCGTTGACTGGGCTTCAGCTTGGTGGGCCTGGAATAAATTCAGAAAGGCACCCCTCCAATTGCTATACATGCCCAATTTAATTTTTTTAATTTCTTTTATTTATTTTGTTTGTTTAATTATTTGTTTTTACAAATTAATTCTTTTTTTAATTAACTACAAAAAACCAAAAAATCACAAAGACACCAAAAAAACATTTTTTCATAAAAATATTTATTTTCTTTAATTAATTAATTTAATTAAAAATTAGGTTAATTTAACTCCTTTTTATAATTAAAATCAATTAGAAATTAGGATTTTATTTTTGTAAATAATTAATTTCTTCTTTTAAAAATAACTTAAATATTTTTTCCTCAAATAGATTTTAGGTTTTCTAATCGTCCCCACATTTAATTTATCGCGCGTTTTAGTTACTTTTTTAAATTAATTTTGTAATTTCTCCAAGGTTGTAATAGTTTTAATTAGGTTTTAATTTCGCATTTTATTTTCAGTCAAAATAATTTTGTATCTGCAAAAGCCATGTAATAGTTAGGATTTTTATTTCTGCATTTTAATTTTCGCAATTATAAACTGTTAGATGTATGCTAATAGGATTGTATGGCAAGAATATTTGAAAATTAAAATAGTAGATAACCTAAATATGCAAAGATAAATTAACTAAAAAAATTCACTCGCACATGCTCACTCCTAGGGTTTACTCCACTTCGGTTGCCTTCGGTTAAGCGGTCATGAAGTATAGGGTTTGTTAGTGGTCGTCCTTTAGCTACGAAAGATCTCAAATGACCGATTCGGATGTTGCCTTGGAAAAGATCTTTAAGGCTTTAGGATGACTACTAACACCTCCTAGCATTGCTTTTGTGATTGTATCTGTCCCTTCGGATGTCCCTTAAAATTCCAACGACGGTGCTACTGATTCCTTAATAATGGGATAGTGCTGCCTAAAGGAAAATGAACAAATTTGTTTCGAGTAGGTAGATTAACTCTTAAGTACTTGCTCAAACAAATAAACTTTTCACACAAACACTTTTCAAAATAACTTCGTCACATCCTTGAGGATTGATACAAGGGTTATCACGAAGTAAACTTTTTTTCAAAACAAGCACACACACAAGCAGTTTAAAAAAATGAGCAAGTACCTAAGAGCCCATGGAAAACCATAGATAGAAAGGGTGCTAACACCTTCCCTTTCTATAATCTACCCCCCATACTCAGAAATATTCTCAAAAAAGGTTTTTTCTGTTCTTTTTCCTTTCCCTTAGTTGGATGAAATAAAAGTTGGTGGCGACTCTTGCTTACCGCAACATTTTGCGAACAAAAAATGCAAAATGCAAACCAGTAATAACAGTCGGTTCTGCCACCGTATCACACTGGTGGACTGAAAACCCGAAAGGGCGGTCCAGGAAAAAGTTAGGGAATTAAAGCATATGACCATGTCACGTTGGATCACCTTGCAGACAACCTTCAGCATCGACTGACAATCTCAAACGGGTCTAATCAATCCAGTCAGCTTCGGACAAGGCAGCAAGTGGACAAGACGCTCAGAGACACGAAGGCTATAGCAGAATGGGAACCCCATGGGATTATTTCACATAGCTATCTTTTCTTTGTATCAAATTTTCATTTTTCTACGACGACATTCTCTTACTGGAATTCTCGTCTCATTGTACAAAAAATACTTATTCAAGTTAATACAAAGATATCCCTTTGAAAGTGAAAAAAACTATATGTTTTTTTTCTTTTTCCGTGTTTTGTTTGCAAAAACGTCCAATGATTATTTTTGAACATATGCATTTGAACATGACTACTGTTTACAAATGAACAAAAAAAGAAGAACAGAAAATAGAAAGACAATCACTAATGGCTTCAAGAAATAGGATGATATCTTTAGACTATTCCCTAAAGTCCCTCGCGGATACTTTCCCAGCAAGAGTGGAAAACGGGACATCCCACTACAGGATCGCTAACATATCTCCAATATGCAGCTTAATGATATCTAGCTCTCTCATATCCCAGACAGAACAAGACTTCCAGTAGTCGCTCCTAAGATTCCCCAGTGAAAGTCACCCAGCTTCTCAGGATTCCCCAATAGGATTTCACGAGGCCTACAAGCAACACACGGCATTTCCCTTTCACAACAGAGTTTATTTCTCTAACAAAGGGAAGCTCATAACCTCATCAACACTTTAAAACACGAAGACTTACACTCCTCATACCTAGCAACACTCTGGGATTTATTTTCCATGACTCCAGCAAAACTGCGGCATAACAATTAACGTGTTCATACATTGCATCCATACGTCATAACATTGACAACACAATTAGATATGACACAATCTCATTTATTTTGAGAACACCGTCACACCATGCATTTCATACATCATGACATTACATACAACTAACCTTTCATATTTTTCAGGAAAGGTCAGTCAATAGAAAATTATTGTCAAATTTTCAACAAGACAATTACAGATCAATCCCCTAGAAAGGATTGGTCAACAATCTACATAACAGATATTTCTTTCAGACCCCTGTCGGTTCAGTTTAAACCTCTCAACGGTTTATTCTGATTCTTTCCCGCAGACGTCTTCCCTGGTTCAGATAATCTCTCAATGATTTGTTCAGATTCTTCTCCAGATCCCTGTCGGTTCAATTTAAATCTCTCAACAATTTATCTTGATTCTTTCCTGCAGACGCTTTCTCTGGTTCAGATAAATCACACAAAGATTTACTCTAATTCTTTCCAGTTAAAGAATACTCAAGATCTATTTTGGTTCAGTTAAAACCCCTCAACGGTTTATCCTGATACTTTCCAAAAGGAACACTTCGGGTTCAGATAAATCTCTCAACGATTTATTCTGATTCTTTCCCGCAGACGCTTTCTCTAGTTTAGATAAATCACTCAAAGATTTACTCTGATTCTTTCCAGTTAAAGAATTTTCAAGATCTCTTTTGGTTCAGTTTAAACCCCTCAACGGTTTATCCTGATACTTTCCAAAGGAACACTTCGGGTTCAGTTTAAACCTCTCAGCGATTTATTCTGATTCTATCCCACAGATGCTTTCTCTGGTTCAGATAAATCGCACAAAGATTTACTCTGATTATTTCCAGTTAAAAACATTCAAGACCTCTTTTGGTTCAGTTTAAACCCCTCAACGGTTTATCCTGATAATTTCCAAAGGAACACTTATGTTTCAGATAAATCTCTCCAAGATTTATTCTGATTCTCCCAGTCAAACAACATGCAAGGCTTCTTCTGGTTCAGATAAATCTCCCCAAAGATTTGTTCTGATTCTTTTCCAGTAGAAATCAAGTTCAGACTTAGTCTATTTTCTGTCAACAGTCACCTTTGTTTTGCATCTACAAGCCCATCTCCAGCAAATATCCATCATTCCTCCAAATGGCATCTATAAGCCCATTCATAATTCATCTTCGAGTGCAAATTTCTGGGCACTCTAGTGTCCAATCATCTTCCACCTTCAAGTCACGAATGGAAAATCCGCCAAGCTAACTGTTAAGGTGTAAGAAGATTGAATAGGGGCATCTGTTTTACCCCAAAATTTACCCTCTCATTTATCAAATATTTTCTCACAAGATCTCCTTTGGTTCAAGACTGCACAAGGTTTGATCAACTCAAGACACCTCCTTAAGCACTGATGACTGAAATTAGGGTTTAAGATTAAACAAGGATAATTTAACTTTTAATGCTTCATATGACTTTCATGGATCATTATGGACCCTCAATATTTCTCTTGTCAAGTTTCAAGTCTTAGATCACATTTCTGCCCAGTCAATTGAGCAGTTGACCTAAAAATCAACTGTATTGGGGAAAAGTCAATTGTGGCCAATTTACAGTTAAACTTCATAATTATTTATCCATATAAAAATTATAAACTCATATGCATCATTTGATCAAGTTTGGACCATAATTCCTCAAGAAATTTGATCAAATCATCAAAAGGGCAAAATGGTAAATATTAGGGTTTTAATTGAGAAAGGGCAATTTCTGATTTTTGACCTAGCAAATGGTTAATTGGTTTAAGGCATGATCTCAAGAGTTCAATTGCATCATTTTAGCCTAATGGAATGACTCAAAACATTGCTCAAGATCAATTGGATTGATAGTTGATTTTCAGTCAACTGATCAAAAGTCAATTGTATACTGAAAAGTCAAACTTTGACTTTTTGGTCAAAATCAAGTGTCAAAGATCACAATTCATCAAAAAATGTCAAAATATGAAAATTATTCATCAAGAAATCAAAAAGTCAATATTTCATTTTGAAAAGTCAAAGTTTTCAAACTTAGAAATTTTTCTAAGTGTCGAAAACTTCATATTTTTTTCACAACTTTGAGCTAAATTTTCACCATGATGCAAGATGATTCAAAGAAACTTTCATCATGAAAGTTGCAGGTCTCCATGATATCTACAAAATTTCTTTACACAACTTCTCCTATAAATGCTTGGATCTCAAGTTATTAATCCATGAAGTCATGGTCATGAAACTAAACACTTAGTGAAAATTTTGCCCTAGTTTAGGCAGGATTTTGACCTAACTTCATGGCAATTTTTCACATAGTTCCAAGGGGAATTTTCAAAAGTGATTGAAAGAGGGGTTGTATAGCACACTACAAGCTTTCCAAAATGTCAAAGAACTCCTTGAGATCATTCTTGAGCAAGGAGAATCGAAGAGAGGAAGTTAGGGTTTTCAAACTGAAATTATAGGTCATTTTTTATGAACAAGAATTCAAATCTCAAGTCTATGCTGCACAATCTTGCTTTGCAGACCTCTAAACCTCAAGATCTATCCCTAATCAGAAGATTACACTTGCTTTTGAGCTATTATCCACTTAATTAAGCTTTATCCAAGATAATTTTCCATTTATGGAACAAAGTTACCATTGCTATTTTGATAAAGCATTGCTTTTACAAATGTCAACTCTCCTTGAGCTCCTAACTTGTTGCCTCTGTCCATACTCAAGATAAATGGTCAGAAGCAAACATGTTTAAAGTGCGTAACCACTCTACATGCTTGTACTTTCTACCTTGAAACTACATTTCTCACTTTTCTTCAAAATCAAGCAACTTAGCCATAACCCTATAACTCAGAAATCCTTTGTGCAAAACCTATCCAACCTTTTTCTTATAGATACACAAGTCATTTGCAAGAAAAAAACACGCATGCTCAAGACCTGAAACCCCCTAAAGCACAGAACCACCAAAAACATCTCAAAACTTGCCATTTCTGAGTTTTGAACCCAATCTCTAAATTTGCTCGTGCGTTTCTTGGCCTTTTACTTTCAAAAGCTTATAAATAACATATACAAGCAATTCCAACACCTGCAACACGATTGTAACACCTCCATCACCATCCACCATTTTCAAAAACAGCACCTTGCACCTTGACTTCTCCAGAACTCCTCAGCCACTTTCAGCTCAAGCCAAGCATCACATTAGCTTCCTGGGAACTTGAGGAAGCTAACCCAATTTTGATACAGTGGGAGAACTGACTTGAGGTTTTGCGTTTATGTTCGCAAATGATGCGGTTTAGCAAGAGTCGCCATCGACTTTTCTTTTATCCAATAAGGAAAGTTAAAAAAGCACAGGAAAGACCTTTAGAGATGTTTTCTTGAGTTCGGGGGGTAGATTATGAAAAGGGAAGGTATTAGCATCCTTTTCATCCATGGTTTTCCATGGGCTCTTAGTTACTTGCTAGATCACTTGCTTTTGTTAAAAAATGTGCTTTGTATGTTTTGGAAAGTATTTTGAAAAGGTCCCATCGTTTAGGCAAACTTTGTAATAGTTCTCGTTCGTAAGAACGTATACAAAGTGTTGAGCTTTTGAAAATATTCCATGTTTTGGAAAGATGTTTGGAAAGTATATGTGATTGTTTCGAAAATAGAAAGGATGTTTGTTTTGAAATTGAGAAAGTAACTAAAAGTAATCTACCTACTCAAAATGTCTTAGATGTATTTTTCCTCCTCCTTTAGATGTTGCTATCTTACCATTGATTTGATAAGAAGCCTCATTATTGGATGTGAAGGGACATACATGGGTCATCGTATGGCCATGATAGCAATGTTGTGATATGACTTAGCACTTTTCTTTTAGGGACTAAGATCATTTTGAAAGGCAACTTTGATAGTATCATTGAGGGACTGTGATCTTTTTTCGATTTGTTTGTGCTAAGACCTCCCACGTGCATAACATTGCCATTTTTATAAGGCAACAAGTGGAATTACCCTAGGGGTGTAAGTGTGCGAGTGTGTTTGATTGCATGCATAGTTTGTCTTGATTAGGGTGATCTATTTGTCAATTTTCATATCTCGTCATACACACCCTAATTACTAGCATATATTGAAAACAATAACAATACGAAAATGTAAAGTCCTACGCTATTACAATATTTAGGGGGATAAGGGTACATATTTATGAATGGGGGTTGCAAGTTAAAATTCTAAGTTACCATTACAACCATATTGAATAGGTAAGAATGTACAGGAAATGCAAAGTGTTTGTCTGTTTAGAAAAATAACCTTTTTTTAAGAAAATATATTTTTGTCTTTTTATGTTAAAAGAAAATATAACATGCAAATATAACATATTTTTGGTGTTTTTTGTTTTGATTAATAATAAAAAATAATATGATGGCAAAATAAGAAAGAAAGAAAACATAATCAGCACAAAGTGTTGAAAATAGAAGGAGTCAGAAGTTCTGACTCTGCCTTGCTGCACAAACAGAAACATGTTAGCAAAAATATCGAAGTTCAGAAGTTCTGGACCTTATGAGGACTCAGAAGTTTTCAGAAGTTCTGATGCAACTGTCAGAACTTTGCCTCTTTCCATTCCAGTCAGAACATCTGCAGCTTAGTCATTACGGAACAGAAGTCGCATGTATAATAGTTATGCCAAATTTCATGAATATCAGAAGCACAAATCAGAAGCAACATGTATTTGCTAATTCTAATTCTGAGTCTTAATTTCTTTATGAAACTCTGAATTGGGATTCCTTTTTACTTAGGCAGGCAGATGCATGTATTTTCAGAATATGTACATCATCAGGATCAAAATATCTACATTGTGCTAAATATGCAAAATTTGACAATGCTTAATCAATATGATGAGAGTCAGCAAAAAACTTACCTTGCTGCTGGAAAGGATTCTGTGAACTGGAGGGTGTTCTTGAATTCTGGTGATGTTCTGAGTAGCTTCTTCAGTACTCAGCAGGATGGAAGTTTACAACTTCTGGGACAGCTAAGGGGTGAAGTTCTGATCCTTTTAAAATGGATATTGGTGGAGAATGTGTTACTGTTTGATTACAGAATTTGGGATGGCTTTAATCAAGAACACTTGAGGAAAATGGAGTTTGAATATAAGGAATCAATGCTAAGATTTTGGTATCTTGTGTTTATAGTTTCCTGGGTTCTTGGAATTTTGCAGTGATTCAAAGCCTTCTTTCTCAATTCTCTCGCCTCTTTCACAAATTTTTCACTGGACTCTTTCAATTTTTTGGGACCCTTTCTCAGTGGTCAATGGTGTTCTATTTATAGGAAAAGTTTTGCAGTTGGGGCGGTCAAGTGGCACCAACATCATCTGCTAGATGCTAACTTACTCTTGAAGTAAGCTTAAACAAGTGGGGGTTCAATGCATTCAAATTGGATGGTTAACAGCGCCTCAGTTGGATTTGGCAGCGTGAATTAAGGAAAAGTAGAAATAGCGCATTGGCCTAGCATACTTTTGCACAGAAGTTTGTCTTCCCAAGACAATAGGGGTACACGTGGAGAGAATCCCTTGGATAAAGACTCAGAGGCGATTGTGATCATTAAATGAGTTCCCATGTGAAACTCTAGATTAGAAGTTCTGCTTCAGCGTAGCATCTCATCTTCTGATGCTCTTATCTTCTGACTCCAACATGTTCTGAATGATCCTTCAAAACTTCCAGTATACTTACAACACGCTTTGTTACCTTCTTTGTTTTAAATTTTGCAAACTCTGGCTAACCCTTTGTGAACACTGGCCCAAAAGTTCTGACCAAACTCCGTCTTGAGAATATCGAGAATTTGCTGAGTGTGAACACTAGCTCAGAAGTTCTGAAATTATCATATTTCTTAAATACTTAGAAAATTTTCTAAGTTTTTTAGAATTTGATTCTTCCAAAATAAAATTTGACTTTTAAAACTTTTGATGAAGCAAACTTCATATTCCAACATGTATTGATGAAATATGATTTTTTTTTAAGATTTGATTTTGGTCCAAAAGTCAAAGTTATACTTCTTAGCGTGCAAATGACCATTTGCCCTTGTGAATGGTCTGCTTGGAAAAATTGATAATTCAAGGCCTGGAGACATGATGAAAGCAAACTTGAGGATCCAGGGTGATTCCTTGAGAAATGAGTGGGCAAATTTATGGGTGCAACACCAATCACTAGAACTCATCAAAAGCTGCTCAAACTCAAAACACGATATCCTCTTGCAAGGTGAGTTTTCTGACTTTTGAAATCTTCATACAAGCATCACTAATGGTTTATTTGTGAATAAGAAATGTAGACCTCATTGCCCTGAAGATGTACATATCCTTAGTTTTCATTTACATGGCTTGAGCTTAGAGAATTTTAAGTTTGAAGTTTCTAAAAAAATTAGGGTTCAAATTAGGGCCATAGAAATTCTCATTCATCTTTGATCTATAGTTTAGTGGTTTACATGGTTAGACTCGTGAGAAAAAATAGCACAATTTTCATGTTTACATTTTCCATTTTTGTTGAGAAATGAATGAGATACAAATGGTCTGGCTGGCTGAAGGTTGAAGATGAAGTACAGGTCATGGAGATGTTTTATATTATGTATTTATTCTTTCACATAAGTTAACGGATGTACAGCCACCCCAGTGGTAAGGCAGGGCACGTTATTGGTAGAGGTCATGGGTTCGAACCTCAACGCACTGCCTTTTGCATTTTTTCACATTTTTGATATTTTTTGTTTTAGGAAACACTTGGGCCTCCATCCGATGGGCCTGGCTTTTTTTTTCTTAACAATACTCTCTGCTTCACTTATCAACCTCCCTGACTTTATTTTTTTTATTTTTTTTTATTTTTTTTATCTTTTATTATTATTAATATTATTATTAATATTATTATTATTATTATTTTTATAAATAAAAATCCAAAAAATATTTTTATTTTTATTATTTATTTTTATTTAGTTTATTTTTCTTCATAAAACTAAAAGAACAAAAACATTTCCTTTAATAAATTAATTTACTTTTTTTAAATACTTAGATAATTAGTTTTAATCATTATATTTATTATATTTTCTTGTAAACTAAAATTAATTTAGAACTTATGACTTTTATTTTATTTACTAGTTTAATTAAATTCACAAAAAAACCTAAAAGTTTGTTTTCATTAATAAATTAATTTCTTCTATTAACTTAATCTTAATTTTATTATTCTTAGTTAATTATTTTATTTAATTAGGTCAAAAACCCTTTTCATGAAAATCAAACAAAAATCACATTCCTTTTTACATTTTATATTCTTGCATTTTTATCATTTGTGTACATTTATTCAAATTCAATATGGTTATAATAATTATTTAGATTTAATTTCTTGCAATTACCCATTTGTAATTTGTACACCCCCTCCCCTAAATGATGTTGTTGTACCCCAAAATTTGCCCTCCCATATTCATCAAGAACTGTCAAAGTCAAGGTCACAAAAGTCCCCAAGGGTTGTGCAGCTCAACTGTCTCCTAGACAGTCAAAACTAGGGTTTGAGTTCTGGTCAAGCAAATGAACTTTCCAAAGGCCCAATCAAGTCTCATATGCCTACAAATGTGGTCAAGCATCCTCATGTCAAGTTTCAAGGCATTCAGCTCAAGATTGCACAGTCAAAACCCTAGATTGCACTACAGTCAACTGTAGGGGCAAAATGGTCATTTGACAGTCAAAAGTTCAAATTTTTGGTCAACATATCATTTTGAAGCCACAAACATCATTTGATCAATGCTTGATCATGATTCTCAAAATTTGGCTCAGAAATCATCAAAGATGCAAAAGTTGCTATATTTGGACAGCTGAAAAAGTCAACTGAAATTGACCAGGGCATAACTTTCACATGGATTATCAGAAAAATTCCATCCAAAGCTCATTTTGAAGAGAAAGACATTTCCTACAATTCATCTTCATGTTCCAAGTCCAAGAAATGCTCTCACAAAAAGTTATCAATTTCAACATTATAGGTCATTTTCAAAAGTCAACAAAAAGGGACTTTAAGTCAAAGGCCATAACTTGAGATTGGTAAATCAAAATGACATGGGACCAAAGCCATTGGTTAAAGGACTCAAAGACCTTTCCAAAATGTCCAAGAACATGTGAAAAGCTTAAAAATTGACCAAGTTATGCCTTGTGGAAGTTGGGAAATTTTTAGGAATTTTGAAAAGTCAACTTTGATGCAAAAGGCCTAAAAATGCAAATGGGCCCAATTATCTTCCAAATTTCTTCATGCCAAGCCTATGCACGACCACTAGGCCCAAAGGGAAGTATTCTCATATTTTTTAATTATTTATTTGAATTAATATTAATTTATATTCATTTAAATGATTTTAATTCATGAAAAATATAAACCTTAACCTAAAAAATCTTTTTATGCACATTATAATGTCAATATTTCGTGCACATGCTGATTAGGGAGAATTGGATTAAATTGGATATGATTTGCACAAAAACCATGTGAAAAAGATTGAAAAAATAATGGAAGAAAATCAAATCTTCAATTCATAATTGCAAGAGATTTTTGTGGAAATTGTTGACCTAACATGCTCCATATATGATCAGAAGATAACCCTAATGCTCTTGGACTGAAAAAGCTGCGCATAACACACTTGGGCATATTGAATTTTTGACAAAAAAACTCAATACTGAATTCAAGGTTCTAAGGCGATTCAAGCTTGGATTTTTGTTTCAACAGCATCCTGAGACCCTCCTGAGTCTTTCTCAATCAAAAAACCACGACTCAAACGCCTTGGACTGGTACCTGGAACCCAAACCGTATCAAGAACATATTGAAATTGCATAGCACGATTTAAGCATCCTCTTGCATTTTTCTTTGTGGATTCTTGTTTATAATCATGTTTCTATGCTAACCAATAGGTTTAATTGTGTTTTTCTGTACCATAGGCGATTATGCCATGTATGTTTTCTAGGGTTTGCAGGCTTGCTCATTTGGGGCTTTTGACATAACGTAAAATTGGAGCTCCAGACCTTCGCCATTGCATTAAGCACGACCAGACGAACAGCTTCCAACCCTCGCGCTCAATTTATGAGCGTCGAGGGTCTAATCGCTATTTTCGTGAAGACCCTCTAAAACCATGTTTCAAAACCGTTCCCATAGCGTTCTGTATTACAGGGGTGGGGAGGAAGAAGATGGCGTGTCCATCACCCATTGGGCAGTTTGAATTTCGCGCGAATTCTCATAAACATTAACGCGTTATTTTTATAATGTTTATTATTTATTCCATGTTAACTTAACGCGCTTGGCTCAAATGGTAGCGTGCTATGCTTGTAACTTCAAAGACCTGGGTTCAAGTCCCAGGTCTTGCATAATTCCATATTATTTTTCCATTATGAATCCCATGCAGTTTCAGGAGCGCATACGTATGATATACCATCACCATCCAATCACACACGTGTCCAGGAGAGGCAGACCAAGGGCTTAGATCCCAGGCTTATGGTGAACCAGGTCAATGCACTAGCACCCAATCCAAAAAGTCAATGAAATTCCCAGCTTATTGGGCCAGGCCTTTCCAATTCTTACCTCCTAAATTGGGGACTACACCCCACTCTGGTTTGATTTCTTGTTTTTATTTATTTCATTTATTGTTTATTTTAATTGTTTGTTTTAATTAATTATTTTAACAAAAAATCTAAAAACATTACAAAAATCAGAAAATACACAGAAATATAATATTTATTTAATTTAATTGTTTTCATAAGTAAATCATATGTAAATGTTTAGTTAATTAGGTTATAGCTTTAATCTTTTTTAATAAAAATCCAAAAACATGTAGAATTAGGTTTAATATCTTTGTTGATTTTCTTTTTTTTTAATTTTTATTTCTAACAATAATAATTACTTATTTATTTATTTTCATAATTTAAATTGTACATAATAAATCTTAGGTTTAATTTAGATCTTAATTTAAATCTTTCATAACAAATCAAAATACTAGATTTAGGGTTTGCCGTCTAATCTAATTTCAATTAATTCCCTTTGTTCACATTAAATTAAAAATACAAAATACCAAAAAACAATTTAATCATTTAATTTCCTTTTTTTTATTATTTAATTTTTAATTCCCGTTAACTTTTAATTATTTGCAAAAGGGTCCAACGCCCGTCATTAATCATTTAATTCGCGCATTTATCTTTTATCGTTTATATAATCATGTAATTGCCCCAAAGCGTTGTAATTTATTTTTCGCACCTCTATTTCTTTATTGCATTATTTATTTTTCAGTCAAATCGGGTCCGGTTTAATTTTGGCGATGTGGACTCGCGCCTTTGTAATAGTCGTAGATTTATCTTTTCCGCACTCCTAACTGTTAATCAAGCATGAAAGAATGAATGTCTAATTAAAATCAAGCGTAGAACACGACAAACATGACAAGACAAATAAACTGAAACCATGACACACAATTCGCACACACCACCCCTAGGGTACGCCTCACTGTTGCCTTTCGAAAGGTGATCGTCGAGTAGAGGATGTCTTAGTAAGTCCTCATGATCCGGGAACCTGGCATGAGGGTAGCTTCTAAGGTGTCTTCCCATTGCTCTGGTGATCACCATGTCCCGAACCTCGAATTGACCCGAACACCTCCAACGGTGGTGCTACCTACCTCTCAATGGTGGGATGGCATTACTTTAAAGGACATTTACACAGACGAATTCCTTAGGGTAGGTAGACGACTCTAGATACTTGCTCTAAATTTCAAAACAAATCAAAATACTTTTCACACCGACACCTTTTCAAAAAGCTTTCGAAAGCAATTTTTCAAACACTCTTGAGGACCGATACAAGAGTCGAACTGAAATTTTCAAAGAAACTTTTTAAAACCCACAGTTGAAAAGCAAACAAACCACTTTTGAAAACACAAGTGAGCAAGTATCTAAGAGCCCATGGATAACCATGGATAGAAAGGGTGCTAACACCTTCCCTTTCTATAACCTACCTCCCGAACCGAGAGCAATCTCTTTAAAGGAATTTTTCTGTGCTTTTGTCCTTTCCATTTGGAGAAAATAAAAGACGGTGGCGACTCTTGCTTCCGCGACATTTCGCGAACCAGCGTTAAACAGTCAGTTCCAGATCCACCGATCACAGAACTGGCGACTCTGCTGGGGAAACTATACTCTAAAGTGAGGTGTACCTTAGGGCTAGGTCATAACTGTGTTTTCACTTGTACTGTTTTGCTTGCTTTACTATTGTGGGTTGCATCGGAGATACATAGATCCTAACCCGGATCTGGGGATACCCTGTTTAGGTAGCATAAGCTGTGAGGGACCTGTCCGGCGTAGACCGACACAGGTGAAGCAGTGGCTACGTTGGTGTGACACCTTAGTCTATACCGATATCCCTTGTGTTGCAACGAGGAGAATATGGGTCTTCTAAGGAGTCATTAAGCACCAACAACCTTAGAACCTTAAATGACCCAACTTGGCCAATAGAAACAGTAGCAGTATGCTACGCCCATTGAGGCTAAACTCTCGTGATGGTTCTGGCCGCAAGAAAAGATTGCGATGCTGGAGTTATGACCGATTGAGGGTAGTCAGTGATATTGGGATCCTCTAGAACCCGGTTACTTTTGATAGGACAGGTATGAACCAACAAACTGAAAGAGGGTAATACCTAGACCTCATGCTGGCCTAAACTCTAAGGGCTCTTTTGTGTGACTTGTGTGCCTTCGTACTTGCCTACTTGCATGCTTGTTATCTGACCCTTGATGCTCTTGCAGGTTCTGTTCATAGTCCTTAATTGGGACTTATAACAGGGTGTACTAACCACTTGCAGGTTCTGTTTATAGTCTTTAATTGGGACTCATGACAGGTTTTACCTAGGTTTCTTGCAGGTCTTGTTTATAGTCCTCAATTGGGACTCATAACAGGGTACTAAGTTTCTTGCAGGTCTTGTTTATAGTCCTTAACTAGGACTCATGACAGGGTTTACCAAATTTCTTGCAGGTGTTGTTTATAGTCCTTAATTGGGACTCATAACAAAATACTGAATTTCTTGCAGGGACTGTTTATAGTCCGTAATCGGGACTCATAACAGGGTTTACCTACATCACTCCATGCATAGCATGACATCATACCATTGCATACCATTGCATACATCCTAACCCGTTTCAAGGATCTCAAGGGCTTGTGATGCAGGTCGTGATAAACCAATTACCCAGCAAAGGGGCAAAGGGGATTTATTTTCCTCTAGCCAAGGTTGTCAGGGGCTATGACCCACTGGATATGGTGAGCCTTTGACCCTTGATGAAGGACTCTCAACAATATGCAGTGCCTTCAGTCAAGCTACCGGTTCCAAATGCTAACAAAGTTTCTCTGTTTACCCCGCGAGGTCCTTGAAAACATTACATGCATATCATACATCTCATTGCATTGCAGGTATCCCTTGACAGGTTGCTTACCCTTCTCCGCTGCTTATTTCAGCCGCTCGTCATGAATCCTGAACCATCAGCCGAGCAGACTATCAAGGACCTCCAGGCTCAGAACGCCCAGTTCCAAGAGCTGATTATGAATCTGACCCAGGGGCAACAAGACCTGAAGGCTCTCCTTTTGAAGAAGGACAAGAAAAAGAAGAGGACTGTTCTGTTCAGCCCTAGACGCAGATCTGGGAATACACCGCAAGTTGAAACTGAGAGGACAACCCCATCTGTGGGAAGAAGCAGTCATCATGAGAGAGAGGTTCCCAGTCCAGTGGTCTCCGACAACGAGACAGATTTTGATGACGAACAGTACCCTCCAGCTGAGGACAAGTACAAACAGTTGGAGGATAGGTTGAAGGCTATGGAGGTGCAACAGGCGCCTGGGCTGGATCTTGGAGATTTGGGTTTGTCAACTGGTGTGGTTATCCCTCGGAAGTTCAAAGTACCACCCTTCTCTAAGTATGACGGGGCGTCTTGTCCCAAGCTGCATCTAAGGTCCTATGTCCGGAAGATCCAACCATATACGGTGGACAAAAACTTGTGGATCCACTTCTTCCAGGAAAGTCTTTCAGGGACTCACCTCGAATGGTTCTATCAGCTGGATGGGACCAAAGTTCGTAACTGGGAGGAGTTGGCAACTGCTTTCTATAAGCAGTACCAGTACAATGCCGACCTTGCCCCTACGCGTACCCAACTCCAGGGTATGTCGTTAGGATCAAGTGAAGGTTTCAAAGAGTATGCGCAGAAATGGAGGGATCTTGCTGGAAGGGTACAACCACCTCTGACTGATCGGGAACTTGTGGACATGTTCTTGGGGACCTTGTCTGGTCCATTTTATAACCACCTGATTGGAAATTCGTCTGCTGGATTCACAGATCTTATCTTGACTGGGGAGAGAATTGAAGCTGGCATCCGGTCTGGGAAAATTCAAGAGGCTATACCTTCTGATAAGAAGCCTCATCATGGAAAGAAGGAATCCAATGCTGTGCACGGTAAAAAGAGCCGTCATGAGGCAGGGGCAATCCAGATTTCCAATCCCGGACCTGCTCAACAAGGACAGGGGCAGCAGCGTAGGGAGAAACGGCAGTATACCAAACTCAACATGTCGCTGGATCAAGCACTGCAACAACTGTTGAAGACAGGGCTGATCACCTTAAGGGCTCCTCTTCGGAATCCGAACACTTCTGCTCCCAACTATCATCCCAACGATAGGTGTGCATATCATTCAGATAGCCCGGGGCATACTACAGACAACTGCTGGCCTCTCAAGAATAAGATTCAAGATATGATCGACGCTGGAGAGATTCAGTTTGAAGTGCCAGAGACTCCGAACATAGTCACTGCTCCGTTGCCCAATCATTGAAGCCTCTTGTTTATTTGAATGTTTTGAGTTGTACTTTTCTTTGCTTATACAAACAATTAATGTCATAGCAAACTCTTTTATGTTATCAATGCATCGCATACGTCTGTTTTGGAAATTAATACAATTATTTTCATTATGTTCAAATATCTTTTCATATTTTTTTCTGATGTCAACTCTCGGTTAATAATTCTGAGCCTCTTGAGGGAGGATGACGAAAATGATACCACAATCATCACAGTATGCTTTTGAACAGGCCCCGCTGATGAGGTACAGGCATTGTTTCAATCCCTAAACACTGGAGTTATAAGGATGATAATCCCTCGTCAACCCATCAGAGCCAAAGAAGTAGGAGTTTTATTTTCGAAAATCAAAACCCTTAATCATAACCTGGGGCAGGGTAGTTCTCTCAGTTGATCCAAGTGCATGACGAATGGCACTAAAGAGATCTTTACAAAATAAACAAAGACAGTGATGGTTCAGAACAATCAAAAGGACAGGCAGTCACCATCAAAATTCATAAATGAAAAGCCCAAAAAGTCTAAACCTACAAAGGGGACTTATGAAACTGGGGCATCCCGCTGACTGTAATTCCAAAAAGGAAACAGTTCAGGCAAAAAATAGGGATAACAAAAATCAAGAAAGAGGTCTTACAAACCCTCGACAAAAGGAATGACTGCCTATTCAAAATAAATCATCAACATTTGAACCATCACCGGAAAATCAGAGCAAAGACTCAAACAAGGTCTAACGTACGGTCAACTGAGTTTAGGTTTGGAGAACATCACGAAGAGCGGGCGGGTACAAATAAATTTGAGCCTTTATCCTTTGTTTCTTAAACCGTGAACCAGGCCACGATATAACCCTTAAAAGTCCTAGCTGAAGCATGGGTTAGTTCGAAAGCATACCGTCACGAAAGGTATCCTGACTCCTGAAGGCCTACGGTAAATATGGTGTTGACATCACGTTTTACAAACATTCACTTGTTTTATGAAAAAAGAATGCATTTTCAAAATCTTCAAGACAGACATAAGCTTTGCGTTTTTGACATAACTTTGGTTGCATATGACTTTTGTTTGAACAGCAGGGAAATTCGCACGAGAAATACCTAATGAACAAAATTATCTCCAATCAAGGGGCAGGGCCTGATCATTGTCTATTATCTGGGGCAGTCCAATCAAGATTCGGAGAATCTCTCAAAGGCCAAATAGCCTGGAGCAAATCTCCGCCTGAGTCACTTGGGGCACTCCAACAACAAATCTTGCCGGATCAAACACCTTCTGGTGGCATGACAAAGCACTTATAACAGGGGCAACTCCCTGCATTCTGAAAGCACGGACATAGTCGGAAAAATACTACGCAAAATCAAAGACCCGCTAGGTTGACACACCTAGGCAAAAATAAGGGCTTCCCGGCGAACCAAAAGGGTTCGGGCAAAAATCAGGGATGAAATGAAAAAATATGTACACCCGGCAAGTCGAAAACCTGAAAAGGCGGCTTGGGCAAAAATGGGTATCCCGGTGGACTGAAAACCCGAAAGGGCGGTCCAGGCAAAAGTTAGGGATCAAAAGCGTACGACTATGTCCCGGCACCTCGTCACTTGCCTGTCAGAAGGAGGTTTGTCAAAAGGCAGTTATCAAGGCTCCACCAGTATCTTCTTCCACAAGAACAGGGGCAATAAAGGTTGGTCTGAGCAGTCTGATTGTTCTATCCTCCAGGGTATCAGGGTGAGCTCCGTTGAAAAACATAGCCAATGCAGTTCCAAACTTCCCCAGAAGAGTCCAACCCCAGCTTCCTCAGGAAAGTTGGAATACATCTCCCCAAGCAGTAAGCTTATCCCCAGTAGATTCTGGAAGCTTATCCCCCCGCAGAGCACGAACGCGTCGTCCCGGCTTGATTTAAAGAGTTATTTCCGTAACAGGATATAACTGGGTTATCCTCAGCCAAAAGCCAAGGAAAGAGCGTCGTCGACAGAACCTTCTTATCCCCAGTGAAGTCCATTCATACTTCCAATACAGCAAGGTATCCTCAGCGAGTCATCCTCAACAATTCAGCAAACGCATCTCCCCACAGAGTATTTCTTCCCAGCATGGTCGCTAGAATATCTTTTTTTTCCCCGCAGAATCATCCATTCGCCAAGTTTATTCCCCAACGGAGTTATCTTCTCCTACCGGTATACTTGCAACTATCATCCCCAGCGGAAGCAAAAGCTATTCTTCCACAACAGCCCAGGATGCGACTTCCTGGCACCCGTCAAGGATTTATTTTCCTACGACGAAAACATACATGAATCATCACATACATCATTATAGCATGCATATGTATCATATTACACGAATCTCTTTGATTTTTGAAGACATACAGTTCATGCATCATGATTTTGCATACAATTATGTTCTACCTTTTCAGGAAAAAGATCAATACAAGAATGATTACTATCAACTAATGCAATTCCTTCTAGATATAGTTTCAGATGTAAGCCCAGCGAGGGTGACGTTCTGATACTACTTCCAGATTTCCTTCTCGATATAGTTTCAGATGTAAGCCCAGCGATGGTGACATTCTGGTACTGCTTCCAGATTTCCTTCCAGATATAGTTTCAGATGTAAACCCAGCGATGGTGACGTTCTGATACTGCTTCCAGAAGTCTTTTTGATGTTTCCCTCTCCGGCATGAGCGTGAGGTGATATTCTCCTATGGTCCCCTCTCCAACGGCGTGTGAGGTGGTAATTCCTTTTTCAGATGTTTCCCTCTCCGGCATGAGCGTGAGGTGATATTCTCTTATGGTCCCCTCTCCAACGGCGCGTGAGGTGGTAATTCCTTCTTCAGATGTTTCCCTCTCCGGCATGAGCGTGAGGTGATATCTCCTTTCAGATTATAATTTCCTATAGTTCCCTCTCCAACGTGAGTGAGGTAACTCCCTTTGAGATTATAATATCCTTTGGTTCTCTTCCTGACACTACGAAGATGGTAATTCTCACCAAGATTTTTCTCAACGAGCGTTGTTGAAGTTAAAATCATCCAAGGTTCACTTATCATTCAGGTCAAGGCAGCAACCATCCCTGGTTCATTCATCAACGTTTGAAGCTCCAGACCCAGCTCCTGTAACCAATCAGGACGTATCTATATCAAGCATCTAAAATCAGCTCCTGCGACGTGTCAGGTACTCATTTTTCCGTTTTGCAGGTATGCAGGTTCTCGCTAAGGAACCTCCTACGCGATCAACGTCCAGATGGCATCTATAAGCCCATCATCCTATCCAAGCAACATCCAAATGGCATCTATAAGCCCATTCCCTCATCACCATTGCTACTATGTGAGCGCAAATTTCTGGGCACTTTAGTGTTCAATCATCTTTTACCTTCGGATTACGAAAGGCACGTCAGCCAATCTGCATCCTCAGGTCTAAGAAGATTGAACAGGGGCAACTGTTGTACCCCAAAATTTGCCCTCCCATATTCATCAAGAACTGTCAAAGTCAAGGTCACAAAAGTCCCCAAGGGTTGTGCAGCTCAACTGTCTCCTAGACAGTCAAAACTAGGGTTTGAGTTCTGGTCAAGCAAATGAACTTTCCAAAGGCCCAATCAAGTCTCATATGCCTACAAATGTGGTCAAGCATCCTCATGTCAAGTTTCAAGGCATTCAGCTCAAGATTGCACAGTCAAAACCCTAGATTGCACTACAGTCAACTGTAGGGGCAAAATGGTCATTTGACAGTCAAAAGTTCAAATTTTTGGTCAACATATCATTTTGAAGCCACAAACATCATTTGATCAATGCTTGATCATGATTCTCAAAATTTGGCTCAGAAATCATCAAAGATGCAAAAGTTGCTATATTTGGACAGTTGAAAAAGTCAACTGAAATTGACCAGGGCATAACTTTCACATGGATTATCAGAAAAATTCCATCCAAAGCTCATTTTGAAGAGAAAGACATTTCCTACAATTCATCTTCATGTTCCAAGTCCAAGAAATGCTCTCACAAAAAGTTATCAATTTCAACATTATAGGTCATTTTCAAAAGTCAACAAAAAGGGACTTTAAGTCAAAGGCCATAACTTGAGATTGGTAAATCAAAATGACATGGGACCAAAGCCATTGGTTAAAGGACTCAAAGACCTTTCCAAAATGTCCAAGAACATGTGAAAAGCTTAAAAATTGACCAAGTTATGCCTTGTGGAAGTTGGGAAATTTTTAGGAATTTTGAAAAGTCAACTTTGATGCAAAAGGCCTAAAAATGCAAATGGGCCCAATTATCTTCCAAATTTCTTCATGCCAAGCCTATGCACGACCACTAGGCCCAAAGGGAAGTATTCTCATATTTTTTAATTATTTATTTGAATTAATATTAATTTATATTCATTTAAATGATTTTAATTCATGAAAAATATAAACCTTAACCTAAAAAATCTTTTTATGCACATTATAATGTCAATATTTCGTGCACATGCTGATTAGGGAGAATTGGATTAAATTGGATATGATTTGCACAAAAACCATGTGAAAAAGATTGAAAAAATAATGGAAGAAAATCAAATCTTCAATTCATAATTGCAAGAGATTTTTGTGGAAATTGTTGACCTAACATGCTCCATATATGATCAGAAGATAACCCTAATGCTCTTGGACTGAAAAAGCTGCGCATAACACACTTGGGCATATTGAATTTTTGACAAAAAAACTCAATACTGAATTCAAGGTTCTAAGGCGATTCAAGCTTGGATTTTTGTTTCAACAGCATCCTGAGACCCTCCTGAGTCTTTCTCAATCAAAAAACCACGACTCAAACGCCTTGGACTGGTACCTGGAACCCAAACCGTATCAAGAACATATTGAAATTGCATAGCACGATTTAAGCATCCTCTTGCATTTTTCTTTGTGGATTCTTGTTTATAATCATGTTTCTATGCTAACCAATAGGTTTAATTGTGTTTTTCTGTACCATAGGCGATTATGCCATGTATGTTTTCTAGGGTTTGCAGGCTTGCTCATTTGGGGCTTTTGACATAACGTAAAATTGGAGCTCCAGACCTTCGCCATTGCATTAAGCACGACCAGACGAACAGCTTCCAACCCTCGCGCTCAATTTATGAGCGTCGAGGGTCTAATCGCTATTTTCGTGAAGACCCTCTAAAACCATGTTTCAAAACCGTTCCCATAGCGTTCTGTATTACAGGGGTGGGGAGGAAGAAGATGGCGTGTCCATCACCCATTGGGCAGTTTGAATTTCGCGCGAATTCTCATAAACATTAACGCGTTATTTTTATAATGTTTATTATTTATTCCATGTTAACTTAACGCGCTTGGCTCAAATGGTAGCGTGCTATGCTTGTAACTTCAAAGACCTGGGTTCAAGTCCCAGGTCTTGCATAATTCCATATTATTTTTCCATTATGAATCCCATGCAGTTTCAGGAGCGCATACGTATGATATACCATCACCATCCAATCACACACGTGTCCAGGAGAGGCAGACCAAGGGCTTAGATCCCAGGCTTATGGTGAACCAGGTCAATGCACTAGCACCCAATCCAAAAAGTCAATGAAATTCCCAGCTTATTGGGCCAGGCCTTTCCAATTCTTACCTCCTAAATTGGGGACTACACCCCACTCTGGTTTGATTTCTTGTTTTTATTTATTTCATTTATTGTTTATTTTAATTGTTTGTTTTAATTAATTATTTTAACAAAAAATCTAAAAACATTACAAAAATCAGAAAATACACAGAAATATAATATTTATTTAATTTAATTGTTTTCATAAGTAAATCATATGTAAATGTTTAGTTAATTAGGTTATAGCTTTAATCTTTTTTAATAAAAATCCAAAAACATGTAGAATTAGGTTTAATATCTTTGTTGATTTTCTTTTTTTTTAATTTTTATTTCTAACAATAATAATTACTTATTTATTTATTTTCATAATTTAAATTGTACATAATAAATCTTAGGTTTAATTTAGATCTTAATTTAAATCTTTCATAACAAATCAAAATACTAGATTTAGGGTTTGCCGTCTAATCTAATTTCAATTAATTCCCTTTGTTCACATTAAATTAAAAATACAAAATACCAAAAAACAATTTAATCATTTAATTTCCTTTTTTTTATTATTTAATTTTTAATTCCCGTTAACTTTTAATTATTTGCAAAAGGGTCCAACGCCCGTCATTAATCATTTAATTCGCGCATTTATCTTTTATCGTTTATATAATCATGTAATTGCCCCAAAGCGTTGTAATTTATTTTTCGCACCTCTATTTCTTTATTGCATTATTTATTTTTCAGTCAAATCGGGTCCGGTTTAATTTTGGCGATGTGGACTCGCGCCTTTGTAATAGTCGTAGATTTATCTTTTCCGCACTCCTAACTGTTAATCAAGCATGAAAGAATGAATGTCTAATTAAAATCAAGCGTAGAACACGACAAACATGACAAGACAAATAAACTGAAACCATGACACACAATTCGCACACACCACCCCTAGGGTACGCCTCACTGTTGCCTTTCGAAAGGTGATCGTCGAGTAGAGGATGTCTTAGTAAGTCCTCATGATCCGGGAACCTGGCATGAGGGTAGCTTCTAAGGTGTCTTCCCATTGCTCTGGTGATCACCATGTCCCGAACCTCGAATTGACCCGAACACCTCCAACGGTGGTGCTACCTACCTCTCAATGGTGGGATGGCATTACTTTAAAGGACATTTACACAGACGAATTCCTTAGGGTAGGTAGACGACTCTAGATACTTGCTCTAAATTTCAAAACAAATCAAAATACTTTTCACACCGACACCTTTTCAAAAAGCTTTCGAAAGCAATTTTTCAAACACTCTTGAGGACCGATACAAGAGTCGAACTGAAATTTTCAAAGAAACTTTTTAAAACCCACAGTTGAAAAGCAAACAAACCACTTTTGAAAACACAAGTGAGCAAGTATCTAAGAGCCCATGGATAACCATGGATAGAAAGGGTGCTAACACCTTCCCTTTCTATAACCTACCTCCCGAACCGAGAGCAATCTCTTTAAAGGAATTTTTCTGTGCTTTTGTCCTTTCCATTTGGAGAAAATAAAAGACGGTGGCGACTCTTGCTTCCGCGACATTTCGCGAACCAGCGTTAAACAGTCAGTTCCAGATCCACCGATCACAGATGTAATAGCTTATTATTTTTAATTTCCGCAATTAAATGCTTTATATACAAATGCTAGTAATTAGGGTTTTGTGTGGAAAGATTAAAACCAACAAATAGCAAACCCTAATCAAGACAAATCAAGCATGTAAACCAACACACTTGCACACAAACACCCTTAAGGTAAATCCACTTGGTTGCCTTACAAAAATGGCCATATTATGCATGTGGGGTATCTTAGCAAAAACAAGCAAAAAAATACAAGATCATGGTCCCTTGATGATGCTATCCATGTTGCCTTTCAAAATGATCTTAGTCCCTAAAGAAAATGCTAAGATATCTTACAACATTGTTAATCATGGCTATACGATGACCCTTGCCCGTCCCTTTTTTACATCTAAAGATAGGGTTACTTACTAAATCAATGGTAAGATAACAATGTCAAAGTAAATAGGAAATAAACATGAAAGACTTTTGAGTAGATAGATTACTCCTAGTTGTTTTCCCAATTTCAAAACCAAAACATCCTTGCTACTTTCAAAACAAACACTAACACTTTCAAAAATATCTTTCAAACTTGAAATTTTTTTTAAAAGACCAACATTTTGTATACATTCTTACGAACGAGAATCATTACAAAGTTTGTCTAAACGATGACATCTTTACAAAATACTTTCAAAAACCACATAAAGCATATTTTCAAACAAAAGCAAGTGATCTAGCAAGTAACTAATAGCCCATGGAAAACCATGGATAAAAAGGGTGCTAATACCTTCCCTTTTTATAATCTACCCCCCGAACTCAAGAAAACATCTCAAAGGTCTTTCCTGTTCTTTTCAGCCTTTCCTTTTGGATAAAAGAAAAGTCGGCGACGACTCTTGCTAAACCGCAACATTTGCGATCAAATGCAAAACAACCAACTCAGTTCTCCCACCGTGTTACACATCTGCCAACTGATTTTCTTCTCTTGGGATATGTTCAAAAGTAATCTATTTGAAGCATGGAATCAAGGTTATCACATGTTCTTGGTAAGGGATAAGATTCTGATGCTTCATATCCCATTCTCCTTTGACCTGACTGATTACTAAGGCTGAATCTCCATATACGCTCAGGAATTTGATTCTCAAGTTAATAGAAGCTTTAATTCCCGGGATGCACGCTTCATATTCAGCCATATTATTAGTACAGTCAAAGTAAAGTCTAGAAGTGAAGGGTGTACGTCAACCTCGAGGAGAGATAATTACGACACCGATTTTATTGCCAAGTGCATTAGAAGCTCCGTTGAAAACCATAGTCCATTGGGATCCTAGCTCAGGTTCTTTATACGGTCCAGGTTCTTCACAATCTGTGACTAGCATAATGTTCTCATCCGGGAATTCGAAGTTCATAGATTGGTAGTTGTCTGCAACTTGATGTGCCAAATGATCTGCCAGTACACTTCCTTTGATTTCCTTTTGAGTGGTGTATTGAATGTCGTATTCTATTAATATTATTTGCCATCAGGCTATTCTTTCGGAGAGGGTTGGCTTCTTGAATATGTACTTGATGGGATTCATTTTAGAGATCAATAAAGTAGTATGGGTTAACATATACTGTCTTAGTCGGCGAGTAACCCATTCCAGAGCGCATCAAGTTTTCTCGAGCAGTGAATATCTTGTTTCACAGTCGATAAAAATTCTACTGAGGTAGTATATTGCATGCACTTTTCGACCAGACTCGTCATGTTGCCCCTGCACACACACCCATTGAATTTTCTAACACAGTTAGGTACATGATTAAAGGTCTTCCTTCAACTGGTGGAATTAGAATCAGAGGTTCTTGTAAGTACTCCTTGATTTTATCAAAATCCCTTTGACATTCGTCATTCTACTTTACTACTTGATCTTTCTTCAATAGCTTGAAGATTGGCTCACAGGTAGCAGTCAAATGAGAAATGAATCGGGAAATATAGTTTAGTCATCCTAACAAACCTCTGATTTCCTTCTTAGTGCGGGGAGCCGACATTTCTTTAATGGCTTTAACTTTTGCAGGATCAACTTCAATACCTTTCCCACTGACGACAAACCTAGGAGTTTTCCAGACCCAACCCCAAAGGTGCATTTGTTTGTATTCAACCTCAGTTTGTACTTCTTCAGCCTTTCAAATAACTTGTGTAGATGATCAAGATGCTCTTCTTCAGTCTGTGATCTTGTGATCATGTCATCGACGTAGACTTATGTCTCTTGGTGAATCATGTCATGAAATGAAGCTACCATGGCACGTTGATAAGTTGCCCCTGCGTTCTTTAACCCAAAAGGCATGACCTTGTAAGAAAAAGTGCCCCACTGTGTGATGAAGGTATTTTTCTCCATGTCTTCAGGCGCCATCTTGATCTGATTATAACCTGAGAAACCATCCATGAAAGAGAATACCTTGTGTTAAGCAGTGTTGTCGACCAGAACGTCAATATATGGAAGTGGGAAGTCATCTTTGGGGCTTTCCCTATTTAGATCCCTGTAATCTACACACATACGTACCTTGCCATCTTTATTTGGTACCTGAACAACATTAGAAACCCATTGAGGATAAGACATCACTGCTAAGAACCATGCGTTGAAATGCTTCATAACCTCAGACTTGATTTTCTCTAACATCTCGGACGCATACGAAGAACCTTCTACTTAATTGAAGAACAACCCTCTTTCATCGGCAGACAGTGAACCACAATATTAGTATCGAGCCCTGGCATGTCTTCGTATGACCGAGAAAATACCTCTTGACACTGTCCTATAAGTTGGCGCATATCTTGACCTCTTTCTTATCTTTCTCAGAACCCAAGTTTACCACTCCGACCGACTCTTCATGTAGTTGGATAGCCTTTTCTTCTTGTATTAAGAGTCTGGCAAGTTCTTCAGGTATCTCACAATCTTCCTCACCTTCGTCCTCGGCTTGGTAGATCGGATTTTCAAAGTTATAAGCGGCAATAGCAAGATCATTATCAACGAGATCCAGAGTGGACGGGGATCTGCAATGTAGTGTGTGGGTGTGTGTAAAAACACATAGCTATTTGAAAGTGCAATAAAGTAAAAGAAAAGACAGAGAGCGCAAAATTTGAATGCAAAACATCCAATGTTTTCATTAAATGACAATATGATATATGAAATGACAATCCTTTAAAAATGAACCAATTGTGCCCTGGGGCAAGACACAAGGTTTAAAGTTATTGTTTTTAAAATAAATTACATAACCAAACTTCTTAAAGCGATAAAAACATAAATAGTTATTACTCTTGGCTAAAGAATATTGAGATAATGTCTCCCGCCCTCCAGTTTCCAAGCTCGTTACCGATGGTAGGAAAGATCCAACTATCAAAATAACCATCATGGACAACATCTTCTATAGCATTGATTTCGTTTTTGCTGATACCGAATGGAGGTCTTCCAGCTTGAGCATGACAAATAGCCCTTTGACCTTCTGTAGTAAAGCCCAGACCAAACTTATCAGATTTATAGGGGATATCAGGAAGCTGACCCAAAATTGTGCAACCTCCTTCTTCTATAGTAGCTTTGGCATCTTTCAAGGAAGCCATCTTGTGCGGAACCTTGGTAGTCTTTGGAATGGAAGAAACATCTTCAACAGCGGCAGGGGAAATTACTTCAAAAGCTTGGCAGGGAGTCTCAATGAACTCACCGTTCATCTCCACATATCAGAATGAATTCAAATGGTTGACCATGTACTCCTCCTCTCCACAGACTATAACAATCTTCCCTTTCACATGATACTTTAATTTCTGGTGTAAGGTGGAGGTAACATCACCTGCCCCATGGATCCAGAGGCATCCCAATAGACAAGAATTAGCTGGCCGGATGTCCATTACATAAAATATGGATTCAAAGATTTGTGAACCTACTTTGATTGGGAGGTCCACTTCTCCATGTACCATTCTTTTTTATCTTTCAAAGGCTTGAACTATGATGTCACTAGGTTTCAGCATAACCCACTCACAATCCAGTCTATCAAGAGCGCCTTTTGGTAGAACATTCAGAGAAGAGCTAGTATAAACTAACACATGAGCCAATATAGTGCCCCTGAATTCAATGGAGGCATATAGGGACCTATTATGTTTTCTCCCCTCCGGAGTCAGGTCATCATCGGAGAAACCTAATCCATTGTCATTCGTTAAACTAGGCACATAACTTCCAAATTGATCGGCATAAATCTTTTGTGGTATATGAGCAGTCTTCAAAAATTTCATTAAAGCTTGTGCATGGGCTTCAGAACACAGTAGTAAAGATAGCATGGATATTTTAAATGGGGTCTGCCCCAGCTGTTCAACAATTTTGTAATTGCTTCTGTGAATGATATTCAAAACCTCTTCCATTTCTTGTCCAGAGGTATCCTTGACTGTAGTTTCTTTTGGTGCCTCCGTCCGGGAAGACTCTATCATTGGGTCTATACCTTGAGCTTCAGCAGTTATCTTGGTAACTGTGATTTAAACAGGTGGAGAGATTTCCAGAGAGAAAATCCTTCCACTTCTAGTAATTTTGTTGTTCCCTGCAATATTGTCAATGTCAACCTCTTCATCATCTTCATCATACAACTCTTGTTTAATGCCATGGTAATAGACGTCGGACCCATAATTCCATGGAATATCCTTCTCTGAGGAATATGGGATGGGCCCAGGTTTTGTAATGATCAAAGGAGCATCTTTTGGATTGGAAGTAATCTTTACAGTACCCTTAGAGGTGATCTTGAAAGGAGTACCAGATATGACAGACAAATCTCGACACAAATTTTTAGTACACGGGACTTTTTCAATCAGAATAACATGTTCATCCATCAGGTGTTAAATTCCTTCCTTCAGTAACCCGCAACCATTGGGTTGAACCGCACAACAATAACATTCTTTAACACAACCTGGAAATAAACTGGCTTGTAGCAAATTCTTCTTCATTGTTGAGAGAGGAGTAACCACGTCATTTACAGAGGTAATATAAAAAACATCTTTAATAGCACTTATGCCTTTGTCATGCTTCGGCATAGGAGCAGTAATCACGTTCATAGTCTCAGGAGAGTCAAACTCAATTTCCTTGTTATCAATCATGTCTTAGATTTTGTTTTTCAGGGCCCATCAGTTGTTGGTATCGTGCCCAGGACTGTTGAATGATAAGCACATCTTGCATTTGGATTGTACTTCAGAGAGGATATGTTGGGATTAGGAGGATCCCGGAGTGTTATTGTTGTACCCCAAAAGTTTCCCTCTCATCTTTCAAGACTTTTCCTCACAAGGATTTTCAAAAGTTCAAATTTGCACAAAGTACAATTGGTCTTCCAAGCATCAAATCGAAGAAGAGCATGCCTGCTTCGATTTCACATCCTTCGATTGGGATTTTAGCCTCTTTCGATGCAAGCTTTGGTTTACATCTTTCGTTTGAGCTGGTGGCCTCCTTCGAATGCAAGCTTGGATTACATCCTTCGTTTGGCCATGTGACCTCTTGCAGGCATGTTTCGATTGGACAAATGTTTGCCTGCATGCCTATTTAGATTGGAAATTTGATGCCTGCATGCCTGTTTCGATTGGACAAATAATTCCCTCCATGCTTGCTTCGAATTCACCCTCATGTATGCTTCGAATCCACCTTCAACATTGGCCTCCTACATGAAGTACAAGGCAAGGGCCTCCTGCATGGCTTCCTGCACAAGGGTAACACTTATCCTCTTGCTAGCTTCGACTGGGTTTGGTTTCCCTTTGAAACAGTTTCCTTCGATTCAGAAGGAAGGGGCCTTCTGGAAGCTGCCTTCGAGTCAGAAGTTAGTGGCTTAATGATGGTCCCTTTTGATTAAGAGGGAAATGACCTTCTGAAAGTGTCCTTCAATTCAGAAGGCAATAGCCTCCTGCAACTTTCCTTCGATTCAAAAGCCATTTTCCCTTTGCATGATTCCTTAGATTCACAAAAGCCAGGACTCCCTTCAGGCTAGTATGCATAAGGCAAAAGCTTCCCCATGGCTAGAATTCACAAGGAAATGGTGCCCACAAAGCATTGGATACTTTCACGCTAGTTTCGACTGGGCAGTATCTCCCTTGGAAACAATTTGTTTCGACACACACAGTTTTTGCGCTATGACACTCACAAATGCCACATTCGAAGGAACATACAAAAGGCCTATTCAAAAGACAAACATTGGTGGCCCCTTCGAAGGAGGAACAAAAAAGGCCCATTCGAAAGAAACTTTAATTGGAAACAAATATTGATATCTGAAGAGGAGTATGGTCAAAGGTTGGACCTATGAGGTCAAATATTCAAAGATGCTTGCTGCAGGTTCAAGCCTGATGCACTGGCCATAACGCTCTAAAACTGGTACACAGCAGTCCTGTTATGCTGCTCTTGTATTTACACAAATTTGGCATACAAATACTACCCCTCAAAAGCTACAAAAACAGTATACTCAATTTGTTCAAAATCTTTTGTTTTCCCTCCTAAACCTCAGCCAACTTCACCTATAAATAAGAGGCTCCATAACACGTCTAAGGGGTTGGACAACATATCCAGAGGCTTTTGATAGCTGGAGAAACTTTGAGTGTGTGAAAATCATCAAACAATTAACACATCCTCAAACCCATAATCAAAAGATCATACCTTTTCTCCTCTTCCTTTCGAATCCAGCACTAGAAACACAACACCTGTTTCTTTTCCCTTTCGAATCCAGGAGCAACCCCATGCTTTGTTTTTTCTTTCGAATCCAGTAGAAGGAACATTACACCTGTTCTTCTCCTTCAAATCTAGAAACAACAAATACAATTCCACTCTCCTTGACCTTCGAATCCAGTCAAAGAAACACCACACCTATTTCTTTCCTTGGAATCCAAGAGCACCCAGGGCAGCAGCTCAAAGTCCAACACCTACATTCCAGCGTCAAGCAAGGTAAGTCCTCTTAACCTTAAGCTTTTCATTTCAAACATAACATGTAAATAACATTTGTTCACTTTTTATTTCTATACTTTAGATTACATGCTTTTTCTTGTCCAAGTATACGTTAAAGCTAACATGTACAGACCCTAAACAAAATAAAAAGTCTTGTGTGAAACGAAGCCTTAGGCTTCGCCCCCCTTACTGCTTCACAGTTCCAAATGAAAGACAAAGAGGGCGTGAACGGAGGATGTACACTCATGCTGCTTTGCAGGCCCATATTGCATCATAGTCCTAATGAAGGAGTAAGAAGGGAGAAACGAAGGGTGTTCACATTGACTTCCAGGCCTCAATCGAAAGAAGCGGCGAGAAGGGTGACTCGAAGGTTACTTGTCCACACTGACTTCCAGGCCCAATCGAAAGCAGTGGTAAGAAGGTTGAATTGAAGGATCCATCTCACACTGGCTGCTAGGCCCAAGTCGAAAGAAGGTAGGAAAGTGCAAAATCGAAGGGTGCATTCTGCCTGGATCGAAAAACTTATTTTTCCTTCTTTTATTTTGTTTTGACTTTACATTTTCTTACTGTTCAATATGGTTGTGATAGTTAGGATATTTATTTTCTGCATTTTTATTGCTTTATACAAATGTTAGTAATTAGGTGTGTATGGAAAGATAAGACCAACAAGTAGACAACTCAAATATCAAAGAGAAAATGCATGCAATCAAACACACCATGCACACAGATGCACCTCTAGGGTAATCTCACTTGTTGCCTCGAAAAATAGTCATGTCCCTCAAATATGGGTGTTTTAGCAAAGACCCTCGATAAAAGATCGTAGTCCCTCGATGACCCTAGATGTTGCCTTTGGTAAACGATCTAGTCCCTAACAAAATTTCTAAAACATCTCATAGGTTGCCTTATATGACTATACAAAATGATCCACACCCGTCCCTTCACATCCAACGATGGGGTTTCTTACCAAATCAATGGTAAGGTAGCAACATCTAAAGGAGGAGGAAAAGAACATCAGACCTTTTGAGTAGGTAGGACGCTCATAATTGCTCGCTTTCTCATAATAAAAACATTTTTCACACCAACACTTTCAATTGAAACATTTTCAAAAGACAAAGCTCTTTGTATGCATTCTTATAGAGACGAGAATCATTACAAAGGCACTTTTCAAAATAACTTTCAAAAACACACTCCTCAAACACCTCTTTGAACTATTTTCAAAACTAACACTTTATACGCATTCTTATAGAGACGAAAATCATTACAAAGACGTTTTCAAAATATTTTCAAACCCACACCACAAGCATATTTTCAAACAAAAGCGAGTGATCTAGCAAGCAACTAAGAGCCCGTAGATAACTACAGATGAAAAGGGTGCTAACATCTTCCCTTTTCATAACCTACCCCCCGAACTCAAGAAATAATCTCAAAAGGTCTTTTCTGTTCTTTTCAGCCTTTCTTTATTGGATAAAAGAAAATTCGGTGGCAAATCTTGCTATCTGCATAATTTCGATCAAACGCAAAACAACCAAGTCATTTCTCCCACCGTATTACAGAATTGGCGACTCTGTTGGGGACTTATCTAAAAAAGTGGGGTTACCTTAGGGCTAGATCACCTTTACTTGCTTTCTTTGTTTAACTTGCATGCTTCACATATTGGTTCCTTGTTTTGGATTTGTTTAAGATCCTACACCCGGATCTGGGGCACGTTTTAGGTAAGTAGCAATAAATCATGGAGGTTGTATGGTGTAGACCGATATGGACGAAGTGATAGCTACGTTAGCGTGATACTTTGGCTTGTACTAATGTTCCTTGAGTCATTTAAGGATAACATTAGGTTTCCTTACAGTGTCATTAAGCTCTAACTGACCTTATAACCTTTAATTGAACAACTTGGCCATTAGGAAGTAGTGAGATAGTCGGCTTTGGTTCCAACCGAAGATTGGTTGATACTCGATGCTACACTCATTGAGATTGGACTTTTGGGATATTCTGGCCGCAATACTTCGGTGCTTGATCTAGAACAATGCCTAAAAGAAAGGTCGGTGATATTGAGATCCCCTAGAACCCGGTTACTTTCTACGGAAGTTTGAGCCAACTAAAACTTCAAGAGGGTGCTTACCTATAAACTCCATGCAAGCCTAAACCTAAGGACTTGTCTTCTTTGTGTGTATATGATTATTTGTATATAACGACTTGCTTGCTTTGCATACTTGTACATAAACATCACGACATCATACCTTAACATTTTCAATAACCATTTCAAGGATCTCAAGGGGCCTGTGATGGAGTATCACATTGAACCAGACATCCATCAAGGGGAAAGAGGATTTATTCTCCTCTAATTAAACACCGTCAAAGACCACAGTACAATAACTTGAGTCTAGGGCTATGACCCACTTGACATGGTGAGCTTGATTCTCTTAGAAGGACATCTACCGATACGAAGTTCTCCAATCAAAGTTGTTAATCAAAATTCAACTTCTAACATCTTCTTGTGTTTATCCCGCGAGATCTTATGCATCCACATATCATGCATCATATCATGACAGGCTTTTCCCACATAGGTCTCTCATCTACTTACTGTTTATTTTAGTAGAGATGGCTCTAGAACAGACTATCAAGGACATTCAGACTCAAAATGCTCAACTTCCAGAGATGTTCTTGAACCTGTCCAAGGGGCAAGAAGAAGTGAAAGCACTCCTCACTAGGAGCATGACCATGAAGAATCCTGAGGACAACAAGGATGACCAGTTGAAACGGCTACAAACTGAGATAGCCTTAATGAAGATCCAGATGATGGGCTAGATAATGGGTCAGATGGCTCTTATCCAAAACTTGGCTCAGGGACAAGAAGAGCTGAGAGTCCTCGTCAACAAACTTCATCAAGACGGATGCAACCATATGAAACAAACATTCGAGATTGGGGATCAGGTCATCATTCAACCTCCCATGAAACAAGAAGCCGGCTTGATGGAGAGTGGATCTTTCCAAATTGTTGCCATATTGGGAGCCCAATAACAACCTCGTCAACAACAACAGGGGAATCAGCGCAAGGAAGTCGAACCTAAGAGAAAATTCACCAAGATCGGCATGTCGTTGGCTCAGGCGCTATAACACATGTTGAAGGCAGAGTTAATTACGTTAAAAGCTCCTTCCTGGAATCCTAACACTGCTGCTCCTAGTTACGATCCCAATGAGAGGTGTGCATACCATTCTGATAGTCCTTGGCATAATACGAATGGTTGTTGGGCTCTGAAGAACAAATTTCAAGACCTAATCGACGAAGGAGTGTTGGAGTTTACACAAGACGATCAACTGGAACTCTTTTATCACGCCTCAAAGGCATCCATATGAAGTGATGGTCTAGGCGGAGGAATTTTCTATTTATTCGAATTTTCAGTTGTAATTTCTTTATTTGCTTAAACACTTATCTATATGTCAGACTTTGGTTACTTTTATTATTGCATTGCATATGTTTGTCTTGAATTCATCCATTTGTTTTCACTATATTTAAGCTATGCTTTTTAATCTCCTTATGACATTCAACTCTTGCTAAAAATTACAAGCCTTTAGAGGGAGGATGACGAAAATAATGCCATAATCTCGTGCAGTATGCTTTTGAACAGACCTTGCTGATGATGTACAGGCGCTTGTTTCAATTCCTAAACACCGGAGTTATAAGGAAGATAATCCCTAGTCAACCCCTTTTGAGCCAAAGAAGTAGGAATTTTCTTTTTCACACAAAGTGAAACCTTTAATCAAAACCTGGGGCAGGGTAGTTCTCTCAGTTAATTTAAATGTGCGCTCAGTCGCAAGCTTTCACTTTGTACACAATGAATGACACCAAAAAATCACTTTCTATCCAAAGATGGTGACAATTCCATATCAAATAGGCAATCATTATCTCTCAAAAGAAAAGCCCACTAAGTCAAAACCTACAAAGGAGACTTAAGAAACTGGGACATCCCGCTGACGGTAAATTTAAAACAGTCAGGCAAAAATCAAGGATAGTAAATCAAAAAGAGGTCACTACAGATCCTCGACAAACATGAAAAATGTTGCAAAAATGACTGCCTTCACGAATAAACATTCAATATCTAAACCATCACCAAAACGTCACTCAGACTCAAGTGGAATTCAAATGCACAATTAACTGAGTTAGGGACTGAAGAACATCACGAAGAACGGGCAGGTACAAATACACTTTGAGCCTTATCCTTTGATTCTTAAGCTGTGAACCAGAACATGTTACACCCTTTCAAAAGTCCTAATTGAAGCATGGGTTAGTTCGAAAGCATATTGTTACAAAAGGTATCCTGACTCCTGTAAGGCTTACTGTAAATCCTATGTTGAATTCATATTCTTACAAATTCTTTTATTTTCTAAAAACTCATTTTCAAATCTTCAAGACAAGCATAAACTTTGCATTATTTGAATATCTTTGTTTGTATATGGCTAATTGTTTGGCAGCGGAGAAATTCACAAGACGAATATCCAGTGAACAAAATCTCTCTCAATGAACAAAATCACTTTAAATGGGATAACGCTTACAAATGACAAATTCTCCCATAAGCAAGGGGCATGGCATGGCACTGTCCATATTGTCAAGGGTAGTCAAGTTAGGATTCCAAGAAATCTCTCACAACACTTAATAACCAGAGGAAGGTCTGTAACTGAATCACTTGGGGAATTGAATATGAATCCTAACAAAGGTTTACGTACAACCAAGCAAACATTTCCTGGCAGTACTACAACACTTACTACTAGGGGCAGAGACAAATCCTACAAAGTCCTTTTCATAAGGTGATCCTCAGTTAAGTCCCCACGAAGAAATAATCTTCACGGACGAGTGTACAAACCCCTCAAAGCCAAATTCATGGATATCCCCATAAAGTTGGATCCATGCAATCCCCAGCCAGAGTTTCAATCTCTAAAAAATTCTCCCCAACTGAGTTGATCTCAAGAATCCTCAAGGAGTTCTACTTAAGGAAAACACCTGTCCAAGCAGATTGGCAACATAGTTTATTTCCCCAACAAACTACAGATTCCTAGACTTGAGTTTGCCTCTCAGACTATCACAAATCAAGGGACCACAACTCCTCTTCCCCATTAGACTTTTCTATAATCCCCAGTGATTTGCTGCAAACCTGGAATCCGACCAGATAACAATTAACTTCTTTGTCCCCAACAAGTTGTTAACTTCCTTTATCTTTCATCCAGAGATAATTCCCCAATAGAGAAACGAACAACTAAGACTCCTGAACTCCTTTCCCCAAGAAGGAATCAACATTCTCCACAGAGTTTCCCTCAAACAAATTCAATATTCCCCAATGGAGTTCTCCTCAAACAACAAAATAGGAATCCCCAGCAGAAACGTTCTAAAACAAGATCTGAAGGTGTGCATACTCTTCATCCCCAACGGCCGGCCGGGATTCAGCTTCCTAAAACTCCCAAACATTTGTCCAGGATTTATCTTCCCAGACAAAAAGATACACTTTAACAACATTTCACATTTCATATGTCATAACATATGCATATGAAACGCATATAGCACAATCTCATTTATTTTGAGAACATCATTACATAGTGCATCTCATACATCATGATATTGCATACAACTAACTCTTTAACTTTTCAGGAAATATCAATCAACAGATAATTATCATTAACAATTTTCAACAAGTTCCAGATTAATACCTGTAACAAGCCAGGAAAACTATTTGTGAGCGATTGATTATAGACTAATACATGTAACAAGCCAGGAAAGCTATCTACATGAGCAGATTGTAGATTAACAGATTGAAGATTAATACATGTAACAAGCCAGGAAAACTATCTTTCTTTCTAAGGTCAGAGATTAATACATGAAACCGGACATGACAACTATCTACTCGACCAGCTGAAGCAGCCCTACCCAGGTTCCTTCTCATTTCCAGATGCAGTTTTACACGGACTCATCATGAAGCAACCCTACCCAGGTTCCTTCTCATACATTTCCAGATGAATTTTTACACGGACTCACCCTGAAGCAACCCTACCCAAGTTCCTTCTCATTTCCAGATGCAGTTTTACACGAACTCATCCTGAAGCAACCCTGCCTAGGTTCCTTCTCATAAAATTCTAGATGCAGTTTTACACGGAATCATCCTAAAGAAACCCTACCCATGTTCCTTCTTATAAAATTCCAGATACAGTTTTACACTGACTCATCCTGAAGCAACCCTACCCGGGTACCTTCTCATTTCCAGATGCAGTTTTACACGAACTCATCCTGAAGCAACCCTACCCAGGTTCCTTCTCATATATCTCCAGATGAAGTTTTACACTGAATCATCATGAAGCAACCCTACCCAAGTTCCTTCTCATACATTTCCAGATGAAGTTTTACACGAACTCATCATGAAGCAACCCTAACCAGGTTCCTTCTCATTTTCAGATGCAGTTTTACACTGACTCATCATGAAGCAACCCTACCCAGGTTCCTTCTCATACATTTCCAGATGAAGTTTCACACAGACTCATCCTGAAGCAACCCTACCTAGGTTCCTTCTCATTTTCAGATGCAGTTTTACACCGACTCATCCTGAAGCAACCCTACCCAGGTTCCTTCTCATATATCTCTAGATGAAGTTTTACACTGAATCATCATGAAGCAACCCTACCCAAGTTCCTTCTCATACATTTCCAGATGAAGTTTTACACGAACTCATCATGAAGCAACCCTAACCAGGTTCCTTCTCATTTTCAGATGCAGTTTTACACTGACTCATCATGAAGCAACCCTACCCAGGTTCCTTCTCATACATTTCCAGATGAAGTTTCACACAGACTCATCCTGAAGCAACCCTACCTAGGTTCCTTCTCATTTTCAGATGCAGTTTTACACCGACTCATCCTGAAGCAGCCCTACCCAGGTTCCTTCTCATTTCCAGATGAAGTTTTACACTGACTCATCCTGAAGCAACCCTACCCAGGTTCCTTCTCATAAAATTCTAGATGCAGTTTTACACAGACTCATCATGAAGCAACCCTACCCAGGTTTCTTCTCATTTTCATATGCAGTTTTACACAAACTCATCATGAAGCAACCCTACCCAGGTTCCTTCTCATTTCCAGATGCAGTTTCATACGGAATCATCATGAAGCAACCCTACCCAGGTTCCTTCTCGTATATCTCCTAAAGCAGCCCTACACATGCTCATAATAAAGCAATCTTACACAGATTCTTTCTAATACATTTCCAGACACGACCTAACACGGGTCTATTCTAGCAAATCCTTCAGATTTAAATCAACCAATATTTTATTCTGATACTTCTTCAAAATATGGTCAAGCTTAGACAATCACTTTTGGGTGGCATCTATAAGCCCAGCTCTGACAACTCTCTATTACCTCTCCAAATGGCATCTTTAAGCCCATTCCCTACATAATCAACCACCATATCATCGAGTGCAAATTTATGGGCACTCTAGTGTTCAATCATCTTTTACCTTCAAGCTACAAACGGCAATGTGCCATACTCACTTTTCAAGTTTATGAAGATTGAACAGGGGCAGTTGTTATACCCCAAAATTTGTCCTCTCATCTCTCAAGACTTTTCCTCACAAGGATTTTCAAAAGTTCAAATTTGCATAAAGTACAATTGGGCTTCCAAGCATCAAATCAAAGAAGAGCGTGCCTGCTTCGATTTCACATCCTTCGATTGGGCTTTTGTCCTCTTTTGATGCAAACTTTGGTTTACATCTTTCGTTTGAGCTAGTGTCCTCGTTTGAATGCAAGTTTGGATTACATCATTCGTTTGGCCATGTGACCTCTTGCAGGCATGTTTCGATTGGACAAATGTTTGTCTGCATGCCTATTTCGATTGTACATTTTATTCCTGCATGCCTGTTTCGATGGGACAAGCTTCGATTGGACAAATAATTCCCTCCATGCTTTCTTCGAAATTCACCCTCATGTCTGCTTCGAATCCACCTTCAGCATTGGCCTATGTAAAACAGTGGGAGAACTGACTTGGGTGTTTTGCGTTTGATCGTATTTGTTGCCGATAGCAAGAGTCACCACCGACTTTTCTTTTATCCAATAAGGAAAGGGTGAAAAGAATAGGAAATACCTTTGATATTTTTTTCTTTAGTTCGGGGGGTAGGTTATGAAAAGGGAAGGTGTTAGCACCCTTTTCATCCGTAGTTATCTACGAGCTCTTAGTTGCTTACTAGATCACTTGCTTTTGTTTGAAAATGTTCTTACAGTGTGGCTTTTGAAAGTATTTTGAAAAAAATGTCTTAGTAATGGTTCTCGTCTCTATAAGAACGCGTACAAAGTGTTTTGTCTTTTGAAAATGTTTCAAAGTGAAATTGTGGGTGAATAAAATGTTTTTGTTGTGGGCAAGCCAGCAACTAGGAGTATCCTACCTACTCAAAAGGTCTTAATATTATTTTATTCTTCCTTAAGATGTTGCTATCTTACCATTGATTTGGTAAGAAGCCCCATCATTGGATGTGAAGGGACGGGCATGGGACATTTGTATAGTCATAGAAGGCAACCTATGGGACGTTTTAGCAATTTTATTTAAGGACTAGATCGTTTACTGAAGGCAACATTGAGGGTGATCAAGGGACTACAATCTTTTACCGAGGGTCTTTGCTAAAACGGCCATATTCGAGGGACATGACTATTTTTCTGAGGCAACAAGTGGAATTACCCTAGGGGTGCATGTGTGTAAATAGTGTGTTTGATTGCATGCACTTTTGTCTTTTGAACCTTTGGTTATCTTCTTGTTGTTTTTATCTTGCCATACATCCTAGTTACTAACATTTACATAAAAACATTAAAAATGCAAAAAATAAATCTACACTATTACAACCATATTGAAATAGCAAGAAAATATAAAGACAAGATAAAAATAAAAATAAAAAGAAGAAAAGTGATATCTTTCGATTCAGGCAGAAGCATCCTTCGATTCTACACTTTTTGACCTCTTTCAATTTGAGTCCTGGTGGCAGCAAGGTTTTGTCCTTCGTTTGAGGCCTGGAGGCAGCAAGGTTCTGTCCTTCGTTTGATGCCTGGAGGCAGCAAGGTTATGTCTGTCGTTTGAGGCCTGGAGGCAGTAAGGTTCTATCCTTCGCCACAGGCTCCTTGCTGACTCCTTCGACTGTAAGTGTGCTAGGCCCCCAGGTTGAGATTCTAAAGGCTTAAGCATTTAGCCAATCGAAAGATACAATGAACCTATCTTAAATTCTTAAAATTCAACATTCAAGTGTAACTACAGGCCATGGGTTAGTACAAAAATCAATGGGTCTCAAAGTCCAAAGCCTAACTAGTCAGAGTTGAGATTTTAAGTGTATGGGCAGTCAGAATCAAAAGCTAAATCATGGTCAATCTCCCTATATGAAATATCTACATTTTTCTTTATTGGTATATGCACATGATATTAAAATAGTATAAATTCAAATTTGAAGGGAACTTACCTCTTGAAGTTCTTAAATCGAAGGAAACTGCAAGTGCCTTCCTTGGTGGAGAATGGGAGTTTGTTGGGACCTTCTTGAGACTAATCCAATTACCACTTTGTGCAAGCAGTCACTGAATTGAATGAGGTTATGTGAGTGGATCAAAAGTTCTTTTTATAAAAAGTAATGGAATGACTCAAAGGGCTACTGTATGGTAGTTGGGGAAGTGGGTTGAAGGCTAGTTAGATGGTCGCTTGGAGGGTGAATCGAAGGTTCTTTTTATAACAAAAGGGGGTTGAGTTTTTCAGAAGTGTTTGAAAAAATGTTGGGAAGTGTTTGAGAATTTTGGGAATTTTCACAAGTGTTCTCTTGCAATCCTTCAGGCGCCTCTAACATGTGTGGTGGAGTCTCTTATATATAGATGGCTTGGGATGATTTTTTAGGAGGGAAAACAAAAGATTTAAACAAAAAAGGTATGTTGTATTTGTAGCTTTGAGGGGCAGTGTTTGTATGCCATTTTGGTGCAAAGAATAAGGCAGTGTTGCAGGACTGCTGTGCAGCAGTTTTGGAGTTTTATGGCCAGTGTACCAGGCCTGAACCTGGCAGCGCATGGGACTTGGTCAACAAATACCTTTGGCATCTCAACCTTTTTTCTTGACCCCCTAGCCTTGTCCTTCGACCATACTCTTCAGCAATCACTTCTTTTCTCAAATCGAAGTGTCCTTAGAATGACTCATGTGGGTATCCTTTGAAGGGGGCCAAATAAGTGTCTTTCGATCAGGCCCTTCATGGGTTCCTTCGAATGGTCCAAATACATTCTCTTGGGATGGGTCAGTAAAACATGTCATTTGATTGGGACATCCAGACATGTCTGGCAAGTCCTTCGAATGCGCTATCATGGTACTTCTTTCGCATGAGACAATGGCATACTGTAGAATTTTGTGTGTGTTGAAGTAAGCCATTTCCAATGGAGCTACTGCCTACTCAAACTTTCCTGTAAGGGGCCATATGGCAAAATGAAAGAGTGTATATAGGAGGTCCCTGCTTTGTGGCTTTATGCAAACATGCAAGATACTCTTGCTTAAATGAAGGCTTGTATAAAGGGAACCATATGCCCAAACAAAAAATGTGACCAGAAACTTGTACTGAAGGATTCACACACCCAATACGAAGGATACATGCAGGGGATAAAAGGCTCAATAGAAGCTTGCAACACTGGGAAGTCCATTGCCCCAAACGAAGGAGGCTTGCAGGAGGCAAGACTTGTAATCAAAATATGGAAGAAGAGAGGCTTTGGCCTCCTGAATTGAAGGACATCATCAGGAGGCTTTTTGCCTTGTGAATTGAAGCTAGTACGTAGGAAAGATGCTATGTGGCCAAACGAAAGATTTGCACAACCGTTCAAACGAAGTATAGTGCCCAAGAAAGCAGGAAATGATCTTGCCTAAATGAGTCCAATGCCCCAATCGAAGCATGAAATGAACTTGCCCCAAAGGAGTCCAGCGCCCAAACGAAAGATGCAACCAAAGCCAAAGTGTCCAATCGAAGGATACAAAATCGAAAAGAATTTTCTTTTCCTTTAATTTTGTCAAAAAGAGTATTTTCATCTGTTTTGTCTTTTTTAGCAATTTCCTCTTTAATTTTGATGTTGAAAAGTCCAAATATATTTGTGTAAGCTAGAATTTTTGGGAGCCCCTTGTGAGAAATGTCTTGAGAAATGAGAGGGAAAATTTTGGGGTATAACAGTTGCCCTTGTTCAATCTTCTTAAACCTGAAGAGTTAGATTGGCGAATCTGCCATTCGTGATTTGAAGGTGGAAGATGATTGAACACTAGAGTGCCCAGAAATTTGCACTTAATGTTTGTGGTTGAGGTGTAAGGAATGGCCTTAAAGATGCCATTTGGAGAAATGATGGAGAGTTGTCGGAGATGGGCTTATAGATGCCATCCAAAGGTGATTGTTGACATAAATTAGACTAAGTCTAAGCTTGACTTAAACTGGAAAAGAATCAGAATAAACCTTTGGTCGATTTAAAACTGAACCTAGCAGAATTCTTGAATAATCTTTAACTGGAAAGAATCAGGATAAATCTTTGGAGTGATTTGTATGAACCATGGAAAGTGTCTATTGGGAAAGAATCAGGATAAACCATTGATCGATTTAAGCTGAACCAGCAGAGGTCTGGAAAAGAATCAGAATAAATCTTAGAGTGATTTATTTGAACCATAGAAAATGTCTATAGGAAAGAATCAGGATAAACCGTTGAGAGATTTAAATTGAACCAGTAAAGGTCTTGAATATTCTTTAACCGGAAAGAATCAGAATAAATCTTGGAGCGATTTATCTGAACCAGAGAAAATGTCTATGGGAAAGAATCAGGATCAACCGTTGAGAGATTTAAACTGAACCAGCAGAGGTCTTGAATATTCTTTAACTGGAAAGAATCAAAATAAATCTTGGAGCGATTTATCTAAACCAAAGAAAATGTCTATAGGAAAGAATCAGGATAAACCGTTGAGAGAATTAAACTGAATTAGCAGAGGTCTTGAATATTTTTTAACTGGAAAGAATCAGAATAAGTCTTGGAGCGATTTATCTGAACCAGAGAAAATGTCTACGGGAAAGAATCAGGATAAACCGTTGAGAGATTTAAACTGAACCAACATAGGTCTGAAGGAAGTATTCATCATGTAGATAGTCACCATGTCCTATTTCGGGAATTAATCTACAATTGATTTGTTCACAGATAGTTGTCTTGTCTTGTCGAAAATTTGTTGATGATAATTTTCTGTTGATTGATTTTTTCTGAAAAGGTAAAGAGTTAATTGTATGCAATGTCATGATGTATGGAATGCATGGCGTGATGATGTTTCTCAAAAAATAAATGAGATTGATATATGCATTTGTGTTATCGATGTTATGATGTATGAATGCAATGTATGCACATATTAGTTGTTCTGCTACAGTGTTGTTTAGATTGGGAAAAATAAATCCCTGACTACCGCTGAGAATGTGGAGTGTAAACCTTCACATTTTATTGAAATTGAAGTATTGATAGATGGGTTTCCGTCATTAGAGAAGTAAACTCTGTTGGGGAAGGGAAACATTGTGCATTACTTGTGGACTTGGTGAAATCCTGCTGGGGAATTCCTGAGTAGCTGGGAGACTTTCACTGGGGAATCTTTGGAACGGTAACTAGAAGTCTCACTCCGTTGGGGATATGAAAGCAACAGATACCCTCAGGCTACATACTAGAGATATGGAAATGATCTTGTAGCAGGATGTCCTTGCTTCTGCTCCGTTAGAGCAAGTACCTGCGGGGATTTTATGGAATGGCCCATAGATATTATCTTGTTTCTTAAAGACATTAGTAATTGTCTTTCTATTCAGTTTTCCTTTTTTTATGCGTTCATTTGTAAACAGTAATTACGTTCAAATGCATATGTTCAAAAATAATCACTGGACGTTTTTGCAAACAAAACAGGAAAGTAAAAGAAAAATAGATAGTTTTGCACTTTTAAAGGAATATCTTTGTATTAACTTGAATAAGTATTTTTGTACAAAGAGACAAACATCCTAGTAAGAGAATATTGTCATAAAAATGAATACGGATACAAAGAAAAGACAGCTATGTGAAATAATCCCATGGGGTTTCCATTTTGCTATAGCCTTTATGTCTCTGAGCGTCTCATCCACTCGCTGCTTTGTCCGAAACTGATTGGATTGATTAGAACCGTTTGAGTTTCACGATTGATACTAAATATTGGATGTAAGGTGATCCAGCGGGATATAGTCATACACTTTAAGTCCCTAACTTTTTCCTGGACCACCCTTTCTGGTTTTTAGTCCACCGGGATACCCTTTTTTGCCAAAGTCGACTTTTCAGGTTTTCAGCTTGCCGGGTGTACATATTTTTTTGTTTTATCCCTAATTTTTGCCTAGACCAGTCAACCTAGCGGTTTTTTTCATGCGTAGTATCTTTTAACTATGTCCGTGTTTACAGGGTGCGGAAGGTCGTCGCCGTCCATAGTGGTTAAGATTATTGCCCCACCAAAAAATATGTTTTTAATCACAAATGGTCCTTCGTATGTAGGAGTCCATTTGACCCTGGGATCACTTTGTGGAAGTATAATACGCTTGATTACCAAGTCACTAACCTGATATACCTGACGTCTGACCTTCTTGTTAAAAGCTTTAATCATACGTTTTTGGTATATCTGGCCATGGCAAACAGTCGTAAGCCTCTTCTTATCAATCAAGTTCAACTTGTCAAGTCAAGTTTGAATCCATTCATCTTCATTCAACCCTACATCCCTCATGGTACCATTATTTGTAATGATTCTCTCCGGAATACCGTATCAACATATAAGATTCTGTTTGATGATTCGGGCCACAACGTTCTTGGTAACAGAAGCGAAGGAAGCTTCCTCGACCCACTTCATGAAGTAATCAATGGAAACCAAGATGAAGCGATGTCCATTAGAAGCTGTAGATTTGATATCTCCAATCATGTCAATTCCCCACATTGTGAATGGCCAAGAAGCAGCCAGGACGTTTAGAGGAATTGGAGGGACATGTACTTTATCAGCATAGATTTGGCATTTATGACAAGTCTGTGAATATTGATAACAATCTACTTCCATGGTGGACCAATAGTATCCTGCCTGTAGGATATTTTTAGCCATAGTGTGCCCACTAGAATGGGTGCCAAAGTTACCTTCATGTAAATCAGCCATGATCTTATCTGCCTCACTCTTGTCTACACACCGAAGCAAAGTAGAGTCGTGGTTGCGCTTATAGAGGATTTCGTTATTGAGGAAGAATTTAGCAGAAAACCTTCTCAGGAACTTCTTATCATTGACTGAAGCTCCCTCCGGATATTCTTGAGCCTCAAGATATCTCTTAATTTCATGGAACCGGGGCTTGTCCATTACTTCCCCAGTATCAATCTCGTGACAGTAAGCTGGTTCCTCCATCCTTTCAATGGTGATCTGAGGAGCCTCATTATCCCACCTGATTTTGAACATGGATGACATAGTGGCTAGCGCGTCCACTAGTTTATTTTCCTCTCGTGGAAAATACTCAAAGGTAATTTCCTCAAAATGTGGGATCAGTGTCAACACATGTTCTTTGTAGGGGATGAGATTAGGATGCTTCATGTCCCATTCTCCTTTGATATGACAGATGACTAAGGCTGAATCTACAAATACACTTAAGGACTTGATTCCCAAATCTATGGCAGCTTTGATACCCATAATACACGCTTCATACTCCATCATATTACCGGTATAGTTGAAACACAACCTAGCAGTGAAGGGAGTATGACAGCCTTCGGGGGATATGATTACAGCGCCGACGCCATTTCCGAGTACGTTGGAAGCTCCGTCAAAAACCATGGTGTTATACCCCAAAATTTCCCTCCCATATTTGGCAATACATTTCAAGTGAGGTCCTCAAATTACTCAAGGAGGTCCAAGAGTTGACCAGACAAACTCTCTCCTAAGGCAGTCTACCCCAAATTAGGGTTTCATTTTTTATCAAGATGCTTGAGTGCAAAGGATCCCAAATGCACACCATTGTCATAATATATTCTCAAGATCATCCATGTCAAGTTTCAAGCCTTGCAGAGAAAATTTGCTCAGTCAATTGCTCAAAGGCCTGAAAATCGACTGTGTTAGGGCAAAAGTCAATTGTGGCCCACATACAGTCAAACTTCAAGATTTTTGGTCAACATCCTCATTTTGAAGTATTATTCATCATTTGATCAAGTTTTGATCATGATTCCTCAAAGATTGCTCACAATTCATCAAAACCCAAAAGTTGCTAAATTAGGGTTTTGTAGGAAAAGTCAACTCAACTTTGACCAAGCATAACTTTCTCATACTTTATCAAAAATGACCCATCCAAAGCTCATTTTGAAGAGGATGTAATTCCCTACAATTCATCTTTAGCTCCCAAGTTCAAAATATGCACTCACAAGAAGATATGAATTTGGACATTATAGGTCATTTTGAAAAGTCAACAAAAACACCTTTTAGGTCAAAGCTTCATACATGAACATGGAAGACTCAATTCAAATGATACCAAAAGGGTTGCTTAGAGGACATCCTAAGCTTTCTAAAAAGTCCAAGAACACATCTATAGGGTCAAACTTGAGAGAGTTATGCATTGGCCAAGTTGACCCTTTTTGCAAGATTGTCAAAAGTCAAATGTGTCAAAAATTGCATTTTTTGCTAAATGGGCCCAACTTTTTATGCTTGCACTGAGTTTGTAATGTGACCCACGACCCATGAGCCCTTCCACTTATCATTCTATTATTTTTGTTATTTATTTTGATTTTATTTCATTTAAATCAAATATAATCAATATAAAATAATGAAAATATCAAAAAGCAATAAAACCTTGAGATTTTGTGCATGATTAGATTCATTATACAGCTGGAGACAAAATCAAATCGTGCAAGGCTTCATATGGACAGAAAAAGATTGAATTTGCTTGTTTTGGAAAGATTTGGTGCAAGGATTAAATCATGGATCAATCTTCATAAATGGCAAAGATTGGATGCAAATATTAACCCTAATGCACTCTATTATACATAAGGAACAAAAGCAGGCCAAAAGGAAGAGGCTGGAAGCGTGCAAAGGCAGAGAACCAATTTCAAAAATTCAAGGAAAAAGTGCAAACCAAATTCCAAGTTGTAGGCCATCTCAAGTCGTTCTAACCATACCAATCATTTGTTGGACGTCCCAGGACCGTGTTTCAATCGTTGGCAAGCCTCCCCACGCTCAAAATCAACCTGTAAGGTTCACACAGTTTGCCTCTTTTCTTGAATTCGAATATATTGATTCAGGCATATTTAGCTTGATTGATTTGCATATTTATAATCTTGGAGATGTTTGTAAGATAATGACTATATTCAATTGCATTTTTATTGACTGTACATAAAGCTGCCATGGCTAGGGTTTGTTCTTCGTTTTTAGGGATTTCTCATACAGGGAAAGTTGGGCATTGATAATGGTACCATGATGCTCGTGAGGTTGAAACGAGTTGATTGGTACCATTGGTTTTCATTTATCATGCGTGTATAAGATTTTGGAAATGCACATGGGCTATACCTACGCTTAATGTCCGTAGGTAAAAGTTGCAAAACTTACAGCGACGGTGGGAGGAAGAAGATGGATACGTGGCGCTCCCTGACTTGCCAGTTTGAATTTCGTGCATTTTAAAGTTTAATATTTTATTTGTATTATATAATATTTTATTTGTTATTGTTTATACAATTAACACAGCCAGCTCAGTTGGCAAGCATACAAGGGGAGAATGCTCAAGGACCTGGGTTCGATCCCCAGGTCCCAACTTTTATTCATGCTTTTCTTGAATAGGCAATCCAGCATGTTACATGACAAGGGGTCCATCATGTACTATCCAGATATGATCGTTCAATCCACCAGGTCTTCAGATCCAAGGCTTATCCCTTGAAGGTCCACCATGCACCTGAGTCAAGCATGCCCACAGGATTGGGCAAAGTCAAAAGGGCCAGGAGTTATTGGGCCATGAAATCATATTCACACCCCCCCCCCTTTACTGAGCAATCAGGCCCATTTTTATTTCTTTTCTATTTTATTTCTTTTGTTTAATTTATTTTGCTTAGTTATTTTTAACAAAATTAATTTCTTTTTCACAAAAAATCATAAAATCAAGAGTTTACTAAAAAAAATTAGAATTAGTTTGTTTTTTTTATCAAATTTAATTTAATTTAGTATAATTTTATTTAGGGAAATTCTAAACCTTTTTATATAATTAAAACCAATTAGAAAAATTAGGGTTAGACTCTTGATTCAATATTTATTTTTTTCTCAAAATAAAAAATACAAAAAATAGGTTAATTTAATTTGTTTTTCTTAACTAAAATTAATTAGTAATTAGGTTCTTTTTTTTATTTCAATTAAGCTTTATTTTCTCAAATAACACAAAAACGACAAAAAATGATTTTTCCTTTAAATTGAAGTTAGGTATAGTTGGGGTCAAAACCCTAATTATTTTGCATTCGATTCATCGCGCGTTTTTATTATTTTTTGCAATATTGATGTAACTGTTCACGGTATGTAATAGTTTAATCTAGGGATTTCTCTATTTATCGTCTTTTACGGGTTTTTGGCTAGGTAATTAATCCATATCCCGAAGCCTTGTAATAGCGTAGGTTTATTTTCTCGCATTTTAATTCTCTCAAATATTAACTGTTTAGATGTATGTTGATAGGATTGTATGACAAGATTGCATGATAATTTAAAATAGCTAGAAAACCCTAATATGCAAAGATAATAATTGAAATCAAATCACTCGCACATATGCACTCCTAGGGTATACTCTCACTTCAGTTGCCTTCGGTAAACGATCATTAAGTATAGGATGTATTAGTGGCTTCCCTCCTGTCTAACAAAGATCAAATGCCCCGTTCGAAAATGTTGCCTCAGAAACGTCGCCTCGGAAATGTTGCCTCGAATATGATCTTAAGACTCTAGGGTTATTACTAAGACGTCCTAATATTGCTTTAGTGATCGTACGTCCCTTTCAAATTGACCCTTACAATTCCAACGACAGTGCTACCTATTTCTCAATAGTAGGATAGCGCTGTCTAAAGGAAACGCGAATAGAAACGATCTTTTTTTCGAGTAGGTAGATGCTAGTAGGTACTTGCTCAAAACAGACAAACTTTTTCACACATACACTTTTTAAACAAACTTTCAAAAAACAACTTCGTCACACCTTTGAGGACTGATACAAGGGTTATCACGAAGTCAAACTGTTTCAAAACAAAGCACATATACAAGAAATTTTAAAAGATGAGCAAGTACCTAAGAGCCCATGGATAACCATGGATAGAAAGGGTGCTAACACGTTCCCTTTTTATAATCTACCCCCCGTACTCAAAATCTCGAAAAAGGATTTTTTTCTGTAATTTTTTCCTTTCCAGTTGGATAAAATAAAAGTCGGTGGCGACTCTTTCTTACCGCGACATTTTGCGAACACAAAATGCAAAACGCAAACCATCATTTTCAAAACAGTCGGTTCTGCCACCGTATCATAGAACTGGTGACTCTGCTGAGGACTCAATAAGTGGGCGTATACCTTAGGATCTAGTTCATCTTAATTGCTTCTCTTGATTACTTTGTTTGCTTTACTTTTAAGGGTTTTGTTTGGGAGTTACTATAGATCCTAACCCGGATTTGGGGACACCTTTTAGGTAAGTAGCAATAAACTATGAGGGAACTATACGGCATAGACCGATACGGTTGAAGAAGTAGCTACGTTGATGTGGCACATTGGTTGGTACTGGTATCCCTTGTGGAGAAACGAGTGGAATACAGGGCTGCTGCATGGTGTCGTTAAGCATCAACAGACCTTAGAACCTTTAATCGACCAAATTGGCCATTAGAAAGTAGTGAGATAGCCGACCTCGGTGTAAAGCTGAGAACTGGTTGATACTCGATGCTACACTCATTGAGACCATACTCTCAAGATAGTTCCGGCCGGAAGAAAAGATTGCGTGAGCTAAAACCATGATCGATGGAGGATGGTCAGTGATATTGAGATCCTCTAGAACTTGGTTACTTTTTCTAGGACAGGTTGAAACCAACTGAACTTCAAGAGGGTACTACCTTTAACCTCATGCAAGCCTTAAACTTAAGGGATTTGTGTGACTTGTTTGTCTTTGCCATGCCTGTTATCTGCTATACCTGTTGTTTTTTATCATGACATCATGCATCATAACATGGCATTCATACTTCATTATACTAACCACTTCAAAGACCAAGGGAATTTATCTTTGTTTTGTTTTGTAGATTATGACTTCTGTGCGCAGAAATAACATCTGAGTTAACTTTGTGCAAATACCTGCTCAACTTAAGGAGTTGTTCTCAAGAGTTTCTGAGACTTCTACATTCATTAAGAGACATGGTCAGCTTCTTAGCCTGGTCACCTCAAATCTTGATGAGCAGATGTTGAGTGTACTTTTCCAGTTCTTCGATCATGTGCATCATTGCTTCACCTTTCTAGATTACCAGCTGGTTCCCACTTTGGAAGAGTTCTCTCACTTATTGGGCATATCCATTCTTGAACAGGTACCCTTCACAGGTATGGAAGAGGTTCCTAGACCAAAAGACATTGCCTCAGCTCTGCATCTGAAATGGGCTAATGTAGTATCCAATTGGGAAACACGAAGCGGGGTCGAAGGTTTTCTAGCCAAATTTTTGATAGACCAGGCTCATCTATTCTGGGATAGTTTGGATTTTCAGGCTTTCGAAGATATCTTAGCTCTCCTTATCTATGGTTTGGTTCTCTTCCCGAATCCGGATTCCTTTGTAGATGTAAACGCTGTTAAGATTTTCCTTTCCCGCAATCCTGTGCCTACCATGTTGGGTGATATCTTGCATGCCCTCTACACTCGTACTGCATAAAGAAGAGGGACTCTTATGTGTTGCATGTCGTTGCTGTCGAGGTGGTTTATTTCACACCTCCCTAAGTCTGTGTTGAAGAACGAAGAAGGTTTGGGTTGGTCCTACAGAATAATGTCACTTGCCCATACGAACATTCTTTGGTGTTCCTGGGCTATGGAAGACACTGTTGTTATTGACCGTTGTGGGGGGTATCCTAATGTCCCATTGCTTGGAATCAGAGGGGGTATAACTTATAATCCTTGTCTAGCTTTGCGACAATTTGGTCGTGCTCAGAGAGATGGTCCCCATAAGCTACTTCTTGAGTATATTGCATTTGACTACAAGGAGGACATTGAGGAGCACCTCCAGAGGTTTATACGAGCTTGGGGCATGGTGAACAGATCTGACCCCCAAGAGTTGGGACCAAGGACTTCCCTTCCTATGCAGCCTTATCTCAAATCGGTCTGAGCTCGTGCCTAGAAGCTTGGGATGCCCTATGAAGCAGTATTTCCAGTAATTGTGGAGCCCACTAATGAAGAAGGCGTTCCTTACACGGTTCTCTACCCTTACATGCCCACTGATCCTGGGGAGTTGCAGAGGTCTTGGATTCAGCTGAAGGATGAGCGGGATACTTACCGGGAAAAGTACCCTGAGCAAGAAAGGAAGATTTTGAAGCTCACCAGGCAGCTCGAGGAGGAAAGAGTGATCAACAACTACATCGGAACAAAGAGGAAGCGTCCATGGGACTTTTGATTTTGTTTTCCTAGTTTTTTAGTGTGTTTTATTTACTTCTTTTGTAATGCCTTAAAGGCATTGTTGAACCTTTTACAAGTTAATCTAATAAAGTTTGTTTATTTTCGGTTTCCAAATTTAAATCTCCCAAAGTCTTTGAAATCATTACATGCGCATCCCATTATCATGCACACCATTACAGGTACCAGTACAGGTTTCTCATCTTCTTCGTTGTTTATTTCAGCAGAAATGTCTTCTGATCAAGCCATCAAAGATCTTCAGGCACATAATGCCCAATTCCAACAGATGTTCTTAAGCTTGGCTAAAGGGCAAGAGGATTTGAAGGCCCTGATTCTGAAAGAGAAGAAGAAGAAGGTTGGCATTCTGAACATGGGTAGAAGATTCGGAGAAAGGATAAGACAATTAGCTGATTTGACCTCTTCATCCAAGGACGGGGAGAACCAAGAAAGGACAAAGGACCCTAGTCCAGTAGTTTCTGATAACGATACGGATTATGATGATGAGCAATATCCTCCTGCCGAGGATAGGTACAAGTAGCTAGAAGACCGTCTGAGTGCTATGGAGATTCAGAAGATCCCTGGTTTGGATTTCAGAGAACTAGGACTGGTATCAGGAGTGGTGATCCCTCAAAAGGTCAAAGCTCCGGTTTTTTCCAAGTACGATGGAGTATCCTGTCCAAAACTCCATCTCCGCTTGTACGTCTGAAAAATCCAACCTCACACTGCTGATAGAAATTTGTGGGTACACTTTTTTCAAGATAGTCTGTCAGGGACTCAACTTGAATGGTTTTATCAATTGTAAGGGGCCAATGTCTGAAACTGGGAAGACCTTGCTGCTTCTTTTTATAGACAGTATCAGTATAACGCCGACCTTGCTCCCACGCGTACTCAGTTCCAGGGTATGTCTATGGGTGCTAGTGAAGGTTTTAAGGACTATGCTCAAAAGTGGAGAGATTTGGCTGGAAGAGTCCAACCCCCTTTGTCTGATAGGGAGTTGGTTGACATGTTTCTAGGGACGCTATCTGGTCCATTTTTCAATTATTTGATCGGCAGTGCGTCATCTGGGTTTACTGAGTTGATTTTAACTGGAGAGAGAGTAAATGCTGGTATCCGAAGTGGTAAGATACAAAAGGATACTTCATCAAGTGCAGCAAAGAAGCCTTTCATCGGTAAGAAAGAAGTTAGTGCAGTCTACGGCCCGAGGGGCCAAAGCAGACCTGAACACCGTTAAGCAGTAAATGTGGTAGTGATATCAAGACCCACAGTTGCTCCATAACGCAACAATCAACAAAGGGTGGAAAGACCACCGAGGCAGTTCACCCGGCTCAATATGACCCTGACTCAAATTCTACCACAATTATTGAAGACCAATCTGGTAACTCTGTGGGAGGCCCCGAAGAACCCCAACACCACTTCTCCTCATTATAACCCGAATGCTCGTTGTGCTTATCACTCTGAAAGTCCAGGTCATGATACAAAAAGTTGTTGGGCCTTGAAAAACAAGGTGCAAGACTTGATCGAAGCCAAAGAGATTGAGTTTGACACTCCAGAGAAGCCCAACATCATAACTGCTCCCATGCCCAAACATGATCATGGAGTAAATGTTGTAGGCGATGATTTATTTGTGACCTTTGTGGAAGAAATTTATACTCCTTTGATGACAGTAAAGAAGAATTTTCTATTGGCCGGTTTATTTCCAGGTTATGGTGAAGGTTTCCACATGTGCTCGATTCTACCTACTGGTTGCCACTTATTGAAATCATGTATTCAGCACCTGATGGATAACAAAGAAATCATGTTCGAAAAGACTATGATTCCTTTATTCCAATTGAAGAGGTTGCCATCATAACCATTTCTGCCAATCCTTCCAAGGTTTCCTCAAGAAAACCTGTTAGGATTACACATGTTCCAAGAATTGCTCCGTTAATAATTATTGTCCCTGGTCCTATCCCATACACTTCGGATAAGGTTGTCCCTTGGCACTATGGTGCTGATGTGTATTACCATGGAGTTAAACAACACTTAAAGAGTGAGGAAGCTGATGTTGATATCAGCAATATTGTCAGGGCTAGCAAGGTCACCAGAAGTGGAAGACTCTTCTCTCCTGAAATTTCCCCTCCGATTATCCATAAACATGTTGTCATTCCATCTGTTATTACATCAACTACTGTCCCAGTTTCTACTCCAGTTATCACCCCTATCGCCGAGCCATCTAGGACTCGGGGCAAAGGAATTATAGGTGAGCCTGCCCAGATGGAGGTACCTAAGAAGATCATTGTAGAGACCTCGAAACAAGAGATAGAGGGAATTTTGAAGATTATCAAGAAGAGCGACTACAACGTAGTCGAGCAGCTGGGGCATACCCCGTCAAAAATCTCCATGTTGTCCTTGTTGTTGTATTCTGAAGCCCATGCAAAGGTTTTAATTGCATTCCTCAAAACTGTGCATGTGCCGCAGGAAACTTCAGTCGATCAATTCAAAGATTATGTAGCTAGCCTGATTCCTGACAATGGGTTGGGATTTTCAGATGCGGATCTGACTGCTAAGGGGAGAAATCATAATGACGTTCTGCACGTCTCGATCGAGTGTAGGGGAACTACTATGGCCCATGTACTGGTGGATACCGAGTCCTTATTGAATGTTCTGCCAAAGAAAGCATTAGACCGTCTGGAATGTGAAGATTTGATTCTAAAGCCAAGCAATATTGTGGTCAGGGCTCTCGACGGGTCAAAAAGAATGGTGCACGGGGAGGTGGACAACCCTGTTAAAGTTGGATCTCAGACTTTTGCATCCACCTTCTATGTGATGGATATCAGACCATCATATTCTTGTTTGCCGGGTCGCCCTTGGATTCATAAGGCTGGGGGAGTGACGTCCACGCTCCATCAAATGTTGAAATATTCCGTAAAGGGGAAGATTGTCACGGTACAGGGTGAAGAGGAGTATATGGTGAGTCATTTCAATTCCTTCCACTACATGGAGATGGATGGGGAGTTCATCAAAACCCCTTGTCAGAACTTTGAAGAGGTCCCTCAGACTTTGGCGTCAACTGAAGTTTCTACCGACAAACCTCCGATGAAGATGGCTTCCCTCAAGGATGTCAGGGCTGTAAGTGAAGAAGGTGGGTGTGCAAATTGGGGTCAGCTCCCTGATTTCATGCACAAAACTGAAAATTTTGGTTTGGGATTTACTACAGGGGCTCAAAGGGCTGTTAGGCGCGTGCGGATTGGAAGACCTCCTCTCCACATCAGCAATCATGGAGTTAATGCAATCGAGGACATTGGATAAGATTCAGACATCGACAGCTGGATCTACCCAACAACCAACGGTGGACTAAACAACTGGACGGCGAAGGACTTAATACATATTTCTTTTATTCCACAGTAATTGACTTTTGTTTTAAGAGTTATAATAAACAGTTTGGAACTTTACGGCTCGGTGCTTTGCCCGAGGCACTTTGGCTTTACTTGTGAGGGCTTATTATTTGTCATTTCATATATCATTAATAAAACATTGGACGTTTCTTGCATTATAAATTTTGTGCTCCTTGTTGTTCTTTTTCTATCTCTCGCTTTATCAAAAACAGCTATTCTCTTACACACACTCACGTATCATAATGCAGATCCATATCCACTCTGGATCCCATTGAAAACAACTCTGCTACTGCTAGTTATGATTTCGAAAATCTAATCAACTAAGCTGAGGACGAAGGTGAGGATGATTGTGAGGTGCCTAGAGAACTTGCTAGACTGTTATTGCAGGAAGAAAGGGCCATACAGCCTCATGAAGAGCCAGTTGAGTCAGTGAATTTGGGTACAGAGGAAGACAGGAAAGAGGTTAAGATAGGGGCGAATCTAGAGCCTAGTGTCAAGCAACGGTTGATACAAATGCTACGCGACTATGTTGAGATCTTCGCTTGGTCTTATAAAGATATGCCTGGTTTGGACACCGATATTATGGTTCATCGCTTGCCAACTAAAGAAGACTGCCCTCCGGTAAAACAAAAGGTTCGCCGTATGCGCCCTGAGATGTCTGAAAAAATCAAAGCTGAGGTCATGAAATAGTTCGACGCGGAATTTTTAGTTGTCACTTCTTATCCGCAATGGGTTGCCAACGTTGTTCCGGTGCCTAAGAAGGATGGTAAGGTACGGATGTGTGTGGACTATAGAGATATGAACAGGGCAAGCCCCAAGGATGATTTCCCACTTCCTCACATTGATGTTTTGGTCGACAACGCTGTGCAGCATAAGATCTTTTCCTTCATGGATGGTTTTTCCGGCTACAACCAGATCAAGATGTCTTCCGAGGACATGGAGAAGACAACCTTCATTACACAGTGGGGTACCTTCTGTTACAAGGTAATGCCTTTTGGGTTGAAGAACGTTGGGGAAACTTATCAGCGCGCCATGGTCGCTTTGTTCCACGACATGATTCACCATGAGATTGAGGTTTATATTGATGACATGATAGCTAGGTCCTAGAATGAGGAAGAGCACCTTGATCATCTCCAGAAACTGTTTGACAGGTTGAAGATGTACAAGCTGAGGTTGAACCCGAACAAGTGCACCTTCGGGGTAAGGTCTGGTAAGCTGTTGGGTTTCGTTGTCAGTGATAAGGGTATTCAGGTGGACCCTTCCAAGTTAAAAGCCATATAGGAGATGCCGGCTCCCCGCACAGAAAAGGAAGTTATAGGCTTTTTGGGACATCTGAATTACATCGCCATGTTCATTTCACATCTGACTGCTACTTGTGAGCCAATCTTCAAGCTGTTGAAGAAAGATCAAGTGGTAAAGTGGAATGACGAATGCCAGACCAATTTCGAAAGAATCAAATAATATCTTCAAGAACCGCCAATTTTGATGCCTCCAGTTAAAGGAAGACCTTTGATTTTATACTTGATAGTGCTAGACAATTCAATGGGGTGTGTGTTGGGGCAGCATGACGAGTCTGGCCGAAAAGAGCACACTATTTACTACCTTAGCAAAAAGTTTACCGACTATGAGACCCGATACTCATTGCTCAAGAAAACTTGCTACACTTTGGCATAGGCTGCTCACCGGCTGAGACAGTATATGCTGACTCACACCATGTTGTTGATATCGAAAATGGATTCAATCAAGTATATCTTCGAAAATCCCTCCTTATCCGGAAGAATAGCGAGATGGAAGATGATATTAACCGAGTACGACATCCAATACACAACCCAAAAAGTAATCAAGGGGAGTGTATTGGCGGTTCATTTGGCGCATCAGGCCGTGGATGACTACCAATCCATGAATTTCGAGTTCCCGAATGAGAACATCATGTTGGTAGCCGACTATGAAGAACCTGGACCGGATGAAGGACCCGAGGAGGGATCCCGATGGTCTATGTATTTTGATGGAGCATCAAATGCATTGGGTAATGGCATTGGCGTTGTAATTATATCTCCTGAGGGCTGTCATACTCCGTTCACTGCCTGATTATGTTTCAACTGCACCAACAATATGGCGGAGTATGAAGCATGTATCATGGGTCTTCGAGCTGCTATTGACCTGAGGATTAAGTTCTTGAGTGTATTAGAAGATTCTGCTCTGGTGATCAATCAGATCAAAGGTGAGTGGGATACGAAACACCCAAATCTTATTCCTTACAAGGAGTATGTACTTACATTACTCTCACACTTTGAGGAGATAACCTTTGAACATTTCCCGAGAGAAGAGAACCAGTTAGTGGACGCGCTAGCTACCATGTCTTCTATGTTTAAAGTCAGGTGGGACAATGAAGCTCCCCAGATTACCATTGATAGGTTGGATGAACCCGCACATTTCTATGAGATTGACACCAAAGAGGTAGCAGATAAACCATGGTTTCACGAGGTAAGGAGGTATCTTGAGGCTCAAGAATACCCCGATGGGGCATCTGTTAATGATAAGAAGTTTCTGAGAAGGTTCGCTGCAAAGTTCTTCATCAGTAATGCGATGCATAGACAAAAGCGAGGCAGAAAGGATCATGGCAGAGTTACATATAAGTACCTTCGGAACTCATTCCAATGGACATACCATGGCAAAGAAAATCCTACGAGCAGGATATTACTGGTCCACTATGGAAGCCGACTGTTATCAGCATTCTCGAACCTGTCATAAGTGCCAAGTCTATGCTGATAAGGTGCATGTACCTCCGGTTCCCCTGAATGTTTTGACAGCTCCTTGGCCTTTCGCAATGTGGGGCATCGATATGATTGGCGAGATCAGGCCTACTGCGTCAAACGGGAATCGTTTCATTCTGGTGGCTATTGATTACTTTACTAAGTGGGTAGAGGTATCTTCCTTTTCTACAGTAACCAAGAATGTCTTGGCGCGGTTTATCCGACACAATCTGATCTATCGATACGGTGTACCAGAAAGGATCATCACGGACAATGGTACAAATCTCAACAACATGATGATCACCGAGCTCTGCAAACAGTTCATGATTCATCATCATAACTCTTCTCCCTACCGGCCGAAGATGAATGGGGCTGTTGAAGCAGCTAACAAGAACATCAAGAAGATTGTGCAGAAGATGACGGTGACCTATAAAGACTGACATGAGATGTTACCATTCGCTCTTCATGGATACCATACCTCGGCAAGGACGTAAATAGGGGCAACACCCTACTCTTTGGTATACAGTATGGAGGAAGCCCTACCCATTAAAGTCCAGATGCCCTCTCTCAGGATTATGAAGGATGCGAGTTTGAGCGAAGACGACTGGATCCAGACCCGACTTGATCAGCTGAATTTAATCGATGAAAAGAGACTTACTGTTATTTGTCATGGTCAGACATATCAAAAGCGAATGATCAAGGCTTTTAACAAGAAAGTCAGACGTCGAGAATATCAGGTCGGGGATCTAGTGATCAAATGCATCATACTACCACAAGGTGATCCCATGGGGCAAATGGACCCCCACATACGAAGGCCCATTTGTGGTTAAGAACATTTTCTCAGGAGGAGCCATGATTTTAACCACCATGGATGGTGACGACCTTCCTCACCCTGTCAATGCAGACATAGTGAAAAAATACTATGCCTAATCAAAGACCCGCTAGGTTGACTGGCCTAGGCAAAAATAAGGGCTTCCCAGTGAACCAAAAGGGTTCGAGCAAAATTAAGGGGTGAAAATAAAAAAACTGTACACCCGGCAAGTCGAAAACCTGAAAAGGCGACTTGGGCAAAAAAGGGTATCCCGGTGGACTGAAAACCTGAAAGGACGGTCCAGGCAAAAATTATGGATCGAAGCGTAATACTATGTCTCATTGGATCATCTTGCGACCATACTTCAGTATCGACTATCAAACTCGGACGACGCCAATCAATCTGATCCACCTTCGACCAAGTAGCAAAGTGATGAGACGCTTGAAGATATAAAGTCAATATCAGAGTTGGAACCCAGCGGGATTGTTTCATATAGCTGTTTTTCTTTCTTTTACACAAATTGTATAATTTATGTCTTTCGGCGGTGTTCTCTTACTAGGACGTCAGCCTCTTTGTACAAAACGCATGTTACAGGCCAATTTCAAAAATCAATACAATTCGTTTTCACAAGAAATTTCAATTTGTTTTTTCTTTTTCTTTTTTGTTTTGCAAGAACGTCCAGTGATTCATTTTTGATATATGAATTTGGAAATAATTGCTGCTCATAAGTATTTACATAAGAAACAAAAGACAATTACTCGTAATTCCAGGAACAGGGGCAAACAAGAAGTGTTCAAACCATACAATTGCTCTACCCACTAGGTACAGGGATAAAGCCAACTTGAGAATATGACTAAGGGTATATACACTCCCCACAGAGTAGGAAGTATCCAAAGACAGTGGTGTTAGCTCTCCCCAGTCGAGGTTCATAATCGCGAATGAGTCGACAAAATTCTCCCTAAGCAGAGTTTATTTATCACAAATAATAGAAGTTCACCACCAGCTGAGTTTATTTCTCCAAATCAGCAGATTATCCAACAAAGTATCTCTCTTCCCCAGAAAGTCATTCTCCCACAGGATTATTCTCAAACAGAGTCTCTCCCGGTAGAATATTCTCGAGCAGAACGGACGCAAGTCTCCAGCTAATCATCTTCGGTCACTATCCCCAGCGAGAACAAAGAACTCAACTCCTTATACTCTCCAAACAACAGTTCAGGATTTATTCTCCCCAGCCGGAGAATATCACAAGAACATTGCATATCCATACATCGTGGCATGCGCATACGCATCATACAACACAATCTCATTCATTTTGAGAACATCATTACTCAATGCATTTCATACATCATGACATTACATACGACTAACTCTTTACCTTTCAGGGAAAGATACAATCAATTTATGACAAGTTTTCCCTAGTTCAGTCAAACCTACACTCAGGTTTCTATTCTAGTTGAAGACATTTTAAGACTTTCGTCTGGGTCAGTCGAATCGCCACTAAGATTCCCCTAATTTCTATGTCAGACAAAGTTAATTTGAGACCTCTCCCAGGATCAGTCAAATCGACACTGAGATTTCTCTCCCAGTTGAAGTTCCCACAAGTTTCCCCTGGTTCAGTCAAATCGATACTAAGATTTATATTCCAGTTCAAGCTTTGAAGCCCAGAAATCAACCGGAAAACAGCTTAACCCCCAGCAAGTTACTGTGAAGCCTGGATTTCGACCAGATAGCAGTACAAGATACCATGAAGCCTGGAATCGACCAGACAACGATATAAGACACCGTGAAGCCTGACGCACGACCAAATAACGGTATAAATTACTGTGAAGCCTGGAAATCGACCAGATAGCAGTACAAGATACCATGAAGCCTGGAATCGACCAGACAGTGGTATAAGACACCGTGAAGCCTGGCGCATGACCAGATAACGATATAAAATGTTGCAAAGACTGGAGCACGACCAGATAGCGGAAAAGGACATTGAAACCTGGGACACAACCAGATAACAATACAAGGTACTGCGAAGCTTGGAATTCGACCGAATAGCAGTTTACTCGGCCAATTACTATGAAGCCCAGAAATCGACAGGATGTTAGTATGCCTTAAATTCAAGTTGAAACCCGGATGCGACCGGATAACCACCTAATTCCTTCTGAAGCCTGGAGCACGACCAGATAAGAATTGAGAAATTGCAAAGCTTGGAGGATGATCAGATAGCAAATTTAATCTCATCTCCCCAGTAAGTCACTGTAAAACCTGGAGCACGACCAGATAGCAGTCAGTCTTATTTTCCTTAACAAATCACTGTAAGGCCTGGATCACGACCAGATAGCAGTTCATTGTCACCTCCTCAACTAAGAGATGATTCCCCAGTAGAGTAACGGATAACTAAAGCTCCTAAAATTCTATTTCTCCCAAGACAGCGACCAGCGTTCCCCCAACGAAATCCTCCTCAACAACAGGTATACGGGTTCTCGCAAAGGAATCTCTTATGCGATCAACACTTCTTCGGATGGCATCTTTAAGCCCATCTTCCGTCATTGACTTCCAAATGGAATTTATAAGCCCATTCCCGATATCGCAAGATAAGTACCACTTCATGCGAGTGCAAATTTCTGGGCACTCTAGTGTTCAATCATCTTCCACCTTCAGATCACGAAAGGCAGACAAGCCAATCTACATCCTCAGGTTTAAGAAGATTGAACAGGGGAAGCGGTTGTACCCCAAAATTTTCCCTCGCATATTTTGCAATACATTTCAAGTGAGGTCCTCAAATTACTCAAGGAGGTCAAAGAGTTGACCAGACAAACTCTCTCCTAAGGCCGTCTACCCTAAATTAGGGTTTCATTTTTTATCAAGATGCTTGAGTCCAAAGGATCCCAAATTCTCACCATTGTCCTAATATGTTCTCAAGATCATCCATGTCAAGTTTCAAGCCTTGTAGAGAAAATTGGCTCAGTCAATTGCTCAAAGGCCTGAATATCGACTATGCTAGGGCAAAAGTCAACTGTGGCCTACATACAGTCAAACTTCAAGATTTTTGGTCAACATCCTCATTTTGAAGTATCATTCATAATTTGATCAAGGGTTGATCATGATTCCTGAAAGATTGCTCACAATTCATCAAAACCCAAAAGTTGCTAAATTAGGGTTTTGTAGGAAAAGTCAACTCAAATTTGACCAAGCATAACTTACTCATACTTTATCAAAAATGACCCATCCAAAGCTCATTTTTAAGAGGATGTAATTACCTACAATTCATCTTCAGCTCCCAAGTTCAAAATATGCACTCACGAGAAGATATGAATTTGGACATTATAGGTCATTTTGAAAAGTCAACAAAAACACCTTTTAGGTCAAAGCTTCATACATGAACATGGAAGACTCAATTGAGATGAGACCAAAAGGGTTGCTTAGAGGACATCCTAAGCTTTCTAAGAAGTACAAGAACACATCTCTAGGGATAAACTTGAGAGAGTTATGCATTGGCCAAGTTGACCCTTTTTGCAAAATTGCCAAAAGTCAAATGTGTCCAAAATTGCATTTTTGCTAAATGGGACCAACTTTTTATGCTTGCACTGAGTTTGTAATGTGACCCACGACCCATGAGCCCTTCCACTTATCATTCTATTATTTTTGTTATTTATTTTGATTTTATTTCATTTAAATCAAATAAAATCAATATAAAATAATGAAAATATCAAAAAGCAATAAAACCTTGAGATTTTATGCATGATTAGATTCATTATACAGCTGGAGACAAAATCAAATCGTGCAAGGCTTCATATGGACATAAAAAGATTTAATTTTCTTGTTTTGGAAAGATTTGGTATAAGGATTAAATTATGGATCAATCTTCATAAATGGCAAAGATTGGATTCAAATATTAATCCTAATGCACTCTATTATACATAAGGAACAAAAGTAGACCAAAAGGAAGAGGCTGGAAGCGTGCAAAGGCAGAGAACCAATTTCAAAAATTCAAGGAAAAAGTGCAAACCAAATTCTAAGTTGCAGGCCATCTCAAGCCATTCTAACCATACCAATCATTTGCTGGACGTCCCAGGATCGTGTTTCAATCGTTGGCAAGCCTCCCCACGCTCAGAATCACCCTATAAGGTTCACAGGGTTTGCCTCTTTTCTTGAATTCGAATATATTGATTCTGGCATATTTAGCATGATTGATTTGCATATTTATAATCTTTGAAATGTTTGCAAGCTAATGACTATATTCAATTGCATTTTTATTGATTGTACATCAAGTTGCCATGGCTAGGGTTTGTTCTTCGTTTTTACGGATTTCTCATATAGGGAAAATTGGGCATTGATAATGGTACCATGATGCTCGTGAGGTTGAAACGAGTTGATTGGTACCATTGGTTTTCATTTATCATGCGTGTACAAGATTTTGGAAATGCACAGGGGCTATACCTACGCTTAATGTTCGTAGGTAAAAGTTGCAAAACTTACAGCGACGGTGGGAGGAAGAAGATGGATACGTGGCGCTCCCTGACTTGCCAGTTTGAATTTCACGCATTTTAAAGTTTAATATTTTGTTTGTATTATATAATATTTGTTTGTTATTGTTTATACAACTAACACAGCCAACTCAGTTGGCAAGCGTGCAAGGGGAGAATGCTCAAGGACTTGGGTTTGATCCCCAGGTCCCAACTTTTATTCATGCTTTTCTTGAATAGGCAATCCAGCATGTTACATGGCGAGGGGTCCATCATGTACTATCCAGATCTGATCGTTCAATCCACCAGGGCTTCAGATCCAAGGCTTATCCCTTGAAGGTCCACCATGTGCCTGAGTCAAGCATGCACACAGGATTGGGCAAAGTCAAAAGGGCCAGGAGTTGTTGGGCCAAGAAATCAGATTCTCACCCCCCTTTACTCAGCAATCAGGCCCATTTTTCTTTCTTTTCTATTTTATTTCTTTTGTTTAATTTATTTTGCTTATTTATTTTTAACAAAATGAATTTATTTTTCACAAAAAATTATAAAATAAGAGTTTACAAAAAAAAATTAGGATTAGTTTGTTTTTTTTTATCAAATTTAATTTACTTTAGTTTAATTTTATTTAGGGAAATTCTAACCCTTTTTATATAATTAAAACCAATTATAAAAATTAGGGTTAGAGTCTTGATTCAATATTTATTTCTTTTTCAAAATAAAAAAAATAAAAAATAGGTTAATTTAATTTTTTTTCTTAACTAAAATTAATTAGTAATTAGGTTCTTTTTTCATTTCAATTAAGCTTTATTTTCTCAAATAACACAAAAACGACAAAAAATGATTTTTCCTTTAAATTGCAGTTAGGTATAGTTGGGGTCAAAACCCTAATTATTGATGTAACTGTTCACGGTATGTAATAGTTTAATCTAGGGCTTTTTCTATTTATTGTCTTTTACGGGTTTTTGGCTATGTAATTAATCCCTATCCCGAAGCCTTGTAATAGCGTAGGTTTATTTTCTCGCATTTTAATTCTCGCAAATATTAACTGTTTAGATGTATGTTGATAGGATTGTATGACAAGATTATATGATAATTTAAAACGGCTAGAAAACCCTAATGTGCAAAGATAATAACTGAAATCAAATCACTCGCACATATGCACTCCTAGGGTATACTCTCACTTCGGTTTCCTTCGGTAAACGATCATTAAGTATAGGATGTCTTAGTGTTTGCCCTCCTGTCTAACAAAGATCAAATTCCCCGTTCGGAAATGTGTCCTCAGAAATGTCGCCTCGGAAATGTTGCCTCGAATATGATCTTAAGACTCTAGGGTTATTACTAAGACGTCCTAATATTGCTTTAGTGATCGTACGTCTCTTTCGAATTGACCCTTACAATTCCAACGACGGTGCTACCTATTTCTCAATAGTAGGATAGTGCTTTCTAAAGGAAACGAGAATAGAAACGATCTTTTTTTCGAGTAGGTAGATGCTAGTAGGTACTTGCTCAAAACAGACAAACTTTTTCACACTTACACTTTTTAAACAAACTTTCAAAAAACAACTTCGTCACACCTTTGAGAACTGATACAAGGGTTATCACGAAGTCAAACTGTTTCAAAATAAAGCACATACACAAGCAATTTTAAAAGATGAGTAAGTACCTAAGAGCCCATGGATAACCATGGATAGAAAGGGTGCTAACACCTTCCCTTTCTATAATCTACCCCCCATACTCAAAATCTCGAAAAAGGATTTTTTTCTGTACCTTTTTCCTTTCCAGTTGGATAAAATAAAAGTCGGTGGCGACTCTTGCTTACCGCGACATTTTGCAAACACAAAACGCAAAACACAAACCAGCATTTTCAAAATAGTCGGTTCTGCCACGGTATCACACATGGTCCATCGGGATCCTTGTTCAGGTCCGTTATACGGTCTGAATTCTTCACAATTGTTTACAAACATGATGTCTTCGTCCGGAAATTCGAAATTCATAGATTGATAGTCATCCACATCCTGGTGAGCCAGGTGATCATCTAGTACACTTCCCTTTATTGATTTTTGGGTAGTATACTGAATATCGTATTCGGTCAGGACCATCTGCCATCTTGCTATTCTTCTAGAGAGGGCGGGCTTCTCGAATATGTATTTAATTGGATCCATCTTAGATATCAATAAGGTAGTGTGAGTCAGCATATATTGTCTTAGCCGGTGAGCAGCCTATGCCAGAGCGCAGCAAGTTTTCTCGAGCAGTGAATATCTGGTTTCCCAGCCGGTAAACTTTTTGGTCAGGTAGTATATTGCATGCTCTTTTCAGCCTGACTCGTCATGCTGTCCCAACACACACCCCATTGAATTTTCCAAGATTGTTAGGTACATGATCAAAGGTCTTCCCTTAACTGGCGGCATCAAAATGGGAGGCTCTTGAAGGTACTCTTTGATCCTATCAAAGGCAGTCTGGAAGTTGTTGTTCCGTTCCACCATATGATCTTTCTTCAGTAATTTGAAGATTGGTTCACAAGTAGCGGTTAGATGGGAAATGAACCCGGCGCTGTAGTTTAGCCCTCATAAGAATCCCCTAACTTCCTTCTCAGTGCGAGGAGAATGCATTTCTTGTATTGCTTTTACCTTTGCAGGGTACACTTCAATATCTTTACCGCTGACTATGAAGCCTAAGAGCTTACCTGACCTTACTCCAAAAGTGCATTTATTCGGGTTCAACCTTAGTTTGTATTTCTTCAGTCTTTCAAATAGTTTCTGTAGATGGTCAAGGTGTTCCTCTTCAGTTTGAGATCTGGCTATCATGTCATCCATGTAGACCTCTATCTCGTAATGGATCATATCGTGAAATAGATCTACCATGGCACACTGATAGGTTGCCCCGTCGTTCTTTAGCCCAAATGGCATAACTTTGTAACAGAGTGTGTCCCACTATGTGATGAAGGTCATTTTCTCCATGTCCTCAGGTGCCATTTTGATCTGGTCATATCCAGAGAAACCGTCCATGAAGGAAATACTTTATGTTGTGTGGTGTTGTCAACCAAAATATCGATGTGGGGAAGCGGGAAGTCATCCTTGGGGCTTGCCTTATTCAAGTCTCTATAATCCACACACATACGTACCTTACCGTCCTTTTTAGGCACTGGAACAACATTGGAGACCCATTATGGATATGAGGTGATAACTAAGAATCTGGTGTTGAACAGCTTCATGACTTCAATCTTGATTTTCTCTGACATTTTTGGCCGCATACGACGAACTTTCTATTTCACCGGAGGGCAGTCTTCTTTTGTCAGTAGACGATGAACCACGATATCAGTGTCGAGTCTTGGCATGTTTTCGTATGACCAGGAAAAGACCTCAACATAGTCATGAAGTAATTGAGTTAAACGCTTCTTGACATTGTGCTCCAGGTTGGCACCCATCTTGACTTCTTTCTTGTCCTCTTCAGTACCTAAGTTAACTGTTTCAACCGGCTCTTTGTGGGGTTGTATGGTCTTTTCTTCCTGTTGTAATAACCTGGCTAGTTCCCCTGGTACCTCACAATCTTCCTCACCTTCGTTTTCGGCTTGGTATATCGGATTTTTAAAGTCACAATAAGCCATAGAAGAATCTTTACCCATGGGATCCTGAGTGGATGTGGATCTGCATTTCAATATGTAAGTGTGTGTAAGAGCATAGCTATCTTTGATAAAATAAAAGGTAGAAAAAGAAAAAACAAAGAGTGTAAAATTTGCATGCAAAAACGTCCATGATTTATTGATGACATATGAAGATGAAGTAAAAACCCTCACAAATGGACCATTGTGCCTCGGGTAAGACACAAGGTTTTAAAGTCTAAATTGTTTAAATATTACAAGTCTGAAAAAATTAAAAGACAATTACTCTTGAATAAAAGTAATAAGAATAAAATATTTGGCCTCCCAATTGTTGAGTCCCCCGCCGATGGTTAGAAAAATCCACTCGTCCATGTCACAGGTTCTATCACCGTCCTCCAATGCATTGACTCCCTGATTACTGATGCGTAAAGGTGGCCCCCCAGCGCGAGAATGTCGAACAGCTCTTTGGGCCTCCGCAGTAAAACCCAAACTAAATTTGTTGGATTTATAGGGAATATCTGGAAGTTGACCCCATATGGTACATCCACCTTCCTCAACTACTGCTCTAGCATCTTTCAGAGAGGCCATTTTCAATAGAGGTCTAGTAGCCTTCAGAGTCTTGGTAGTAGTCTTGGTTGCCACAATCATTTGTGGGACCTCCTCAAAATTCTGACATGGGGTCTCAATGAACTCACCATCCATTTCAACATATCTGAAAGAGTTTAGGTGGCTAACCATGTACTCCTCCTCCCCATGAAATGTGATGATCTTTCCCTAGACTAGGTACTTCAACATCTGATGTAGGGTGGAAGTGACGGCACCAGCCCCATGGATCTAGGGTCGACCCAACATACAGGAATAGGATGGGCAGATATCCATCACATAGAAGGTTGAATCAAAAGTCTGAGTTCCAACTTTGATATGGATCTCTATTTCTCCGTGCACTATTCTTTTAGAACCATCAAAGGCCCTCACCACAATGTTGCTAGGCTTTAATGTGAGTCCTTCACAATCTAACCCGTCAAGAGAATTCTTGGGCAAGACATTCAGTGACGAACCCGTATCCACCAGAACATGGGCTAATGTAGTGCCCCTGCACTAAATGGAAACATGCAAGGCATCATTGTGTTTCCTTCCTTTGGGAGTTAAATCAGTGTCAGAAAAACCCAGTCCATTATCAGCAGTTAAACTAGCGACACAATTCTCAAATTGATCAATGAAAGTCTCTTAGGGCACGTGGGCGGTCTTTAGAAATTTTACTAAGGCCTTACCATGGGCCTCAGAGCATAAAAGCAAAGCCAACATTGATATTTTTGAGTGGGTCTGCCCCAATTGCTCTACAATGTTGTAGTCATTTTTCTTGATTATCTTTAGTATCTCTTCCATCTCCTTGCTAGAAGCTTCAAGAATGACCTCTGGATGTGCCTTCTTCTGGACAGGCTCAAACAATACCTCTTTGCCTCTTGTCTCGGTAGTAGGGATAATAGTAGGACTATTAACGGGAGTATCACTGGGAATGATGGTAGGAGCAGTAGAGGGAATAATTACAGGAGTAGCAATGGTCTTTGGAGAGATCTTGGGGGAGAAAACTCTTCCACTTCTTGTTATCTTACTGGTTCCAACGATATTGTCGATATCAGGATCAATGTCTTTAGCAATTTTGTCTTTGATAGCCAATAGATCTTGCTTGACGCCATGGTAATAGACGTCAGCCCCATAGTTCCAAGGAATAAATTTATTCAAAGAATATGGTATTGGCCCCGGCATGGTGATGATTATGGGAGCAGACTTTGGAACAGATGTAATCCTGACGGGTCTTCTGGTGGAGACCCTGGGAGGATTGTCGGAAATGGTGATTATTGAGACATCTTCACATGAATTTCTGGTAAGAGGAACTTTTTCAAACAAGATTTCTTTGTTAACCATCAGGCGTTGGACGCCCATCTTCAGTAACAAACAGCCATCTGGTAGAGACATACATAAGTGACAACATTCATCACAGCCCGGAAACAGACCGGCTTGCAATAGATTCCGTTTAACAATCAAAAGGGGAGTAGTTAAATCATCTACAGAGGAAACAAAATAGTCATCATCAACAACTTTGACACCTTTACCATGTTTGGGCATTGGCGCCGTTATTACATTAGGTGTTTCTGGGGGGTCAAACTCAATATCTTTCGCCTCAATAAGGTCTTATACTTTATTCTTCAAGGCCCAACAATCGTTTATATCATGCCCCGAACTTTCAGAATGATAGGCACATCGAGCATTCGGGTTGTAGCAAGGAGAAGCAGTATTGGGGTTCTTGGGATCTTCCTTTAGAGACACTAGATTGGACTTTAAAAGATGTGGCAAAACTTGGGACAATGTCATGTTGATCCGGGTGAATCGTCTCATGGGCGCCTCTGGCCTGCGTTGATAGTCTCGTTGTTGATTTGATACAGGATTAGAAATTATAACATCCCCTACCATCGGGCGACGTTCAGTTTTATTTTGATTCATGTGGTCATAAGTAACACTGACCTCCTTCTTCCCAGTAAAGATTTTCTTCATCGTGCTCGAGGATACATCTCTTTGAATTTTTTCGCTCTTAATGTCGGCTTCTACCCGCTCACCAGTCCTGATTAGTTCAGTAAATCCAGCCGAAGAGCTTCTAATTAGATGGTTGAAGAATGGACCAGAGAACGTGCCTAAGAACATATCCACCAATTCTCTGTCAGATAAAGGGGTTTGGACTCTTCCCGCGAGATCCTTCCATTTTTGGGCATAAATTTTGAAACCTTCACCAGCAACCATAGACATGCCTTGCAATTGTATTCGAGTTGGAGCTAGGTCAGCATTATACTGGTATTGCTTGTAAAAAGCAGCATCCAAATCTTCCCAATTGCGAATATTGGTTCCTTCTAATTGATAGAACCAATCCAACTGCATCCCCAACAAGCTTTCTTGGAAGAAATGCACCCATAGGTTCCTATTAGCAGTATGGGGTTGAATCTTCATGATGTATGACCTTAAATGCAGCTTTGGACAAGAGACACCGTCATATTTAGAAAAAGTGGGAACCTTGAATTTCTGCGGGATGACAACCCCTGAGACAAGTCCTAGATCTTCAAAATCCAATATGGGTACCCTCTGGATCTCCATAGCATTGAGGCGATCCTCCAACTGCTTGTATTTATTGTCAGCTGGGGGATACTGTTCTTCAGAGTAGTCAACTTCTTCTTCTTCTTTAGACTTGGGGTGGTCATTTCCTTCCTTGTTCTTCCCTTCTTAATTATCTCATTCACCTGACGAGGTTTCAAAATCTAGAGTTCGCATGGCTGGTCCTTTGAACCTTCTTCCCGGATTCAAAACACTGACTGGTTTCTTCGCCTTCTTCTTCTTATCTTTGATCATAAGATCCTTCAAGTCCTCTTGTCCCTTAGCCAGAGCCAAGAACGTTTGTTGGAATTGAGCGTTCTGCGCTTGAAGATCTTTTATTGTCTGTTTAATATCCATCTCACTGAAATAAACAGTAGAAAGATAAGGAGACCTATTTGTGAAAACATGTTTGTGTTATGATGAATGAAAGTGCATATGCAAATGATTTCAAGGAAACTAGGAGATTTAAATTTGCTTAGACAAAAGAAACACACATTGTATTAATAAATCAAAGTTGATTACATCGGGCCTCTTGGGGCTTACAATGGAAGAAATAAAGTACATAAATAAAACTCCTAAGACATAAAGGTCGAACGCATCCTCTTTGGCGCAATGTAGGCGTTCAAACTTCTCTCTTCATGAAGCTGCTTCATGAGATCCAGAACCTTCTTCTCGCTGGCATAGAATTGATTCTCAAATGTGTCTCTTTCTTCCTTGAGCTGGATCCAAGACTTCTGCAACTCTTCGAATCTTGTTGGTATAACAGGATGAAAAATGATGTGAGGTTCGTCTTCTTGATCAACAGACTCTGAGATCACTGGCAGGATAGCAGCATATGGAATCATAAGACTTTAAGCACGAGCTCGTACCCAATTGCGGTAAGGCTCCAATGGGATGGAGTTTGTGCGTCCCAAAACACTGCTATCGGTCTTCTTTACCATGCCCCAGGAGCGAATGAACCTCTGGTGATAACCTTGCAGATCATGTGAATAGTCAAACACAATACCCTGGACGAGCATATCGTAGAGACCATTCCTTCGGGCGTAGCCGAACTGACATAGGGCCAAAGAAGGGTTGTAAGTGATGCCTCCTTTAATGCCGAGGAGTGGCACATTAGGGAACTCTCTGCAGTGATCAATAAAAGAGATGTCTTCTTGAGAGCGAAGGCACCAATAGATATCAGAGTGAGAAAGGGACACTATCCTTTGATTCCACCTTAAGCCTGATTTATTCTTCATTACTGACCGAGGGAGGTGCGAAATAAACCACCGATAGAGCAAAGGCGTACAACACATAAGAGTCCCTTGTTTCTTCATGTACGATTGTGGAGTGAATGAAGTACATCTCCGAGCAATGTAGGCTCTGGAATGCAAGCAAGGAAGATGTTGATGGCACTGACGTCTATAAACTGGTCTGAGTTGGGGAACAAAATCAATCCATAGATTAAGAGAGCTAGGATATCTTCAAAGGCATGCTAACTCGTGGAATTTAAGAATATCTAAGCTTTCTTCATTAGAAAACTTGCAAGGAGGCCCTTGACTCCACTTCTTCTTTCCCAATTGGATTCAACGTCAGATGGTTTAAAATGCAAAGCTATGGCAATACTTTCAACAACTGGATCTTGTTCTAAACCAGTGAAAGGTACTTGCTCCAATATAGGTGACCTAGGTATTTTGGAGAACTCTTCCAGCGTAGGCACCAACTGGTAATTTGGAAAAGTGAAGAAATGGTGTTTAGGGTCGAAGAACTGGAACATAACACTCATCAGACCTTCGTCAAACCCGATAGTAACCAAATTGAGCAAGTGACCATATGTCTTGTTGAACGATGAGCTCTCGGGAATTCTCAGGACCAATTCTTTGAGCTTGGGAGAGACCTCTACAAAATTGATTCGGATAGTCTTTCTGCGAGTTGAATCCATACCCTATAAAACAAAAAGGAAAGATAAATCTCCAGCCCCTTGAAATGGTTAGCATGTATGTCATGATGTTTATGATGTTATGGTTATGCTTTGAAATCACAAACATGTCAAGCAAGTCACACAAAATACCCTAGGTTTAATGGCTTGCGTGAGTCTTTAAAGGTAAGTAGCCTCTTGAATTTTAGTTGGCTCAACATGTCCTATTAAAAGTAACAAGTTCTAAGGAGTCTCATATCACTTACCTTTCTTTTAGGCATTGTTCTAGCTCAAGCATCAAAGTATTGCGGCCAGAATATCCCAAAAGTCCAATCTCAATGAGTGTAGCATCGAGTATCAACCAAACTTCAGTCGAAACCAAAGTCGGCTATCTCACTACTTTCTAATGGCTTAGTGTTGCACCCCAAAATTTTCCCTCCCATATTCTTCAAGAAATTGCCAAGTCAAGTCACAAAATTCCCCAAGGGTTATGCAGTTCAACTATCTCCTATACAGTCAAAACTAGGGTTTGTGTTCTGATCAAGAAATGGAGTTTTCAAGGGGCCAATCAAATCTCATATGCTTACAAAGATGGTCAAGAATCTTCATATCAAGTTTCAAGGCATTCAGCTCAAAATTGCACAGTCAAAACCCTAGATTGCACTACAGTCAACTGTAGGGGCAAAATGGTCATTTGACAGTCAAAAGTTCAAATTTTTGGTCAACATATCATTTTGAAGCCACAAACATCATTTGATCAATGCTTGATCATGATTCTCAAAATTTGGCTCAGAAAATCATCAAGATGCAAAAGTTACTATATTTGGACAGCTGAAAAAGTCAACTGAAATTGACCAAGGCATAACTTTCACATGGATTATCAGAAAAATTCCATCCAAAGCTCATTTTGAAGAGAAAGACATTTCCTACAACTCACCTTCATACTTCAAGTCCAAGAAATGCTCTCACAAAAAGTTATCAATTTCAACATTATAGGTCATTTTCAAAAGTCAACAAAAAGGGACTTTAAGTCAAAGGCCATAACTTGATATTGGTAAATCAAAATGACATGGGACAAAATGCATTGGTTAAAGGACTCAAAGACCTTTCCAAGATGTCCAAGAACATGTGAAAAGCTTAAAAATTGAGCAAGTTATGCCTTGTGGAAGTTGGGAAATTTTTGGAAATTTTGAAAAGTCAACATTGATTCAAATGATTAAAAATTGCTAATGGGCCCATTTTTCTTCCACAAATCATCATCCATGGCATAGGCACGACCATTAGGCCCAAAGGGAAGTTTTTCTCCATTTTTATTTATTTATTTGGATTTTTTATCATTTATAATTCATTTAATTAAATAAAATGCATGAAAAATACAAAACTAATGAAATAAAATCTTTTTGTGCAGAAATTATTCTCATTGAACACTCAAAATCGTGCATGATCAATTAGGGAAAGTTTTGGCAAGATTTGGTATCAAATTGCATAGAAAAAGATTGAAAACATAATGGAAGAAAATCAAATATTCAATCCATAATTGCAAGAGATTTCTATGAATTTTGTTGACCTAATTGCCTCAGTACATAACCTAGAACAGAAACCTAATTGCATTACACTCTAAGCTGCGCAGGAAGAGACATATCAAACTTGGAATTTTCATCAAAAAGTTCAAAACTGAAAATCACTCTAAAGGTTGATTCAAAGCGCAAAACCTATTCAAAAAGCTTCCTTGGTAATTCCTGAACGCATTCCAATCACAAACAACAACCAAAGCTCAAAGAATTGGTAGATTAAACTCAAACTGTGTCACGAAATTTTCAAAATCATATATCATAATTCACGTATCTTTTTGCATTTTTATTTATGGATTCTTGTTCAGTGTGATGTTTCTAAGCTAACCAATGCTTTTGATTTGATTATAACACTGTGTATAAGAATTCACCATGCGTGGCTTTTAGGGTTTGCAGCATTTTGAATTGGGGTTTTTGAGATAAGGAAAAATTGGGGTTCCAGGCCACCACCATTGCACTCAACGCATCTGGACGAAGAGATTGATATAGTCGCGCCCAATTTATGAGTTACATAGCGCTAGTCGCTATTTTTCTGGAAACACCCCTAAGGCCACGCACGTGAAACCGTTGCCATCGTGTTTTGTTTTACAGGATGAGGAAGAAGATGATCTCGTGTCACACAGCGATTGGCGCGTTTGAAAATTGGCGCGCTACCCACTAACATCTTGTTGTTTCTCTTATATTATTTATTCGTCTATTATATAACAAACGCGTCATTTGGTTCAGCTGGCAAAGGCTTGTGGCTTCAACATCCAAGACCTGGGTTCGAGTCCCAGGTCTGAATAATTTCAATATTGTTTTTCTATAATAAATCCTATGCAGGCACAACCTTAAGGTATACCATGCGTCCTCAGTAATCAAACATACACGCGTCCAGGAGGATCACATCCAAGGCTGAAGATTGATGTACACCATGAGTGTGAGTCAACGTTGCTACACGTGACTCTGAAAAGTCCATGAGGCCATGCTTGTTGGGCCAAATTGCTGGGCTCAAACCTCCATATTGGGGACCTCCACCCCCTGGGTTTGCAAATCTTCTTATTATTTTTTCTTCTTTTATTTTATTTTGAACTATTATTTTATTTATTGTTTTAATTTAATTCATTTATTTTTACAATATAAAAAATACCCCAAAAAAAATCAGAAAAAGATAAAAACATAATAAATTAAATTAATTTAATTATTTTCATAAATGAATTAGCATGTAAATATTTAGTTTTTATTAGGATATAATTTCAATTTCTTTTAATAACAAAAATACAAAAAATATGTAGAAATAGGTTTAGTTAATTTTATTCCTTTTTAATTTCCTTTTTTACAATAATAATATTTATTTTATTTATTAAAAAATGCATATAAATTAACTTAGGTTTAAATTAGTTAAAATTTTAATATTTTCATAATAAACTTAAAAAACACCAGAATTAGGGTTTACATTTCAAATTTCATTCTAATAAATTCTTTTTCTTTTAAATCTTAAAAAACATAAAATACTAAAAAACATTTTCTTTTCAATTTTAATTTCAACCCTTCATTAACTTTAAATTTTTTGCAAAAGGGTCCAACGCCCATGTTCGTAACTTATTTAATGTCGCGTATTTATTTTATATCGTTTAAATAATTATGTACATGTCCCAAAGCGTTGTAATATTTTATTTCTCGCACTTTTATTTTATTGCTTTATTTATTTTCCGTCAAATCGGGTCCGGTTTAATTTTGGCGATGTGGACCCGCGCCATTTGTAATAGCTTTAGAGTTTACTTTCCCGCAAATCTTTTAACTGTTAAATAAGCATGAAAGAATGTATGGCCCTAATTAAAATCAAGCGTAGATCACAACAAACATGACAAGACAAATATAAATGAAAATGACACACAAGTCGCACACACCACCCCTAGGGTACGCCTCACTGTTGCCTTTCGAAAGGTGATCGTCGAGTAGAGGATGTCTTAGTAAGTCCTCATGATCCGGGAACCTGGCATGAGGGTAGCTTCTAAGGTGTCTTCCCATTGCTCCGGTGATCACCATGTCCCTACAAACTCGAATTGACCCGAATACCTCCAACGGTGGTGCTACCTACCTCTCAATGGTGGGATGGCGCTACTTTAAAGGACATTTACACAGACGAATTCCTTAGGGTAGGTAGGTTCTCAAGGATACTTGCTCTCTTCAAAACAAACTGAAATCTTTTCACACCAACACTTTTCAAAAGCTTTCAAAGCAAATTTTTCAAACACTCTGACGTACGAGTCGAATTGAAATTTTTCAAAGAAACTTTTTTTAAACCCACATTGAAAAGCAAACAAACAATTTTGAAAACACATTGAGCAAGTATCTAAGAGCCCATGGATAACCATGGATAGAAAGGGTGCTAATACCTTCCCTTTCTATAACCTACCTCCCGAACCGAGAGAAATCTCTATAAGGAATTTTTCTGTGCTTTTGTCCTTTCCATTTGGAGAAAATAAAAGACGGTGGCGACTCTTGCTTCCGCGACATTTCGCGAACCAGCGTTAAACAGTCAGTTCCAGATCCACCGATCACAGAACTGGCGACTCTGATGGGGAATTAAATTTAAAGTGAGGTGTACCTTAGGGTTAGTTCATAACTGTGTTTTCAATTGTATTGACTTGCTTGCTTTATTATTGTGGGACTGTCTTGGAAGTTCTATAGATCCTAACCCGGATCTGGGGATACCTTCTTAGAAAGTAGCAACAAGGCTGTGAGGGAACTGTGCGGGGTATACCGACATGGTTGAAACAGTCTGCTCAGTTGATGTGGCACTTTGGTGTGTACCGGTAACCCTTGAGTTCAGTCAAGGAGAGTACGGGGCCTCCGCGTGGTGTCATGAAGCATCAACAGACCTTAGGAACCTTAAATGAACTATCTTGGCCTCTTTAGGGTAGTGAGATAACTGACTTTGGTGCAGTCCGAGGTTGGTTGATACTCGATACTACACTCAATTGAGGGTTGCTTTCCTAGAATATTTCGGTTGCCAGTTCAGTGGCTAAATCGAAACGATGAACAATGAAAGCAATCCCGTGATATTGGGACCCTTAGAACCCGGTTACTTCTAATAGGACAGGTTGAGCCCACCAACTTCAAGAGGGTACTACCCCGACCCCATGCTGGCTTAAACCCTAAGGGTTTCTCTTGTGTGACTTGTGTGCCTTTGTACTTGCCTACTTGCATGCTTGTTAGCTGACACATGAACTATTTGCAGGTTTTGTTTATAGTCCTTAACTAGGACTCATGACAGGGTTTACCAAATTTCTTGCAGGTTCTGTTTATAGTCCTTAACTGGGACTCATAACAGGGTTTACTAGATATCTTGCAGGTTTTGTTTATAGCCCTTAATTGGGACTCATAACAAAGTGTACTGAATTTCTTGCAGGTTTTGTTTATAGTCCTTAATCAGGACTCATAACAGGATTACTGTTTCTTGCAGGTCTTGTTTATAGTCCTTAATTGGGACTCATAACAGGGTACTAAATTTCTTGCAGGGTTGTTTATAGTCCTTAATTGGGACTCATAACAAAGTATACTGAATTTCTTGCAGGGTCTGTTTATAGTCCTTAAGTGGGACTCATAACAGGGTTTACCTACATCACCCCATGCATAGCATGACATCATACCATTGCATACATCCTAACCCATTTCAAGGATCTCAAGGGCTTGTGATGCAGGTCATGATAAATCAAACATCTAGCCAGGGGCAAAGAGGATTTATGTTCCTCTAGCCAAGGGGTGTCAGGGGCTATGACCCACTGGATATGGTGAGCCTTTGACCCTTGATGAAGGACTCTCAACAAAATGAAGTTCTTACAATCAAGCTACCGGTTCCAAATGCTAACAAATTTTCTGTTTACCCCGCGAGGTCCTTGAAAACATTACATGCATGTCATACATCTCATTGCATTGCAGGTATCCCTTTGACAGGTTGCTTACCCTTCTCCGCTGTTTATTTCAGCCGATCGCCATGAATCCTGAATCATCAGCCGAGCAGACTATCAAGGACCTCCAGGCTCAGAACGCCCAGTTCCAAGAGCTGATCATGAATTTGACTCAGGGGCAACAAGATCTGAAGGCTCTGCTCTTGAAGAAGGACAAGAAGAAGAAGAGGACTGTTTTGTTCAGCCCTAGACGCAGATCTGGGAACACACCGCAAATTGAAACTGAGAGGACAACCCCATATGTGGGAAAAAGCAGTCATCAAGAGGAAAGGGTGCCCAGTCCAGAGGTCTCTGACAATGAAACAGATTTCGACGACGAACAGTACCCTCCGGCTGAGGACAAGTACAAACAGTTGGAGGATAGGCTGAATGCTATGGAGATCCAACAGGTACCTGGGCTGGATCTTGGAGATTTGGGTTTGTCAACTGGTGTGGTTATTCCTCGGAAGTTCAAAGCACCATCCTTTACTAAGTATGACGGGGCGTCTTGCCCCAAGCTGCATCTAAGGTCCTATGTTCGGAAGATTCAGCCATATACGGTGGACAAGAATTTATGGATCCACTTCTTCCAGGAGAGTCTTTCAGGGACTCATCTCGAATGGTTCTATCAGCTGGATGGGACCAAAGTTCGTAACTGGGAGGAGTTGGCTACTGCTTTCTATAAGCAGTATCAATATAATGCCGACCTTGCCCCCACACGTACCCAACTCCAGGGTATGTCGTTAGGTGCAAGCGAAGGTTTTAAAGAATATGCGCAGAAATGGAGGGATCTTGCTGGAAGGGTACAACCACCTCTGACTGATCGGGAACTTGTGGACATGTTCTTGGGGACCTTGTCTGGTCCATTTTATAACCACCTAATTGGGAATTCGTCTGCTGGATTCACAGATCTTATCTTGACTGGAGAGCGAATAGAAGCTGGCATCCGGTCTGGGAAAATTCAAGAGGCTGCACCTTCTGATAAAAAGCCTCATCATGGAAAGAAAGAATCCAATGCTGTGCACGGTAAAAAGAGCCGTCATGAGGCAGGGGCAATCCAGATTTCCAATCCCGGACTTGCTCAACAAGGACAGGGGCAGCAGCGCAAGGAGAAACGGCAGTACACCAAACTCAACATGTCGTTGGATCAAGCACTGCAACAAATGTTGAAGGCGGGGCTGATCACCTTAAGGGCTCCTCTCCGGAATCCGAACACTTCTGCACCCAACTATCATCCCAACGATAGGTGCGCATATCATTCAGATAGCCCGGGGCATACTACAGACAACTGCTGGCCTCTCAAGAACAAGATCCAAGATATGATTGACGCCGGAGAGATTCAGTTTGAAGTGCCAGAGACTCCGAACATAATCACTGCTCCGTTGCCCAATCATTGAAGCCTTTTGTTTATTTGAATTTTTGAGTTGTACTTTTCTTTGCTTATACAAACAATTAATGTCATAGCAAACTATTTTATTCTATCAATGCATCGCATACGTCTGTTTTGGAAATTAATACAATTGTTTTCATTATGTTCAAATATCTTTTCATATTTTTTCTGATGTCAACTCTGGATCTAAAATTCTAAGCCTCTTGAGGGAGGATGACGAAAACGATACCATGATCTACAGTATGCTTTTGAACAGACCCCGCTGATGAGGTACAGGCATTGTTTCAAATCCTAAACACTGGAATTATAAGGATGATAATCCCTCGTCAACCCCTCTGAGCCAAAGAAGTAGGAGTTTTTCTTTTCGAAATTTAAAACCCTTTATCATAACCTGGGGCAGGGTAGTCTCTCAGTTGATCCAAGTGCATGACGAATGGCACCGAAGAGATCTTTACGAAACGAACAAAGACAGTAATGGTTCAGAACAATCAAAAGGACAGGCAGTCATCATCAAAATTCATAAATGAAAAGCCCAAAAAGTCTAAACCTACAAAGGGGACTTATGAAACTGGGGCATCCCGCTGACTGTAATTCCAAAAAAGGAAACAGTTCAGGCAAAAAAAATAGGGATAACACAATCAAAAAGAAAGAGGTCTTACAAACCCTCAACAAAAAAAAAGGGAAATGACTGCCTATTCAAAATAAACTGTCAATGTCCGAATTATCACTGGTATATCAAAGCAAAGACTCAAACAAGGTCTAACGCACGATCAACTGAGCAAAGGTTTGGAGGACATCACGAAGAGCGGGTGGGTACAAATAATTTGAGCCTTTATCCTTTGTTTCTTAAACTGTGAACCAAGCCACGTTATAACCCTTAAAAGTCCTAGCTGAAGCATGGGTTAGTTCGAAAGCATACTGTCACGAAAGGTATCCTGACTCCTGAAGGCCTACGGTAAATACGGAGTTGACATCACGTTTTACAAACATTCACTTGTTTTATGAAAAGATGTATTTTCAAAAACTTCAAGACAGACATAAGCTTTGCATTTTAACATAACTTTGTTTGCATATGACTTTTTGTTTGAACAGCATAGAAATTCGCACGACGAATGCCTAATGAACAAGAGTACTTCCAATCAAGGGGCATGGCATGACTATTGTCCATCATCTGGGGCAGTTAAGTCAAGATTCGGATAATCTCTCAAAAGGCCAAAAAGCCTGGGGCAAATCTCTGCCTAAGTCACTTGGGGCACTCCAGCAACGAATCTTGCACGATCAGACACCTTCTGGTAATATGGCAACACAAGCAGCCAGGGGCACCTCCCTGCATTCTAAGAGCGTGGACATAGTCGGAAAAATACTACGCACAATCAAAGACCCGCTAGGTTGACATACCTGGGCAAAAATAAGGGCTCCCCGGCGAACCAAAAGGGTTCGGGCAAAAATAAGGGATGAAATGAAAAAATCCGTACACCCGGCAAGTCGAAAACCTGAAAAGGCGGCTTGGGCAAAAATGGGTATCCCGGTGGACTGAAAACCCGAAAGGGCGGTCCAGGCAAAAGTTAGGGATCAAAGCGTACGACTATGTCTTGCCATCCGTCTACCAGAAGAAGGTTTGTCCATCAACAACTATCAGCACCCCACAAGTACCTCCCCCATAGAAACAGGGGCAATAAAGGTTGGTCTGAGCAGTCTGATTGTTCTATCCTCCAAGTATCAGGGTAGGTCCTGTTGAAGAACATAACCAATACAGTTCAATACCTCCCCAGGAGAGTCCAACCCAGCTTCCCCAGGAAAGTTGGAATCCATCTCCCCAAGCAGTAAGCTTATCCCCAGTAGATTCTGGAAGCTTACCCCCTCGCAGAGCACGAATGCGTCACCCGGCTTGATTTAAAGAGTTATTTCCTTAACAGGATATAACTGGGTTATCCTCAGCCAAAAGCCCCGGAAAGAGCGTCGTCGCTGAAGTCTTCTTACCCCAGCAAAGGTCATCAATTACTTCCCATACAATAAGGGTATCCTCAGCAAACTACTGTCAACATTCAGCAAAGCATCTCTCTCCCCACAGAGTGTTGCTTCTCAGCATGGTCACTAGAGTATCTTTTCTCCCTGCAGAATCCTCCATTTGCCAAGTTTATTCCCCAACGAAGTTATCTTCTCCTACCGGTATACTTGCAACTATCATCCCCAGCGGAAGCAAATCTATCCTTCAACATCAGCCCAGGAGTGACTTCCCGGCACCCGTCAAGGATTTATTTTTCTTAGACAAAAATACATTCATAAACATCACATCTTCATACATTATAGCATGCATATGCATCGTACTACACGAATCTCATTGATTTTGAAAACATACAGTTCATGCATCATGATTTTGCATACAATTATGTTTTGCCTTTTCAGGAAAAAGATCAATACAAAAATGATTACTACCAACTATCGCAATTCTTTCTAGATATAGTTTCGGATATGATCCAGATATGGTGACGTTCTGATACTGCTTCCAGATATCCTTCTTGACATAGTTTCAGATATGATCCAGAGATGGTGACGTTCTGATACTGCTTCCAGACTTCCTTCTAGATATAGTTTCAGATATGATCCAGATATGGTGACGTTCTGATACTGCTTCCAGATTTCCTTCTAGATATAGTTTCGGATATGATCCAGATGTGGTGATGTTCTGATGCTGCTTCCAGAATTCTTTCTCGATATAGTTTCAGATGTAAACCAGATATGGTGACGTTCTGATGCTGCTTCCAGATTTCCTTCTAGATATAGTCTCAGATATGATCCAGATATGGTGACGTTCTGATGCTGCTTCCAGATATCCTTCTAGATATAGTCTCAGATATGATCCAGATATGGTGACGTTCTGATGCTGCTTCCAGATATCCTTCTAGATATAGTTTCAGATATGACCCGGATATGGCGACGTTCTGATACTGCTTCCAGATTTCCTTCTAGATATAGTTTCAGATGTAAACCAGATATGGCGACGTTTTGATACTTCTTCCAGATCTCCTTCCAGATATAGTCTAGATATGACCCAGATATGGCGACGTTCTGACACTTATTCCAGTTTAAGATATTCCAAGACTTTGTCCGGTTCATTTAAATCGACTCACAACAGATTTTTCTGATAAAGACCCAGCAGAATTTATGGTTCCCTCTCCGGCAAGTGCGTGAGGTGGTAATTCCTTTTTCAGATGTTTCCCTCTCCGACGATGAGTGTGAGGTGATAGTCTCCTATGGTCCCCTCTCCGACAAGTGTGTGAGGTGGTAATTCCTTTTTCAAGATGTTTCCCTCTCTGACGATGAGTGTGAGGTGATAGTCTCTTATGGTCTCCTCTCCGGCAAGTGCGTGAGGTGGTAAGTCCTTTTTCAGATGTTTCCCTCTCCAACGGTGTATGAGGTGACAATTCCTTTTCCTATGATCCCCTCTCCGACGGCGAGTGAGGTGATTCCCTTTCAGATTATAATGGTCTATGGTTCTCTTCCCGATATTGCAAAGATGGTAATTCCCGCCCAGATTTTTCTCAACGAGCGTTGTTGAAGTTAAAATCAACCAAGGTTCTCTTATCATCCATGCTAAGGCAGTAACCATCCCTGGTTCATTCATCGCTGTTTGAAGCTCCAGACTCAGCTCCTGTAACCAGTCAGGACACATCTATACCAAGCATTTAAAATCAGCTCCTGCAACGTGTCAGGTACTCATTTTTTCTTTTGCAGGTATGCAGGTTCTCGCTAAGGAATCTCCTACGCGATCAACATCCAGATGGCATCCATAAGCCCATCATCCTATTCATCAACCCCTAAATGGCATCTATAAGCCCATCCCATCACCATCACTGCTACTATGTGAGCGCAAATTTCTGGGCACTCTAGTGTCCAATCATCTTCTACCCTCGGATTACGAAAGGCACGTCCGCCAATCTGCATCCTCAGGTCTAAGAAGATTGAACAGGGGCAACTGTTGCACCCCAAAATTTTCCCTCCCATATTCTTCAAGAAATTGCCAAGTCAAGTCACAAAATTCCCCAAGGGTTATGCAGTTCAACTGTCTCCTATACAGTCAAAACTAGGGTTTGTGTTGTGATCAAGAAATGGAGTTTTCAAGGGGCCAATCAAATCTCATATGCTTACAAAGATGGTCAAGCATCTTCATATCAAGTTTCAAGGCATTCAGCTCAAAATTGCACAGTCAAAACCCTAGATTGCACTACAGTCAACTGTAGGGGCAAAATGGTCATTTGACAGTCAAAAGTTCAAATTTTTTGTCAACATATCATTTTGAAGCCACAAACATCATTTGATCAATGCTTGATCATGATTCTCAAAATTTGGCTCAGAAAATCATCAAGATGCAAAAGTTACTATATTTGGACAGCTGAAAAAGTCAACTGAAATTGACCAAGGCATAACTTTCACATGGATTATCAGAAAAATTCCATCCAAAGCTCATTTTGAAGAGAAAGACATTTCCTACAACTCACCTTCATACTTCAAGTCCAAGAAATGCTCTCACAAAAAGTTATCAATTTCAACATTATAGGTCATTTTCAAAAGTCAACAAAAAGGGACTTTAAGTCAAAGGCCATAACTTGAGATTGGTAAATCAAAATGACATGGGACCAAAGGCATTGGTTAAAGGACTCAAAGACATTTCCAAAATGTCCAAGAACATGTGAAAAGCTTAAAAATTGATCAAGTTATGCCTTGTGGAAGTTGGGAAAGTTTTGGAAATTTTGAAAAGTCAACATTGATTCAAATGATTCAAAATTGCTAATGGGCCCATTTTTCTTCCACAAATCATCATCCATGGCATAGGCACGACCATTAGGCCCAAAGGGAAGTTTTCTCCATTTTTATTTATTTATTTGGATTTTTTATCATTTATAATTCATTTAATTAAATAAAATGCATGAAAAATACAAAACTAATGAAATAAAATCTTTTTGTGCAGAAATTATTCTCATTGAACACTCAAAATCGTGCATGATCAATTAGGGAAAGTTTTGGCAATATTTGGTATCAAATTGCATAGAAAAAGATTGAAAACATAATGGAAGAAAATCAAATATTCAATCCATAATTGCAAGAGATTTCTATGAATTTTGTTGACCTAATTGCCTCAGTACATAACCTAGAACAGAAACCTAATTGCATTACACTCTAAGCTGCGCAGGAAGAGACATATCAAACTTGGAATTTTCATCAAAAAGTTCAAAACTGAAAATCACTCTAAAGGTTGATTCAAAGCGCAAAACCTATTCAAAAAGCTTCCTTGGCAATTCCTGAACGCATTCCAATCACAAACAACAACCAAAGCTCAAAGAATTGGTAGATTAAACTCAAACTGTGTCACGAAATTTTCAAAATCATATATCATAATTCACGCATCTTTTTGCATTTTTATTTATGGATTCTTGTTCAGTGTGATGTTTCTAAGCTAACCAATGCTTTTGATTTGATTATAACACTGTGTATAAGAATTCACCATGCGTGGCTTTTAGGGTTTGCAGCATTTTGAATTGGGGTTTTTGAGATAAGGAAAAATTGGGGTTCCAGGCCACCACCATTGCACTCAACGCATCTGGACGAAGAGATTGATATAGTCGCGCCCAATTTATGAGTTACATAGCGCTAGTCGCTATTTTTCTGGAAACACCCCTAAGGCCACGCACGTGAAACCGTTGCCATCGTGTTTTGTTTTACAGGATGAGGAAGAAGATGATCTCGTGTCACACAGCGATTGGCGCGTTTGAAAATTGGCGCGCTACCCACTAACATCTTGTTGTTTCTCTTATATTATTTATTCGTCTATTATATAACAAACGCGTCATTTGGTTCAGCTGGCAAAGGCTTGTGGCTTCAACATCCAAGACCTGGGTTCGAGTCCCAGGTCTGAATAATTTCAATATTGTTTTTCTATAATAAATCCTATGCAGGCACAACCTTAAGGTATACCATGCGTCCTCAGTAATCAAACATACACGCGTCCAGGAGGATCACATCCAAGGCTGAAGATTGATGTACACCATGAGTGTGAGTCAACGTTGCTACACGTGACTCTGAAAAGTCCATGAGGCCATGCTTGTTGGGCCAAATTGCTGGGCTCAAACCTCCATATTGGGGACCTCCACCCCCTGGGTTTGCAAATCTTCTTATTATTTTTTCTTCTTTTATTTTATTTTGAACTATTATTTTATTTATTGTTTTAATTTAATTCATTTATTTTTACAATATAAAAAATACCCCAAAAAAAAATCAGAAAAAGATAAAAACATAATAAATTAAATTAATTTAATTATTTTCATAAATGAATTAGCATGTAAATATTTAGTTTTTATTAGGATATAATTTCAATTTCTTTTAATAACAAAAATACAAAAAATATGTAGAAATAGGTTTAGTTAATTTTATTCCTTTTTAATTTCCTTTTTTACAATAATAATATTTATTTTATTTATTAAAAAATGCATATAAATTAACTTAGGTTTAAATTAGTTAAAATTTTAATATTTTCATAATAAACTTAAAAAACACCAGAATTAGGGTTTACATTTCAAATTTCATTCTAATAAATTCTTTTTCTTTTAAATCTTAAAAAACATAAAATACTAAAAAACATTTTCTTTTCAATTTTAATTTCAACCCTTCATTAACTTTAATTTTTTTGCAAAAGGGTCCAACGCCCATGTTCATAACTTATTTAATGTCGCGTATTTATTTTATATCGTTTAAATAATTATGTACATGTCCCAAAGCGTTGTAATATTTTATTTCTCGCACTTTTATTTTATTGCTTTATTTATTTTCCGTCAAATCGGGTCCGGTTTAATTTTGGCGATGTGGACCCGCGCCATTTGTAATAGCTTTAGAATTTACTTTCCCGCAAATCTTTTAACTGTTAAATAAGCATGAAAGAATGTATGGCCCTAATTAAAATCAAGCGTAGATCACAACAAACATGACAAGACAAATATAAATGAAAATGACACACAAGTTGCACACACCACCCCTAGGGTACGCCTCACTGTTGCCTTTCGAAAGGTGATCGTCGAGTAGAGGATGTCTTAGTAAGTCCTCATGATCCAGGAACCTGGCATGAGGGTAGCTTCTAAGGTGTCTTCCCATTGCTCCGGTGATCACCATGTCCCTACAAACTCGAATTGACCCGAATACCTCCAACGGTGGTGCTACCTACCTCTCAATGGTGGGATGGCGCTACTTTAAAGGACATTTACACAGACGAATTCCTTAGGGTAGGTAGGTTCTCAAGGATACTTGCTCTCTTCAAAACAAACTGAAATCTTTTCACACCAACACTTTTCAAAAGCTTTCAAAGCAAATTTTTCAAACACTCTGACGTACGAGTCGAACTGAAATTTTTCAAAGAAACTTTTTTTAAACCCACATTGAAAAGCAAACAAACAATTTTGAAAACACATTGAGCAAGTATCTAAGAGCCCATGGATAACCATGGATAGAAAGGGTGCTAATACCTTCCCTTTCTATAACCTACCTCCCGAACCGAGAGAAATCTCTATAAGGAATTTTTCTGTGCTTTTGTCCTTTCCATTTGGAGAAAATAAAAGACGGTGGCGACTCTTGCTTCCGCGACATTTCGCGAACCAGCGTTAAACAGTCAGTTCCAGATCCACCGATCACACTTAGGATGAGTCAAGTAAAGGTTCTAAAGGTTAGTTAGCGCTTAATGACACTATAAGAAAGCCTAATGTTATCCTTGACTGACTCAAGGAACATTAGTACAAGCCATAGTATCACGCTAACATAGCTATCACTTTGTCCATATCGGTCTATGCCGTACAGCTTCCATGATTTATTTCTACTTACCTAAAAGGTGCCCCAGATTCGAGTATAGGATCTTTAACAAAAGCCCAAGTAAAGACCCAAAAAATGTAAAGCAAACAAGTCAAACAAAAAAATCAAGTAAAGGTGCTCTAGCCCTAAGGTAACCCCGCTTTTAAGTAATTCCCCAACAGAGTCGCCAGCTCTGTAACACGATGGGAGAACTGGCTTGGGTGTTTTTAGTTTGATCGCATTTGTTGTAGATAGCAAGAGTCGCCACCAACTTTTCTTTTATCCAATAAGTGAAGGTGAAAAGAACAGGAAAGACCTTTGAGATTGTTTTCTTGAGTTTGAGGGTAGGTTATAAAAAGGGAAGGTGTTAGCACCCTTTTCATCTGTAGTTATCTACGGGCTCTTAGTTGCTTTCTAGATCACTTGCTTTTGTTTAAAAATGTTCTTGTGGTGTGGCTTTTGAAAGTATTTTGAAAAAAAACGTCTTAGTAATGGTTCTCGTCTCTATAAGAACGCGTACGAAGTTTTTGTCTTTTGAAAATGTTTCAAAGTGAAATTGTGGGTGTATAAAATGTTTTTGTTGTGAGTAAGCGAGCAACTAGGAGTATCCTACCTACTCAAAAGGTCTTAATATTATTTTCTTCCTCCTTTAGATGTTGCTATCTTACCATTGATTTGGTAATAAGCCCCATCATTGGATGTGAAGGGACGGGCATGGGACATTTGTATAGTCATAGAAGGCAACCTATGGGATGTTTTAGCAATTTTATTTAGGGACTAGATCGTTTACCAAAGGTAACATTGAGGGTCATCTAGGGACTATGATCTTTTATCGAGGGTCTTTTCTAAAACACTCATATTCGAGGGACATGACTATTTTTCCGAGGCAACAAGTGGAATTACCCATAGGAGTGTATGTGTGTGAATAGTGTGTTTGATTGCATGCATTTTTGTCTTTTGAACCTTTGGTTATCTACTTGTTGTTTTTATCTTGTCATACACCCTAGTTACTAACATTTACATAAAAACAATAAAAATGCAAAAAATAAATCCTACACTATTACAACCATATTGAAATAGCAAGAAAATATAAAGACAAGATAAAAATAAAAATAAAAAGAAGAAAAGTGAGCTTTTTCGATTCAGGCAGAAGCATCATTCAATTATACACTTTTGACCTCTTTCGATTTGAATCCTGGAGGCAGCAAGGTTCTGTCCTTCATTTAAGGCCTGGAGGCAGCAATGTTTTGTCCTTCGTTTGAGGCCTGGAGGCAGCAAGGTTCTGTCCTTCGTTTGAGGCTCCTTGCTGACTCCTTCGACTGTAAGTGTGCTAGGCCCCCAGGTTGAGATTTGAAAGGCTTGAGCGTTTATCCAATAGAAAGATACAATGAACTATCTTAAATTCTTAAAATGCAACATTCAAGTGTAACTACATGCCAGGGGTTAGTACAAAAATCAATGGGTCTCAAAGTCCAAAGCCTAACTAGTCAGAGTTGAGAGTTTCAGTGTATGGGCAGTCAGAATCGAAAGCTAAAACATGGTCAAGCTCCCTATATGAAATATCTACATTTTCTTTATTGGTATGTGCACATGATATTAAAATAGTATAGATTCAAATTTGAAGGGAACTTACCTCTTGAAGTTCTTAAATCGAAGGAAACTGCAAGTTCCTTCCTTGGTGGAGAATGGGAATCCGTTGGGACCTTTCTGAGACTAATCCAGTTACCACTTTGTGCAAGAAGTCACTGAATCTAAGGAGGTTGTGTGAGTGGATCGAAGGTTATTTTTATAACAAGTAATGGAATGACTCAAAGGGCTATTGTATGGTAGTTTGGGAAGTGGGTCTAAGGCTAGTTAGATGGTCACTTAGAGGGTTAATCTAAGGTTTTTTTATAACAAAAAGGGGTTGAGTTTTTCAGAAGTGTTTGAAAAAATGTTGGGAAGTGTTTGAGAATTTTGGGAATTTTCACAAGTGTTCTCTTGCAATCCTTCATGCGCCTCTAACATGTGTGGTGGAGTCTCTTATTTATAGATGGCCTGGGCTGATGTTTTAGGAGGGAAAACAAAATATTTAAAACAAAAAAAGGTATGTTGTATTTGTAGCTTTCGAGGGGCAGTGTTTGTATGCCATTTTGGTGTAAGGAATAAGGCAGTGTTGCAGGACTGCTATGCAGTAGTTTTGGAGTTTTATGGCCAGTGTACCAGGCATGAACCTGGCAGCGCATGGAACTTGGTCAACAAATACCTTTGGCATCTCAACCTTTTGTGTTGACCCCATAGCCTTGTCCTTCGACCAGACTCTTCAGCAATCACTTCTTTTTTCAAATCGAAGTGTCCTTCGAATGACTTATGTGGGTATCCTTTGAAGGGGGCCAAATAAGTGTCTTTCGACCAGGCCCTTCATGGGTTCCTTCGAATGGTCCAAATACATGCTCTTGGGATGGGTCAGCAAAACATGTCATTCGATTGGGACATCTAGACATGTCTGGCAAGTCCTTCGAATGCGCCATCATGGTACTTCTTTCGTATGAGACAATGGCGTAGTGTAGAATTTTGTGTGTGTTGAAGTAAGCCATTTCCAAGGGTGCTAATTCCTACTCTAACTTGCCTACAATGGGCCATATGGCCAAACAAAAAAGTGTATATAGGAGGTCCCTGCTTTGTGACTTTATGCAAACATGCAAGATACTCTTGCTCAAACGAAGGCTTGTATGAAGGGAACCATATGCCCAAACAAAAAGTGTAACTAGAAACTTGTACTGAAGGATTCACACACCTTAAACGAAGGATGCATGTAGGAGATGAAAGGCTCAATCGAAGCTTGCAACACTAGGACGGCCATTGCCCCAAACGAAGGAGGCCTGCAGGAGGCAAGATGTGTAATCGGAAGAGGGCAGAAGAGAGGCTTTGGCCTCCTGAATCGAAGGACATCATCAGGAGGATTTTTGCCTTGTGAATTGAAGCTAGTATGTAGGAAAGATGCTTTGTGGCCAAACGAAAGATTTGCACAACCGTTCAAATGAAGTCTAGTGCCCAAGAAAGCAGGAATTGATCTTGCCCAAATGAGTCCAATGCCCCAATCGAAGCATGAAATCTTGCCCCAAAGGAGTCCATCGCCCAAACAAAAGATGCAACCAAAGCCAAAGTGTCCAATCGAAGGATGCAAAATCGAAAAGAACTTTCTTTTTCTTTAATTTTGTCAAAAAGAGTATTTTCATCCGTTTTGTCTTTTTTAGCAATTTCCTCTTTAATTTTGATGCTAAAAAGTCCAAATATATTTGTGTAAGCTTGAATTTTTAGGACCCCCTTGTGAGAAATGTCTTGAGAAATGAGAGGGCAAATTTTGGGTATAACAGCCTTCTATATGAAGTACAAGTCAAGGGCCTCCTGCATGCCTGCCTGCACAAGGGCAACGCTTATCCTCTTGCTAGCTTCGACTGGGTTTGGTTTCCCTTTGAAATAGTTTCTGTCGATTCAAAAGGGAAGGGCCTTCTGAAATCTCCCTTCGAGTCAGAAGTTAGTGGTTTAATGATGGCCCCTTTCGATTCAGAGGGAAATGACCTTCTAAAAGTGTCCTTCATTCATAAGGAAATCGCCTTCTGCAGCTTTCCTTCAATTCAGAATCCGTTTTCCCTTTGCATGATTCCTTCGATTCACAAAAGTCAGGACTCCCTTCAGGCCAGTATGCACAAGGAAAAAGCCTCCCCATGGATAGCATTCACAAGGAAATGGCGCCCATAAAGCATTGGCTACTTTCACGCTAGTTTCGACTGGGCAGTATCTCCCTTGGAAACAGTTTGTTTTGAGACACACAGTTTTTGCTATATGACACTCACAACTGGCACATTCGGAGGAACATACAAAAGGCCTATTTGAAATACAAATATTGGTGGGCCCTTCGAAGGATGCACAAAAAAGGCCCATTTGAAAGACACTTTGATTGGAAACAAATATTGCTGTCTGAAGAGGAGTATGGTCGAAGGTTGGACCTATATGGTCAAATATTCAAAGATGCTTGTTGCAGGTCCAAGCCTGATGCACTGGCCATAATGCTCCAAAACTGCTGCACAACAGTCCTGTTATGTTGCTCCTGTATTTACACCAATTTGGCATACAAATACTTCCCCTCAAAAGCTACAAAAATAATATACCCAATTTGTTCAAATTCATTTGTTTTCCCTCCTAAACCTCAGCCAACTTCACCTATAAATAAGAGGCTCCATAACACGTCTAAGGGGCTGGACAACACATCTAGAGGATTTTGATAGCTAGAGAAACTTTGAGTGTGTGAAAATCATCAAACACTTAACACATCCTCAAACCCAGAATCAAAAGAGTATACCTTTGCTTCTGTTCCTTTTGAATCCAGCACTAGAAACACAACACCTGTTTCTTTTCCCTTTCGAATCCAGGAGCAACCCAATGCTTTATTTTTTCTTTCGAATCCAGCAGAAGGAACACTACACCTAATCTTATCCTTCAAATCCATAAACAACAAATAGAACTCCACTCTCCTTGACCTTCGAATCCAGTCAAAGAAACACCACACATGTTTCTTTCCTTCGAATCCAGGAGCACCCAGGGCAGCAGCTCAAAGTCCAACACCTACATTCCAGCGTCAAGCAAGGTAAGTCCTCTTAACCTTAAGCTTTTCGTTTCAAACATAACATGTAAATAACATTTGTTTACTTTTTATTTCTATACTTTCGATTGCATGCTTTTTCTTATCCAAGTATACGTTAAAGCTAACATGTACAGACCCTAAACCAAAGAAAAAGTCTTGTGTGGAACGAAGCCTTAGGCTTCGCCCCCCTTACTGCTTCACAGTCCCAAACGAAAGACAAAGAGGGCGTGAATGGATGATGTGCACTCATGCTGCTTTGCAGGCCCAGATTGCTTCACAGTCCAAACGAGGTAGTAAGAAGGGAGAAACAAAGGGTGTTCACATTGACTTCCAGGCCTCAATCGAAAGAAGCAGTGAGAAGGGTGACTCAAAGGTTACTTGTCCATACTGACTTCCAGGCCCAATCGAAAGCAGCAGCAATAAGGTTAAATCGAAGGATCCATCTCACGCTGGATGCTAGGCCCAAATTGAAATAAGGTAGGAAAGGGAAGAATTGAAGGGTGCATTCTGCCTGGATCGAAAAAACTTATTTTCCCTTCTTTTATTTTGTTTTGTCTTTACATTTTCTTGATGTTCAATATGGTTGTAATAGTTGGGATATTTATTTTCTGCATTTTTATTGCTTTATACAAATGTTAGTAATTAGGTGTGTATGGCAAGATAAAACCAACAAGTAGACAACTCAAAAATCAAAGAGAAAATGCATGCAATCAAACACACCATGCATACACATGCACCTCTAGGGTAATCTCACCTGTTGCCTTGAAAAATAGTCATGTGCCTCGAATATGGGCGTTTTAGCAAAGACCCTCGATAAAAGATTATAGTCCCTCGATGACCCTCGATGTTGCCTTCGGTAAACGATCTAGTCCCTAACAAAATTGCTAAAACGTCTCATAGGTTGCCTTCTATGACTATACTAAACGATCCACGCTCGTCCCTTCACATCCAACGATGGGGCTTCTTACCAAATCAATGGTAAGGTAGCAACATCTAAAGGAGGAGGAAAAGAACATTAGACCTTTTGAGTAGGTAGGATGCTCATAATTTCTAGCTTTCTCACAATAAAAACATTTTTCACACCAACACTTTCAATTGAAACATTTTCAAAAGACAAAGCTCTTTGTACGCATTCTTATAGAGACGAGAATCATTACAAAGGCACTTTTCAAAATCACTTTCAAAAACACATTCCACAAACACCTCTTTGAACTATTTTTCAAAACCAACACTTTGTACGCATTCTTATAGAGACGAGAATCATTACAAAATACATTTTCAAAATATTTTCAAACCCACACCACAAGCACATTTTCAAACAAAAACGAGTGATCTAGCAAGAAACTAAGAGCCCGTAGATAACTACGGATGAAAAGGGTGCTAACACCTTCCCTTTTCATAACCTACTCCCCGAACTCAAGAAATAATATCGAAAAGTATTTCCTGTTATTTTCATCCTTTCCTTATTGGATAAAAGAAAAGTCGGTGGCGACTCTTGCTATCTGCAACAATTGCGATCAAACACAAAACAACCAAGTCAGTTCTCCCACCGTATTACAGTTATGAAATCAGCCTTTAGAAAATGTTGGAATGCTTGAGCCAATGGCATATTAATCCTGGTAAACTGCCTCCTTGGAGCGTCTGACCTACGTTGATTTCCTTGTTGTGATTGTTGAATAGGCGCTGGATTAAAGATCCATATTGCTCCCATAGAATAATGACAATCACTTTTACTATGACTTTTCTGGCCATAGACAGTGTTGGTTTCTTTCTTACCAATGAATGACTTCTTCACGGTACTAGAGGATGCAGCCATAGGAATATTCCCGCTCTTGATACCATTTTTAACTCGTTCGCCAGTCAAAAGCAGCTCAGTGAACCCTGATGAAGAACTCCCAATCAACAAATTAAAGAATAGACCCGTCAGAGTGCCCATGAACATATCCACCAATTCTCGGTCAGTCAAAGGAAGTTGCACCCTTCCAGTTAGGTCCCTCCATTTTTGGGAATAGTTTTTTAACCCTTCATTCGAGCCCATGGACATATTTTGCAATTGCACACGAGTGGGCGCCCGGTCAGCATTATATTGATACTGCTTGTAGAAAGCAGCAGCCAAGTCTTCCCATGTGTGAATGTTGGTTCCTTCCAGATGATAGAACCATTCAAGTTGAGTACCGGACAAACTTTCTTGGAAGAAATGGACCCATAATTTTGGGTCAGCAGTATGAGGTTGGATTTTTCGAACATACGACCTCAGATAATGTTTGGGACAAGAGACACCATCATATTTAACAAAGACGGGGACCTTGAACTTATGAGGGATGACCACCCTCGGGATCAAACCTAGCTCTCCAAAATCCAATCCAAGAATTTTCTGGATTTCCACAGCTTTGAGACTGTCTTCTAATTGTTTGTAGTCATCTGCAGGAGGGTACTATTCGTCGGATTAGTCTTCATCTTCGGAACCCTGATTGTTTTTACCTTCACCCCTGATACTTATATCATCCTCCTCTTGGTTGTCGTCTTCCTCAGAGGAAACATCTTGAACTAGTTGAGCAGGACCTTTGAATCTTCTCCCCATGTTGAGGATAACAACCCGCTTCTTAGTCTTCTTTTTGGTGGTAAGGAGCACCATCATCTCTTGTTTCCCTTTGGCCAGATTCATAAGAGTCTCTTAAAATTGTGCATGCTGAGTTTGGAGATCCTTGACGGTTTGTTCAAGAGCCATCTTATACTGAAATAAATAGTAAATAGATGAGGAAACCTGTATCGAGAAACCTGCTTATGAAATGATGCATGATATGTGGATGCAATGTTTTCAAGAACCTTAGGAGATTTAAATTTTCTAGCCAAAAAATAAACAGAAACAAAGATTGTATTAATAAGTTCATTATTACAATTGCCTTCTAGGCTTACAATGAAAAGCAAAAAGGGTCTCAAGGAGACATCAATATAAACTCCTAAAACCTAAGACTCAAGTCTCCCACAGACGCTTCCTCTTCATGTCGATGTAGGCATTAAGGATTTGCTCCTCATGAAGTTGCTTTATGAGCTCCAACACTTTCTTTTCGCTTGCATAGAATTGAGCTTCAATGGTATAAGGAATATCCCCCTCAGCAACAGGCTCCACAATCAGCGGTAAGACAGCGAGATATGTCATCATAAGGTTTTGAGCACGAGATCATACCCACTTGAGATATGGCTCCAAAGGGATAGAATTCTTATGCCCTAAAGTCTTGCATCAATCTTGTTTACCATGCACCAAGCTCGTATAAACCTTTGACGATAACCTTGAAAATCATTCTCATAGTCTAATACAATACCCTGGATAAGTGCGTCATGAGGACCATCTCTTCGAGCATAACCAAATTGTCGTAGAGCCAGAGAAGGGTTGTAAGTACAGCACAGTAACAACAGTCTTCAAGGCAACCAGGGAATACCCTAACTTTCAACAAATTCTCTTTAACAGTCTTCAAAGGAGTGGTCAGGTCATTGTTGGAGGCAACAAAAGAGGCATCTTCAATAGCATTGACACCCTTACCATGATTTGGCATGAGTGCGGTGATTACGTTGGGTGTTGGCGGAGGGTCGAATTAAATTGTCTTATTATAAATTAGGTCTTGGATTTTATTCTTTAGTGACCAATAATCATTGGTATCATGTCTGGGACTGTTTGAGTGGTAAACATGTTTGGCATTGCGGTTGTATTTTGGAGAAGCAGTATTAGGGTTAGAAGGGGGATCTCGCAAGGTCACCAAATTAGCTTTCAATAGGTGTTACAGAGGTTGAGATAGTTGCATATTGATTTTAGTATATTGTCATCTTTGGACATCCAATCTTTGTTGATTATTTTGTTTACGTGGTCATTGAGTTGGAGTTAGATTGGAGATCAGTACAACCCCTACTGAATGATGATGGTCATTCCTGGCATGGCTTCTTGACCCATACACAGCATTAGTCTCTTTTTTACCAATAAATGGATTTTTCATAACATTTGAAGTGGAGTCTATGGGTATCTTCCCGCTTTTAATCCCGCTTTCAACCCTCTCACCAGTCAAAATCAATTCAGTGAATCCGGACGATGAACTTCCAATTAGCAAGTTGGAAAATGGTCCAGTCAATGTTCCTATAAACATGTGTACCAACTCCCTATCAGTTAAAGGTGGTTGCACACTACAAGCCAATTCTCTCCATTTTTTAGTGTATTCTTTGAAGCCCTCATTGGAACCCATGGTCATTCCTTGTAATTGCATCCTAGTTGGCGCAAGATTAGCGTTATATTGATATTGGCGGTAAAAAGCAGTGGCCAAATCCTCCCAAGTATGGATGTTAGTCCCTTCCAATTGGTAAAACCATTTCAACTGCATCTCATATAGACTTTCTTGAAAAAATTGCACCCACAGTTTCTTATCAGCGGTATGCGGCTGGATTTTGTAGACATAAGATCTTAGGTGAAGCTTCATATATGAGACACCATCGTATTTGGAAAAAGCAGGGATTTTGAATTTGTGGGGAATGACTACCCCGAGCACAAAACCCAAGTCATCAAAGTCCAATCCAGGCACAACTTGGATTTTTGCAGCCTTCAATCTGTCTTCTAGTTGCTTGTACTTGTTGGCGGCTGATGGATATTGTTCATCAAAGTAATCTTTGTCTTCAGAGATTTGATTGTTCCCACCCCCGACACGGGTGCTCCTAGCATCTTCATCTTAATTCTCATCCTCTGGAGAGTCTTTTTCAACTTGAACTTATTGGACGGGGCCTTTGAATCTCTTCCCCATGTTGATTACAACTTTCTTCTTTGTCTTCTTTTTCGTGACCAGAAGTGTCAACATTTCTTGTTGCCCCTTTGCTAAGTTGAGTAGAGTTTCTTGAAACTAAGAGTTTTGAGTCTGCAAGTCCTTCGCGGTTTTCTCAAGATCCATCTTATACTGAAATAAATAGTAGAAATATGAGGAAACTTGTGTCGAAAAACCTTCTTATAATATGATGCATGTTATGCGTATGCAATGCTTTCAAGGACCTTTAAGATTTAAATTTCTTAAACAAAAAAACATTAATTGTATTAATGAGTTCAAAGGTTACAAAGTGCCTCTTGGGTTTAAAATGAAAGAAAAATAACAAAATGAAATTATACAATAAAAGACTCAAGTCTCCCATGGATGCTTCCTCTTTGGGCTGATGAAGGCATTCAAGTTCCGCTCCTCGTGGAGTTGCCTTGTGAGCTCCAACACTTTCTTCTTGCTCAAGTAGAATTGGGCTTCAAAGGTGTCTCGCTCCCCCTTGAGTTGAATCCATGACCTTTGCAATTCCTCGAGAGTAGTAGGTATGTCAGGTTGAAGAATGGTGTAAGGAGCGTGTGATACGGTGGCAAAACCGATTGTTATACTAGTTTGCGTTTATTATTCGCAAATGTGCGGTAAGCAAGAGTCGCCACCTACTTTTCTTTTATCTTACAAAGGAAAGGGTGAAAAGAACAGAAAAAGACCTTTTTCGATAGTTTCTGAGTAAGGAGGGTAGATTATGGAAAGAGAAGGTGTTAGCACCCTTTCCATCTGTGGTTTTCCACGGGCTCTTAGGTACTTGCTCATTTTGAAAATTACTTTTGTGTTTGTGTGTTTTGAAAAGTTTGTTTGCTTTATGATAACTCTTGTATCAGTCCTCAAGAGTGTTGATAAAGAATTTTTGAAAAATATTTTGAAAGTGTAGTGTGAAAAAGATTATTTTTTGAGCAAGTACCTAACAGTTATTTACCTACTCGAAAAAATTTCGTTCTTTTCCTCTTTTCCTTTAGACGGTGATATCCTACTATTAGTGAGTAGGTAGCCCTATCGTTGAATGTTGAGGGACTATAAAGGGGATGTTTACGGTCACTAAGGAAACTGGGCAAGAACTCTTAGTAATTTTCCTAAAGTTCTAATATCACTTTTTAATCGAGGCAGCGTCGAAAGGGTCATCGAGGGTCTTGTGATCTCTTGAACTAGAGGACAGCCACTAAAAATTCTCACATTTCAAGAATTCTGACCATTTTCGAAGGTAAACAAAGTGGGAGATACCCTAGGGGTGAGCATGTGCAAGTGTATTGATTCAGTTCATTTATCTTGCAATTTTAGGGTTATCTAATCGTTTTCTTTTTAGTCTTTTTCATGCAATCCTATTAATCTAAGCAGTTAATATTTGCGGAAATTTAAAGTGCGAAAATTTAAATCCTAGACTATTACAATACTTTGGGAAAATTACATAAAAAAGTGCAAGAAAATAAAATGCGGAATTTTAAATCTAAACTATTACATTCCATAATCAGTTACATTATTAAAATGCGAGAATAAAATAAATGCGCGCGAAATGGAGACAAACGTCTAAAACCCTAAGAATTTCTAAGTAAACAAGAAAAAAGTTTTGGTTTTGTTTTTTTTATTTGATTAAGAAAATAAATAAACTAAATCTAAATTTAATTTAAGAAAATTAATTTTGAATGAAATTAACCTAATTCTAATTGATTTTAAGTTGACAAAATAAAAATTAAAGTAATTAATTAATTAATTAAAATAATTTTTGAAGACCTAAATCTATTTTTTTAGTTTTTTTTAGTTTTTTTTTGTTAAAAGTAAAAATATTAAAAAAAAGAGAAATAAAAAACATAAGATATGGGCCTGGTATCAGAAATAAATGGGAGGTGCATTTGAAAATCTGTTTGGCCCATTTGGGAGAAACCCAACGTTGTCCAAAAGAATCCAGTGAGGATTGCCTCTGAGAGCCCATGGTGCGCTTGCACGTAGGATGTGTTGGTCCTTAATCAGGTGATGGTGAGTTGATGGTATATGATGCACCTATATGGCTTGCATGCACTGGATCACAGATGAAAAAAATGAAAAAATAAAACCCATCACGCCTGGATCGAACCCAGGACGTGAACGGGAGGAAATTCTTAAAGGTCTGTGTGTTGCCAACTGTGTCACATGTTCATTCGTTATTATAAATAAAATGAAAATATTATATAACAAAAAAACAGTAGTATTTTGAATTCAAAACAAACGCGCGCTGAGTGGGCCTGAGGGCTGTTTGAATGGACCTATCAGAACACAAGGATCATCCACACCAACACATGAAGGGTCAAACCACCCCTCACGGTGATTGATCGTTGTCTTCTCCGGCGAGGCTAAAAATGAATCCTGTAAAATATGTTAGATCAAAGGAAAAAAAAGATCATGGTCCCTCTAATTTGGGGGATGCGAATCCAACCATGGGATTGGTTTGGACTAAAAGTCTATGCGTCGTGCCATTCTAACGCAGTTTCTGAGTTATACCCTAACAATGGCAACCTTCGACCCCTGCATTAAACCTTGACAAAAAGGATTCTAAAACATCCCTAACATCAGTATGAATGTATATGTGTGCTTGCAATCAAATTGTAACGTAAAATATGGAGTTTTGAGATCACAATTTTATACTTAACCGGAGCAATTGAAACTGGAAGTTCCTATGGGTGTTGGGCTCGTGCGAGGGATGGAAATGATCTATAGAGATTTCAAGAACACGTGCAGGCACTTGGCTTGGACTGAAAGTGGATGAGAGTCAAGTTTTGGAATTTTACAACTTTGACAATTTTTTTGAAATTTTGTATGGCTTTTCCTAGGCAATGTCAGCGTGAGTTTGTCTTGCGCATTGTTTATACTTATAGTGGAAAGGGAAAAGATAAACTTTCATGGCAAGAATCTTCACCATAATGCCATGCTTTTATGTCAAAATCAAACAAATTGCATAGTTTCCAAAACTTGAACATCTTGCCCTTTCCATGCTTGAATGAACCTGGACACTTGTGCATGAAATCATGGGCCCTAAGGCAAACCAAATCATCATCCCAAAGCTCAAAGCTCATTTCTAATTATTTTGTACTATTTATTTTATATTTATTTGAAATAAATTAAAATAAATATGTAAAAATAGGTAGAAAATGAAAGGCTATGAAAAAATAATATTAGAGGTCCTCTATAAACTTAGGAAAAATATTTGAACCTTAAAAAGTTAGGCCATTCACTCAAAATTTCAAATTTGCTCAATGCACCATTCTTGAAATTTCCAAAATTTTCCCAACTTGGGTAAGCCATAACTTGCTCAATTTTTATCTCATGATGATGATCTTAGACTTTTTATAAATACCAAGATGTCTACCTCAATCCCTCTTTTGATCAATTTTGCATTTGAATATATTGTCTTGATGTAAAAGGTCTTGGCAAAAAGTGGCTTTTGTTGACTTTCTGAAAATGACCTGTAATGTCTGAACTTGTATATTTCAAATGGTGAATTTCTTGGACTTTAGGGATGAATATAAATTGTGGGGAATTGTATTCTCTTAAAAATGATATTTGGTGGAAAAATATCTGATAAAGTATGAGAAAGTTATGCCTGGTCAAAGTTTGGTTGACTTCTCCTATAGAAACCCTAATTAGCAATTTTTGACTTTTGATGAATTATGAGCATTTCACGAGGAATCATGACCAACCCTTGATCAAATGATGGATATAACTTCAAAATGTTGATGTTGACCAAAAATCTTGAAGTTTGACTGTATATAGGCCATAGTTGACTTTTGACCTAATGCAGTTGATTTTCAGGCATTTGAGCAGTTGACTGAGCAAACTTATTGTGCAAGGCATGAAATTTGTAATGGACAATCTTGAAGACATACTAGGACCATGGAAAATATTTGAGACCATTTTAGCTCACACATCTTGATGAAAATTGAAACCCTAGTTAGAGGTTCATTGCCTTAGGAGGAGAATTTGTCTGGTCAATTCTCGGTCATCCTTGGGCAAGTTGGGGACCTCAATGGGCATGCCTTGAGTAAAATGAGAGGGAAAATTTTGGGGTACAACAGCTGCCCCTGTTCAATCTTCTTAAACCTGATGATTTAGATTGGCTTGTCTGCCTTTCGTGATCTAAAGGTGGAAGATGATTGAACACTAGAGTGCCCAGAAATTTGCACTTGTCTGAAGTGATATTGTTGGTGGATAATATCGGGAATGGGCTTACAGACGCCATTTGGAAAGGATGAAAGAATATTGTCGGAGATGGGCTTAAATATTCCATCTAAGGAATATGACGGAGAGTCGTCGGAGATTGGCTTAGAGATGCCATCCAGAGTAAATGCTGACTTCATAAGAAGTCTCTTTATCGGGATTCCTGTTCCTGATGTCTGAAGAGGAGTCCACTGGGGAATGTTTTAGGGGAATAAAGTCTAGGAGATTCGGTTGTTCATTACTCTACTGGGGAGTTATCTCTTGACTGGGGAGATGAAAGCAAGTTGTTATCTGGTCGGGATCTAGGCTTCATAGTGACTTGCTGAGTATAATAAGGTCGACTGTTATCCGGTCACAATCTAGGCTTCACAGCGACTTATCGGGGAATATGAAATTAACTGCTATCTGGTCGGTTCCAGGTGTTATACGGTGGGAGAACTGACTTGAGGGTTTTGTGTTTTGTCGCAAATGTTGCGGTTAGCAAGAGTCGCCACCGACTTTTCTTTTATCCAAAAGGAAAGGTGAAAAAGCACAGGAAAGACCTTTGAAATGTTTTCTTGAGTTTGGGGGGTAGATTGTGAAAAGGGAAGGTATTAGCACCATTTTCATCCATGGTTTTCCATAGGCTCTTAGTTACTTGCTTAGATCACTTGCTTTTGTTTGTTTGAAAATGTGCTTGGTGTGGTTTTGAAAGTATTTTGTAAAAGAGGCCATTGTTTTGGCAATCTTTGTAATGATTCTCGTTCGTAAGAATGTATATAAAGATGTTTGTCTTTTTGAAAATGTTTTTAATGATTGAAAGATATTTTGAAATGTGTGTGTTTGTTTTGAAAATAGCAAGGATAGTTGTTTGAAATGGAGCAAGTAACTAGAAGTAATCTACCTACTCAAAGGTCTTTTTTGTGCATTCTCTATTCCTTTGACATTTTTGTCTTACCATTGATTTGGTAAGCAACCCTATCTTTGGATGTAAACGGGACGGGCGTGGGTCATCGTTTAACCATGATTAACAATGTTTGCAAATTATCTTAGCATTTTGAGGGACCAAGATCATTTTATAAGGAAACTTTTTGAATAGCGTCATCGAGGGACTATGATCTTTATATTTGTTTGTTTTGCCAAGATACTTCGCATGCGTAATATGGACATTTTTGTTTTAGGCAACCAAGTGGAGAAACCCTAAGGATGCTTGTGTGCAAGTGTATCATTTTCATGCTTTGGTTTTATCTTGTATTTAGGGTTTTCTATTTTACTTTGTTTCAATCTTATCATACAAACCCTAATTACTAATCATGGCATGTAAAGCGATAAATTGCGTAATGTAAATATTACTAAGCTATTACAACAATTTTATGGGAGGGGGGAATACAAATTTGAATGTGGATTTGCAAAAATGTCAACCTAAATAAATTATTACAACCAAATCGAATTTGTAAGAATTAGAATAAATAAAATACAATATTTAAGTATGCAATATTATATACATACAAGAAAAAGATTTTTGTCTTGTTTTTTTAAGTCAAAGAAATTGTAATCTAAACCTAAAAATATAAGAAAAAGAAATTAATTTTTAGAAGGGAGGCTTAACCCTAATTATTATTTTTAAAAGAAAATAGAACTCTTATATACTATTTTTTATGTATTTTTATATTAAAATAGTAAATAATATTGTATATAAAAATATAAAGTTTTTATATTTGCAATATATATATATATATATATATATATATATATATATATATATATATATATATATATATATATATATATATATATATATATATATATATATATATATATATATATATATATATATATATATATATATATATATATATATATATATATATATATATATATATATATATATATATATATAAGTATGGGATGAAAAGGAAATAAATAAAATAAAATAAATATATTTTAATTACATTTCACAAGTTTATTAAGAAAGTATATGATATATATTAAAAATAAAATATATTTTTATGTGAGAAAATAAACTAAAAAAATACAATATTATTAAATTTACATTTTTTAGGATTTTTATGCACTAAAGAAAATATTTAATATATTAAAATGAAAATAAAAAAAATAAAATAAAAATGCAAAAATAGTTGGGCAGGTGGGGTGTTCTGAACAATCCAGTGGTGAGAGTTAGAAAAAAAACTAAGCCCAACGTGAGGCCCAAACCTGCAAAAAGACAAAACTGAAAAATGGAAAACAATGTGGAAAAAAAACACAAAAGTAGCGCCCAGGTTCGAACCCAGGACATGGGTCT